>CM055065.1:41313291-41413540 GCA_029204045.2 Tillandsia leiboldiana
AACATTTGAGAAAAATATATAAGGGAACATACAGTAATTTTTCTTAGATTTTTTCCTCTAACCTCTAAAATTCGTGATTTATTTCATAATTTGTCAAACAAATAGAATCGAAGTGCAAACTGAAAATATACACTGTAAAGAGAAGTTGGATAATTGATTAATCGTAAAAGAAGACACAAAACGGATACTCATTAGCAACTGCGGAATAAACGTTTCTTATTTAATGTGAATAAAGTACGTCGACATTAGTAATGTAGACAATTATATAGTTTCACCGAGTATAACAAATCGGAATGTAACTTCAAATATAATCAATAAGTATGAAAAGGTGATACCAAAGAAGTGATTATAGCAAGCAACCACTATTAGGAAATACAACAAAATAATACAATATATTACAAATTTCTATAAAGTCTGAAATTAGCTTAGACGAAAGGAAAATAGGAACACTATTTAGGAAAAAATACAATATACGTCTAAGAAGTAGAGGTATCTTCAGATGGATCCGCGGAAGAAACAGTACAACCCCGACGCAGATAATTGACGGTGGCACGGTACTCATCAATTGTGGATTGCATTTTTACTTGTTTAATTACGAAATCTGCATTTTGAGCAAGAGTAGAGGCGTAACAATTCTTTAGCGTATTGTATCCACAGTTTAGTTTATTGAAGTCGGCCAAGAGATTAGCATATTGTATGGTCACCTGATTGTACATATCCTTGTACAATATATAGTCCTCATAATTGATATCCTTAATTTTCAATTCAAATTTAGTCATCATTTTTCTTATTGCGAAACAACTGGCTTCTTCCTTTGCTCCCTGCATATCGCGCGATGGCCCACCCCAACAGCGCTGGATTTCAACAGTTGAACCAACACACACAACTGCAAATTCTATGTATGCAAGAAACCACCCCCACCAATGAAAGTAACTTTACATTGAGGAACGTCAATTTCTAGTTTTCCGCAAATTTCCTCAAGTAATTTAAGATAAGAAAGTTGAACAATGGCCATTGATAGGATGGTATTTGGCGGAATAGAAACTGGTGAAGGAAAGAAAGAAAGAACATGGAAGATTATATTTAGAATTTATGAATTAAGGGAAAACGGAACAAATCAATAATGATACACAAACAGACGTATAATTTATACAAGAGACACCCTTTATCCCCATATTAAAAGTGTGAAACATGCGTAAACTACATTACATATTGAATTCAATAAAGATTAAATATAAAGAAGTTATTCCTAAAATTTAATGCACATACAATGTTAGTCCTTACACTAACTGACACAGATCTTATTACTAAAACGTATAAAATTGTCAGGTAATAAGTGTAAACAACAATTTTGATAATTTGTTTATATGACCGGCTCTCATATTCAACCTTGGAATGATTAAGTATACAAATCCTAAATAAATTTATAATGTAATCCTAATCTTCTAATAAGTAACTATAGAAATAAACGTTTGGAAAACATGTGCATATCCATTATTGTAAGTAGAAGAACGTAGAAATAATAAGAGAACATAAGCAAACAATATGAGTAATATATAAATATAGAAAGTAAATTAAATTTTACGTTGTATGAAACCCTGAACGAATAATTTTAAGGACAATGGTATCTTTTGTTTCAAATTATATACATATGTATATTGAGGTTTGTAAGTTTTAACTATATGAAATTAGGACCATCGAAAGTAAGCAAATGAAAATACGTACCCTACTCGAAGCGAAGTAGATAAATACCGCTAATTAACCCTGCACCAACCTCCAATTACTTGACTTCAACAAATTGCTTCCTTACGTCTGTTTTTTCTGTAGTAAGACAACAATAGTATTAAAGTAATAATATTAACAATATATGTAAGAGAAAAGAACAATTATTGAAAGAAAAAGTAGGGAACAATTGTTTTCCTCAAAGCATCTTACTATGGCAAAAGCGAAATACCATATGTATATTCAAAGAGAACTATGTAGGTAATTATGCGAATGTAAAAGGACAACGAATTTTACCCACAATTTTCTTAATTAAACTAAGAATTAAAATAATTCTCTTGTATCAAAGAGCAAAATATTGAAAATCATCTCTTTTATGTATAATAAGTATGAAAATAGGGAGAACAGAAATTGCATGTAACAATAGAAAATGCAGAACAAAAGGAGAAACTGAGTAAGTTGTGCTGGACAAAAAGAAGAAGTCACGATACAGTACAGCAAACTTTAAGAAGATACATTGAGAATAATAAAAATTTTTACTACATATATAAATGTATAGATTATTTACAAAGTAGGTTCGAAGTAAATAGGCTCCGATAAACAAAATTGAACATTCCTAATTGATTGTTTTAACAAATACAATGGCAATTCCTAACTAATTGTCCTAAGAGGATTGCCAAAGTTTGTTTTGTAACTGTACAGGTATCACTAGCATTAAAGGAAAAGAGAAATGAATGTACAAATATGTGAACAAACAGTATTTTGCAACAATGTATCATTAAAGTTCCAATCTTTAGATTATTACATGCAGTCTATAGATAAATGTATGATATTATACAGTAGGTTTCGAATCATCTAATTCTTAACTCTCTTGAATACGATTGCCAAAGCTAATCTCTACATATATAAACTTTTACATACACTTTTTTTTCCAATTATTTGTTTTAAATTAATTACAATTTTCCAGCTTTCCTTCTCATTAAATTGGTATTTTAAAAATTATTATTTTCTGGTTTTTAATGAAATAAATGGTAAAATGTAGAATAATAGGATATTAAATTGAAATGTTTATTTCATATTAATTTGTACATTTCTGGCTTATCATGGTAATTGGATAAATGGATGAACAAATATTTGAATCCCATGTATACATATAATAATTAAAGGAGTTCGAAAGGTGTATGCACTGTTTTCTGAAACGGGAAAACACCTTTTTTTTCCTATATATGCATAAAAATCCGGGAAAAGGAAGAAACTTACACATTCCATCAAAAACAACGAATAGTTAAGTGTAACATCCTTTTTTTGACCAACAAAGTAGTTCTTCCCAAATTCAATTTTTTCCCCACACAAAATCATTAGGATAGGTAACAAAATAACTTTTTGAACCATAAACTAAAACACGTCAAGTTAAATATTAAGCTATCATCAATATAACGCATGACCTACTGGTGGAGGTTCTCTGTTAAATGTAAAGCCTTAAAAACTAAGTAAGTATCATCACATATACGCTCTAAAACTGGTAAAAAAGAAAGCAACATGTAAATCATACAGAAGCAAACACCAATCAATATTTTCCTTTCACACAATATTTGAAAACTCATTTCAATCAAAGCAATAGATTTCAAAATTGATGAACACGGGAAGAACTATATAGACAACAATATGTAGAAAACCAAACAAATACTTACCTCTTTTTGGCACAACAATATTAGCAAAGTTTGGAAAAACATTTCAAAGATTAGGCCGAGATAATATGAAGACTAAATCCAAATAAAATAGATGTAGAAGGCACAATTTATTTTGCAAATCATGACTGTGCAAACAACAGTTGGTTGGCAAAGCATATTAGTAAATAATTGGTTTTTTATGTCGCCACAATTAAAGACCACCTGAATAACTGCTCAACTTTTAACAACACAACGAAGGATTTAAGTTAAAGACACATGAAAGTACCAATATACCTAGCAAATAATGTTGTTTAAAGCAGAGACATGTATATATTTTCTCTAATCATTAACTGAACACCCAAGGCCATTCACAATTAATGTTCTTTTGTATGTATCATCATAGCTCAAAACAAAAGAAAAAGATAATAATATCAAAAATTCAATTCAATCAAATGCACATATTTTAAAGATGACATATAGAAAAGTATAGGAATTATCATTTATAATGAAACAAATTGGAAACCCTATTCCATGAAAGTTATATATTTCAAAATTAATAACCATAGCAAGCAATATGGTATTCACTTCAACTTTCCAACATGAACCTCAACTAACATAAATGTAAAGTTAAGCACATTCATAATTTGTAGTTTAGCCTTGCATATATAAAATGAAGTAAACATCATCACATATATGTTCTCAAACCCGGGGGGAAAAGCAAGGAACATGCAAATTCCAAAAGATATTTACTCCTTTATTGTTTTCCTTCTACACAATATGGAACATAGAAATGATAGGCTATAAAACAAAAAAGTCCAACAATCATAAAGGGAATGAAAGTTCAACACCAATTTACTATACACAGGATATAACAAAACGGAAACATAGATATAGTTTTCCAACTTATGCTTTGGTTTTTGGAAGCCATTATTTTTAACTTGTTAATCAAATACGTGTTAAATTGTCGAACAATATCATATTAGTTCAAATGCTAACGGGACATCAATTTGTTCAATTTTGATTTTTCATAATATTAATTAAATGGATGCCAACATGTCAAACAATATAATATTCAGTTTAGTCTCCTAACCCAAACCATTGGAGTTCACCTCTACATACATAAACAGTTTAGCTTCCCAACTTGAGTCTTTGGAGTTCATCTTTATATACATGAATATGAAAATAACCACCTTCGAGTTTAGAATTCATCTTGACATACATAAACTTAAGGCAGGTACATTTGACATCTCTTTGCAATTTAAACAACTCAATCAAATTATCTCTCGAATTTTATAAGCAAATTTTTGTAAACTAATCCTATTGGAGCTTATCTTTATATCCATGGGCTAGTTAAGTTTAGTTTTTATGTAATTAGAACTTCAACCTTTGGAGTTCATTTTTACATACACAAATCTAAAAATAACCACCTTCGAAGTTTGGAATTTATCTTCACATACATAAACTTAAGATAGGTACATCCGACATTTTTTTGCTTACCTCTTGAATTTTATAAGCTCATTTTTGTAAACTAATCCTGTTGGAACTTATCTTTATATCCATGGCCTACTTAAGTTCAACTTTTATGTAATTGGAAATCAACACTTCTTACAATTTAAGAAATCCAATCAAATTATCTATTGAATATTATAAGCCCATTTTTGTAAAATGGCCCTTCTGGAGCTTGTCTTTATATCGATTGGTTATTTAAGTTCAACTTTTATGTAATTAGAACTTTACAAATTACCGTTCCATTAAGCTAGTCTTTGAGTAAATTAATATAATAGGTCCCTTTGAAGCTAGTACTTGTAGTTAACGTGATGCTAATTTCAAGTTGCAACTTAGGAAACCCAAGATAACAACCTCTGGAGTTTACCACAATTAAATTAATAACCTCGAACCCAATAAAAATTATCTATTTTAAACATGGCATGTAGAAAAGTATAGGAATTATCACTTTCGATGAAATATTTGAAAACCCAACACAATCAAAGTCACACATTTCAAAATTGATGAACAGAGATAGAAGTACACGGACAGTAATATTCAAAAACCAAAATTTATTTATCATCACAGAAAATTTCCAAAGTTTGGGAAAACAGTAAAATGTTTGGCTCAGATAATCTCAAGACTGAATCCACAGGACATCGATAATAGAAGGCACAATTTATTTTGCGAGTCCTCACTGTGTAAACAACAATTGGTTGCCAAAAGGTGCTACGAAATAATTGATTTTTTTATATCGCTACAAGTGGAGACCACCAGAAGAACTGCCCAAATTCTCACCACACAACAGACGATTTTAGATTGAAGCCACACGAAAGCGGGTATCGATAATAGAAGGCACAATTTATTTTGCGAGTCATCACTGTGTAAACAACAATTGGTTGCGAAAAGGTGGTGGCAAATAATTGGTTTTTTATATCGCCACAATTGGAGACCACCAGAGGAACTGCCCAAATTTTAGCCACACAACGCACGATTTTAGGTTGAAGCCACATGAAAGCGACATTATACCTAGCACTTCCTCCAATCATTAACATAACACCCAAGGCCATCCAAAATTGTTGTTCTTTTATATGTATCATCATAGCCAGGGAAAAAAAAAAAGTAAGAAGGAAGAAAGAAAGAAACGCATAAAACAAATATGAAATTTAATCACAAAAAAAATGTGAATTAAGCAAACAAAATATATAAATTAATTAGAGACAAACATGAATTTTTAAGAAAAACCTAAGTTAAGAGTAAATACCACATTTTTAAAATTAACCAACATTAAACTGGAAGAACGAATACGAAACACAGGAAGATCACATTTATAACAGAAGGAAAGTTAAGCGGTCATAAAGAAAACAGCAGTCCAACACTAACTTACTATATATAGTATATAACTAAACAAAAATGAAATAATATTTGGATTGCTGGTTAACCAATAATATTTGATTAACAGATCCCCAACAACCTTCCTCTTATTTGCACATAGAGGCAAACCAACAAATACTCTAGAGTCATCTTTTTCCGACAAAACCAAACTCTGGACATCAATAATCTAGACTTTAGGCCTCATTTGATACTAATTTCAGTTTTTTAGGCAAACCAACGAACATTCGTTATAGAGGGAAATCAACAAACACTTTATATTCATAGATGCAAACCAACATACACCTTGACAAAAGTTTTGTGTTAAATATCAAGTTATCTAATGAGATCATCCTTTTCATTGTTGTCATAAAGGCAAACCAACAAATACTTTATAGTCATCATTTTCCGACAAAATCAAACTTTGAACATAATCTAAACTTTTTCATAGATGCAAACCAACACACACCTTGACAAAAGTTTTGTGTTAAATATAAAGTTATCTAATGAGATCATCCTTCTCATTGTTGTCATAAAGGCAAACCAACAAATACTTTATAGTCATCATTTTCCGACAAAATGAAACTTTGAACATAATGTAAACTTTAGGTCTCATTTGATACCAATTTTATTTTTTGAGGCAAAGCAACAAACACCTATCATAGGGGGAAGCCAACAAACACTTTATAGTCATCCCTTTCCGACAAAAGCAAACTTTGAACATGAAAAATGTGAACTTTAGGTCTCATTCGATACCAATTTCATTTTTTTTTTTCTTTTCCTGCTGTCATAGAGATCATCCCTCTCATTGTTGTCATAAAGGCAAACCAACAAATACTTTATAGTCATCATTTTCCGACAAAATCAAACTTTGAACATAATCTAAACTTTAGGTCTCATTTGATACCAATTTTAGCTTTCAAGGCAAAACAACAAACATTCATCATAGGGGGAAGCCAACAAACACTTTATAGTCATCCCTTTCCGACAAAAGCAAACTTTGAACATCAAAAATGTAAACTTTAGGCCTCATTCGATACCAATTTCATTTTTTTTTGTTTTCTTGTTGCCATAGAGATCACCCTTCTCATTGTTGTCATAGAGGCAAACCAACAAATACTTTATAGTCATCCTTTTCGGACAAAATCAAATTCTGAACAAAAAAAATCTAAACTTTAGGTCTCATTTGATACCAATTTTAGCTTTTGAAGCAAACCAACAAACACTCATGATAGAGGGAAGCCAACAAACACTTTATAGTCATCCCTTTCCGACAAAAGCAATCTTTGAACATCAGAAATTTAAACTTTAGGCTTCATTCGGTACCAATTTCAGTTTTTTGTTTTCTTTTCCTGTTGTTGTCAAAGAGGGAAACCAGCAAACACATCTTAGCATTTTGTCCCGCCAAAATTAGATTTTCAACTATCAAAATCTAAACTTTATGCCTCCTTTGATACGTTTTTTTTTTTTTTTGGCACCCTTGAACTTAGATTCGATGCAATTGACCAGCCCAAATATAAACCAAACAAACAATAACAAAGATAGACGCGTTGGAGCTTCTCTCTACATAATGCCATCCAAAATTGACGTTCTTCTGTATGTACCATCGTAGCCCAGAACAAAAAAGAAATAAACACAATAACAACACATGTATAAATAAATTAGAAAAGAAGTGCGAATTAAATAAACAAAATATGTAAACTAATTAGAGTCAAAGCATGAACACTCAAGAATAATCTAAGTTAAGAGTAGATACCATATTTTTTGAAATATCTTATTATATATAAGTGAACAAAAGAAACCCAATGTAAGCATGATAAGAAAAACATAAGCTGAACACTAACTTATTATATACACACACCATACAACAAAAATAAAAGGTAGGAAACAAAAGTAAAAAGCATGATAAAGAGAACATAAGTCCATATACCATACAACAAAAATAAAGGAAAAAGCATGATAAAGAGAACATAGGTCCATATACCATACAACAAAAATAAAAGGCAGCAAACAAAAGGAAAAAGCATGATAAAGAGAACATAAGTCCACGACTAACCTATTATATACATATACCATATAACATAAATAAAGGGAAGGAAAAAAAAAAAGAAGAAGATCATATTCATTCAGGATGAGGATCCGGCTTCATCATGGCGGCGGGTAGTACCGACACGGCCTGTATGGAGGTTATCAATGATAGAACGGTACTCATCGATTGTCCTACGCATACTTGCCTGTTCAGCTATGAGACCGGTTTTTTCGGTAAGACCTGCGAGGTAACAATCCTTCAAAAGATTGTATTCTCGTTCCAGATCATTAAACCGGTTCACAAGCTCACCGTTCTGCAGAGTTAAATGATCATACAAATTTTTATAAAGCACAAAATCATCATAATTGGTATCTTTAATTTCGAGTTGAAATTCACTCTTCATCTTCCAGATCGCAGCACGTGCTGCATCTTCCTTTGCAGCTTGTATCTGTAAGCACGGAACACCCCAACAACGTAGGACATCAACTATCGCACCGTCATGGGGAATCGGAAGATCTATATATCCTATAAACCATCCTTCAGCGGCAGTAGTAACTGCGCACTCACGAAGTTCCATCCCCATGAGGTCAATTATTTCATCTAACAACTTACTATACGACAATTGAACAATCGGCATTGAGACCGACACAATAAAGGTGGAAATTAAAAGAGAAAAGAACCAAACCCAAATACAATATCAAACTGGTAAAGGACAAAATGGAAGGAATGCAATCGTACACATACAATAGGTAACAGATTGAAGAAAACAGAATTACCCAACTCAACAACCCACGGAATCTTTATGGATTCCTCTTACCTGTGCAACCACGCGAAGGCAATTTGTACGGTAAAGGACTACGGCAAGATAATAACTTGTAGTGGGTCCGCTGGTTCTATAAGGACAGTCCCATTTGTTGTTCTTTGTGTTTTAGTATTACTAAAATATTAACCATATTTATTCAAATTTTTTGCCATATTTTCTTTCACTAAAATATTAAGCAAATTTGTTCAAAATTTTTTCCATATTTCCTTTCTTAACAAATATATAGTAGCAAACTAATCAGTGTGAAGGGAAGTAATATAAAGAGTAAAAATTAAGCAAAGCAGGGAGATGGGGGATGTGTGCATGACTGCCTGCATTATGGGCTATTTATAGCCAAAATTCTAAAGAGGAAGAGATGAGGATGAACAGACCAGAGTAATGATGAAGGTAGCCTGTAGATGCCCAGGTGTATAGAGGCAGGCATCCGAAGCCACCACCAGCCATAGGTACCTCCATAAATCACAGAGCTGCCTTCACCTACTGAGCAGAAGAACAGAAGGCACCGAACCAAGAGAGAGATGAAGATAGTAGGCGGCTCGGGGAGGCTCGCATGTACAATCAACCGATCCATCGGCCCAATAACAGGGGCTCCAAACCAAAAAGGGAGGGGGGGGGGGGGAGGTGGCTCGGGGAGGCTCGGATCCATGGCCACCCACTCAATCGGGCCAATAACAGGACCTCCAAACCGCCACGCAGAGAGAAGGAGGGGAGCGTCGGGGGGGGGGGGGCGTAGGGCATCATCACATCCGAGCAACAATGGGGGGGGGGGGCGTAGGGCATCATCACATCCGAGCAACAATGGAAGAGGGGGTAGGGCATCTGTGGAAGAGAAGAGCATAGAAGCTTCCTACCATGTGAAGAAGGAGTGCGGGGAAACCGGGGAGAGCGAGCGGCCCGCGCCCGTACGGCGGACTACCGGGAGATTGGAGAGAGGAGATGCGAAAATGGGCTAGGAGAGGAGGCCATCTGTAGGAGGAGACGGATCCTCCCATGTGAAGAGAGAGCGCGGGGGAACCGGAGGGGAGAGAGCGCACCGCGCGGCCGTACGGCGAGGCGACCGGGAGTTAGAGGGAGGAGATGCGAATATGGCGTAGGGGAGAAGGCCACCTGTAGAAGGAGAGGGAGCAAGAGAGAGAGAAGAGAGACTCGGGCCAAGATGAGAAGGGAGGAAAAAAAGAGAGAGAAGAAGGAAACCCATGTGGGCACAGGTAGCGCAGAGCGCAGAACGCGGAGAAGAAGCGAAGTATGTACGAAACACCTGGGGGTGCTCCGTACATACTGCGCATTTATATTCTTCTATTGATGTTCCCAGAGTTCTTATTTCAAAAGAAATTTGATCAAAAACCATCCACAAACGAAAAAGATGCAGAAATTTCATCACGTTTTGAGGAAGAACATGAAAAACCTTGAAAAATCGAGATTTTGATCAATAAAACTTACTTAGAATCGAAGAACTAGAGTTTGTAAGCTTCCAAGACGGATGAATTCTAGAGAGAGAAGCACTGGAGACTTTGGAACAAAAGATTGAAGTAAAAAGAAATCAAACTCCTTTTGTTCTATATAAAACCCTAGCCGCGATCCGGATCAGTTCGTGAATCCGATCCGGATCGGCTACCCGCAGAGAATACCCGCGTTCGGGATCCGGATCGGCTTGTCCAATCCGGATCGGCTCCAACTTTTTCTTCAGAAAAATTCAGAAAAATTCTAGAAAATCCAGAAAAAGATTGTAAACACTTTTGTGTATCAACTTTAACCAAAAATCATCATTTCATATCAAAAGAAATAGATTATACTAAATCTATCAATAATAGCCAAATAATGAAATGAAGATTTATAAAAATTAAATCCCTTAAAGTTGAACAACTTCAATTACATCTAACTTGATCTTATGAGTAATGCCTTTATCAAATCATCAATTCGGTAAAGAAAATGAAATACCAAGATCAATAGATGTCTGAAATCCTAGATAAGTTAGATAATATATCTAGTCAATTTATTGAAGAGAGTGGCTCTTTGAGCATCTTTCATTAAAATTCCCACCTTATACCAACCTTGAAATTTTGACAGAGTCAAGTATTTCAACATGCATTTTATTTAATCAAACTTGAAAAACCTTGCTTGGTATACATGTGGTAGCTGCACACAGTACTCGGACGACCGAGGTGGTAGCTCTTTCCTCCATGTGGTGGTAGTTTTCACACTCCTCATTGGGATGTAACTCTTTCCACATCTTTTGAGCATAACACTTTTTCTTTGACTCCCCCTTAATTGGCTATCAATTATTTAAGATATAAAGTATTCAACCAAATATTGATCTCGATTTCATACGCGACTAAATAGTCAAATAAGATAAAAACTATACCAAGAGATCATTGAGAGAGAAATTGACTTTGATCAAAACAAAGATGATTTAATTCACATAAATGATCATTGCATCAAATGAATTATTATGATATCCAAAGCATAATAAATTTCTAAACATATAAAAGGATGCAGTTAAAGTCAATAAAACTAATGCTCAATCAATGTTCTATGTCTAAGCATAGATAATGAACAAAAACACAAAAACAAAACCTAACCTAAACAAGAGTTTCAAAAAGAGGTTGTTTCAAGGAAAGCATTCCAATTGCTTTACGCAAATGAATAAAACGTTTTTGATCCAAAGGTTTTGTTAAAAAGCCAGCTAATTGATCTTCAGTTGAAATGTAGGAAATTTGAAGAATATTTGATTCAACTAGCTCTCTAAAAAAATGATATCTAAGTTCAATGTGTTTTGTTCTTGAGTGCAACACAGGGTTTTTTGAAATGTTTATAGCACTAGTGTTGTCACATAAAACAGTTACCGAAGTTGCTGAAATCCGGAAGTCGCTCAACACGCTTTTCATCCAAATGAGTTGAGTTGAACAACTACCCGCTGAGATATATTCCGCTTCGGCAGTCGAGAGTGCAATGCAATTTTGCTTTTTACTATGCCATGCAACAAGGCAATGGCCAAGATAAAAACATGCACCACTCGTACTTTTCCGATCATCCACTGATCCTGCCCAATCGGCATCTGAATATCCTATAATGTCAAGACTTGTTCCCATAGGATACCAAATTCCGAAGTTTACAGTTCCTTTGACGTACCGGATGATCCGTTTCACCGCTTTCAGGTGATCCTTCTTCGGTGCTGACTGATATCTCGCGCAGATCCCAACACTAAAGGATATGTCCGGGCGACTAGCTGTGAGGTAGAGTAGACTTCCAATCATACTTCGATAGAGTTTCTCGTCTACACTATCACTAAGAGATTCACTTCCTAATCCCTTATTGCTAGTTCCCATAGGAGTAGGAAAATCTTTAGAATCTTCTAATCCGAATTTCTTTACCAACTCCTTTGCATACTTGGATTGACACAGATGGATGCCTTCACCATTTTGTTTCACTTGCAATCCAAGAAAGTATGTCAGTTCGCCCATCATAGACATCTCAAATTCGCTTTCCATGGTTTCTGCGAATTTAGAAGCATCATTATCCTTTGTTGCTCCAAATACAATGTCATCGACATAGATTTGTGCAACAATGAAGTTATCCTGATAATGCTTCACAAAGAGAGTCCGATCTGCTCCCCCTCGAGTATAGCCCTTCTCCAAAAGGTGCTTTGTCAACCTTTCGTACCACGCTCGCGGTGGTTGTTTTAAACCGTAAAGAGCCTTTTTCAAACGAAAAACATGGTTAAGTAGTTTACAGTCTATAAAACCTTTCGGTTGAGCCACATAAACTTCCTCATTTAAAAACCCATTTAAAAACGAGCTCTTAACGTCCATTTGAAAGAGTTTTATTTTAAAGTGACAAGCAATAGCGAATAAGATACGAATGGACTTGAGTCTAGCTACAGGGGCGAACGTTTCATCAAAGTCTATACCTTCTATTTGAGAGTAGCCTTGAGCAACTAACCGTGCTTTGTTCCTGATGATGGTACCATCCTCATTTTTCTTGTACTTGAAAATCCATTTAGTACCGATCACATTGTGTTGCTTCGGAGGCGTCGTTAATTCCCAGACTTTGTTGCGTTCAAACTGATGGAGCTCTTCCTGCATTGCTTCAATCCAGTAGTCATCCTGAAGAGCTTCATCGACGTTCGTTGGTTCGACCATGGAAACGTAACAAGCGAATCCACAAACCAACTGTCTCCGAGTTCTGACTCCTTCTTGTGGGTCTCCAATAATGTTTGATTCAGGATGATCCTTGGAGATGCGTAATGTTTGAGGTAATGGAGTACTCGGAGGTACATGAGATGATTCCTGCACATCAGATAAACTTGAAGAACCATTAGATGCATCATTAATATTGGAATTATTATCATGAGAAGATGCATTTACAAGAGTATCATCATCAAGAGAGATATCAGGGGTAGATTTATCAGATGCAAAGTGGAAAGCTTCATCTATTTTAACATTTATGGATTCTACAATCATTTTAGATTCCAAGTTAAATACCCGATATGCTCTACTATTTGTAGATTAACCCAAGAAAATCCCTTCGTCACTTCGAGAGTCAAATTTTCCAAGATTTTCGCGGTCACGTAAAATGTAACACCGACTCCCAAAGATACGAAAATATTTGATGTTTGGTTTTCTACAAAACCATAGTTCATATGGTGTATTTAAAGTTCCCGGGCGCAAATAAACTCGATTAATAACATAGATTGCAGTGTTCACAGCTTCAGCCCAAAAATATAACGGTAAATTCCGGCTATGAAGCATAACACGTGCCATCTCTTGTACAACCCTGTTTTTGCGCTCGACTACACCATTCTGTTGAGGTGTATAGGGTGCTGAGAATTCATGTTTAATGCCATTGGAAGTGCAAAAATCAATGAATTTAGAATTTATGAATTCTCCACCTCTATCACTTCTAACATGAATGATCTTTTCATTCTTTTCAATCATAATACGAAGGCAAATCTCGTGAAAAGAATCAAAAGTATCAGCTTTCTCTTTTAAAAATGCTACCCATGAGTATCTAGAGAAATCATCAACCCGTAAGAAAATATACCATTTACCTCCCAAGGATGGTTGACGTGTCGGTCCCATAAGATCCATATGCAATAATTCTAAGGGCCGATTAGTACCAACGTGGTTCAAGTTCTTGTGTGCAGTCCTGGATTGTTTTCCCTTTTGACAACCACCACACACAATGGTTTGTTTAAGTGAAAGTTTTGGAATCCCCTTGACCACGTCTTTGTTTGAAATTCTAGCAAGTTCCTTAAAATTTATGTGACCTAGCCTTTCATGCCAAAGTGTTTCATTATTCAAAGAGGCTAAGTTACAATTTTCAGAAATTTTATTGGGAACAACATAACAATTGTTTTCAGATCTAACCCCCTTTAAAAAGAAAACATGGTCCTTATCAGTTACAATGCATTCAACAGATGAAAAATTAACTGAAAAACCATTGTCGCAAAGTTGACTGATACTTATGAGGTTAGTCTTAAGGCCATCAACAAATAACACATTCTTCAGAATCGGGCCATCTGGAATAGCTACTGTTCCTTTTCCAACAATTTTGGAAGACTGACCGTCTCCGAAAACTACAAGTCCTCTGGAGATTTTCTCAAAATTTTGAAAGCAGTTTTTGTCACCGGTCATGTGACAGGAACAACTGCTATCCAGATACCAAGACGAATTATCATATGCATGCAAGGAAATATTTGTAACAAGACAAGGGAAGGTTTCACCTTTGCGTACCCAAACCTTTCGAGTTTTGGTGTACGTCAGAAATGATTGTGATGCTGATACCTTTGGTGAAAGCGTCTTGTTTGATCCATTGCTTTTCCTTGACGTCGTCGTCTTGTTTGATGAACTACCGGGGCTCTTTTCCTTCGAATAATTTGCATTTGATTTCCGAGGAATCACCCTTTTGGTAGTCGTTGCAAGAAGTGCTTGAGTTGAGCGTTTGGCTCCCATCTTGCAATTTCTCCTTATGTGCCCTGCAATACCACAACGAAAACATACCTTGGTGCTTGACAATTCCGAAGAGGGGGAAGTAGGTTTATTGTCGTTGTTTGTCGTCAATTCCAGTGTCGGAGGAGGAGATACTGACTGGCGCACAAAGACTGTCCCAACCGAACTAAAATTGTCTTCAGTTCGATTGTATCCGAGGCCGAATTTGTTTGATTGACCAAGACCAAGAAGCTTATCCAACTTACTCCTTCCTGATGAAAATCGCTGTAAGTCATCCTTGAGTTGGAGAATGGTCTCTGTCATTTCCAATTTTTCCTGTCGAGCCTCGCCGTTGAGTTTCAAGAAGTAATTCGCTTTGTTCACCATATCTACATAATTCTTCTCGAATTGCTCATTGGACTCTTGAAGGGAAACATTTATTTTAATCAGATTATCCCTTTCCACTTCAAGAGCGTTTGAGAGAGAAGATGCCCTTTTTGCTTCTTCTTCGAGATCCTGCAATCTCCCTCTCAAACTCTTGTTTTGCTTTGCCAGTTTCTTTGAATCCCTCAAAAGCTTATGGTAGGCAAGAGCAAAGTCTTCACCTTCTGAATTATCCGATTCATCGTCCGTTGCAATTTTTTCTACAGTGGAGTTGGACAATGACTCGGATGTATTAGCCATTAAGCACATGAAGGGTGAAGATGTGGACGCGTGGAACGCCGTTGCGTTATCTTCTTCATCACTTGACGATGACTCATTTGACGATGAGGTGTCATCCCAAGTGACGGCTTGCATCGCTTTCTTCTTTGACGGATTCTTATTGGGACACTCCGTTGAGATATGGCCGTACCCTCGGCACTTGAAGCATTGGACTTGTCCTTCTGAGCTTTTCTTATCCTTAGAAAAACCCTCTTGCTTTCTTGGTTTGAAACTTTGCTAACCTTTGCCTTTCTTCGACTTTACGAAGGATGGAGTTTTGCTTGAGTTACCCCTTCGAAAGTTTCGGCGAAATCTTCTCGTCAAGAGAGCAAGTTGCTTCTCAAAGTCCTCCATAGATAGGTTTACGTCATCGTCTGAGGAGGATGAATCCGCGTCTTCTTCTTTTGTTGTTTTCAATGCTAAACCTGAAGACTTAGAAGAGGATGCTTTTCCAGAAGAATAGTTAGTAGGAAATGTCATTTCATATGTTTGTAATGAGCCAACTAATTCTTCTACACGGATTTCGTCCGGGTGTTTAGTAGTTTCAATGGCCGTAACCTTGGATCGAAATCTTTCAGGAAGAGTTCTTAATATTTTTCTTACAACTTTAAATTCTGGAATCTTCTCTCCCAAGTTAGCACAAGAGTTTACGATGTCTTGCAATCGTGTGTAATAGTCTATGAACGATTCATTTTCTGCCATGAAAATAGAGTCAAACTTGCTCGTAAGCATTTGCAGCTTCTGAATCTTCACAAGGTTAGTTCCCTCATGTGTAACTTGAAGAACATCCCAGATTTCTTTCGCAGTCTCACATGCCGAGACGCGAGAGAACTCAGTTTGAGACAAAGCATTAAATAGAGCATTAATCCCTTTGCCATTGTAAGAAGAGTTTACGATGTCTTGCAATCGTGTGTAATAGTCTGTGAACGATTCATTTTCTGCCATGAAAATAGAGTCAAACTTGCTCGTAAGCATTTGCAGCTTCTGAATCTTCACAAGGTTAGTTCCCTCATGTGTAACTTGAAGAACATCCCAGATTTCTTTCGCAGTCTCACATGCCGAGACGCGAGAGAACTCAGTTTGAGACAAAGCATTAAATAGAGCATTAATCCCTTTGCCATTGTAAGAAGAAAAATCTATCTCTTCCTTGGTCCATTTCGACCTAGGTTTGATGGTGCGAACATCAGCAATAATTTCAGTTGGATTAGACCATCCTAATTCAATTGATTGCCACACCCGTTCGTCGATGGAAATTAAAAAAGCTTTCATCCGTACTTTTCAGTACGCATAATTTGTTCCATCGAAGAACGGAGGTCTGTTGATGTTTCCACCTTCAACCATTGTTTACAACCCTATTCCCGCTCTGATACCACTTGTTGGGTTATGTATAATTGGATCTAAATAGGGAAACAAACACCTAGAGGGGGGTGAATAGGTGTAAACAATAAACACTCAAAAATCTTTGCGATATAAAACCCAATGCGGAAAAATAAATAACACGCAGAGATTTTTACGTAGAAAACTCCAAACCGGAGTAAAAAACTACGGGACCGATAACACGGTGAAATCCACTAGTATTATAACACGTACAAAGGTGATATACCGTACTCACAGACGGCTCAACCTTTTTCCATACGCTCCTAGTTGATCTTCTCCGCTCGCTCCGCAACGCTTCTCGAATCCACGATCTGCGTCCAACGCCGAATCCACGACGTCCGACCGAATCCACGGTCTTCACCCAGTAGCACGTCTCGAATCCACGAACGTACCTCGCTCCGAATCCACGAGAGTGGTAGAACCTTGAATCCACAAGGCCACGCGAGTCCACGCGCCGATTTTGGGAAATCGTTGTTTTTGGGTGGTGATGATCCGCCGAATACTTAGATTAGAAATAGATCGGAAATACCATCTAAGTATTCATTAATTTGATTCTACTCAAAATCTGAGTTTGGAAAACCTAGAATCAAATTAATAAAATAGATGAAGAAACATAGAATTAAATCTAGTATTTTCTTTCTTCTCTATCTGTGGATTTTTCTATTTCGGTCGTATTTTTTTCATTTTTCGTCGTACCCTAAAAGATGAATTAAAGGGTCTATTTATAGGTTAGAAACCGTTGGAAGAGGATAAGAATCAAAAACTAACCTTTTCTAGAATTTTTCAGGACGGCGATCCGGATCAGATTTAGGCGATCCGGATTGCAGTAACGAGACAGACAGTTTCCAGAAAAACAAATGTTCGAGATCCGGATCGAAGTGCCTGATCCGGATCGTTCATACAATTCACCAAACACCAATGTTCGGATCTGGATTGAAATGCCTGATCCGGATCGTTTATATATTACGGTAAAAACCAGTGTTCAGGATCCGGATCAAAGGAAGCTACGATCCTGATTGAATTTGCGTATGAACTAACACCCTTCGGGATCCGGATCGAAGTGTCTGATCCGGATCCTGAACATGTCCCATGTCCAGTTTTTGATTTTTATGCAATTAAAAATTCATCCAAGTGTTTCTACACTATAAGAAGTATTCGGATCACCAAAGATAATTAGTTAAACATACCTGATCCTTTTGAATTCTTCTTTCTTGAGATTGAGTTACATGATCCAACCTTCTTTATCTTCAATCTTCAAGACTTAACCGAATTCACGAAATACGCCAACTCAAATTCCGTAACAGTTGGGCTTTCAGCGGTGGGTCGAGGAGAGAGGACGGCTGAGTAGATAGATCTCGAGGCAGGATGAGCGGGTTAGCTGGACTGTTGGTGTACCCAGGTTTCCTCAGACGGTTGTACTTTTATATTTGGGACTGGCTTTTTCCAGCAGGTTGTATTTATTTTGGTGAGCTGGGAGAGACTGATGTATCATTTATACAGATGTATTGTAGTTTATTTCCAGCTTCAGTCTGAGATGTATTAGATTTTAGTTCAGCTCTGTTTTTATTGCTCTTTTATTATTATCTCTTATATCTGAGCAGGTTTGGCGCTTCGTGTACGCGGAAAATACCGTGTGCACGGCGGATCTGTAGACGGGCCCGGGTTCTGGTTTACACCCGGGGCGTGACAGGGCGGCTGTGCCTGCAGTCTGTTCTTGTTTGATTTGGGTTGTAGGTGTTAGTCTTTCGGAATATTTGGCCCTTCATGGAAGTCGATTGGTTTACTCTAGATCATGGGTTGGGCATTAGCTGATTGAGTCGTGGAGGGGTTCTCCGACCGAGTCATGTTTATTTGGGCATTATTGGATTGAGTCGTGGAGGGTTCTCCGACTGAGTTATGGTTATTTGGGTATTCGAGTTTCCGATCTGTTTGATCGTGGACTGTAGCCTACAGATGCCGCCTTTTATGCCAGATGAGACACGCTTGAGCTCGGTGGGGTCGCTCCCCTTGAGTTACGCTCCGGATGCGATGATGATGCGCCTAGTTGATAAACTAGATGTCGCTTTGCATGATACTGGGATAGTCCGATGGGACGCCCCAGTTGATACACTAGGGGGCGCAGGCTTGACTGGACCCGATATGGTAGTCAATGAGATTGGGTTATGTGAGCACCTTGTGAGCGAGTGGATGCATAGCATGTTCTTAGTTGAGTTTTTCCTTTGAGCATGATACTTGAGGCATATTAGCTGTAGTTTCATTCTAGCTTTCATATTATCTATCTACATACCTATTTGTTTTGCCTCCAATAGACTTAGTGGGCATACCGTGGATATTGGTGACGGTACCCTCTGGGAACTACCTTCTGCAGTAGTACTCACACCCGGTGCGGTGACAGGTTTTCCAAAGGTTGCTGTGCCGGCTTGTGTTCGTGCGGAGATAGCTTATCGAGGTAAGGGCGTGACCGAGTAGTTCCTTACCGGCATTTTGAGAGTCAGAGGTAGATGTACCCTGTATTTTTTGAGTTTCCACTTTTGTACTGGACAGTCTGATAGATTTGTATTGTATTTATTTTACATAGTGGGAGAGACTATGTATTGAGGATTTATTTTATTCACATGTTCAGTTTTTGATTCTGTAGTTACTAGTTTTATTTCCGCTCTGATACATGTTTAGCTATAGATCTTACTTGCAGGTTAGATGCTTCTTCTGTGCGAGGGTTTCCGTACAGATGGCGGATCTGTTGGCGAGCCCGGGTCGCAGTTTCGACCCCGGGGCGTGACAGATTAGGGTGGTATCAGAGCCTGGGTATATAGGTCGTTGAGGACTTAGTGACCCTAGGCTTTTGGTTGGACAGTACGATGACTGTCGTGAGAGACGTGACTTTAGCGAGAGTCCTGATTGAGTCTGTACCTCCCTCAGGGGATTGGGGTGAGTGATCTTTCATGTCTATTCTCTAAAGTGGTTATGTTGGCTGCAGACAACATAATGCTTTAGAATGGGTAACATGTTCTAGACTTTCGCTTGATCGAGTCGAGAGATTTCGTGGTCCTGATGTTTGGTTTGTTGCAGTTGTCTTCGATGCCTCCGAGACATCGTGCAGCGACGAGGGCGCGTTCGGACTTAGATGAGGAGCCTGAGCAGCGGGAGGCTGAATGGACAGAGCAGAGTGAGGTCCGAGAGTTGCGGGCCTAGGTAGCCCAGATGTCAGAGGCGTTACGACACCAGGAGGAGACAGCTAGACACCAGGAAAAGAACATGGAGCGCATGATGCGCATGCTTGAGCAGAGAGCATCTCCTGTGGTATCGCTAGTAGTACCTTCGGCCGCGACATCGTCGACTTCGACCCAGATTGCACCGTTGACAGTGCAGGAGTAGCGAGAGCTTACTGATCGGCTATTGTACATCAGCCAGTTCCATCCTTCGCAGTTTTCAGGGCAGAGTTTGGAGCCTTGGGAAGCCGAGAACTAGATTGCTGCTATGGAGAAGCTGTTTGAGAATTTGTTCATCCAGGAGAAGCATCGGGTGCATTTGGCCACACACTTTTTGGAGAAGGATGCCGAGATTTGGTGGCGTTGAATTTGTCCTGTTGGACTGCCTAGAGTATAGTTGATGACCTGGAGCGAGTTTCGTGCTTTGCTGCTCGGGGTCTTCTTTCCCGACAGTGTGAAACAGAAACTAGAAGGGGATCTAAGACGCCTGCAGCAGGGGAGTCGACCTCTTCAGGAGTATGTTCACGAGTTTCTGCGATTGTTGAGCAGTGTACCCCACGTTGCCCAGGATGAAGCCCAGAAGGTTGATCTATTCGAGAGGGGGTTGCATCAGGATATCTATCACCTCGTGCATTCTCAGCGAGCGCCGACTTTAGATGCAGCGATTGAGCATGCTCGGTGGGTTGACCGAGGATCGGCGATCATGTCTGAGAGGGACGGAGCGCCAGGGACCGGCTGCGGAGAAAGATGTCCAGTGTCGCCTGAATTTGGACAGCCGAGTAGATCGAGACCCCCGAGGCCAGCACAATTCCAGTCCCAGGGGAGACAGAGACCAGGAGGTTCTCGACAGCCGAGGCACCAGCAGCAGCGTCAGGATGAGTATGTCATTTGCGGTGGGCCACATTCACCGCTGCAGTGTGACCTCAGGCAGGGGCGATGCTTTTCATATGGACAGTCAGGGCATTTCTAGGCAGCATGCCCCCGAGGAGTGCTTATGGTATTACCGCTTGCGACGGCAACCCCACTACATCTTCAGGATGAAGGAGCTCCTCCGATTTACCGCCAGGCAGATGGCAGATAGGGCCCACGATGTCGGGACAGATAGAGCGTCGACCACCAGCATCGGGCAGATGAGATTGTGCAGCCGGTTGGAGGGCGCCAGGATAGCAGATTGCATCTTACTAGGTGTGGTTTTCTTTATAGTCGTCGGAGTTAGAGCATGTTCGATGCCGACACCGCTTGTGCATGTTTCAATAGAGCATTGGCAGCTTCGCATGGGCCAGAGATAGGTCTGTTAGCTTGTGCACGTGAGGTTCGGATTCCAAATCACGTGTTGCACATAGATGAGTGTGGTCGGTCCTGCCCAGTGCAGTTAGGACCCTGGATTTGGTCCATTGATTGGTTGGTCCTACATTAGCTCCGAGCTTTGGATGTGGTATTGGATAGGGATTAGTTATCCCAGTGTTGTGCTACCATGGATTATGGAAAGAGGATGATGACCCTCTGTGGACTTGGTCAGGAGGAGTATGTTTATAGGGGATGCTAGAGCATGACAGGTGTTGAGTCGTGGTAGTATCATTTTTTAGCGACTGTTGAGGAGGTGCCTACGGCGGCACCAGGGCTAAAGGATATCCTTATCGCCCGTGGGATCACGGGTGTGAGTCCACCTGAGCTGATATTGATGCCACCAGTTAGAGAGATTGAGATTGCGATTGACGTGGTTTTGGAAACCGTGCCAACTTCGACAGCGCCTCATTAAGTATCACCCGTGAGACTGAGAGAGCTGATAGCGCAGTTCCGGGATCTAATGGATCGAGAGGTCTGTGTGACCCAGTGCCACGTTGTGGGTATACGACGGTGAGGATCCGAGAGATCGATACTTGGGTATGATTCCACGCTGTTGATACACGGTGGTGATGCTGTTAGTTGTATGCCCCAAAAGCCTATCAGGCTGACGCATTTTTTTTATATGGGACATATTTGTACTTGATCTTTATTATTATTTGGGCATCTTATGCCATTCATGTTTAATGTGTCCATGAATCGTCCTTTGAATTAATGAGATGATAATGTATATTCTTAACAGTTAAGAATTTGAGATACATATTATTGGTGATTAAGTCATAAATGCTCTCAATCGGAGGATCATCATGGGGACGATGATTGATCCGGTAAGATTGATGTATGTGCCGCTCTCATTTAGGATGACGAGTCTCAATTCATCAGTGTGTGGACACTGGAGCGAACGTGCAGGTGGTTGTTAGAGAACAAGGGCACTGAGCGTGACCAATTACGAATAGTTACATGGATGTCTACTCATTCGTTAGTAACTGATTCGATGTTGTAGTAGTACAACTGATCCTTAGACCTGCGACACCACGGCCATTCAATATGAGGCTACTGTAGTTTGATTATGCAATAAACTCTGATCCGAGTCACGGGTCTTAGTAGTATATGTTGGCTGCAGTCGGTTCATATTAGGAATGGGCGTTTGTTTACAGGGGATCTATCGCTCTCGGTAGAGAGATAATTAGTCCTATGCTATTTGTAAGGCAAAGCTCAGAAATCCTCGGCCGGGGTAATATAGTTCATGGAAAGTTGTTTCCAAGAGTAACCATATGAGCTTCTGCCCTATCAATTGTCATATAACGAGTGATGGGGTTTGACGAGTATTCAATGACCTCCACTCAGTTGGGACTATGCGATAGAAGGATTGTATTGTACGGTAACTGCACCTTGAGGTTCAGTCCAATATTCACTTCTGACTGGATTGCCACTATATGCTGCTAGGCGTCACTGGTGGTTTGTGGGAACCAATAAGAATAATTATAGGAGAATAATTAATTATACAAGGGAAGAATCAAATGCGTTTGATCCATCAAAAAGAGTTTCGATGATGATGTCGATGGGGATCGCATCATATCTCACTACCAGACAGAATTGAATCTATTAGGTCACACACATAAGGAATCGCGCATGATCGATATTAAGGAGATGATAAAGAAGTTTATAGAATGGATTAATTATAATCACAATACTAAAGTTTACTAATTTATTAGTAAAAGGACTAATTTGCAATTATTGTAAATTAGAGGTATTTAAGTGCAAAAGTTGCATGGTGTATTTACTAATCGTTAGTAAATATTTTGAGGACTTATGTGTAAATGTTACACACGAATCGAATTAGGATACGGATTTGATTCATATTGAAACTAACTTCAGGATAATGGATAATCCAGTCGGATTAGGATTCGATTAGGATTAGAATTAGGGTTAGGGTTTTCTCAATATAAATATGTGTCATATGTGACATATTTTGAAGTAGAGAAATAAAGGAGAAAAAGAAAACCCTAGCCGCCTATCCTCTTCCTCAAGTCCTCCATAATTAATTCATCGTTCTCGATCTTTGGTAGATTGCTAGCACAATTAGAAGATTGATTCATCCTCCTTACATCGACGCAAAAGTTAATTCGTGATCGGATCGCGAATCAAGGCGATCGACTATTTCGATCAAGGGCGTGATTCCGTGTGGACGCGAGTAGAGGCCGGGCGCGTGCGCGGCTAGCAAGGACGAACAATTTTTACCAACGATCGTCGGCATCGCGGTGATCTCGACCCGCGCAAGGTAAAAATTAAATCCTAATTGATAAGATCAATTAGATTACCTTTTTACGATCTAAAACAAAACATGAGGTTATCTTTGGTTTAAGAAAAATTTTAATTGCGTTTCTTTTCCGCTGCGCATATCTGATTACTTTCTTACAGTGGTATCAGAGCCACCCTCATCGTTTGTTTTAGATCTAATCTCTTTTTCGATGTTGATTGGGTTTTCTGAACGATCAAAATCAAAACAATGAAGATTGTTTTTGAGTATATTATTTTGATTGTTTTGAAACATTAATTAAATTAGCACACTTGCGGCCAAGGCGCCGCAATGCAAATTAATTAGCACACTTGCGGGCAAGGGGCCGCAATGCTAATTAAATTAGCACACTTGCGGGCAAGGACCGCAATGCTAATTAAATTAGCACACTTGCGTGCAAGGGCCGCAATGATAATTAAATTAGCACACTTGCGGGCAAGGCGCCGCAATGCTAATTAAATTAGCGCACGCGGGCAAGGCGCCGCAATGCTAATTAGATTGGCATTGCCTTGCATGACGGATTTTTACATGGTGTAGTCATGCGGGCCATGTGGTTGTTTTGTGCAAAATCACAATTTAAAATTAATTCGAAACCCAATTAATTAGAAATCGAATTAGAGAATTTTATTTAATATTATATGCCTGTGATGTGTATGAGGTGATGATCATGGATAGCAACCTTGTGATAATGTGAATGGGTGTAATTTAATAAGGACCCAGTGTTAGATTTATTTTGAGTGCCTGCGTGCACCAATTAAATTATGTAATTTGGAGACCTGCGTGTCTCATTAATATTATGGGTTGTATTGTAATTATTGCAAAATTAAAGGGTAAAGGGGTAGTTCAGGTTCCATCTCGATTTGTTCCATTCAAGAGTTGATGCGGTGCAGATCAAGTTTGGACCAAATATTGATCGATGGAGCCGACAAGAGTTGATCTACTCCAATCTGATCAAGATGCAGAGCAAGTTTTTGTGTGTAATACCCT
Source organism: Tillandsia leiboldiana (assembly GCA_029204045.2). NCBI lineage: Eukaryota > Viridiplantae > Streptophyta > Magnoliopsida > Poales > Bromeliaceae > Tillandsia > Tillandsia leiboldiana. Next base: position 41,338,237 of record CM055065.1, read on the forward strand.
CTGACCCGATTCCGGCCTGGTGGCTCAAGCCCGAATCAAATTAAAATCCATGATCATCACCGGTAGTTATTTTTTTTATATATATGCGATATATGTGTGTATATGATGCGATGGTTTGCATGAGATGTAAATTTATAATGAATTAAAACTGATGAGATAACAAATCTCCCTAAATAAAATATTAAGTTAATGGTGTTATGAACCCATTAGTGGCCTTCCATCGTTGTAGGGTGTGGGCGTCTCTTTAGTGTTGATTGATGCACCCGGACACGGGGGTCAGTTGCATTAGGGAGCCGCAACCATTCTATTGGCATAAGATGCTATGTGGTAAGAAAGGGGTTGAATCCAAGAATCTGTCAGGATGAGGATTCAATGACTTTTTTATTTGCATGATGAACGGTGGGTCTAACTTAACCAAAAGATAAGGCCAAAAATCTGTTAGGATGAGGCCTATATTTTTGGAGGCCAAAGATAAAATTGCGATTTGCTTGAGAAGTATTGAACAAGAGTTGTTCACTCATTTCTTTACTCATTGCCAAGTATCTGTTAGGATGAGGTAGTGTGCAAACAAATGGGACAGCAATTCCCACTAGAAACTTTTAGTAAAGTTTCCGTTTTCTCCACTCGGGGAGTGTGGAGATTCGCTAAAATTAGTGGGAGGCACCATTTAGATTTAAAGTCCCTAATCAAAATGGATTATGATTAAGTACACAACTAATTAGAATCTTAACCATCTGCAAAAAATGTCCGCCTCTAACCCACTTGTCAGAATACTTGATACTAATCGCTTAACTGGACCGAATTTCACCGATTGGCTGAGGAATTTGAGAATTTTTCTCAATTCTTAGAAATTAGCCTATGTGTTGGACACGGAGGCTCCAGCAGTGCCCGAAAATCCAACAGCTCAATAGAAAGATGCTAGAAATAAATGGACTGATGATGATATGAAGGTAAAATGCTACATGCTTGCGTCTATGAGTAATGAGTTGCAACGCCAGCATGAGCACATGGAGAGTGCTGCTGACATCTTGCTTCATCTTAAAGAGTTGTATGATGAGCAAAGTCGAACAGCTCGTTACGAGGTGTCAAGGCGACTGTTCAGGACAAGATGTCTGATGGTCACTCAGTCAATAATCATTGCTTGGCGATGATTAAGGACATTGAGGAGCTTGAGAAGCTCAGAATGACTATGGACGCAGAACTTCAAATTGATTTGATCTTGCAATCATTACCTGATTCATTTTCTCAGTTTATTTTAAATTTTCAAATTAATAAAATTACTTGCACTCTCGCCGAGCTGTTGAATATGTTGGTCACGGCTGAAGGAATGCTAAAAGTCAATAAGGACAAGGTGAAGGATAAAACTTTGGAAGGTATGTTCGAGATTCATATCATTGAAACTACTTGCTTATCGGTTTGTTCTACTTTTACATGGGTCATTGACTTGGGATGCACCTCGCGTTTGTGTATTTCAATGCAGGCGCTAAAGAAAAGTAGACGACTTAGGGATGGAGAGATTACCCTACGCGTTGGAAACGGAGCAAGAGTTGCTACTGTTGCTGTAGGGACTTATCCTTTATGTCTACCGACAGGAGTAGTTTTAGAACTTAGAGAATTTCTTTATGTTCCTAGTGAGACTAGAAACCTTATTTCTGTTTCACGTTTGGTATTGGACGGTTATAAGTTTATTTTTGAATCAAACATTTGTTCAATTTATTTGAGAAATAATTTGATAGGTTGTGGTTCTTTAATAGACAATCTCTATTACTTACATATGGATGTTAGTATGAATACAGTTGACAATGGCATGAATGAGAATACTATTGGTTTTAAAAGACCTAGAGAGGAGGTAAACAAAACATACTTGTGGCATCTGAGGCTTGGTCACATTGGAGAAGATAGGGTTAACAAGCTGCCTAAGGATGGTATCTTAGGATCCTTACTCCCTGAACCATACCCAGCTTATGAATCATGTCTTCAAGGAAAAATGACTAAGTCTCCCTTTGTTGGACAAGGACAGAGAGCTACCGAAGTACTCGCCCTGATACATACTGATGTATGTGGCCCATTCGATGTTTCTGCTTGGGGCGGCTATCTCTACTTTATTACCTTTACTGATGATTATTCACGGTATGGGTACGTGTATTTAATTAAACACAAGTCTGAAGTTTTTTGAAAAGTTTAAAGAGTTCAGACAAGAAGTAGAAAAGCAAATGGAAAAATCGATTAAGGCTCTTCGATCCGATCGAGGAGGGGAATACCTTAGCACGGATTTCTTAACCTACCTCAAGAATAATGGTATTGTCTCTCAATGGACTCCTCCTGGAACACCAGAATTGAATGGGGTAGTGTCTGAACGGAGGAATTGAACTTTATTAGATATGGTTCGATCTATGATGAGTTTTACAGATTTACCTACGTCACTTTGGGGTTATGCACTTCTTACGGCTATTTATATTTTGAACAGAGTACCCTCCAAATCTGTTCCCACCACACCATATGAGATGTGGCATGGTAGGAAGCCATATTTTACTCACATTAAGACTTGGGGGTGTCCGGCTTATATTAAGAAATTAAAGACGGACAAATTAGAAAGCAGATCAGTCAAGAGAAGATTTATTGGTTATCCCAAGGAATCACTTGGATATAATTTTTATCTCCCAGAAAGTCACAATGTGATTGTGAGCCGTCATGCCTTCTTTCTTGAAAATGAATTTATTTTAGCAGGAGGCAGTGGGAGAAAAATAGAACTAGAGGAGAAAGTCTTTTTAGAATCGAGCATTCCAAGAGCCCTTCCTGATAACTCTGTGATACCAGAGATTACATTGCCACCTCGCAAGTCTAGTAGAATCTCTCATCCTCCTGATAGATACATGGGATTATTTATAGAGGATATGGAGGAAATGTTCCTAGTGGGAGACAAGGATCATAGAGATGATCCTAAGACTTATAGCGAGGCGATGTCAGACATCGACTCCGAAAAATGGTTGGAAGCTATGAAGTCTGAAATAGACTCAATGTACTCCAATCAAGTTTGGACTTTGGTTGATCCACCAGAGGGTATTGTTGTAAGACCTGGCTTTTCCATTACCCTTTCCGTTATCCCTTTCTTACGACTGTCCGACTGTGGGACAATTCTTTAGTGTTTTTCCGGAAAGTCCGTAGGGACTCGCGGACATTTTTAGGCGGAAGGGCTCGCGAAACGGAGAACGGGGACGCGATCGGTTCCGCATTCCGACTCCCGGTTCTCCCAGAATAAATTTTTGAAGTTCGGACCCCTTAGACGCCTCGGGATCCGTGTTGGCAGCCCGCACACCTTTTAAGGTAAACCCTAATTCTTTTAGTATATATATATAACCGTGTGGGAAAGAGGATTAGGGTTCCTCTTATTTCTTTTGGTGGCCGCCTCTTTTCTTCTTCCTCTTCTTCCTCCCTCGTAGCCGCCGGCAAAGAATAACCAAGCGCACGGGCAAGGGTGGACCGGTGGAGGCAAGCGGACGATCCCTCCTTCTCCTCCTCTATCGCACATCGAGGTGAGCCGGATACGTTTCCGTTTGGGGGAATCTCCCCTTTTTTTCTTTTGTTGGTCACGAGGAGGGAGAAGGGGCGGCGCCGTCGCGCATCGCTGCGCGCGGGGCCGGCCGCGGGTGGGGCGCCGTGCGGGCAGGTGCCGTGCGGGGTCGCCCCACGCCGCGGGCAGCGCGCCGCGCGACACTCGGCCGCGCGGGGCCGCCCACAAGAGGGGGGCGCCCGCGCGGGCTGGTGCCGTGCGGGGCCGCCCCGCACCGCGGGCAGCGCGCCCGCGCGGCGCTCGGCCGCGCGGGGCCGCCCGCAAGAGGGGGCGCCCGCGCGGGCTGGTGCCGCGCGGGGCCGCCCCGCACCGCGGGCAGCGCGCCGCGCGGCGCTCGGCCGCGCGGGGCCGCCCGCAAGAGGGGGCGCCCGCGCGGGCTGGTGCCGCGCGGGGCCGCCCCGCACCGCGGGCAGCGCGCCCGCGCGGCGCTCGGCCGCGCGGGGCCGCCCGCAAGAGGGGGCGCCCGCGCGGGCCGGTGCCGCGCGGGGCCGCCCCGCACCGCGGGCAGCGCGCCCGCGCGGCGCTCGGCCGCGCGGGGCCGCCCGCAAGAGGGGGCGCCCGCGCGGGCCGGTGCCGCGCGTGGCCGCCCCGCACCGCGGGCAGCGTGGGCCGCCCGCGCGGCGCTCGGCCACGCGGGGCCGCCCGCAAGAGGGGGTGCCCGCGCGGGCCGGTGCCGCGCGTGGCCGCCCCGCACCGCGGGCAGCGCGCCCGCGCGGCGCTCGGCCGCGCGGGGCCGCCCGCAAGAGGGGGCGCCCGCGCGGGCCGGTGCCGCGCGTGGTCGCCCCGCACCGCGGGCAGCATGCCCGCGCGGCGCTCGGCCGCGCGGGGCCGCCCGCAGGAGGGGCGCCCGCGCGGGCTGGTGCCGCGCGGGGTCGCCCCGCACCGCGAGCAGCGCGCCCGCGCGGCGCCCGGCCGCGCGGGGCCGCCCGCAGGAGGGGAGCCCGCGCGGGCTGGTGCCGCGCGGGGTCGCCCCGCACCGCGAGCAGCGCGCCCGCGCGGCGCCCGGCCGCGCGGGGCCGCCCGCAGGAGGGGCGCCCGCGCGGGCTGGTGCCGCGCGGGGTCGCCCCGCACCGCAGGAGGGGCGCCCGCGCGGGCTGGTGCCGCGCGGGGCTGCGCCCAGGCAGAGTGTTCGTCGCACGGGCCCGTGCTGTGTGAAGAACTCCGCCGCACGCTGTTGGGAGTCGTTGTAAGCTTCGGACTTCTAAGTCTTGACTTGCCCTTGTTCCTTCAGGAGTGCGGGACGCTGTTGGCGACTGGTGCACAGACGCGGACTGGACGAACGTAGGACGACGCACGCAAGGTGGGGGGAACTTCTGACTGGAATTTTCCCGCACACCCTTTTCTTCGCGTTCCAGGTGGGTACCGCTTAGAACCTCTTTATGCACAGTTTCATTGTTGCTATGTTTATTTTGTTGAGGGGTTTGGTGGATGATGTGGACCTCCGGATTTACGGCTGTCGCGGTAGAAGACCGGGCGGGCAGTTCGCCCTATCCGAACAAAGGTAGGGTTGTCCGGGGCATACTAGCGTTGGGGGCAGTGATCGACGTGACCTTTCAGAACATTAAAGTTGAACTTGTGGAATATTGTTAACTCCGGTAAAGGTTTGTGTTTTATTATCTTTATAGTATGGCGACTATGGGTCGCTGTGGGGACTCTTCCATTATCTTGGTTTCCGGAGTTATGGGGAAAGGGGTAAGAACTTAGTAATTGCATGTTTACATTTGCTAACCCTGTTAAAGCCATTGTGGGGATATTTGGTTGCCGAGGCAGGTGCTCGGTCTGGTTTGCCGAGGATGGTGCTCGGATGAGGCTCGAGATTGCTACACGTACACCCGCGGTTTGGCCACCGCAAAGGGTGTGCTTTTCCGGAAAAGTGGTACGTTGACCCGTGTACCCCACGCGGTGGTGGCGTTAGGAATGGGGGCCCCCATGGGTGGGGGGTGTGAGCGGTGATGTCGAGGCAGGTGCTCGGCGGTGGGCATCGGGGAAGGTGCCCGATGTTGTTTTGATACAGGGTGTGGTTATGGTGGATGATGCCGAGGTGGGTGCTCGGCGGCCGGGGCAGGTGCTCGGTAGGGGTCTCCGAGGCAGGTGCTCGGTGTGGTTGCCGGGGGAGGTGCCCGGTTTTGGTTTGCACGAGGTTCTGCATTATATTGTTAGCACGGGGTTCAGCATTGTATGGTTTGCACATGGTTCTTCATTGTTGGTTGCTCTGGTTTCTATCGTGGTTTGCCTGACTTTAGCCCTATTTGCTTATTATGTTATTTCTTGTCACTGACTCCCCACTCCGCGACAGGTTCACCCAGACCGTCCGGGGTCGAGCGCTAGGGCACCGGAGAGGCCGCAAGAGTGCTGCTCTGATTTTGATCGAGCTTCAGACACAGTGACCTTTCTTTCCCTTTATCTTTTATTACTCATGTTAGTTAGTTGTGGTTTGCGATACCCCCGTGGGGTCGAAGTGGATGTTGCCTCTTTCCTTTTTGAATAATTGAATGAATTCTACGTTCTCTCTTACTTGGCCGTTTTGAACGATGAAAAGCAAAGAAAACCGTTTGCGAAAACTACTTTTAAAACGTGGGTGTCGTGTGGGCACCGAGCTTTACAAACCTTATGGGATTTATGTGTTTGCGAACTGTTTTCATAAACGATGGCGTCGTGTGGATGCCGCTTTCAAAACCTTGTGATTATTTATCCTTTCAAAACACCGGCCTCTATGCTCTAAGTGAATGCTAGAATATCATGTGAATTATTTGGTTGTATGTGTACGAGACCCCAACTGATGTGGTTAGAGATTGTGTGTGCTACGCCTTGTGAGACACTTTGTAGTTGAGACGCCGTGCATATACAAAGGAGACTCTGCCCGTTTGCAGAGTGAATTTGTGTATGCGGCGGGTCTGGACACGCGCCGGGGAGTATTGTTTTACAAAAAAAAAAAATATGGCTGATTCAGGGGCACCGGTGGCTCCTCTTCCGCGCGATTCGAACCCCCGGGGCGTGACAGATTAAGATGGTATCAGAGCGGTAAACTTTAACCACAACAGTCGGGGCCCAACATCCACGGGGCGCAATACACTAACTACTGATTAATAAAGTGAACTGGGGGATTTAATTTTAGTACGTCTGTAGGTCGTGGTGCTAGACCCGATAGGTCTAGGGTTGACTTGGTTTCTTTGTATGTAGCGATTAATGGCCCGAAAGGGGTTATCAGCGGAGAACGCAGGGGCAGAAAGTACGGTGCCAATAGCGGCGGAGTATTAGCTACTCCGACAACAACTATAAGAGGTGGCCGGGCAGTTGGCAACCCTTATGGAACAAATGCGGCAGTGGGCGCAACAGTCGACATTACCAATGGAGGTCGCCCAGGCTTCTTTGCCCGGACCAACCGCACCAGTGACGAGACCGTCGGTGGCGGTCAGCGAGACTACGGTTGCCCCTTCTCCGACCTCGGTGACCGAGATACCGTCGGTTCATCCGACGACGCCTTCAGCAGCACTAACACCAGCAACTTCGGGACTAATGCCGGGGGCCACTGTTGGAGCTCCCTTGGGAGAGACCGTGGTGACACCTATCCCCAGAATGACCGCCGTTACTGCGAGGGCACCGCCCTTCCATCATGGACCACGTTCCGAGAAAAACTGTTTGAGGAATTTCTCTCCGACAGCATCAGACAGCAGATGGAAGATGACCGGAAGCACATCAAGAAAGGAAGTCAGACAGTTACGGGTTATCAACGGGCAAATTGTGAGGTTGACCAAATGTGTTCCCCCTGTTATAAGAGATGAATCTCACAAAGCCCGTCTTTTTGTGAATGGTTTACGAAGCGACATCTACAAGGTGGTGCAAACGGCGGATTTGCACACCTTCTAGGAGGTGGTCGATAGAGCCACCACAGTGGAGCACGAATTTGCGAGTTCACGAGCCCGACGGGAGAGCTCAGATTGCGGCAGGGATAAGAAACGAGCTCGACCTTGTTTTGGAAAGGAGCATACCAAGAGGAGCCGGCCTCCTAAATACCTGAGATGGCAATAAGGAACCACGAATGCGCCGACGGGAGGACAATGGTCGGTGGACAAGTCTTGCATCAATTGCGGTGGAATACACCAAGTGACCGAATGTCCCCAGAAGCAAGACCACCGTTTTCGATGCGGCAAACCGGGGCGCCATTGTTTCAACTGCCCCTCGGAAACAGGGACATCACCCGTAGCAGCATCCCACCCCTCCCCCTCGCTTCATGTTTCTCCCTACCATAGATATTAGAAGAAATCCCATCGTAGAGATAAGTTCGGTCGGATCCTCCGGCTACCCCTCGAGGCAGGCGGCTGTACTCCTTCCTGCCCAGCGAGGGCGAGACGGGTTCTTAGTCTCTAAGGACTAATGAGGTTTCCGTTAAAAGTTAATGGCATCACGCTTGGGGCCGACAGTCGCGGCAATCTTTAAGTGGTAGTTGACTGCTTGAAGTTCCAAGTGCGTCTTCGGGAACCAGACTTACCGAAAAACAGCCTTACGAACTCGGAGTGGTCGACATGAGTTCACGGTCATACCGTTCAGACTCGTTAACGCACCAGCGGTATTCACAGGCATGATGAATAGGATACTCAAGCCCTCCTTAGACCAGCCGGTAATGGTCTTATAGTGGACGTTCCGATCTACTCTCACAACGGACAAGGGGTATGGGGAACACTCGCGAGTAATCCCCTAGACCCTCCAGGATCAGCAACCATATGCCAAACTCATAAAGTGTGAGTTTTGGCTCCGTGAGGTGGACTTTTTGGGGCATACCGTTTCGACATCTGGAATTGCAGTGGATCCGAGGACGATCGAGTCGGTGGCCAACTGGGCTCGGCCAACAACGGTGACGGAGATCCGAAGCTTCTTAGTACGGGCAGGCCACTACAGACGCTTCGTGGGAGGCCACTTCCCTAAATCGACTAACCCAAAGTGGGTAGAGGCTCGTCTGGACAGCCCAGTGCCAAAGGAGTTTCAAAGAACTTAAAGACAGACGCACACAGGCGCCAGCGCTCATACAGCCGAAGCCCGGAAAGGACTATAAGATCTAGTCTGACGAATCTCCAAGAGGATCTTGGGAGACCAAACGACGGACACGTAACTACAACTGGTGCAAGGCAGAATGTCCTCGGAGCAAGGCGGAATTTTTACGAGTGACTCAGGGATGTAATAAGGTTCCGGGGACGAATTCGTGTGCCCGATAAGCTAGAAACGAGGGAAGAAAATCTAGCCAAAGTATATAATACCTCCTATACCGCCCATTCCGGAGGTACAAGGAGGTGCAGGGATCTATGGCAGACCTTCTGGTGGCCCAAATCGAAAGAGCGATGTGGCACAAATTGTGGCGCAATTTTGGGTGTGCCAACAGGTGAAAGCGAAACATCAGCGACCGGCGGGGGGAAAGCAGACGTTTCGGCTACGAGGGAGGTAGTAGCAAGGAAGACCTCGTACAAGAGAAATTTTGGCCACGACCCTAGAGGAACCTTTAGAAGTAATACTTCGTACCCTCCTACCCAATAAGGAGGTGAAGACTTAGTTGTCTTTTATGTTGGCTATTTAGTTAAGGGTTAAATAGGTCCAACTTCCGGCCTTGTGACAATAGACCCGAGGCGTTGTGACAGTGCGCCTTAGACGTCCAGGTGAGGTGAGACGGGCCAAGACCCGAGGCGTTGTAACAGTACGCCATAGACGTCCAGGTGGGTTGAGTCAGGACAAGATCGCTGGCGGTGTGACAGGACGCCTTAAGTAAATGAGTTGCGTATTGCTAATGGTTCGAGCTTTTGGGATTGTTGGTTGGCGTCAATGACCCGATATTTGGGATGTTGGAGCGCGTAGGCCCGGTGACATACCGGTTGGCTTTACTGCCAAACCTCGATGCGGATCTTAGCACGAGAGGACAAAAAGGATTGCGCAACCGGACGATCCCCATATGGGAAGGCGCTGTGAAGCAACCAGGAAGAATGTGAGGTAACTTAGGAACCAGAGTCAAAGATGGGGGAGTGCTACCCGGACCTCTTCGCCGCAGGCGGGAGTTAAGTTTCGGGGACGAAACTTGTTTTTATTGGTGAGTGATGTAAGACCTGGCTTTTCCATTACCCTTTCCGTTATCCCTTTCTTACGACTGTCCGACTGTGGGACAATTCTTTAGTGTTTTTCCGGAAAGTCCGTCGGGACTCGCGGACATTTTTAGGCGGAAGGGCTCGCGAAACGGAGAACGGGGACGCGATCGGTTCCGCATTCCGACTCCCGGTTCTCCCAGAATAAATTTTTGAAGTTCGGACCCCTTAGACGCCTCGGGATCCGTGTTGGCAGCCCGCACACCTTTTAAGGTAAACCCTAATTCTTTTAGTATATATATATAACCGTGTGGGAAAGAGGATTAGGGTTCCTCTTATTTCTTTTGGTGGCCGCCTCTTTTCTTCTTCCTCTTCTTCCTCCCTCGTAGCCGCCGGCAAAGAATAACCAAGCGCACGGGCAAGGGTGGACCGGTGGAGGCAAGCGGACGATCCCTCCTTCTCCTCCTCTATCGCACATCGAGGTGAGCCGGATACGTTTCCGTTTGGGGGAATCTCCCCTTTTTTTCTTTTGTTGGTCACGAGGAGGGAGAAGGGGCGGCGCCGTCGCGCATCGCTGCGCGCGGGGCCGGCCGCGGGTGGGGCGCCGTGCGGGCAGGTGCCGCGCGGGGTCGCCCCACGCCGCGGGCAGCGCGCCGCGCGACACTCGGCCGCGCGGGGCCGCCCACAAGAGGGGGGCGCCCGCGCGGGCTGGTGCCGCGCGGGGCCGCCCCGCACCGCGGGCAGCGCGCCCGCGCGGCGCTCGGCCGCGCGGGGCCGCCCGCAAGAGGGGGCGCCCGCGCGGGCTGGTGCCGCGCGGGGCCGCCCCGCACCGCGGGCAGCGCGCCCGCGCGGCGCTCGGCCGCGCGGGGCCGCCCGCAAGAGGGGGCGCCCGCGCGGGCTGGTGCCGCGCGGGGCCGCCCCGCACCGCGGGCAGCGCGCCCGCGCGGCGCTCGGCCGCGCGGGGCCGCCCGCAAGAGGGGGCGCCCGCGCGGGCCGGTGCCGCGCGTGGCCGCCCCGCACCGCGGGCAGCGCGTCCGCGCGGCGCTCGGCCGCGCGGGGCCGCCCGCAAGAGGGGGCGCCCGCGCGGGCCGGTGCCGCGCGTGGCCGCCCCGCACCGCGGGCAGCGCGCCCGCGCGGCGCTCGGCCGCGCGGGGCCGCCCGCAAGAGGGGGCGCCCGCGCGGGCCGGTGCCGCGCGTGGTCGCCCCGCACCGCGGGCAGCACGCCCGCGCGGCGCTCGGCCGCGCGGGGCCGCCCGCAGGAGGGGCGCCCGCGCGGGCTGGTGCCGCGCGGGGTCGCCCCGCACCGCGAGCAGCGCGCCCGCGCGGCGCCCGGCCGCGCGGGGCCGCCCGCAGGAGGGGCGCCCGCGCGGGCTGGTGCCGCGCGGGGTCGCCCCGCACCGCGAGCAGCGCGCCCGCGCGGCGCCCGGCCGCGCGGGGCCGCCCGCAGGAGGGGCGCCCGCGCGGGCTGGTGCCGCGCGGGGTCGCCCCGCACCGCAGGAGGGGCGCCCGCGCGGGCTGGTGCCGCGCGGGGCTGCGCCCAGGCAGAGTGTTCGTCGCACGGGCCGGTGCTGTGCGAAGAACTCCGCCGCACGCTGTTGGGAGTCGTTGTAAGCTTCGGACTTCTAAGTCTTGACTTGCCCTTGTTCCTTCAGGAGTGCGGGACGCTGTTGGCGACTGGTGCACAGACGCGGACTGGACGAACGTAGGACGACGCACGCAAGGTGGGGGGAACTTCTGACTGGAATTTTCCCGCACACCCTTTTCTTCGCGTTCCAGGTGGGTACCGCTTAGAACCTCTTTATGCACAGTTTCGTTGTTGCTATGTTTATTTTGTTGAGGGGTTTGGTGAATGATGTGGACCTCCGGATTTACGGCTGTCGCGGTAGAAGACCGGGCGGGCAGTTCGCCCTATCCGAACAAAGGTAGGGTTGTCCGGGGCATACTAGCGTTGGGGGCAGTGATCGACGTGACCTTTCAGAACATTAAAGTTGAACTTGTGGAATATTGTTAACTCCGGTAAAGGTTTGTGTTTTATTATCTTTATAGTATGGCGACTATGGGTCGCTGTGGGGACTCTTCCATTATCTTGGTTTCCGGAGTTATGGGGAAAGGGGTAAGAACTTAGTAATTGCATGTTTACATTTGCTAACCCTGTTAAAGCCATTGTGGGGATATTTGGTTGCCGAGGCAGGTGCTCGGTCTGGTTTGCCGAGGATGGTGCTCGGATGAGGCTCGAGATTGCTACACGCACACCCGCGGTTTGGCCACCGCAAAGGGTGTGCTTTTCCGGAAAAGTGGTACGTTGACCCGTGTACCCCACGCGGTGGTGGCGTTAGGAATGGGGGCCCCCATGGGTGGGGGGTGTGAGCGGTGATGTCGAGGCAGGTGCTCGGCGGTGGGCATCGGGGAAGGTGCCCGATGTTGTTTTGATACAGGGTGTGGTTATGGTGGATGATGCCGAGGTGGGTGCTCGGCGGCCGGGGCAGGTGCTCGGTAGGGGTCTCCGAGGCAGGTGCTCGGTGTGGTTGCCGGGGGAGGTGCCCGGTTTTGGTTTGCACGAGGTTCTGCATTATATTGTTAGCACGGGGTTCAGCATTGTATGGTTTGCACATGGTTCTTCATTGTTGGTTGCTCTGGTTTCTATCGTGGTTTGCCTGACTTTAGCCCTATTTGCTTATTTTGTTATTTCTTGTCACTGACTCCCCACTCCGCGACAGGTTCACCCAGACCGTCCGGGGTCGAGCGCTAGGGCACCGGAGAGGCCGCAAGAGTGCTGCTCTGACTTTGATCGAGCTTCAGACACAGTGACCTTTCTTTCCCTTTATCTTTTATTACTCATGTTAGTTAGTTGTGGTTTGCGATACCCCCGTGGGGTCGAAGTGGATGTTGCCTCTTTCCTTTTTGAATAATTGAATGAATTCTACGTTCTCTCTTACTTGGCCGTTTTGAACGATGAAAAGCAAAGAAAACCGTTTGCGAAAACTACTTTTAAAACGTGGGTGTCGTGTGGGCACCGAGCTTTACAAACCTTATGGGATTTATGTGTTTGCGAACTGTTTTCATAAATGATGGCGTCGTGTGGATGCCGCTTTCAAAACCTTGTGATTATTTATCCTTTCAAAACACCGGCCTCTATGCTCTAAGTGAATGCTAGAATATCATGTGAATTGTTTGGTTGTATGTGTATGAGACCCCAACTGATGTGGTTAGAGATTGTGTGTGCTACGCCTTGTGAGACACTTTGTAGTTGAGACGCCGTGCATATACAAAGGAGACTCTGCCCGTTTGCAGAGTGAATTTGTGTATGCGGCGGGTCTGGACACGCGCCGGAGAGTATTGTTTTACAAAAAAAAAAATATGGCTGATTCAGGGGCACCGGTGGCTCCTCTTCCGCGCGATTCGAACCCCCGGGGCGTGACAATTGTACCAGTTGGATGCAAATGGATCTTCAAGAGAAAGATTGGTTCTGATGAAAAGGTAGAGACCTATAAAGCCAGGCTGGTAGCAAAAGGTTATAGTCAACGCAAAGGCATTGACTATCAGGATACCTTTTCACCTGTAGCCATGCTTAAATCTATCAGAACTCTGCTTGCTATTGCTGCACATTATGACTACGAGATCTGGCAAATGGATGTAAAAACTCCTTTCCTGAATGGATATCTTGAAGAAGAAATCTATATGGAGCAGCCTTTGGGTTTCACTACCAAAGATAGAAGTCATAAAGTGTGAAAGCTTCAACGATCCATTTATGGGTTGAAGCAAGCTTCTCGGAGTTGGAACACTCGTTTCAATGATGCAGTCGAATCGTTCGATTTCATCAGAAATGAGGAACAGCCGTGTGTGTATAAAAAGGTTAGTGGGAGTGCTGTTACCTTCCTCGTATTGTACGTGGATGACATACTCCTAATTGGGAATGACATTCCTATGTTAATATCGGTGAAGTTATGGTTATCCAAAGAGTTTTCTATGAAAGACCTTGGAGAAGCATCTTATATCCTAGGGATAAAGGTCTATAGGGATAGACCTAAGAAGTTGCTTGGTTTATCACAAGCTATGTACATAGATGAAGTGTTGAAAAGGTTCAGCATGGAGAATTCCAAAAAGGGTATGGTACCTCTAAGACATGGAATTCACATCTCTAAGAACATGTCTCCTAAGACACCTGAAGAGAGAAGTCGCATGAGCAGGATCCCTTATGCTTCCGCAATAGGGAGTTTAATGTATGCGATGCTATGTACTCGACCTGATATAGAACAGGCTGTGAGCGTCACTAGTCGATATCAGTCGAACCCAGGCGAAGAGCATTGGGTAGCGGTAAAGAATATCCTTAAGTACTTGAGAAGAACAAAGGATATGTTCTTGGTTCTTGGAGGTGGAGAACTCAAAGTTAATGGCTATACAGATTCAGACTTTATGTCTGATATAGACGATAGAAAGTCTACGTCTGGGTATCTATTTATTTGCAATGGTGGGTCAATAGTTTGGAAGAGTTCTAAACAAGAGACGATTGCTGATTCTACTATGGAGGCGGAGTACATCGCTGCATCTGAAGCTGCCAAGGAAGCTGTTTGGATCAAGAAATTTATCACTGAGCTTGGCGTGGTTCCCTCTAGTAGGGATCCCCTGCCACTATATTGTGATAATAATGGCGCCTTAGCATTAGCTAAGGAGCCGAGATCTCATCAGAAATCCAAACATATCGAGCGGCGGTATCACAAGATCGGAGAGTACATCAAAGATAAACATATTGAAGTGCAGAAAGTTGCCTCCGCAGATAACGTGGCAGACCCGCTAACTAAGGCTTTGACTCAGCAGAAACTAGAGACTCATCTTGAGAAGATGGGCATTAAATACATGACTGATTGGCTTTAGTGCAAGTGGGAGATTGTTAGTTGTATGCCCCAAAAGCCTATCAAGCTGACGCATTTTTTTTATATGGGACATATTTGTACTTGATCTTTATTATTATTTGGGCATCTTATGCCATTCATGTTTAATGTGTCCATGAATCGTCTTTTGAATTAATGAGATGATAATCTATATTCTTAACAGTTAAGAATTTGAGATACATATTATTGGTGATTAAGTCATAAATGCTCTCAATCGGAGGATCATCATGGGGACGATGATTGATCCGGTAAGATTGATGTATGTGCCGCTCTCTTTTAGGATGACGAGTCTCAAGTCATCAGTGTGTGGACACTGGAGCGAACGTGCAGGTGGTTGTTAGAGAACAAGGGCACTGAGCGTGACCAATTACGAATAGTTACATGGATGTCTACTCATTCGTCAGTAACTGATTCGATGTTGCAGTAGTACAACTAATCCTTAGACCCGCGACACTACGGCCATTCAATATTAGGCTACTGTAGTTTGATTATTCAATAAACTCTGATCCGAGTCACGGGTCTTAGTAGTATATGTTGGCTGCAGTCGGTTCATATTAGGAATGGGTGTTTGTTTACAGGGGATCTATCGCTCTCGGTAGAGAAATAATTAGTCCTATGCTATTTGTAAGGCAAAGCTCAGAAATCCTCGGCCGGGGTAATATAGTTCATGGAAAGTTGTTTCCAATAGTAACCATATGAGCTTCTGGCCTATCAATTGTCATATAACGAGCGATGGGGTTTGACGAGTATTCCATGACCTCCACTCAGTTGGGACTATGCGATAGAAGGATTGTATTGTACGGTAACTGCACCTTGAGGTTCAGTCCAATATTCACTTCTGACTGGATTGCCACTATATGCTGCTAGGCGTCACTGGTGGATTGTGGGAACCAATAAGAATAATTATAGGCGAATAATAAATTATACGAGGGAAGAATCAAATGTGTTTTGTCCATCAAAAAGAGTTTCGATGATGATGTCGATGGGGATCGCATCATATCTCACTACCAGACAGAATTGAACCTATTAGGTCACACACATAAGGAATCGCGCATGATCGATATTAAGGAGATGATAAAGAAGTTTATAGAATGGATTAATTATAATCACAATACTAAAGTTTACTAATTTATTAGTAAAATGACTAATTTCCAATTATTGTAAATTAGAGGTATTTAAGTGCAAAAGTTGCATGGTGTATTTACTAATCGTTAGTAAATATTTTGAGGACTTATGTGTAAATGTTACACACGAATCGAATTAGGATACAGATTCGATTCATATTGAAACTAACTTAAGGATAATGGATAATCCAGTCGGATTAGGATTCGATTAGGATTAGAATTAGGGTTAGGGTTTTCTCAATATAAATATGTGTCATGTGTGACATATTTTGAAGTAGAGAAATAAAGGAGAAAAAGAAAACCCTAGCCGCCTATCCTCTTCCTCAAGTCCTCCATAATTAATTCAGCGTTCTCGATCTTCGGTAGATTGCTAGCACAATTAGAAGATTGATTCATCCTCCTTACATCGACGCAAAAGTTAATTCATGATCGGATCGCGAATCAAGGCGATCGACTATTTCGATCAAGGGCGTGATTCCATGTGGACGCGAGTAGAGGCCGGGCGCGTGCGCGGCTAGCAAGGACGAACAATTTTTACCAACGATCGTCGGCATCGCGGTGATCTCGACCCGCGCAAGGTAAAAATTAAATCCTAATTGATAAGATCAATTAGATTACCTTTTTATGATCTAAAACAAAACATGAGGTGATCTTTGGTTTAAGAAAAATTTTAATTGCGTTTCTTTTCCATTGCGCATATCTGATTACTTTCTTACATATGCCACGCCATTGATACACGGTGGTGATGCCACGCCGTTGTTATACGGTGGTGATGCCATGCCATTGATACACGGTAATGACGCCACGTTGTTGATGCACAACGGTGAGGGTTTTATTGTGGTTCGTGCACAAATAGGATTGCGTTATATTCCGGCAGTTGCCCTTTCGTGAGGCAGGTATCTTTATGGAACCATACAGCTGAGGACTATGCCCAGACAGCGTTCAGGACACGGTAGGGGCATTATGAGTTTACGGTGAGGTCAATTGGATTGACTAATGCCCTGCCGCCTTTAGGATTTGAGGAATTGTGTGTTCCAACTGTACTCGGACGGGTTGGTAGCTTTACTCTTCATGGATATTTGGATTTATTCCTAAAGTGACATAGTGTGAGGAGCACTTGAGGACAGTGCCGCAACTTCTGAGAGAGAATAAGTTGTATGCCAAGTTGAGAAAGTGTGCATTTTGGACTTCGGAAGGTTTCGTGTTAAGTCATGTGATTTCAGCTGCAGGAGTGACAGTGGACCAGATATGTTTGGAATGAGTAGTGCCAGTAGAGCTTCGAGGAGTTGAAGCAGAGTGATGATTGCCTGTGATAGAGAGGGATTGAGTTATCTATCGACCCCTTCACCCTTAAGTACTTGGTGACTTAGAAGGAGTTTAATTGAGGCAATGCCGGTGGATAGAGCTATTGAAGATGTATGATTTAAGCTTATAGTATTATCCCGGCGAGGACACTACGGTCGTGGACGCCTTGACTAGGCAAGCAGTGCAACCTTGGAGCGAGGTAACCGTTCAGTGGATGCCACTTTTTGGAACTTTGGAAGTAGGGTGTTGGCCGCAATAGGAACAACTCCAATGCCTCTCTCCCCTTTTTCCTGTTTATGCCGAGGTTTGACGAACTGATCGACGATTTCGAAAGGCTGCTCCAGAAATGGAGAAGGTGCCGGAGCCTATTCTTGTTTGATTGGGGTGAAGGCACTAGCCATTCGAGGTTTTCAAATTTTTCGCCGTTTCCGGCTGGTTTTCAAAATTGAGAGTTGGGGGTTGGGGAATGTTCCTGATGTTTGGCTCCTTTCCCTGTTGATGGATGCGAGAGTGTATTTGATGAGTTTTGAGCAGTGGGTTGCTGTAGGGGCAGCGAAAGAGTTATTATTTGTCCAGAGGAATGTAGGTATTTGATCCCTTGCGTGTTGTGGAGTTCACTTCCTTGAAGTTGGGCGAGAATTTGTGCTATCAGGAGCGACCGATGCAAATTCTTGCTCGTGAGGCTAAAGAATTGTGCAGTCGGGTCATACCTTTGGTGAAGGTCCCATGGAGCCATCATGATGAGAGAAAGGCCACTTGAGAGCCTGAGGATGAGTTGAGGATCTCCTATCCCCAATTTGATTGAGACCCCATCCTGAGTTATAGATTTTTCTAGTTTCGAGGACGAAACTCTTTTAAGGAGGGGAGGATGTAGAGTACCGGGACTTCATATAGTGCACCGACTTCACAAGATGTCGTGGTCCGGTGGAATCGCCCACAGCAGGTTTAGAATATGATTACAGATGAGTTCGGGATGTTCCGGATCGACGCGGGAGCTGTTGGAGTAAAAAGTGAGTTGACGGTGTCGGATTTGGAAGCCCCAGATTGATGCAGCCTGGAGGGGCATTGCGTACTTGTGGTGACCCCGATCCCCGTGTAGCTTCTCCCATGAACCGTGGTGTAGAACACCTAGTGTTGGTGTGTCTGGCCCATAGTGCATCAAAGGGATGCTACAGATGGACCCTGTGTGTTATTCACAGCTGGATTGGCCTTCGGCTGCATTTGCTGATTTTTTGAAATGGTTTTGGGCCAAACAGAGGTTGGATTTAGATTCAGCACGGAAAAACGCTTGAAAACGGCTATTTGCTTGTTTGATTCTGAGTCCGGAGGCCCAAAAATGGACTCCCGGAAGTTTTCGCTGAATTTCGGTACACGGGAGGGGCCGTGGACCGCCGGCTGCCACGTGGCGGCCTGTCATTGGCCGGTCTGCAGCGCTCGGTCCACAGAGCGCCGCGGCTGGGTGCATAGGCCCGGTGTAGGGACACGTGGCGCCGCCTGGTTGGCGGGCTCAGGGTGCGCGGTCTACAGAACGGGCGCGGCGGTGCATAGACCAGGGCGGGGACACGTGGCAGTCCCCGGTTAGTCGGTGCACGCGGCGCGGTCCACGGAACCCAAAGTAGGGTGCGTGGACCGGGTGCAGGGGACACGTGTCGGCATGCCATTCGCGGGCTCACGAGGCGCGGCGCGCGGGACGCGGGCGAGCGCCTCGGGGCGCGTGCGTGGCAGGCGGCGCCTGCCCGCACGTGTGACCGCGACAGTGGTGCGGGACAGGTGGCGCTCCGCTATTCGCAGGCGCCACCTACCCGTTTGACCGGGGAGGCGCCACGCGGCGGCACCACACACGCCCCACACAGCTGTTTGCTGTGCGGGACACGTGTCGGTCTCCGGGAGGGCCACGTGGCCACTCCCGGCACGCCTCGCGCAGCTGTTTGCTGTGCGGGTGACGTGGCGGCGCAGGGGCGTTTCAGGCGCATCTTTGCGGTATGGTGTTCCGCCGGTTTCGGGCGCCCGAAACGTGGTCCAGCGCCCGAAACCGGAGACAATTCGGTCATTATCCGAATTGTTTGGTGGGCCTATTTAAAGCCCAAACCGCATTCACCTTGGGCTTTTTGGCATTTCTGAGCCTTCTCTCGCTTCGGTTTCTTCAGAGGAGTTGATCCCTGCGCAGTGCTGCATCTTTCTGTGGATTTTTGGGATTTAACGTGGCACGCTTATAAAGATTTCCATTTTCTTGGCTCGTCGCGACGTTCCTTCTCCGGTGTTTCCTCCCATCGCATTTCGGTGCGCGAGCTCCCCCGGCCTACTCCGACCATCTTTTCGAGCGATTCTCTCGCCGTTGGATCCGCGACAGGTAGGGCTTCGATCTTAGTATTTTAAGCATCTCCTAGTTTCGGGTTTTTCTTGGAGTTTTTCCATGCTTACTAGGACCCTTTGTTGCTGTGAGGATTTCGGGGACAGCAGGATTGCTGCGTGGAGTTCTCCGCGCTCGAGCGTCGGATCCAGGCGTTCTTGTACACTTTTTGCATCTACTCGTCACGAGAATTATCGTAGTATTTTTCTTGGATTTTTCCGAGACCTTCCCGGAGGTATATTTTCTCCCTTTAACTGTACATGGAATTACAGATGTGTTGTTGTGAGGTTGTGAGCACCCTGTGTTGTGGAATTTGTAACTCGGCCTACGGGGCTCGGATTTGGACGTGCAGGTACCCGTTTCGAAGGTCTCGACGCGAGGATCGCATTAGTATTTTTATCAAATTTTTCGGAGACCTTTCAGCAGGTGAAATAATTGCATCTTTGGGACTGATTTTTCAGATTGTGGGTATTTGGTTAATTTTTGGAATAAAGTGTAACTGTGAACCCTGTGTTGTACCCAGGAGAGTTTGCGGGTATTGCTGGACCCGTTGGATCTGGATATATTGATTTCGCGGTATTATCAGCTGTGGGACTTTGGACAGATAGCGCCTTCAGGTGGGTGGCCTCGTCTTCATGACCTTTGGACTGTTCAGTAACTCTATTGATGTAGGATCATACATGGTAGTACTCTTTAGCATGCTAGAATGTAGGAATGGATATTCCTTATATTATCTGAGGATCTTGTGACCTCTTTGCCTTCTATCATTTGTTTAATTATAGTTGTCTTGGAACTTGACCTAGCACCCCCGTCATATGTTGCATGTATAACCAGGCCTGTAGAAAACCCTCACTTGGGATAGGGTTATTTATGTTTAGACATCCACACATTGTGTTTCATTCCTGGGCTTAGTGTTATCCTCGCCCGGGTAGTGGGCCGAGCGGTCGGGACTTCCTTTTAGTATGGGATGCATTTGCACTCGTGCTTGGGAGCAGAGTGGAGTCTGGTAGATGTAGTTGATCGCTTGTCTGTGCCGGAAACCGTTTGGGGTAGACGGTGGTCCTGGGAGGCCTTGTTTCCCCTGTTTGCGTTGTCGCCACTGTGTTAGTGACAGTAGTGTACCAGTGTTTGCAGGACCTAGAACCCAGAACCCTTTTCGACATACACATGATTTTAGTCTACCAATGTTTTCTTCCAAGCATCGAAGGGCCGCTAGAGTCTGTTCTTGTTTGATTGGACAAAGGCATCAGTCCTTCGGGGTTTGGGTATAAATACTTGTTTTCTAACTGTTTTCCTAAAAGAACTAAAAATCATTAAAAATGGGTTCTTCTCAAACCAAGATAGTTTTCCAAAAAGGGTACTACTTTTAGTCCTCACCCCGCGTGGGTCAAGTGGAAATGGTTTTCAGTAACAAATGTCACCTTTTTTCCTGTAAACCTCCCCACTCGAAAGGATTCGAGTGGTCTGGGTTCTAGGGGCCGTTCCTTTGTCGGGACGAAAACCACGGGGGCCGAGCCTGGAACCTGTTCTTGTTTGATAGGGTTGTAGGTGTAGATCTCCCGGAACTTTCGGGCCCTCGTTGGTGTCTTCTGCGTGTTGTACCGAAGTTGTCGTGTTCCCAAACTATAAGGGGGTCGGGAACTTCGATAGGCAGAGCCTAGAGTCTGTTCTTGTTTGACAGGGTTCTAAGCACCGACCTATCGGGTTTCTGAACCCTTATGGTGTCGGTCTTTCCTGTGTTATCTGTGAGTTTAGTGTTCTGTTGTGGGCGCCGTCTGGCGGACGGTGGTCCCGCCTGTGTGGTTTTCCAGCCTCTGAGTTAGCATTGGTGTTGTTAGTCGATCTTGTTGATCGTGGTTTGGACTATAGCCTGCATGAGCCATATTGAGCTCGACAGAGATGCGCGGATACTTTCCTCGGTGGGGTCGCGCCCCTCGAGTGCCACTCCGGAGTTGGGCCTGTTACGTGCTATCGCGACTTGTCGACGCAGTCCCTCTGGCTGGGCCAGTTTTGGCAGTCACGGACACCCTACGGTAGACCCGTCCTGTTGAGGATGTGAGGCAGTAGGTGGGCACAGGTTTGACTGGAACCTATGCGGCAGTCAGTGTAGATTGGGTGACTATACTTTGAGAGTTAGTAGATGCATCATGTTTCCATCTGTTCCACTTTTTGAGCATCTAGATAGAGGCATAGTAGCTGTAGAGTTACTTTTCCAGCCCTTTCATTTCTGTATTATATGGTTACTTTATGCCTCTAGTAGACTTGGTGGGCAGACCGTCGGGCTTGTTGGCGGCACCCACTGAGAACTACTTGGGATGTAGTTCTCGCACCCGTCGTGGTGTCTTTTTCCCGAGGGACTTCTACTCCTGTTCCTGCTGCTCCAGTTGCTGATCCGGCTGATCGAGGTAAGGGAGTCGCGAGATAGATCCCTACCAGTCGTCGTCCAGAGAGTAGACGTACCCCCTTACTTTTTGAGAGTTCATGTTGAGAGACCTTTGTAGTGAGGTATAGAGTTGTACTTTTATTTTGAGAGACTTATGTTTTTAGGGAGGACTTTGAGTTGTATATATTTTCATTTTCAGCATTTTACTTTCAGTGCTGGATTGAGCAGATTTGGCCACGGTTTGGGGAATTCGTGCTTGGGGTACCGGTACTGGAACCCGAGTACCGGTACTCAAGGCCTTCGAGAGCTGGGGGCAATGTGGTAACTTCACTGTTTGGTGGGGTGTTGGTCTATTTAACCCCTCTCACCCATTCACTTCTCCATCTCTTCTTCCTCCTCCTTAGTAGCAGCAGTGGGAGAGTGAGCGAGAGGGAGAGCTGGGCCGGTTGGAGCTCTCGCGCGCAGAGGAAGCAGCACAAGGTTAGTACTGTGCTTTTCCGCGTTTTCGGTTTTCGCAGATTTTCGGATTTTTGGATAGTGGATCAGATTTTTGAGCTTGGATTGGATTTTTTTCCCCATCATTCTTCTTCCCTGTGTTGTATGGAGCAGCGGAGAGGGCTGCGGGGCTGCGGAGTTCGGTTGTTGTCCGGGGTACTGCACGGAGCCGACGTGGAGGCGCGCGCGGGCTGTGTGCACAGGGAGTGGGAGGAGTTGGTAGCTGTGTTGACCGGAGCCTACATGGAGTGTCCTTGAGGCCATTGGAGTGTGATGTGAGCTTTCAGAGATTTTTCTGGACATCGGCTGAGGCGCGCGCGCGACTGAGTGCCGAGGCGCTGTTCCGGCTGGTTTTGGTAGAGAGCGACTACACGCTTCATCGATTTCAGCGTTGCCTGTGGAAAGCGATCCAGGTGGCTTGGAAATTCTTCCAAGCTTTGCGGAATGCCCTCTAATGTTTCTGTATGCATGTTGAGCATGTATAGTTTATATGTTATTATAGTTGGTAAATCTGATAGTTGCCTAGAAAATTACAGAAAGATAATCTTGAGCCCCAGATATTTTTAGCATGATCTAGAGATGATTTGACACTAGACTGCATATTTTCTTGACATTCAGGATGCATCTGGACCTTCATAAAATTTATATAACTGGTTTTAAGTTAAACTTTGATTTTAAAGTGTTTTAAAATATCGAGAGCATTATGGATGGTCCAGGTAGTTAGGGATGCATGTATCCTCGTGCCATGGGGCCGAGCGGATTTTTAGAACTCTGTGGGATGAGTTTCTAGTGTCATGAGAGATTGAGCATTTGTTCCACTTCAGGGACGAAAGCTATGGGCGGCTGTGCCTGCAGCCTGTTCTTGTTTGGTTTGGGTTGTAGGCATCAGTATTTCAGAATTTCCGGGCCTCTTATGTGAGAGATTGAGGACTAATTCCATTGTTGGGTCGGAAGCTACGGGCATCTGTGCCTGCAGCCTGTTCTTGTTTAATTTGGGTTGTAGGTGTCAGTCTTTCGGAATATTCGGCCCTTCATGGAAGTTGATTGGTTTACTCTAGATCATGGGTTGGCCATTAGCTGATTGAGTCGTGGAGGGTTCTCCGACTTAGCTATGTTTCTTTGGGCATTATCGGATTGAGTCGTGGAGGGGTTCTTCGACCGAGTCATGTTTATTTGGTCATTGTTGGATTGAGTCGTGGAGGGTTCTCCAACTGAGTTATGGTTATTTGGGTATTCGAGTTTCCGATCTGTTTGATCGTGGATTGTAGCCTGCAGATACCGTTTTTTATGCTAGATGAGACACGCTTGAGCTCAGTGGGGTCGCTCCGCTCGAGTTACGCTCCGGATGCGATGATGATGCGCCTACTTGATACACTAGAGGTCGCTTTGCGTGATATTGAGATAGTCCGATGGGACACCCTAGTTGATACACTAGGGGGCGCAGGCTTGACTGGACCCGATGTGGCAGTCACTGAGATTGGGTTATTTGAGCACCTCATGAGAGAGTGGATGCAAAGCATGTTCTTAGTTGAGTTTTTCCTTTGAGCATGATACTTGAGGCATATTAGCTATAGTTTCATTCCAGCTTTCATATTATCTATCTGCATATCTATTTATTTTGCCTCCTGTAGACTTAGTGGGCATACCGTGGATATTGGTGACGGCACCCACTGGGAACTACCTTCTGCAGTAGTTCTCACACCCGCTGCGGTGACAGGTTTTCCAGAGGTTGCTGTTCCGGCTTGTGTTCGTGCGGAGACAGCTGATCGAGGTAAGGGCGTGACCGAGTAGCTCCTTACCATCATTTTGAGAGTCAGAGGTAGATGTACCCTGTATTTTTTGAGTTTTCACTTTTGTACTGGACAGTCTAATAGACTATGTATTGAGGATTTATTTTATTCAGATGTTCAGTTTTTGATTCTGTAGCTACTAGTTTTTCACGCCCCGGGGTCGAAACTGCGACCCGGGCTCGCCAACAGATCCGCCACCTATGCCAAACTCCGCATAGGCGAAGCGTCCTACCTGCAAGAAAAGTACTACAGCTAATAGATATCAGAGCTAAAAATAAAATAATCTGCTGTAAAAGTAAAAATCAACCACTGTACAACTGGAAATAAAGATACAGTGTCCATCTCCCAAATACGATCATATACAAAGTCATCTAATACAAAACTCAGAACTCAACAGGGAGATATCTTCAATAAATACATCAGTGTACAGGCTCTCAATACATAAAATGTCCTCACTACATCAGTCTCTCTAAAGAGAAAAAAATAACTAATCTACTGAAGATCTCCTCTGAAGGGGTACATCTACTCTCTCTCTCTGGCAGACGACTGGTAGGGAACTAGCTCGCGACTCCCTTGCCACGGTCAGAAGGATCAGCAACTGGAGCAACAGGAACAGGAGTAGAAGTCCCTGGGGAAAAGACACCACGACGGGTGTGAGAACTACATCCCACAGTAGTTCTCAGTGGGTGCCGCCAACAAGCCCAACGGTCTGCCCACTAAGTCTACTAGAGGCATAAAGTAATAAAGTAACACTGAAAGAAAAGAGCTGGAAGAGAATGACTCTACAGCTACTATACCTCTATCTAGATGCTCAAAATGTGGAACAGATGGAAACATGATGCATCTACCAACTCTCAAGTATAGTCACCCAATCTACACTGATTGCCTCCTCGGGTCCAGTCAAACCTGCGCCTACCTACTGCCGTTACATCCAAGTAGGACCGGACTGATGTGGGGCGTCCGTGACTGCCAAAACTGGCCCAGCCAGAGGGACTGCGTCGACAAGTCGCGATACAAAAGTAACAGATCCACCCCGTGCGTGGCTCTCGAGAGGAGCGACCCCATCGAGGAAAAAGGTATCCACGCACTCTGTCGAGCTCAAAGTGGCACTGCAGGCTATAGTCAAAATCCACCCACACTCTCAGAACGGA
Source organism: Tillandsia leiboldiana (assembly GCA_029204045.2). Classification (NCBI taxonomy): domain Eukaryota; kingdom Viridiplantae; phylum Streptophyta; class Magnoliopsida; order Poales; family Bromeliaceae; genus Tillandsia; species Tillandsia leiboldiana. The sequence goes on from CM055065.1 coordinate 41,363,357, forward strand.
AAGACTCAGGATCCTCAAACATCTCGCACAACGGTCGGAGCACTCTCGACGACTCAGCTGATCAGCTCACTCGAAACTCAAGACACTAGGAAACTCCACCAACCCGTAGCACAAAACACACTAGCTGGAGATACTCCACAGCCGGGATCGACCCACAACTCAGGGCTAACAAAACTGGTCGGACAACACTCAACGACCCGAGACCACCGTCAACCCCAACGGTTCCCAGCAACACAGGCCGAAAGATATTCGACGGCCCGAGTGTCACGCCCCGGGTGTAAACCAAAACCCGGGCCCGTCTACAGATCCGCCGTGCACACGGTAATTCCCGCGTACATGAAGCGCCAAAACCTGCTAGATATAAGAGATAATAATAAAAGAGCAATAAAAATAGAGCCGAACTAAAACTAATACATCTCAGACTGAAGCTGGAAATAAAATACAATACATCTGCATAAATGATACATCAGTCTCTCCCAGCTCACCAAAAATAAATACAACCTGCTGGCAAAAGCCAGTCCCAAAAGTAAAAGTACAACCGTCTGAGGAAACATGGGTACACCAACAGTCCAACTAACTCGCTCATCCTGCCTCGAGATCTATCTACTCAGCCGTCCTCTCTCCTCGACCCGCCGCTGAAAGCCCAGTAGCACCCGAAGAAGACACTGCAAAACAAGGGAGAAGGAAAAGAGGAAAGAAGAATGGGGGTGAGAACTACTAGTAAACCAGTAGCCTCCCCTAGTGGGTAAAACCTCAAACTCTGACACACCCACTAGGTCTACCAGAGGCAAAAAGGAAAGAAGTGTGGTAAGCAATAATGACTGCTGAAGAAAGGAAACTACTACTACTATGCCTCTAAAATGCAGTCCTAGACTGGAATAATCGTATGCAACAGTAACCAACCGTCCCAGATGAACCAAATCTGTACCGCCCTCATCATCGGGCAAGTAAGCCGCGCCGATGTGATAGCAAAACTCCTGCTGCCGCCCTCATCATCGGGCAAATAAGCGGCGCCGATGTGATAGCAAAACTGTCAATAACTGTCTGGCCCCAGCCTCCGGAGGGGAACTCGAGGGGAGCGACCCACACGAGGAAAGCATTACCGGGCAATAACCGCGCCGGTGTGATAAGTATCAAAAGCAGGACTGGATCACAACTATAAAGCCCCAGTGGAACACACCGCTCCACTATAAGAAAACTGATTCCCAATCTGATGCAAAAGTAACCATCCGGTCAATTGCCCAATATCCGCGATTGCCGCAATACCCCAAAATCCACGACCAGGTCTGACAACCGACCTCCTGTCAACCGCCCAATATCCGCGGTCGCCGGAATAACCCACAATCATAATCATGTCCCACATCCGACATCCGGTCAACCGCCTACTATCCGCGGTAGCTGCCAGGCCCTCTAGTCCATAATCATGCCCTATCACCGATGTCCTATAACCGACATCTGGTCAACCGCCCAAAATTCGCGGTTGCCACAAAGCCCTCTAGTCCAATATCATGCCCAATCACCGATGTCCTATAACCGACATCCGGTCAATCGCCCAATATCCGCGGTCGCCGCCAAAACCCATAATCCACAATCCAGGCCCCGGCTACACTATCCCAAACCCCTGCTCGTACCCGAGGAACACGAACCACCTGACTAACGAAAAGGAGAAAAGAAGCACACAAGGTTTCTCCTAAGTCAAGTTCCAGCATGGAAGTGTAGCAATAAAAGATGGTCTATCTAGATGTCCATACAAGCATGCAAGCGTTCTCAAGGAAACATAATTTAAGTCATTGATCATTAACGGTATCCACCCATGCATGTCACCTATCCTCAAGTAATACCACTAACAGGATAAATCATATAGTCCCAATTTAATATTCAATTCCACATGCAAGGTTAAGTGCTAACATAGCAATCCATATGTCCAAACAAGGATGCATAAGTTCCATCCCCACTTGTTAATCAATAATCCTAACATTGGGAGATCACTCTAATAATCCTAGTGAGCATGTCAAAATAGAGGTAAACAACAACCACCCACCTGGACACGCGCAATCCTCAGCTATAAGTCCTCCTCGATGTCCAATATCCCTTTTCACGCCAAATGCCCAAACAGATAAACCGCTGCGATCACTGTTCACAATTACCCCAAAACATACAATTAAACACACAAGTACCCAAATACACGCTGTCCCAGAATTCAGTCCCAAAGTTGTGCCATTTTCACCTGCGAGCTATACACAAAAAATTCCCAAAAAAATACCGTCACGATCCTCGCGACGAGCCGGTCGAAACGAGTACCTGCACGTTCAAATCCGAGTTTCCTACACTGAGATACAAATTCGACAAGGGAACCACCCCGAAATAAACCAGTCTCAAAATCTGTAGCACAAAGTCCTGTAAACAGGGATTTTTCACCTTCGGAAAATATTCAGAAAAATCCCAAAAAATTCGAGGGTGTTCCTTGCGCTGTTTAGATGAGAAACGCCTCATGGTACGCCTCAATCCGACGCCTGTACGCAAAGATATAGCCGAAACACCGATGTGCTGTCCAAAACTCCGCCCCAGAAAAAGGGTCAAAAGAAAGCTCAGAAAACTCCAAGATAAACTCGAAACGATGGGAAACTCAAATACGAAGATCGTAGCCCTACCTGTCATGAAGCCAACGACGCAAGAATCGATGAAAACGGTGGTCGGAGTAAGCCGGGGGAGTCCTCGCACCCAAACCGCGAAGAAGGAGACCACAAATGAACGAGCGTCGCGCCGCGCCGTAAAAATGAAAACCTCAGGATGCTTGCCATGAAAAAATCCGGGAATCTACAAATGGAACCATCTCTAGGAGAGGAGGAACTCTTGTGAAGGTTGCACTATGAGAAGAGGAACAGGGAAAGAGTTCTACGAAGTTGTTCTCGGCCTTTATATAGGCTGGGAAAACAATTCACAAAATACCAAATGAGTCCCTGGATTCGGGCGCCACACGGGATTCGAGCGCCCGAATCCGCTGCGCGCCTCCAAACACGGAACACCCGAATCAGCCAAACACTACCACGTAGCCACAAAATAGCATACAGCTAAAGGGACCAATCGCCTTGCGCCACGTGGCACGCGCCGCTATCGACGCGTGGCGCGCCCCCGGTCAGCGCGCGCCAGCCACGCCAACGTGCACGCGCAGGCGCGCCGCCTGGCGCCCCTGCCAGCCACGGTCCCGAGGCAACCCGCAGTCGTTCCGTGAACCGGGTCCATAGCACCGACCAATCCAATAATGCCACGTGTCCTGCCCTCCGGTGCAAGCCGGCCCGTGGACCGCGCGCTTGCCCGTGCGCCTGCCCGCACGCCTCCGCGCTGCCCGCGCCTGTGCGCTGCCCGCGATGCTGCCCGCGACACTGCGCCGCCTTGCTCCGCCGCTGCCCGCCGTGCTGCGCCGCTGCCCGCCGCCGCCGCCGCTGCCCGCCGGCCGGCGGAGTTACTGTTCCGGCATGAACAGTAACCCATGGCGCAAAAAAATAAGTAAGTAGCCCAATTTCATCGTTTTCGCGCGCGGAGTCCAAATCCGCTGTCCGTTTTGCCAAATTCCAACTCTAAAAATTATCGAAGGCATCCGGAAAGGTGTTCTTTTGTCCAAACTTCGCGCTGAGCCCAATTTTAATATCAGTTTCGCGCGAAACCACTTCTAAAGATCCGACGGAGTCAACCGATCACCCACGTGATGCATTTAAGCCCGAAGTCCGCCACTTGTGCCCAATTGGTGCACAAACACCTCCAACATACAGTGCAGGCCCCTAGAAGCTGCCAAACACACTGTAGAAGCTCTGTTGATCCAACAGTAATCCTCTTACGAAAATTCGGGTCCCCACACCGGGACCACCGTCTACACAACGGCTCCCCCCGACAGAACATCAAACTCACAGAAGACACCAACCAGGGCCCGAAAGTTCCAGGAGACCAGCACCTACAACCTTATCAACAAGAACAGGTTCCAGGCTTAGCACCCGTGGCTTTCGTCCCGACAAAGGAACGGCCCCTAGAACCCAAACCACTCGAATCCTTTCAAGTGGGGAGAATTACAGGAAAATGGTGACATTTGTTAATGAAACCCATTTTCACTCAACCCACGGAGGGCGAGGACTAAAAGTAGTTCCTTTTTTGAAAAACTATCTTGATTTAAGGAGAAACCCATTTTAATGATTTTAGTTCTTTTAGGAAAAACTGTTAGAAAACAAGTATTTTATACCCAAACCCCGAAGGGCTAATGCCTTTGTCCAATCAAACAAGAACAGACTCCAGCGGTCCTTCGATGCTTGGAAGAAAAATATTGGTAGACTAAAATCACGTGTATGTCAAAAAGGTTCTGGGTTCTAGGTCCTGCTAACACTGGTATACAACTGCCACTAACATAGTGGCGACAACACAAACAGGGAAACAAGATATCCCGGCATCACCGTTTACCCAAACGGCTCCCGCCACAGATAACGACCAACAACATCTACCAGACTCCACTCTGCTCCCAAGCACGAGTGTACATGCATCCCACACTAAAAGGAAGTCCCGACCCCTCGGTCCACTACCCGGGCGAGGATAACACTATGTCCAGGAATGAAATATAAGGTGTGGATGTTTAAACATAAATAACCCTAGCCCAAGTGAGGGTTTTCTACTGGTCTGGTTACACATGCAACATATGACGGGGGTGCTAGGTCAAGTTCCAAGATAACACTAATTTAACAGATGGTAGGAAGCAAAAGATAACAAGATCGACAGATAAATACCAGGAATATCAATTCCTACATTCTAGCATGCTACACAATAAACTCACAAACATGCATGATCCTACATAAGTAGAATTACTGTACAGCCCATAGGTATTGAAGACGAGGCCACCCCCTGTAGGTGCTACACTGTCCAAAGTCCAACAGCTGAAAATGACAGGAGCAACAATCCCCACTAATCTGCAATCCCTATGGTCCAAAAACACTGAACAACTCCTCCTGGTACAAACATATAGTCCATAGTTACACTTTATTCCAAAAATATCCAAGTACACGCAATCTAAAAATTAGTCCCTAAGATGTGCAATTTTCACCTGCATAACGGACTCTGAAAAATCCGATAAAAATACCACAGCGATCCTCGCGTCGAGATCTTCGAAACGGGTAGCTGCACATCCAATTCTGAGCCCCGTAGGCCGAGTTACAAATTCCACAGTACAGGTGCGCAAAATCTCACAACCACACAACTGTAAACCCATGAACAGATAAAGGGGAAAAAGTATACCTTCGGGCAAGTCTAAGAAAAATCCCCCAAAAAAAAAACAATAATCCTTGCGACGCGTAGATGCAAAAAGTGTATAGGCACGTCCCGATCCGATGCCCGAGTGCGGAGATATCGCCGAAGAAGCGAGCCGCTGTCCAAATCTCTACCACAGAAACAGTGTCACAGTAAACTCAGAAAAACACCTCAAAAAGCACGAAACGAGGGGAAGATGGAAGTACCAAGATCGAAGCTCTGCCTGTCGCGGTTCCAATGGCGCAAGAATCGCCTGAAAAGTTGGTCGGAGTAGGTCGGGGGAGCTCGCGCACCGAAACGCGATGGAAGGGAACACCGCCGAAGGAGCGTCGCGACGCGCCGAAGAAAATGGTACCTCGAAAAGCGTGCCATGTAAAATGCCAAAAAATCCACAGGTGGATGGAGAACACGAAGGGAAGCAACTTTGCTGAAGACGTCATGGCGAGGAGAGCCTCGGAAATGGCGGAAAAAGGGAGGAAGAAGCAGCTCGGATCGCTTAAATAGTCCCAGAAAACAAATTCGAAAATTACCGTTGTGTCCCTAGAATCGGGCACCCGAAATTTTTCGGGTGCCAATAGTGGCGCGGTTTGGTGCCTCGCGGAACGCCCGGATTAATCCGGTTCCGCCACGTCAGCTGCCAAACAGGCGACAGCAACCCTGGCCACTACGCGAGCGACACGTGGCCCGCTCCGGGGGTGACGCGTGGCACGGCGGCTGGTCAACATGCGCCTGGCGCGCGCATGTGCGCGCGCTAGCGCCGCCTGCGCACCTCTGCCAGGCACGCTCCCCGAGGCGCCCCGACCTGCGTCGTGATCCCAGTCCACTGCACCGGGCCACTCCAAGCTCGCCACGTGTCCTGCCCGCGCTGCACGCCGGTCCCGCGGACCGCGCGCCCGTGAGCCTGCCCACGCCCGCGCGCCGCTGCGCTCCGCCGCTGCCAGCTGCGCTCCGCCGCCGCTGCCCGCCGGCGGCCGGAACAGTACCACCTGTCTCGAAAAACGTGCACGTCATCCGGACTCCGAAAAATACAAGTGAATAGTCCATTCTCATCGTTTTCGCGCGCTGAATCCAAATCCGGTGTCCGTTTTGCCAAATTCCAAACCTCAATTTTTCCGAAGGCATCCGGAATGGTGATCTTTTGCCCAAACTTCGCACTGAGTCCAATTTTAATCTCCATTTCGCGTGAAACCACTTCTAAACACTCGACGGGTCCTCCAACTACCCCCGTGATCCCTTTTTAAGCCCGAAGTCCAACACTTGTATCCAGATTGCGCACAAACACCACCAACACAACACGCAGGCCTCCGAAAGCTGCCAAACAACCAGAAAACTCAATGCAGGGATCCGGGTCCTCACATCCTCCCCCACTAAAAGAAAGTTTCGTCCTCGAAACTAACACAACTCAAACAGGAGTCTCAAAATCAAGGGTAGGGACTCATCATCACTGTCTCTAGCCCCCCAAGTCACCTCTCACTCCCCGTGATTATTCCTCAACAACAACAACAACAGCCAGTACGGCATGGCCTGGTTGCGCAATCCTCTCATCTCTCGAGCCAGAATTCGCAACGGGCGTCCCTCGTACTCTAAACACTCACTGATCTCAAATGGAGCGAGTAAATCACAGGCGAGGGATCCAGAAGCACATCACTCCGCGTTGAAACGTGGGAAAAACCTCAGGGACTCCATCAAAAAGCTGGGGGGAAAACCAAAATAACCACCAGTGCCACACGCACCAAACCACATCCTGTGTCAACTCAACCAAGGCAACCCGAAGCATACCCACACAATTATCCAAGAAGGAAAGAAGCCTTCACAAACTAGGGTCCTCACTCGGTCACTCCCGAATCCTGACTATCCGAGTGGATTGCTCAAGCATGGTCTACCATCAAAAGGGACCATTAGGGACACAACCACAAGCCCTGATTACCTCAACGGTCCACACAGCGCCAGCTGTGGAGTCATCAAACTCAACCCCAGACAGCTCTCCTGCTCCAGGTATCTGCTAACACAGTGGCCCTGTCGGGGTAATCCAGAATGCTCAACAATAACCCAACGGTAATTCCACAGTCACTATAGGAGGCATCACTAAAACTCGCAGATCTCTCTCCCAACACTGGAAACACTAGCATTGGCGCTGGTATCAGTCTCATCATCCGATTGCCAAGCTCTCCTGGCACTGCCCAGTCCAAGAAGCTCCTCACCTCGACAATAATTGTCGATCTCGGCCAATCTCGAATGGCATCCATTTTGGCCGGGTTTCTACAGCCGCCCCCAACGGCAAAAACAATGTAACCCAAGAAAGTATGCTTCTGAAGCTATAACTTGTATCTCAATCACTTGGCATACCGCTTCATCCACACAGGCAGGTAGCACATCTATAAGTGCTCCACGTACCCCAAGTCACTCTGGGAGTAAATCATAATATCCTTGGGGAACACCGCTCCCAATCCGTCCAAGTACAACTGGGACACACAATTCCTCAAATCATAAGAGCGGCAGGGCATTAATCAAACCAATTGGCCTCACTGTGAGCTCATAATGCCCTACCGTGTCCTAAACGCCGTCTTGGCAAAATACTCAGCTGTATGATTCCAATTGGGTACAGGCATCAAAGACGAACAACTGCCGGAGTATGACTCCATCAAAAGGTCCTAGATACCACCCGGACCTGTCTACACTCGAACCATAAAAAGGACCCTCACAGTCGTGTATCAACGACGTGGCACTAGGTCAAACAGACCCTCTATCCATCAGATCCTGTCACAGCGCCATCAGCTCTCTCAGCTCTACAGGTGATATCCAATGAGGTGTTATCGAGGGTGGCGCAGTTCCCCGAACCACGTCAAACGCAATCTCTATCTCCCTAACTAGCGGCATCATCAACAGCTCAGGTGAAATCATACCCGGGATCTCGTGGGCAACAGGGATATCCTTGAGTCCCGATGCCGCCGTAAGCACCTCTCACACAACCGCCACAACCTGTGCGCTCTAACTGTCTCGACCAGCAAGCCTCCTCCACATGCACAACACTAACCGGAACATGTACCTCTAGTGCATGTGGTAACAACTCTACATCCAGTCTAGACAGGAAAACCAAAAACACTCTAACTCAGACTGCTGTAATGAAATCATGCCGATGACAACCCGATCCGCTGCTGTGGCGCCCTCCAACTGGGCGGCACAGACTCATCCGCTCGATGCAGGTGGTCGTCGCTCAGTCTGCCTCGACGTCAACGTCCAGTCTGTCAGAAAATATCTAGGCTATCCACATAGGGAGCACGATCTCTGCCTCTGCTCACACTGGGCTGACAAATGCGGTACTCCGTAGATAACAAATCCATGCTACCGCTGCGCCACTCTGATAAAGACGCTGATGCTGCCATCGGGGTCCACCCGATCTCTGGCATCTCAGAAATCCGTTACCCTGGAAAAAGAAATCAGAAATGTCTCTGTCGACCAATCTATCCTCCATCACCCGGTGCGAAACACCAAAATCCAGAACTCGCCTCTGGCGGCAGATCCCTATCCAAAGGAACTGCAACGCCACGCTCCATACACCACGCCTACTCCATCGAAACGTCAATAATCCGTAACAGAGGGACCAACTAAACTGAAAGGTATCCTAGCGCAATCCACTCCTAGTCAAACATATCCTATGCGCCTCGTCCCTCGAAACCTAGAGCGCGCAGTTCAACAACTGTATAAACTCCCTGGCACACGGAGGCTTTCAATTGATCACTCCATCACCACCAACCACGACTCTGCCTCCAAAGGCTCCAAACTCAATCTTACGAGTCGGGGTGGTTCATCTGCCAAATCTGGCTCAATAGATCGATCGCGTCCCCTCAGCTCACCAGCTGTCAAGTATCCACCCTGCCACGGTGCCTCGCCACTAAACATTGGCACAAAGGGGGCTACTCACTCCATCGGTGCCACTAGTACAACTGAAGATGCCACTGCATAGGAAGAAAGTGCTGGAAGACACTCAAGCGGTACTGCAACTGGCTATGCTCTCTGCTCCAACAAGCGCATCAAACGTTCTATGGCCTCATCCTGGCATCGGACAGCCTTCGATATCTGTGCCATCTGGATCCATTACTCCTGGGTCTCGCTCTGCTCTGATAGCTCTGCCTCCCGCTGCTCGGGTTTCTCATCAGATGCAGGATGTGCCTAGTCCACTGCACAATAACAAACATCAGGACACAACAACCATACAACCCAATCCAGCGAAATTCTAAGGCATGTCATCCATTCCATAGCATTATGTTGTCTGCAGCCAACATAATCGCTTAGGAGAATAAACATGCCAATCACTCATCCCGTCTCTTGGGAGAGGTATAAAACTAAATCAGGACTCTCGTTAAAAGTCACGACTCTCACATAGTCATCCTAATGTCCAACCACAAGCCTAGGGTTTCTAAATCCATAATGACCTACATCCTAGGCTCTGATACCACTCTAATCTGTCACGCCCCGGGGACGAAACTGCGACCCGGGCTCGCCAACAGATCCGCCACCTATGCCAAACTCCGCATAGGCGAAGCGTCCTACCTGCAAGAAAAGTACTACAGCTAATAGATATCAGAGCTAAAAATAAAATAATCTGCTGTAAAAGTAAAAATCAACCACTGTACAACTGGAAATAAAGATACAATGTCCATCTCCCAAATACGATCATATACAAAGTCCTCTAATACAAAACTCAGAACTCAACAGGGAGATATCTCCAATAAATACATCAGTGTACAGGCTCTCAATACATAAAATGTCCTCACTACATCAGTCTCTCAAAAGAGAAAAAAATAACTAATCACCTGATGTCACGCCCCAGGGGTTTCAATAAGCGGAAGACGACCACTGAAAAGTTGAATTTACGTATATATTTTTTTTTTGAAACCAAACTCCCCCGGTACGTGCCCAGACCCGCCGCATATACAAATTCACTCTGCGAACGGGCAGAGTCTCCTTTGTATATGCACGGCGTCCCGACTACAACAACCATACAATCATCACTTTAACCACACTAGTTCAACAGTCTGATACATACAACCATTTTCCATAAGTATTAAAGAGGCCGACTAATTTTGAAAGGATAAATCCACAAGTTTTTAAAAACGGTGCCCACACGGCAACCAAGTTTTTCAAAAAGGTTTTCAAAATCCATAAATCCACAGGGTTTTGAAATGGTGCCCACACGGCATCCAGATTTTCAAAACGGTTTTCGCAATCCATAAATCCACAGGGTTTTAAAAATGGTGCCCACATGACACCCATATTTTTTTAAAACAGTTTTCGAAATATTTTCCTTTTCTTTTCCTTTGTAGTTTGAAAGCGGCCAATCGGGACAAGCAAAACAACCACCCACAAGGGTAATTAAAAGACATTCCAACATCCACATCGACCCCACAAGGGTATCGCGATCCACATAGTAAGCTACTAACAAGTAATGAAATGCGCAATATAAGAAGTAAATACAAACTATGGCCTCGAAGGACCAAAAGCGCTCCTGCCACGGCCTCACCGTCGCCCTAGCTCTCACCCCCGAGAACCTGTCACAGAGTGGGAAGTCAGTGACCAGAAAATAAAGCACGAAAGCAACTAGGGCTATAAATAAAGCAAACCGCAGTAAAACCAGAGCAACCGCCCTCCTCGTCGTGCAATCGACAGTATCCCCTCCCCCTGCATAACCTGGACTGGGCACCTGCCCCGGCAAACCAGACTATCCGGAGCAACCGTAAAATAAAATATGAACACCTGCAAAACTTGACCACCCTCCCAAGAGGGAAAGTGAACCGCGAACACCTGCAAAACCTGACCACCCTCCCAAGAGGGAAAGTGAACCACGAACACCTGCAAACCTGACATACCCGATCCCATCGGACAACTAAACCGACGGATCGCACCGCTCCCAAGTCGGACAACTAAACCGAATGGGTCGCACCGCTCCCACGTCAGACAACTAAACCGACGGGTCGCACCGCTCCCACGTCGGACAACTAAACCGAACGGGTCGCACCGCTCCCACGTCGGACAACTAAACCGACGGGTCGCACCGCTCACACCTTGGCGCATCCAAGCCCCACAACTACAGGGGCCCCACTCCGTCCTGGTGGGTATACACGGGTCATGGACCACTTTTTCGGAAAAGCGCACCCTTTGCGGTGGCCAAACTGCGGGTGCGCGTGCTGCAGCCTCGAGCAAAGTAACCAACAATACCAATAATACTCACAAATAAAGCTATAACGACTATCACGTTAGCAACAATAAACGTATCATCAAGAGTACTCACAAGTAAGACTATAACGACTATCCCGTTAGCAACATTAAACGTATCAACAAGGGTAAAAGCGACTGCCGGAAACCGACGCTACGCCCCAAAACCAAAACCCACAGCATGATAAACATAACAATAACAAAATTCCGCAATAAGGGGTTCTAAGGGTGTACCCACCTGAAACGCGAAGAATAAGGTGTGCGGAAACTACCGGTAAAACACTCCCACCTTGCGCCTAAAAACTACAGTAAGAAAAGTTGTTAAAGAACATCATCGTGGTCAAAAACACTCAAAAACGGGGCGAAACGGGCCAAAAACGGAGTTTCTAGACTCATTGGCTGGGGGCTGGTGCACGGGTCCAGACGTGGACCGGGTCCACGAAAATAGACGGCGACGGCGCAGACCGGGAGCATGCCGTAACGGTGGACCAACGTGGCTTGGGCCGGGCCGCGCACAGCAGGAGGCGCGCACCGGGTCCACCTCCCCCGCGGCTGCGATGGAGAGGACCGGGTGCACGCCTGGCGCGTGCACCGCGCGGCCTGGGCCGGGCTGGCGCAGGCGCCCGTGCACCGGGTCCGCACCATCGGGCTGCGGAGGCGTGCGCCGGGTGCACGCCTGGTGCGTGCACCGCGCGGCCTGGGCCGGGCTGGTGCACGCGCCCGTGCGCCGGGTCCGCCTCTCTGGGCTGTGTAGGCGTGCGCCGGGTGCATGCCTGGTCCCGTGGACCGCGTGGCCTGAAGCCGTACGGGATGAACAGTAACCTCCCCCTTTCGTCTCCCGCGGCTCCGGTAATGACCCCGCGAACACCGCGACTGCGGCGATGACTCCGTGAACACGGTAACGGCGGCGGCGGCCTCCCGTTTAACCACGGCGGCGGCGGCCTCCCGTTTAGTACCAAACTTGCCTAGCACGCGACCCGACAAAAGGGAAACCTCACACCGTAAGACCACGGAAAGACCCAAAACGCTCACCTCGTTTTCGCCGGTAAGGGAGGAAGAAGGAGGATCGTCCCGCTCTCGTTTGCCGGGTTCCGCAGGACGCGCGATCGTCCTTCCTTCTCCCCATCTCATCGCCTCGGTTCTTCACGCCCGGTGTCGGATGGTGGGAAGAAGGTAGGATGAGGGTTGGGGTTTCTTTCGCACTCCTCAGGAGAACCCTAACGTATGAACCCAACACGATGAGGAGTGGGAAAAGAAAAACCTAATCCCCCAAAATCAACACTTAAACGATCGGATGCGAACCAAGGGGTCCAAACTTACCTCGAAAAGCGTGCTGATCGCCCGATCACCTTTCGATGCAACCGAAACAGCTAGCAACCTTCAAAAAATTATTCTGGGAGATCCCGGGGTCGGAATTCAAATCCGATCGCGCCACTGTTCCCTGTTTCGCGAGCTCTAACATCTAAAAATACCCACGAGCCCCGATGGTCGGCCAAAAAATTCTCGAATTTCAACCCCCCAACAACTGAAAAGATTCAATTAGGATCCAAAATGGAAAACCGGAAGGTCGAGGTACTACAAAATAAATAAAATAACCCAATCATAAAAAGATGAGAAGTCCGATCAAAGAAGGATCCCGTCCGATCACCTCGAAAAGCGTGCCGGCCACTTAGCACGGATTCCGATGCACCACTCAAAGGCAAACGCTTTGACCCCCATTCCGGGAGATCCGTACATCGGAATCCGAATCCGTTCGCTTTGCCGTCCTCCGTTTTTCGAGCTCAATCGCAGAAAAATACTCGCAGTCCAGGCCAGTCCATTGCAGAAAACACAGTGAAAAGTTTTCCTAACGATCCCGTCAAAAAAAAAAAGGTATACAAGGGCAAGGAAACGCCAGGACTCTACACCTGAAGATCTCCACTGAAGGGGTACATCTACTCTCTCTCTGGCAGACGACTGGTAGGGAACTAGCTCGCGACTCCCTTGCCACGGTCAGAAGGATCAGCAACTGGAGCAACAGGAACAGGAGTAGAAGTCCCTGGGGAAAAGACACCACGACGGGTGTGAGAACTACATCCCACAGTAGTTCTCAGTGGGTGCCGCCAACAAGCCCAACGGTCTGCCCACTAAGTCTACTAGAGGCATAAAGTAACAAAGTAACACTGAAAGAAAAGAGCTGGAAGAGAATGACTGTACAGCTACTATACCTCTATCTAGATGCTCAAAATGTGGAACAGATGGAAACATGATGCATCTACCAACTCTCAAGTATAGTCACCCAATCTACACTGACTGCCTCCTCTGGTCCAGTCAAACCTGCGCCTACCTACTGCCGTTACATCCACGTAGGACCGGACTGACGTAGGGCGTCCGTGACTGCGAAAACTGGCCCAGCCAGAGGGACTGCGTCGACAAGTCGCGATACAAAAGTAACAGATCCACCCCGGGCGTGGCTCTCGAGGGGAGCGACCCCATCGAGGAAAAAGGTATCCGCGCACTCTGTCGAGCTCAAAGTGGCACTGCAGGCTATAGTCAAAATCCACCCACACTCTCAGAACGGAAAGACTCAGGATCCTCAAACATCTCGCACAACGGTCGGAGCACTCTCGACAACTCAGCTGATCAGCTCACTCAAAACTCAAGACACTGGGAAACTCCACCAACCCATAGCACAAAACACACTAGCTGGAGATACTCCACAGCCGGGATCGACCCACAACTCAGGGCTAACAAAACTGGTCAGACAACACTCAACAACCCGGGACCACCGTCAACCCCAACGGTTCCCAACAACACAGGCCGGAAGATACTCGACGGCCCGGGTGTCACGACCCGGGTGTAAACCAGAACCCGGGCCCGTCTACAGATCCGCCGTGCACACGGTATTTCCCGCGTACACGAAGCGCCAAAACCTGCTCAGATATAAGAGATAATATTAAAAGAGCAATAAAAACAGAGCCGAACTAAAACTAATACATCTCAGACTGAAGCTGGAAATAAAATACAATATATCTGTATAAATGATACATCAGTCTCTCCCAGCTCACCAAAAATAAATACAACCTGCTGGCAAAAGCCAGTCCCAAAAGTAAAATACTACCGTCTGAGGAAACATGGGGTACACCAACAGTCCAACTAACTCGCTCATCCTGCCTCGAGATCTATCTACTCAGCCGTCCTCTCACCTCGACCCATCGCTGAAAGCCCAGCAGCACCCGCAGAAGACACTGCAAAACAAGGGAGAAGAAAAAGAGGAAAGAAGAATGGGGGTGAGAACTACTAGTAAACCAGTAGCCTCCCGTAATGGGTAAAACCTCAAACTCTGACAGACCTACTAGGTCTACCAGAGGCAAAAAGGAAAGAAGTGTGGTAAGCAATAATGACTGCTGAAGAAAGGAAACTACCACTACTATGCCTCTAAAATGCAGTCCTAGACTGGAATAATCGTATGCAACAGTAACCAACCGTCCCAGATGAACCCAATCTGTACCGCCCTCATCATCGGGCAAGTAAGCCGCACCGATGTGATAGCAAAACTCATGCTGCCGCCCTCATCATCGGGCAAATAAGCGGCGCCGATGTGATAGCAAAACTGTCAATAACTGTCTGGCCCCAGCCTCCGGAGGGGAGCTCGAGGGGAGCGACTCACACGAGGAAAGCATCACCGGGCAATAACCGCGCCGGTGTGATAAGTATCAAAAGCAGGACTGGATCACAACTATAAAGCCCCAGTGGAACACACCCCTCCACTAAAAGAAAACTGATTCCCAATCTGATGCATAACTAACCATCGGGTCAATGGCCCAATATCCGCGATTGCCGCAATACCCCAAAATCCACGACCAGGTCTCACAACCGACCTCCGGTCAACCGCCCAATATCCGCGGTAGCCGGAATAACCCACAATCATAATCATGTCCCACATTCGACATCCGGTCAACCGCCTACTATCCGCGGTAGCTGCCAAGCCCTCTAGTCCATAATCATGCCCTATCAACGATGTCCTATAACCGACATCTGGTCAACCGCCCAAAATCCGCGGTTGCCACAAAGCCCTCTAGTCCAATACCATGCCCTATCACCGATGTCCTATAACCGACATCCGGTCAACCGCCCAATATCCGCGGTCGCCGCCAAAACCCATAATCCACAATCCAGGCCCCGGCTACACTATCCCAAACCCCTGCTCAAACCCGAGGAACACGAACCACCTGACTAACGAAAAGGAGAAAAGAAGCACACAAGGTTTCTCCTAAGTCAAGTTCCAGCATGGAAGTGTAGCGATAAAAGATGGCCTATCTAGATGTCCATACAAGCATGTAAGCGTTCTCAAGGAAACATAATTTAAGTCATTGATCATTAACGGTATCCACCTATGCATGTCACCTATCCTCAAGTAATACCACTAACAGGATAAATAATATAGTCGCAATTAAATATTCAATTCCACATGCAAGGTTAAGTGCTAACATAGCAATCCATATGTCCAAACAAGGATGCATAAGTTCCATCCCCACTTGTTAATCAATAATCCTAACATTGGGAGATCAGTCTAATAATCCTAGTTAGCATGTCAAAATAGAGGTAAACAACAGCCACCCACCTGGACACACGCAATCCTCAACTGTAAGTCCTCCTCGTTGTCCAATATCCCTTTTCACGCCAAATGCCCAAACAGATAAACCACTGCGATCACTGTTCACAATTACCCCAAAACATACAATTAAACACACAAGTACCCAAATACACGCTGTCCCAAAATTCAGTCCCAAAGTTGTGCCATTTTCACCTGCAAGCTATACACAAAAAATTCCCAAAAAAATACTATCGCGATCCACGCGACGATCCGGTCGAAACGAGTACCTGCATGTTCAAATCCGAGTTTCCTACACTGCGATACAAATTCGACAAGGGAACCACCCCGAAATAAACCAGTCTCAAAATCTGTAGCACAAAGTCCTGTAAACAGGGATTTTTCTCCTTCAGAAAATATTCAGAAAAACACCAGAAAATTTGAGGGTGTTCGTTGTGCTGTGTAGATGAAAAACGCCTCTTGGCACGCCTCAATCCGACGCCTGTGGGCAAAGATATCGCTGAAACACCGATGTGCCGTCCAAAACTCCGCCCCAGAAAAAAGGTCAAAAGAAAGCTCAGGAAACTCCAAGATAAACTCGAAACAATGGGAAACTCAAATCACAAAGATCGTAGCCCTACCTGTCGTGAAGCCAACGGTGCAAGAATCGAAGAAAACGGTGGTCGGAGTAAGTCGGGGGAGTCCTCGCACCCAAACCGCGATGAAGGAGACCACAAATGAACGAGCGTCATGCCTCACCGTAAAAATGAAAACATCGGGATGCGTGACACAAAAAAATCCGGGAATCTACAGATGGAACCATCTCTGGGATAGGAGGAACTCTTGTGAAGGTCGCACAGTGAGAAGAGGAACAGGGAAAGAGTTCTCCGAAGTTGTTCTCGGCCTTTATATGGGCTGGGAAAACAGTTCACAAAATACCAAATGAGTCCCTGGATTTGGGCGCCACACGGGATTCGGGCGCCCGAATCCGCTGCGCGGCTCCAAACACGGAACGCCCGAATCAGCCACACACTGCCACGTAGCCACAAAACAGCATACAGCCAAAGGGACCAATCGCCTTGCGCCACGTGGCACGCGCCGCTGCCGACGCGTGGCGCGCCCCCGGTCAGCGCATGCCAGCCGCGCCCACGTGCGCGCGCAGGCGCGCCGCCTGGCACCCCTGCCAGGCACGGTCCCGAGGCAACCCGCAGTCATTCCGTGAACCGGGTCCACAGCACCGACCAATCCAATAATGCCACGTGTCCTGCCCTCCGGTGCAAGCCGGCCCGTGGACCGCGCGCCTGCCCGCGCGCCTCCGCGCTGCCCGCGCTGCCCGCACTGCTGCCCGCGACGCTGCGCCGCCTTGCTCCGCCGCTGCCCGCCACCGCCGCCACTGCCCGCCGGCCGCCGGAGTTACTGTTCCGGCGTGAACAGTAACCCATGTCGCAAAAAAACAAGTAAGTAGCCCAATTTCATCGTTTTCGCGCGCTGAGTCCAAATCCGCTGTCCGTTTTGCCAAATTCCAACTCTAAAAATTATCGAAGGCATCCGGAAAGGTGTTCTTTTGTCCAAACTTCGCGCTGAGCCCAATTTTAATATCCGTTTCGCGCGAAACCACTTCTAAGGATCCGACGGAGTCAGCCGATCTCCCACGTGATCCATTTAAGCCCGAAGTCCGCCACTTGTGTCAAATTGGTGCACAAACACCTCCAACACACAGTACAGGCTCCCAGAAGCTGCCAAACACACTACAGAAGCTCCGTTGATCCAACAGTAATCCTCTTGCAGAAATTCGGGTCCTCACATCCTCCCCCACTTAAAGAAAGTTTCGTCCTCGAAACTAAAGTCATTCCTCAACCCGGAACCTCAACCAAGTAGAGGGGGTAAATATCCAATCATCCACCACTCATGCTCCCAAGGCTGTCTAATACCTCCTCCAGAGACGCGATGCACTCCTCGGGTCTCTAAGTAGAACAAAATAGAGGCGGGCACTCCAAGAAAACCGCACCACCTCATCCAAGAACAGCTAGGATAACCGCTCGAGTAACCAAGTAGCCTGCATCAGCGAAAGCATCCGCTCCTCCCAGGGCCTCGAAAATCCAACCACAAGTCCATCGTCACAAAAGCTCGATCCGAGTACCTCCGTACCCCCAAGGTATCTAATATAAGTCCCCCAACTGGTCACATAGCCTCTGATCTCTAATCTTTAAACCGTCGGGATGTAGAAGCAATTCCCCAACTCTCCGGCATCAACACACAGCCATATGCAGTCGAGAAAACCAGATTACAAATCCACCTTCAGGAAGACCTGGGACCATTACAGCTGGTAAATCAAATCCTTCATGCTCGACAAGGGTGCTAGCTCCAGATGGTCACTTCACCTAATTCCCGGTGATCCACACAAAGCCGAAGTGAACCAACCTTCCACATCTCGAATAGCACCGGCGCCCCCAAAGGCGACACACTTGGTCTGACAAAATTTTCAAAACATCGAATCCTGGAGTTGTGTCCTCAACACTCAAACTAGTGACATGCTAGACAACTCCGATAGGAGAACAGCCGGGAACTCGCAACTAAAGGGGGTATCCCCGAGTCCCGGCGCCGCCGTAGGCCCCTCAACCACACCAGCCGAAAAGGCTACGCATCCACTGCGAAACATCCGCCTCGCTAACGAAGTCAAAACCATAGAGGCGAAGATAACCCTCAAGCAACCCAAGTACACCAACAACTCCGAGCCTGGCTCCCCAAGGAAACCGTCCTCGCGGCATAATCAACAGCCACGAAAGAAAAATCGAACGAGCCAGTCCCAACGAGTACCGCAACAACATCCCGTAGCTGAGTGAAGACCATCAGGTCTATCGGCAAAATCTAGGACTCAAGCTGCACCGGGTAGGACCAACAACTCTCCTCCACATGCCAAGTGTGATCGGGAAAATAAGCCTCCCGTGCACGTGGTGACCATCCTACCCCTAGCCCAAGCAATGAAACAAAAGCATTACCCACCAAGAAGGGAATACTGCCGTATCAAAAGATACGAACCCAAAAGCCCGGGACAACTCAAACCTACCACCACCCCGACCGCTGTAACCTATGTGCTCTGACAGTCTCAGAAATCCACTATCCAGGAAAAGAAATCGGGAATGCCTCCTCCGACTGATCTGTCCTCCATCACCCGGCGCCAAGCACCTCAATCAGAACTCGCCTCAGGCGGCAGATCCCAATCCAAAGGAACTACAATGCCACGCTCTATACCCGGCGCCTACTCCAATGAGGCGTCCCAAACCAGTAATGAAGGGACCCAACGAGTTAAAAGGTATCCTGGCGCAATCCACTCTCAGACACTCATATCCTATGCGCCCCGTCTCTCTAAACATGGAGCGTGCAGTTCAGCAACTGCGTTAACTCTTGACGCAAAAGGCTTCCAAGTACTCTCTATCCCCCACCGAACAAGACCCTGCCTCCAAGGGCTCCATACTCAATCCCACGAATCGGAATGACTCATCTGCCAAAACTGGCTCACTCGATCGATGCAATCCCACAGCTTACCCGCTGTCAACTATCCACCCTGCCTCGGTGCCCCAACACTAAACGTCGGCACGGAGGGGCCCACTGCGCTGCTCCGACAACTGTGTCACTGCTCCGACAACTGTGCCACTACGCTGCTCCGACAACTGTGTCACTACGCTGCTCCGACAACTGTGTCACTCCGCTGCTCCGACAACTGTGTCACTGCTCCGACAACTGTGTCACTACGCTGCTCCGACAACTGTGTCACTGCTCCGACAACTGTGTCACTGCGCTGCTCCGACAACTGTGTCACTGCGCTGCTCTGACAACTGTGTCACTTCTCCGACAACTGTGTCACTGCACCGCTGATCTGCCTCCAACACTCCTACCCTTCGGGTCCGGAGCTCTCAGACTCCAATCTGGGTATCCGGCCCGAAACAACAAGCTCAGACCCAACTGTCGCACCAAGGTGCACCCGGGTCAGGGCCCAACGTCGGGGAGACACCGCTCACCACGACAAAACAGCAAATCAGCACACCCCAAACACTCGACCCAATCTAGCGAAAGTCAAAGACATCCCCCTATTTTTGTAACTTTATGTTGTCTGCAGCCAACATAACTGTCCCACAAAAATAGGATATGTCGATCCCTCTTCACTCACAGGAAGAGTCAAATAAATAAATCACCGACTTTCGTAAAATGTCGCGTCTCTCACGCACTAACATCCTAGGGTCTGCCCAAAAGCCTAGGGTTTCCTAAGTCCCAACTGACCTATTCCTAAGCTCTGATACCAACTAATCTGTCATGCCCCGGGTGTAAACTAGAACCCGGGCCGGTCTACAGATCCGTCGTGCACACGGTATTTCCCGCGTACACGAAGCGCCAAAACCAGCTCAGATATAAGAGATAATAATAAAAGAGTAATAAAAACAGAGCCGAACTAAAACTAATACATCTCAGACTGAAGCTGGAAATAAAATACAATACATTTGTATACATGATACATCAGTCTCTCCGAGCTCACCAAAAATAAATACAACCTGCTGGCAAAAGCCGGTCCCAAAAGTAAAGGTACAACAGTCTGAGGAAATATGGGTACACCAACAGTCCAACTAACTCGCTCATCCTGCCTCGAGATCTATCTACTCAGCCGTCCTCTCTCCTCGACCCGCCGCTGAAAGCCCAGCAGCACCCGCAGAAGACACTGCAAAACAAGGGAGAAGAAAAAGAGGAAAGAACAATGGGGGTGAGAACTACTAGTAAACCAGTAGCCTCCCCTAGTGGGTAAAACCTCAAACTCCGACACACCCACTAGGTCTACCAGAGGCAAAAAGGAAAGAAGTGTGGTAAGCAATAATGACTACTGAAGAAAGGAAACTACCACTACTATGCCTCTAAAATGCAGTCCTAGACTCGAATAATCGTATGCAACAGTAACCAACCGTCCCAGATGAACCCAATCTGTACCGCCCTCATCATCGGGCAAGTAAGCCGCGCCGATGTGATAGCAAAACTCCGGCTACCGCCCTCATCATCGGGCAAATAAGGTGCGCCGATGTGATAGCAAAACTGTCAATAACTGTCTCTCCCCAGCCTCCGGAGGGGAACTCGAGGGGAGCGACCCACACGAGGAAAGCATCACCAGGCAATAACCGCGCCGGTGTGATAAGTATCAAAAGCAGGACTGGATCACAACTATAAAGCCCCAGTGGAACACACCCCTCCACTAGAAGAAAATTGATTCCCAATCTGATGCATAAGTAACCATTCGGTCAATCGCACAATATCCGCGATTGCCGCAATACCCCAAAATCCACGACCAGGTCTCACAACCGACCTCCGGTCAACCGCCCAATATCCGCGGTCGCCGGAATAACCCACAATCATAATCATGTCCCACATCCGACATCCGGTCAACCGCCTACTATCCGCGGTAGCCGCCAAGCCCTCTAGTCCATAATCATGCCCTATCACCGATGTCCTATAACCGACATCTGGTCAACCGCCCAAAATCCACGGTTGCCACAAAGCCCTCTAGTCCAATATCATGCCCTATCACCGATGTCCTATAACCGACATCTGGTCAACCACCCAATATCCGCGGTCGCCGCCAAAATCCATAATCCACAATCCAGGCCCCGGCTACACTATCCCAAATCTCTGCTCAAACCCGAGCAACACGAACCACCTGACTAACGAAAAGGAGAAAAGAAGCACACAAGGTTTCTCCTAAGTCAAGTTCCAGCATGGAAGTGTAGCGATAAAAGATGGCCTATCTAGATGTCCATACAAGCATGCAAGGGTTCTCAAGGAAACATAATTTAAGTCATTGATCATTAACGGTATCCACCTATGCATGTCACCTATCCTCAAGTAATACCACTAACAGGATAAATCATATAGTCCTAATTAAATATTCAATTCCACATGCAAGGTTAAGTGCTAACATGGCAATCCATATGTCCAAACAAGCATGCATAAGTTCCATCCCAACTTGTTAATCAATAATCCTAACATTGGGAGATTACTCTAATAATCCTAGAGAGCATGTCAAAATAGAGGTAAACAACAACCACCCACCTGGACACGCGCAATCCTCAGTTGTAAGTCCTCCTCGCTGTCCAATATCCCTTTTCACGCCAAATGCCCAAATAGATAAACCGCTGCGATCACTGTTCACAATTACCACAAAACATACAATTAAACACATAAGTACCCAAATACACGTTGTCCCAGAATTCAGTCCCAAAGTTGTGCCATTTTCACCTGCGAGCTATACACAGAAAATTCCCCAAAAAATACCGTCGCGATCCTCGCGACGAGCTGGTCGAAACGAGTACCTGCATGTTCAAATCCGAGTTTCCTACACTGAGATACAAATTCGACAAGGGAACCACCCCGAAATAAACCAGTCTCAAAATCTGTAGCACAAAGTCCTGTAAACAGGGATTTTTCACCTTCGGGAAATTTTCAGAAAAATCCCACAAAATTCGAGGGTGTTCCTTACGCTGTGTAGATGAAAAACACCTCATGGCACGCCTCAATCCGACGCCTATGCGCAAAGATATCGCCGAAACACCGATGTGCTGTCCAAAACCCCGCCCCAGAAAAAGGGTCAAAAGAAAGCTCTGGAAACTCCAAGATAAACTCGAAACGATGGGAAACTCAAATCACAAAGATCGTAGCCCTACCTGTCATGAAGCCAACGGCGCAAGAATCGACGAAAACGGTGGTCGGAGTAAGCCGGGGGAGTCCTCGCACCCAAACCGCGACGAAGGAGACCACAAATGAACGAGCGTCGCGCCGCACCGTAAAAATGAAAACATCGGTGTCACGCCCCGCAATCATCCAAGAAAGAAGGAAGCCCTCACAAACAAGGATCCTCACTCGGTTACTCCCGAATCCTGACCATCCGAGTGAACTACTCAGCCACGGTCTACCATCCAAAGGGACCCTCAGGGACACAACCACAAGCCAAGTTTGCCCCAATAGTCCACACAGCGCCAGCCGTGGAATTATCAAACTCATCCCCAGACAGCTTTCCTGCGCCAGGTATCCGCCATCACAGTGGTCCTGTCGGGGTAATCCAGAATGCTCAACAATAATCCAACGGTAATTCCACAGTCGCTACGGGAGGCATCACTAAAACTCGCAGATATCACTCCTAACACTGAAAATACTAACATTGGCGCTGGTATCAGTCTCATCATCCAATTGCCAAGCTCTCCTGGCACTGCCAAGTCCAAGAAACTCCTCACCTCGACAATAATTGTCGATCTCGGCCAAATCCCAAGTGATATCCATATTGGCCGGATTTCTACTGCCGCCCCTACGGCTAACACAATGTGACCCAAGAAGGTATGCTTCAGAAGCTAAAACTTGTACTCCAATGACTTGGCATACAGCTTCATCCACATAGGCATGGTAGCACATCCACAAGTGCTCCTTGTCTTCCAAGTCACTCCGGGAGTGAATCAAACATCCTTGGGGAACACCACTCCCAATCCGTCCAAGCACAACTGGGACACACAATTCCTCAAATCTCAAGACAACGGGGCATTAATTATTCCGTTTGGCCTCACCATGCTCTCATAATGCCCTTACCGTGTCCCGAACGCCATCTAGGCGAAGTCCTCGGCTGTCTGATTCTGAGTAGGTACTCGCATTACACAATAACTGCCGGAGTATAGCTCCATCAAAAGGTCCTAGATACCACCCGGACCATAAAAGGACCCTCACAGTCGTGTATCAACGACGTGGCATCACCGCCGTATACCAACGGCGTGGCACTAGGTCAAACAGACCCCTCGATCCATCAGATCCTGCAACTGCGCCATCAGCTCTCTCAGCTCTACAGGTGATATCCAATGAGGTGCTGTCGAGGGTGGCGCGGTTCCCCGAACCACGTCCAACACAATCTCTATCTCCCTAACCGGCGGCATTATCAACAGTTCAGATGAAATCACACCCGGGATCTCATGAGCAACAAGGATATTCCTGAGTCCCGGTGCCGCCGTAAGCACCTCTCACACTGTCGCTAAAACTTGTGTGCTCTAACAATCTCAACAAGCAAGCCTTCTCTCGTCTGCCTCGTAGAAGGTCAAAGTCTTATCTTTCCGCAGTCAAACATCCTGTGGCATTGTGCCAATCCATCTTAAGCACCTGGTCAAAATACCGAACTGCCACAATTACTAATAAGTCTGCCGGTAACTCGCAGTCTCAGCTGCACTGGACATGATCCAAAAGTCTCCTCCACATGCACAACAACAACAGAAACCTGTACCTCTAGTGCACGTGGTAATAATTCTGCCTCTAGTGTATGCAGGAATGCAACATGTTCTAGCTCCGGCTGCTGTGATGAAATCACACTTGCGACAACTCGATCCACTACCGTGGCGCCCTCCAACCGGGCGGCACAGATTCATCCACTCGATGCAAGTGGTTGTCGCTCAATCTGCCTGAAAATCAGGACTATACACAAGGGAGCACGACCTCTGTCTCTGATCGCATTGAGGCGACGAATATGGTCCTCCGCAGATAACAAATCCATGCTTCCGCTATGCCACTCTGATAAAGACGCTGACACTGCCATCGGGGTCCACCCGATCTCTGATATCTTAGAAATCCAATACCAGGGGAAAAAGAAAGCAGAAATGCCTCTGCCGGCCGATCTGTCCTCCATCACCCGGCGCCAAGCGCCAAATCCAGAACTCGCCTCTGGCGGCAGATCCCTATCCAAAG
Source organism: Tillandsia leiboldiana (assembly GCA_029204045.2). Lineage (NCBI taxonomy): Eukaryota > Viridiplantae > Streptophyta > Magnoliopsida > Poales > Bromeliaceae > Tillandsia > Tillandsia leiboldiana. The sequence continues at coordinate 41,388,174 of CM055065.1, forward strand.
GAACTGCAACGCCACGCTCCAAACACAACGCCTACTCCAACGAGGCGTCAAAACCTATAACGGAGGGACTGAATAAACTGAAAGGTGTCCTGGCGCAAATCCACTCCCAGTCTCACATATCCTATGCGCCTCGTCCCTCGAACCTGGAGCGCGCAGTTAAACAACCGCGTAAACTCCCTAGCACAAGGAGGCTCTCAATTGATCACTCCATCACCACCAGCCACGACTCTGCCTCCAAAGGCTCCAAACTCAATCTTACGAGTCGGGGTGGTTCATCTGCCAAACCTGGCTCAATAGATCGATCATGTCCCACAGCTCCTCTGCTGTTAACTATCCACCCTGCCTCGGTGCCTCGGCACTAAACGTTGGCACGGAGGGGGTTACTCAGTGCTCTGACAACTGTGTCACCAAGACCAGCTGCTCGCTCGCTCTGCCGCTGATAGGCCTCAGACGATCCTGTCATCTGGGTCCGGAACTTTCTGACCTCAATCCGGGTATCCGGCCCAAAATCAACCGCTCAAGCTCAACTGCTATGACAGGAAGTACACGGGTCAAAACCCAGCGTCGGGGAGACACCGCTCGCCACGACGAAACAGCAAAACAGCACAAAACAACGCTCGACTCAATCCAGCGAAAGTCTAAAGCATGTCACCCGTTCCACAGCATTATGTTGTCTGCAGCCAACATAATCACTTAGGAGAATAAACATGCCAATCACTCTTCCCGTCCCTTGGGAGAGGTATAAAACTCAATCAGGACTCTCGCTAAAAGTCACGACTCTCACGAAGTCAACCAAGGGTCAAACCACAAGCCTAGGGTTTCTAAGTCTACCACGACCTACAACCTAGGCTCTGATACCACTCTAATCTGTCACGCCCCGGGGTCGAAACTGCGACCCGGGCTCGCCAACAGATCCGCCACCTATGCCAAACCCGCATAGGCGAAGCGTCCTACCTGCAAGAAAAGTACTACAGCTAACAGATATCAGAGCTATAAATAAACATCTGCTGTATAACTAAAATCAATCACTGTACAACTAGAAATAATACAACAATGTCCGCCTCCCAAAAATAATAATAATACAATATCCTCAAATACAAGCTCTGAACCCAACCGGGAGGTAACTCCAATAAATACATCAGTGTACAGTCTCTCAATACATAATATATCCTCACTACATCAGTCTCTCAAAAGAGGAAAATAAAACAACTAATCTACTAAAGCTCTCCTCTGAAGGGTACCGCTACTCTCCAAACATGGGTAGGGATCTAGCTCGCGACTCCCTCGCCTCGATCATCAACCGCAGAATCAGCAACACCCGCTAAGACTCTGCAAAATAAAGGAGAGGAAGGAAAAAGGTGGGGGAAAACCCCCAAAGGGTGTGAGAACTACACCAAAAAGGGAGTTCTCAGTGGGTACCACCGCCAGGACCGACGGTCTGCCCACCAAGTCCCCAAGAGACCAAAACTAACAAGAGCCGTAAAGACTGATAAAAAGAAGCTGGAGCCCCTCAACAGCTATCATGCCTCTATGCTTGCTATGCCTGCCATGCCTGCTATGCCTGCCATGCCTGCCATGCCTGCTCTGCATGCCCTGCCTGCCTATGCCTACTATGCCTGCCATGCCTGCCTGCCTGCCTGCCATACCTGCCTATGCCTGCTATGCCTGCCTATGCCTGCTATGCCTGCCTCTGCCTGCCATGCCTGCTATGCCTGCCTATGCCTGCCATGCCAGCTCTGCCTGCCTATGCCTGCCCTGCCTGCCTATGCCTACTATGCCTGCCATGCCTGCCTGCCTGCCATACCTGCCTATGCCTGCTATGCCTGCCTATGCCTTCTATGCCTGCCTATGCCTGCCATGCCTGCCTATGCCTGCCCTGCCTGTTATACAACGGTCAACAACTCACAATGACCTTGGGACCACCGTATCCCCAAACGGTTCCCAACAACACTAGCACTGGTCCAAACACCGCCACTAGACTCCACTCGGTCCCCCTGACACGAGTGCAACTATAAAGAAAATGTCTGTAATAAGCCCAATCTAATGCCACCAGTAGAACTGGTTCTGCCTGCTGTGCCTGCCAAATTGGGTATGCCAGCCTATGCATAACACCGATAGGGGATGGGAGTCTCAAGGACTCAAAGGTGCCTGCCAAATCGGGTATGCCAGCCTACGCATAACACCGATAGGGGATAGGAGTCTCAAGGACTCAAAGGTGCCTGCCAAATCGGGTATGCCAGCCTATGCATAACACCGATAGGGGATAGGAGTCTCAAGGACTCAAGGTCGTAATAACAAGTATCATAGAAGAATAAGTCATCATGACTGGATCATGAAACTGATCTAAGTGGGAAACCATCCCCTAAAAGAAGCCCAAATCCTCTTCCCGATCTGATGCAATAAGAACTATCCGGTCAACCGCCCAAAATCCACGGTTGCCGCAATACCCTGTCCTCAAACCTGCCTGTCCCCAAATCCCCAATAGCTGACTACACTATCCCAGTCCCCGCTCTAGCCTGAGCATACTATCCCCTAAGTCTAGATAACTGGAGAAAGAATAACTACATGGTTTCTCCTAAGTCAGTTCCAGCATGATAGTGTAGCAGAAAAAGGTGGCCTAACTAAGTGACCATACAAGCATGCAAGGTCCTCATGATGGTAATTAAATACAGGCTTAGTTGTTCAAGTAATTATCAAACATGCTATTCCAGGATACTAGTAATCATATAAGTCACTAGATACCAACCCAACAATACCTGCCTGTGCCACAAGTATAGTATTTCCAATGTACTAACAAGCATTCCTATAAACATGCTTCTACGTTTCCTGCAATGTGAATACCAAAATAGCAATCCTAATTAATGCAAATATTCATCTACCTATGCATTTTAATCCAATAAGCATGCAAGTATTCATGCAAACATAAACTCCTGCAAGGATTCATCCTCATATGCCTTTTAGCCTTTTAGCCTTTTATACATGCATTGCTCCAATAAGCCTAGTGGGTAGCCTAATTTAAGTGGTTCACAATGATCACCCTCCTCGAGCGCTAAATCCTGGTCCCAAAGGTGAAGTCAACGCTCGGCCCAAACCATCTCCATAACACTGCAGAACATATCCCAAAAGAACATACATAATTTAAACATACCAAGTTCACAAAATCTGTCCACCATTACCACAGTCCAGAGTTTTTCAATATTCACCTGCGAAAAATGCCCGGAAAATTCCAAGAAAAATACTATCGCGATCCTCGCGACGAACCCGTCGAAACGAGTACCTGCACGTTCAAAACCGAGCTTCCTTCGCTGAGATACAAATTCGGCAAGGGGAACACCCCAAACAAAACTGTGCAGAAATTCTGTACCAAAAGACTACAGAGAAAGGAGATTTCCACCTTCGAAAAATACTTAGAAAAATCTAAGAAAATTCCAGAAGATTTCTTGAAAGATGTCGATGAAAAATGCCTTTTGAATCGCCTCGATCCGTCGCCTGAGCGCGAAGTTATAGCCAAAACAATCAGGTGCTGTCCAAAACTCCGCGAAGAAAAATGGGTCAGAAAGAAGCTCGGGAAACTCAAAATCCACATGAAAACTAGGGGCAACTCAAAATATCAAAAATGAAGCCCTACCTGTCAAGAGTCCATCGGCGCAAGAATCACCCAAATTGGAGGTCGGAGTGAGCCGGGGGAGCCTGAACACTGCGAAGGGACGAAACGGGTCGTTGATGAACAAGCATCGCGGGGCGCCGAAAAATGGCCAACCTCGAAAAACGCGCTCGTAAAAATCCCAGGAATGATCAGCCAGAAAGGTCTCAGGTGGAGAAAGGTTTTTCCTTAAGGGTGCCCTGTGAAAATCCTCACAGAAAAGTGTAAAGAAGGCCCCCAAAGGCCTATTTATAGGCTGCCAAACAACCCCCCCCCTTTATCGGATTCGGGCGCCACTGTTGGCGCCCGAATCCGCAAAGCAGGTCGGACGGGGGGGCCGTCCGAACGCCCGGAACACCGTGGTGCGGCCACGTGTCCCCCGCACAGCAAACAGCTGTGCGGGGCGACTCGGCGCCTGCCGCGTGGCAGGAGCCCGCTGGGGGCGGTGCATGCGCCCGCCCCCTGGCTGGCCGACACGTGGCCCGCACTCGAGTGCGGGCCATGTGCGGCCGAGCAGCCGCACTGGCGCCCTGCACCGGCCCGCGCCCCGAGGCGGTCTGCACCCGCTCCGTGGACCCGGCGCACAACACCGCACCAATGACACTCCGCCACGTGTCACCCACGGTCCACCGTACACCCGCGATCTTTTCCGTGGACCAAGACTGCTGAGCCAGCCAATCCCACCATGCCACGTGGCCCGCCCCCCGGTGCACGACGGCGCCGTGGACCGCGCACCTGCCCGCGCACCTGCCCGCGCGCTGCGCACTGCCCGCGCCTACCCGCCGCCGCTCCCGAGCCTGCCCGCCGCCGCGCCGCCGCCCTCCGCCGTCGCCGGAGCTGCCCGCCGGCCGCCGGAGTTACTGTTCCGGCATGAACAGTAACCAGTGGCGTAAAAATCAAGTAAATAGCCCAATTTCATCGTTTTTGCGCGCTGAATCCAAATCCGGTGTCCGATTTGCCAAATTCTAATTCCAAAATTTGCCGAATGCATCTAGACAAGTGTTTTTACCCCAAATTTTGTGCTGAGTCCACCTTTGATATCTGTTCCGTGCGAGAACACTTTTAAACACTCGACGGGGTCTTCTGACTACTCTCGTAATCCATTAAACACTCCGGGTCCAACACTAGTGTCCAATTGGTGCACAAACACCACCAACGCGCCACATAGGCCTCCAGAAGCTGCTTGTCAACCAGTATTCTCGTCGTGGGGATCCAGGTCCTCACAATCGGGATGCGTGCCACAAAAAAATCCGGAAATCTACAGATGGAACCATCTCTGGGAGAGGAGGAACTCTTGTGATGGTCGCACTGTGAGAAGAGGAACAGGGAAAGAGTTCTCCGAAGTTGTTCTCGGCCTTTATATAAGCTGGGAAAACAATTCACAAAATACCAAATGAGTCCCTGGATTCAGGCGCCACACGGGATTCGGACGCCCGAATCAGCTGCGCGGCTCCAAACACGGAACGCCCGAATCAGCCACACACTGCCACGTAGCCACCAAACAGCATACAACCAAAGCGACCAATCGCCTTGCGCCACGTGGCACGCGCCGCTGCCGACGCGTGGCGCGCCCCCGGTCTGCGCGCGCCAGCCACGCCCACGTGCACGCGCAGGCGCGCCGCCTGGTGCCCCTGCCAGGCACGGTCCCGAGGCAACCCGCTGTCGTTCCGTGAATCGGGTCCACAGCACAGACCAATCCAATAATGCCACGTGTCCTGCCCTCCGGTGCAAGCCGGCCCGTGGACCGCGCGCCTGCCCGCGCGCCTGCCCGCACGCCTCCGCGCTGCCCGCGCCTGCGCGCTGCCCGCGCCTGCGCGCTGCCCGCGACGCTGCTCCGCCTTGCTCCGCCGCTACCCGCCGGCCGCCGGAGTTACTGTTCCAGCGTGAACAGTAACCCATGGCGCAAAAAAACAAGTAAGTAGCCCAATTTTATCGTTTTCGCGCGCTGAGTCCAAATCCGCCGTCCGTTTTGCCAAATTCCAACTCTAAAAATTATCGAAGGCATCCAGAAAGGTGTTCTTTTGTCCAAATTTCGCGCTGAGCCCAATTTTAATATCCGTTTCGCGCTAAACCACTTCTAAAGATCCGACGGAGTCAACCGATCACCCACGTGATCCATTTAAGCCCGAAGTCCGCCACTTGTGTCCAATTGGTGCACAAACACCTCCAACACACAGTACAGGCCCCCAGAAGCTGCCAAACACACTACAGAAGCTCTGTTGATCCAACAGTAATCCTCTTGCGGAAATTCGGGTCCTCACACCGGGACCACCGTCTACACAACGGCTCCCCCCGACAGAACATCAAACTCACAGATGACACCAACCAGGGCCCGAAAGTTCCGGGAGACCAACACCTACAACCCTATCAACAAGAACAGGTTCCAGGCTCGGCCTCCGTGGCTTTCGTCCCGACAAAGGAACGGCCCCTAGAACCCAAACCACTCGAATCCTTTCGAGTGGGGAGAATTACAGGAAAAATGTGACATTTGTTACTGAAACCCATTTTCACTCAACCCACGCAGGGTGAGGACTAAAAGTAGTTCCCTTTTTGAAAAACTATGTTGATTTAAGGAGAAACCCATTTTAATGATTTTAGTTCTTTTAGGAAAAATAGTTAGAAAATAAGTATTTTATACCCAAACCCCGAAGGGCTAATGCCTTTGTCCAATCAAACAAGAACAGACTCCAGCGGCCCTTCGATGCTTGGAAGAAAAACATTGGTAGACTAAAATCATGTGTATGTCAAAAAGGTTCTGGGTTCTAGGTCCTGCTAACACTGGTACACAACTGCCACTAACACAGTGGCGACAACACAAACAGGGAAACAAGATATCCCGGGATCACCGTTTACCCAAACGGCTCCCGCCACAGATAACGACCAACAACATCTACCAGACTCCACTCTGCTCCCAAGCACGAGTGTACATGCATCCCACACTAAAAGGAAGTCCCGACCCCTCGGCCCACTACCCGGGCGAGGATAACACTATGTCCAGGAATGAAATATAAGGTGTGGATATCTAAACATAAATAACCCTAGCCCAAGTGAGGGTTTTCTACTGGTCTGGTTACACATTCAACATATGACGGGGGTGCTAGGTCAAGTTCCAAGATAACACTAATTTAACAGATGGTAGGAAGCAAAAGATCACAAGATCGACAGATAAATACCAGGAATATCAATTCCTACATTCTAGCATGCTACACAATAAACTCACAATCATGCATGATCCTACATCAGTAGAATTACTGTACAGCTCATAGGTATTGAAAACGAGGCCACCCACCTGTAGGTGCTACACTGTCCAAAGTCCAATAGCTGAAAATGACAGGAGCAACAATCTCCACTAATCTGCAGTCCCTATGGTCCAAAAACACTGAACAACTCCTCCTGGTACAAACATACAGTCCATAGTTACACTTTATTCCAAAAATATCCAAGTACACGCAATTTGAAAATCAGTCCCGAAGATGTGCAATTTTCACCTGCAGAACGGACTCTGAAAAATCCAATAAAAATACCACAGTGATCCTCGCGTCGAGATCTTCGAAACGGGTACCGGCACATCCAATTCCGAGCCCCGTAGGCCGAGTTACAAATTACACAGTACAGGTGTGCAAAATCTCACAACCACACAACTGTAAACCCATGCACAGATAAAGGGGAAAAAGTATACCTTCGGGCAAGTCTCAGAAAAAACCCCAAAAAATACGACAATAATCCTTGCGACACGTAGATGTAAAAAGTGTATACGCACGTCCCGATCCGATGCCCGAGTGCGGAGATATCGCCGAAGAAGCGAGCCACTATCCAAATCTCTACCACTGAAATAGTGTCACAGTAAACTCAGAAAAACACCTCGAAAAGTGCGAAATGAGGGGAAGCTGGAAATACCAAGATCGAAGCTCTGCCTGTCGCGGTTCCAATGGCGCAAGAATCGCCTGAAAAGGTGGTGGGAGTAGGTCGGGGGAGCTCACGCACTGAAATACGACAAAAGGGAACACCGCCGAAGGAGCGTCGCGACGCGCCGAAGAAAATGGTACCTCGAAAAGCGTGCCATGTAAAATGCCCGAAATCCACAGGTGGATGCAGAACACGAAGGGGAGCCACTTTGCTGAGGACGTCGTGGCGAGGAGAGGCTCGGAAATGGCGGAAAAAGGGAGGAAGAAGCAGCTCGGATCGCTTAAATAGCCCCAGAAAACAAATCCAAAAATTACCGTTGCGTCCCTAGTATCGGGCGCCCGAAATTTTTCGGGCACCAACAGTGGCGCGGTCTGGTGCCTCGCGGAACGCCCGGATTAATCTGGTTCCGCCACATCAGCTGCCAAGCAAGCGACAGCAACCCTGGCCACTACGCGAGCGACATGTGGCCCGCTCCGGGGTGACGCGTGGCACGGCGACTGGTCAACGCGCGCCTGGCGCGCGCATGTGCGCGCGCCAGCGCCGCCTGCGCACCTCTGCTAGGCACGTGCCCCGAGGCGCCCCGGCCTGCGCCGTGGCCCCGGTCCACTGCACCGGGCCACTCCAAGCCCGCCACGTGTCCTGCCCGCGGTGCACGCCAGCCCCGTGGACCGCGCGCCCGCGAGCCTGCCCGTGCCCGCGCGCCGCCGCGCTCCGCCGCTGCCCGCCGACGGCCGGAACAGTACCACCTGTCTCGGAAAACGTGCGTGTCATCCGGGCTCCGAAAAATACAAGTGAATAGTCCATTCTCATCGTTTTCGCGCGCTGAATCCAAATCCGGTGTCCGTTTTGCCAAATTCCAAACCTCAATTTTTCTGAAGGCATCCGGAAAGGTGATCTTTTGCCCAAACTTCGCACTGAGTCCAATTTTAATCTCCGTTTCGCGCGAAACCACTTCTAAACACTCAACGGGTCCTCCAACTACCCCCGTGATCCCTTTTTAAGCCCGAAGTCCAATACTTGTATCCAGATTGCACACAAACACCACCAACACAACACGCAGGCCTCCGAAAGCTGCCAAACAACCAGAAAACTCAACGCGGGGATCCGGGTCCTCACAAGTTTTATTTCCGCTCTGATACATGTTTATCTATAGATCTTACTTGCAGGTTAGACCTTCATCTGTGCGGGGGTTTCCGTACAGATGGCGGATCTGTTGGCGAGCCTGGGTCGCAGTTTCGACCCCGGGGCGTGGCATGGGGTGTGACTCCCCTTGTTAGTTGCTTCTTCTGTCAACTGATGCCCTTAATTGATGGTGTATCTTGACCTTTATACTGCTGAGCTCGGCCACGGGCATTTCTTTGGTTGTTTCTTCTATCAGCTGATGCTTCCAACAGATAGTATGAGTCACGTGCTACTCTCTTTCGAGTCCGATCTTGATCGGGACGCAGATCTTCTTCTTCCGATTTATTCACTTGTCGGCTGTTGCTCCTGGTCGATGGCATGTGCCGTGCGCGGCTTTCTTTCGCAACTGGGACCGGTCCGAATCGGGATGTAGGCCCTTCTTTGGCTAGCCCATCCTTCCGACGGCTAGTGCCTCTACTCGATTGTAAGTCGCACGCGCGCGGGAGGCCCTTACATTCGAGGCCAGTCTCAAATGAGTCGTGCATCCCTCTTTGTCGACTCACACCCTTATCGGTTAATGTCCTTCAGCCGATAATTAACGCCACGTGTCGTCCCCTCTCGTGGCAGAAAAATGTGGTCTCAACAACGGCTAAGTTAGTTAGAAAAGGCACGGGTTCTAATCAAAAGGAAAAAATTAATATAGGATTTAAGCGAAAAATTTTAAATTACGAAAAAAAGGTGGTTTTAAAAGACGCCACTAAAATTCAAAAAGAATGTTTGGATTTTGATAATTAGGTATGAAAAAAAATATATACCCAACTTTCGAATCCAGATCTAGGAACTTAAATTACTAATATACCCATCGGATATTTGAGTGGATCTAGATAATGACAGAAACCTTAGAAAATTTGTGGGGACAAAATTTGCCATAATTATTTTTTATTGCGTTTGTCGCCAAAATTTATCGATAGTCACAAATAGTTAATCGAATTAGTGGCGCTTATTAAAAAACCCTTACTGTAGGTATATGAAAATTCGGATTAAATTTAATAGTGAGGATAAGTTAGAAGTAGCCACCTAAATTTTTTTAAAAATGTGGCAACAAAATTTGCCACAATTATTTCTTATTATTATTGTGGCCAAGACCTATCGACGGCCACAAATAATACATGACACTCGTTAAGAAATTCCTACCATAAGTATATAAAAATTTGAATTAAAATTTATAGTGAGGACAAGATGAAAATAGTCACAGAAATCATAAAAAATGTGTGGCGACAAAATTTGCCACAATTATTTTTTATTATTTTTGTGGCCAAATCTTATCTATCGTCATAAATATTAAATCGAATTAGTGACGCTCATTAAAAAACTTCTACCATAGGTATATGAAAATTTGGATTAAGATTAATGGTGGGGGTAAGTTAAAAGTAGTCACAAAAATTTTAGAAAATATGCGGTAACAAAATTTGCCACAGTTATTGCTTATTGTTGTTGTGGCCAAAACCTATCGATGGCCACAAATAGTGCATCGAATTAATGACACTCATTAAAAAATTTCTACCGTAGGTATATGAAAATTTAGTTTAAGATTAATAGTGAGGACAAGTTGAAAGTAGCCACAGAAATCTTAAAAAATGTATGGCGACAACATTCACCACAATTATTTCTTATTGTTTGTGGCCAAATTTTATCGATGGCTACAAATAGTGAAATGAATAAGTGACGCTTATTAAAATATCCCTACTACATGTATATGAAAATTTGAGTTAAGATTAATAGTGATGATAAGTTCAAAGTAGTCACAGAAACCTTAAAAAAATGTGTGGCGACAAAATTTGCCACATTTATTTCTTATTGCTATTGTGGCCAAAATCTTTTGATGGCCACAAATAGTGCATTGAATTAGCGGCGCTGTCACGCCCCAGGAGCAGTTTGAAAGCAAAAAAATAGCCCTATTTTTTTTTTTTTGTTAAAATCTCCCGCCCTGGCACGTGCACAGACCTGCCACATATACAAGATCTCTCTGTATAAACGGACAGAGTCTCCCCTGTACATGCACGGCGTCCCCATGTACAATATACATATACAATCAATACACATCAACCACATTCACCATTTGATTACAAATAACAGAGTATGATTTTTTAAGACATTAATATCTTATTTCATAAAACGGCGCACATCCGGCGCATCAATATATTTGAAAGGATAAATCCACAAGTTTTAAAAATAGTGCCCACACGACACTTAATTTTCTAAAGCCATTTTCGCAAATCCTTTTTAAGTTTGAAACCCGCGTCCACACGACGCATTCATAAAACCATAAACCGAAAACATTGTTTCAAAGAATATGTTTATCCAACAAACCACAAGGCCATCTCAACATCCACTCCGTCCACAATATTCACGTTCACATACACAGTATCCGACCATAAAGAAAAATAACCAACTATAAACGAAAGAAGAAGAACCTAACCGAGGAAAATCCTACATCACACAAGGTAGCATCCTTACAATCGACCTGATCCCCACTCCCGACCGAACCTGTCACATAGTGGGAGTCAGTAACATAAATTATGATAAGATAAAACATATCTACAACAATCATAGTACTAGTAAAGTATTACAGTAATAAAGAAAACCAAATCGTATCCAAGATACCAAAAAACGAGTTGCTATCAATATCCCACAAGTAAATACTACATCACTGTCTCATAAACACAGCCGCCATTTCAGTCCCGCGACCTCAGGCACTAACACAATCTCGCTCGATAAGTTGGTGTAAACAAACCCCAGCCGCAATAATCGCAATACCGCAATGTCCGCAGGGGTCCCCTCACGCAATCATTGTGTGGGGATCACGGGTCAATCAGACCACCTCTCCGGAAAAGTACATCCATGCGGTGGCCAAACCACTGGTGTGCGTGAAAGCGCCAAGATGATGACGATCACATAGACAAAACCAATAATCTCACCCCGCGACAAGCAGTCAGCCAAGTGATGTGTAAAAGAAACCGACTCTCCGGTCAAACATGATACTAACATAAAGATCTATCAAAAATGTCCTATGTACAATCACCTTATGACATTTATTGTTTAATCACCGAAAAGTGCACTTCCCCTGCTTATACCGCCCAACGGTCTGATAAGCTACATAATATCCGTGTTCAGTGCATTCTGTTCGATAAAAAGATATATCATAGTGTACTACATCTGTCACGCCCCGGGGGTTTTTCAGTTGAGCGGAAAACGTGAATTATTAAAAACTTTCTTCTTTCCTTTCCAATGTCCCCCGACACGCGCCAGACCCGCCACACGTGTAAATTCCTCAACCCCGAATGCGGAGTCTCCTCTGCACGTGCACGGCGTTACAACCACAACATTCACTTTAACCACACTAGTCCGTACAAGTAAAGGAAAGTAAAACAACATTTTGCATAAGAAGTTAAGAGGCCGACTAAGTTTTGAAAGGATAAATTCACAGGGTTTTGGAAACGGTGCCCACACTACACCCATTATTTTCAAAGGTTATTTTCGCAATCATTTTCCTTGGGTTTGAAAATTGACCGGATGGCTAAGAAGCGTGAAAGAAAAAGGTTCATCGAAGTATTCAAACATCCACACACAGCACAGTCAGACCCACTCGCACAGAACTACTCAATAAGAAGAAAACATGTAAAAGCCTAACAAATGTCACTCATGTAGACAAGTAAAAATGTAATCAATCGTCGAACTCGTCCTCACTGTCGTCCCAAACCCGCACCCGACCAAACCTGTCACAGAGTAGGGAGTCAGTGACACTAACAGGAAGCAACATAAACACAGGGTAAAATATATGCGATAATTGGGAAACTGAAAGTAAAGCAAACCGAAACACCAGAGCGTCCACGCCCCCAAAAGAATCCATAGTACCCTATGGCAATCAAACATGTGCACCTGCCCCTGTAACAATCTGATATGTGTACCTACCACTGTAACATTCGAATATGTGCACCTGCCCCTGTAACATTCAAATATGTGCACCTGCCCCTGTAATAATCAAATATGTGCATCTGCCCCTGTAACATTCCAATATGTGCACCTGCCCCTGTAACATTCAAATATGTGCACCTGCCCCTGTAACATTCAAATATGTGCACCTGCCCCTCCTTGTTGCTTATAACCCCTCCACTGCGCTCGTGCGGCCCCTGAGCAGCCGTGAGAGGTCTCCATCATCACTAATCGTGGGGTACACGGGCCAATGTGCCATCTTTCTGAAAAACTACACCAGTGCGGTGGCCAAACCGCTGGTGTGCGTGCAAGCAACCCTGGGCTCACAATGTGATAATTATGTGTATCATAAACTAGGGCGACCCGCAGTCGCCAGAGATGTTAGTAATAAAAATGCTTACATAAAACAGGGGTTAGACATGAACACAAGGTAAGTATTGTTATGCTCATGTGTAAACACAATATGAAACACTGAATTCCAGAGATGACAGAGAAGGTAACTACCTGAACAGTGTTTGGTCGGAACACCTGAAGTTGACTCACGGCCCCCCGAACGACACCCAGACCTATGGAGTCCCCAGATAAAACAACAGTTATAACCAAAGATTATTTGCGAAGACTCGACGCTCGAACGACTCAAAAAAGATAAGTGAAGCCGGGACACGAACGTTTGCGGCGGAAAACAAAGGAGACGAGCGGCACAACGGGGCCGCGGCAGCAGCAGCGGTAGCGGCGCAGAACGCCCCGCGCAGGCGATGGCGCGGCAGCGGATCGCCCCGCGCGGGCAAGGCCCCGGGCGACGGCGCGGCAGCGGATCGCCCCGCGCGGGCAAGGCCCCGTGCGGGCGGCGGCGCGGCAGCCTATCGCCCCGCGCGGTCAAGTCCCCGCACAGGCGGCGGCGCGGCAGCGGATCGCCCCGCGCGGGCGGCGGCGCGACAGCAGAACGCCCCCCGCGGGCGCAGGCCCGCGCGGGCGGCAGCGCAGCAGCGGATCGCCCCGCGCGGGCGGCTGTGCGGCAGCGGATCGCCCCGCGCGGGCAAGGCCCCGCGCGGGCAAGGCCCCGCGCGGGCGACGGCACGCGGCTGCGGCTAGCCCCGCGCGGGCGGTGACGCGGCGGTGGCTGCGAGGGCGGCGGCGGCGGCGGCGGCGGCGGCATTGGCGGCGTCCAACCCTATCCTTCCCACGCATTTTCAAAGGCGGAAAAGAAAACAAAGAAAAGAAGGATTCCTTCCCCCAATCGCTTACCTTGGTCTCCCGAGGAAGGAGAAGGTGGATCGTCCCTCTCGCCGCCAACGCGATGATCCACCGGAGATGGATCTCCCCCCATGAGAGATGGATCTCCCTCCCTTTTTCTTCTCTCGCTCTTCGACGAGTAGGGCAGCTAGGCGGCTAGGTTACGAGAAATCCTCCCCCCCCCGGATGGAACCGTCGCTATTTATATACACATAAAAGAAAATCCCAAATCCTAAAATAAAAGAAAAACCCAAACCCTAGATCCTCGTGCGTATAACTAAAATTAGGCTTAAGAGGCTAATTAGGCTAATCTTGTTTTCTCTCTCGTACAACTAAAATCCCTAATCCGATCCAATAGGAACCTTCCCCGTTACCTTGAAAAGCGTGCTAATCAAACGGCATGGATTCCGATGCATGCTACAGTTACCGCGAACTACGAAATTCTATTCCTGGAGATCCGGGAAAATCCAGATACTACAACATCGTCATGATAGCCGTGACCGACGACCATCCTACTGACTCACACTAGTCATGAGGAAATAATAATAAAAGAAGCAAGGCCAGATGTTACCGATTTGCCAGAGTTCCCGACTTCAGATCGGGGTACCCACCTCTACCAGAAGATCATCCTAAGTTCGTGGTTCCTCTACGAACTCCTGTAAAACACCCGGACCTACCCAAGGTCACAAAAAGCAAATACCTAATTTTGCATTAGCCGGCAATTCAGTGGTCCCAATCACTGTGCCAAAGTTCCCTTGGTTCCAATTTACTGGAACCACCTCCCGATTTACGAATAGTCGCACCGATCACTGTACCGATCGTAGAAATGCCCCGAACAACTATACCGTTGTTCGGATGCGGAAAAACTACCCAACAAGTCTCTAACCGCGACATTCACTTATCTGGGGGGTCAAACCATACATTAACACACCCATAACAATTCCCCGTTACCATAAATCATACAAAATATTGAATTATACAATAAAGGGGTTCTAAGGGTGTACCCACCTGAATCCGAGATAAACGCGCTCGCGACCCTCCTAAACCTTCAAACCTTAATCGGACTTAAACAGAGTCCAAAAAATAACAATTAATAATTATACCTCAACTGGCATTTTAGTGGTCCCGACCACTGTGCCAAAAATCCCTTCTATCCAAAAATACAAGAACTACCTCCGATGTCCGGACCGTCGCACCGATTGTTTTACCGATCTCTAAAAATACCCTGAACAACTCCACTGTCATTCAGATGCGAACGACAGTCCGCCGGATCCTTTACCGCGACTAACGATTATCGGTGGGTGAAAACCCATAAAATTACCCCTAATACTAACCAATAGGAAAAACCGTGCGAAAACACTAAACAAAGGGAAAAGGGGCATTTTACAAGTGTACCGAAATCTACAAACAATGCCCCAGCGATGATGGAGGAGACCGGGACAAAAAACGACTAGGCGGATCCACGAACGTCCACCCTCGAAACCAAAACCATCAACAAGACCAACCCCGTCAAGCAAGACTGCACCGTCAAGCAACTCCGCTCGGCAAGACTCCACCGTTAACGAAACTGCATCGTCAAGGCTGCGCCGTCAAGCAAAACTCACGGCGCAACCCACGGCATGGGAGGCGCGGCGACGCGCGAAAGGCGCGCGGGCTGCAGGACGGCGGCACGCGGGCTGCAGAACCTTGCTGAAGTAGCAAAGTACGGTCAAACCACTTCAAACATATTTTAAAATATGATAAGAAGGAAGTAGAAAGGGTTTGGTTCGGAGCAAATAGCATTCGTATCGAAAGTGAGTTGAGGCTGGCAAAAAGAAGCAACCATATGCTAATTCTGGTTGCTGGACCAGAATCGGGCGTCGGGATGTGTCCTGCGGGCGCCCGGACCCATCTGCAGAAACCCCAGACCGAGAGCTGAGTTTTTGGACAAACAGGGGATTTGAGCGCCCAAGATGTCCTGGGGGCGCTTGAATGAACAGTAGCGGGCCCTGAAGGGGCCGCCCGGAGGAACAGTGTTCCGTAATTCCGGGCGCCCGGCAAAATGTTTCGGGCGCCCGAATCGCGGCAAAAATCCCGCGGACATAGCAAAATTAGAGGGATTTAACGGAGGTAATCTCATCATTTCACCTCGCCTGCACTCTCACCTACCGCCCTGACTACAACAGAGCTCTCCCTCTCTCTCCTCTCCATTCAAACACCCCTCTCCAACTCTTTCTATTTCTCCCTGTTCGAACCAGAGAGGATGTCACGCCCCGGGGTCGAAACTGCGACCCGGGCCCGCCAAACAGATCCGCCACCTATGCATACCTGCATAGGCGAAGCGTCCTACCTGCAAGAAAAGTACTATAACTAAACAGATATCAGAGCTATAAATAAAAATCTGCTGTAACTAAAATCAATCACTGTACAACTGGAAATAAACAACACTGTCTGCCTCCCAAAATAATAATAATACAAATCCTCGAGTACAAGCTCTAAACCCAACCGGGAGGTAACTCCAATATATATATACAACAGTGTACAGTCTCTCAATACAAAATATCCTCACTACAAGTCTCTCAAAAGAGGAAAAGAAACCGCTAATCTACTGATGATCTCCTCAGAAGGGTACCGCTACTCTCCAACGCCGGGTAGGGATCTAGCTCGTGACTCCCTCGCCACGATCAACAACCGCAGAGTCGGCAACACCTGCTAAGACTCTGCAAAACAAAGAAGAGGAGAGAAAAGGGGGGAAAACCCCCAAAGGGTGTGAGAACTACTCCAAAAAGGGAGTTCTCAGTGGGTATCACCGCCAGACCCGACGGTCTGCCCACCAAGTCCTCAAGAGACAAAAACTAACCCAAGTCATAAGACTGAAATGAGTACGCTGGAAACTCTCAACAGCTACCCTGCCCCTAACTAAGAAAAGCTAAAAGGGGGAGAACCAAACAGTGGTATGCAACCACTAGCACATGAAGTGCACCACCGACCCAATCGAACTGACTGCCACATCTGGTCCAGTCAAACCTGCGCCCACCTACAACCACCTCCCGCTGACGGGCAGGAATTACGTAGGGCATCCAAACGGACAAGCTCGCCATCGAGGAGAGAAACATGCAGGCTATGGTCAAAATCCACTCTCTCTCTCAGAACGGATAGAATCAAGATGCTCAACCTCTCACACAGCGGTCAAAGTACTCGCAACAACACGGGACCACCGTCAACCAGACGGCTCTCAACAATACTAGCACTGATCTAAACTCAACTACCAGTCTGCACTCGGCCCCCAGGCACGAGTGTAACAATAAAAGTATCTGACCGAAATAAACCCAATCAAATGAACCGGTATGACACCCGGTACTGCCTGCTCTGCTGTCGAACTCAGTAACTGATCGGCACACAGCTCGATCTCAAGATATGTAACGGACCGGCACACGGCTCGGTCAAAATATAAGTAACAGACCGGCACACGGCTCGGTCAAGCCTACCTCCGGAGTGGCACTCGAGGGGAGCGACCCACACGAGTAAAGTACATCTCAGTAACAAGTATCTCTGTCAAGTGTCTCAATGTAGCAGGACTGGATCACGACTCTGATCAAAGTGGGAAAGCTCAACCACTAAGGAAAGACCCGACCTCAATCGGATGCACTAAACGATAAGTGGGAAACTCCATCCACTAAAGAAACTGATACCCAATCAGGTGCATAGAGAAACACCCGGTCAACCGCCCAATATCCGCGGTTGCCGCAAAGCCCCACAACTAAACCAACCTGCCCAGACACGATGTCCCGACTATACACTACCCAGACCCCCTGCTCGAACCCGAGCAACACTGACCACCTGACTAACAAGAAGGAGAAAAGAAAAGCATGGTTTCTCCTAAGTCAAGTTCCAATAAGTAGTGCAGCAGTAAAAGATGGCCTAACTACATGACCATACAAGCATGCAATTGTCCTCAAGGAAATAAAAGGGGGCTAAAGCATAATAATAGTTCCTTAGGAATAAGCAACATGCCGGAATCCCAAAACTAGACCTGTCCACAATTCAGGGTTCATCAATAGGATGACCATAATAACTCCTCAGAGTACAAATCCGCACATAGCTACGAAATCCTGTCCCAAAGCATAATCCAACCACATGAAAGGCTATGTGCTAACATGGCATGTTACATAATCTCATAGGGTAACATTATCCTAGGTAAGCTTACACTAGTCATCACATAGATGTCCAAGTCATGCAAGTCCTCAGTATATCTCATAAATACTATTCTTGCAATCATTTATACAATTATCATTAACCAGCTTACCTACTTACCAACATGAACCATGTACCCTAAACATGCATGCATCAGTCATAGAGGGGTGACATCCCCACAAGTGGACTTATATTTGCCACAGCATAACCATTGCTTTAAACAATTACTGATAATAAGCTTACCCACCTGAAGCGCTTAAACCAAGGCAAACTTGAAGTCGGTGAAGGGGGTAGACGCCCACGGTCCAAAATCTGCCAACATAACACCCTCGGTACAAGTCGCGCAAGCCTCGGCCTCAAACAGCTGAAAACACCCCTGAGTACAACAATAAGGCTTAACATTACACTTTTATTCCAAAATCAACCAAACATACACAATACGAAAATCAGTCCCAAAGCCGTGCATATTTCACCTGCTGCAAGTGCCCAGAAAAATCCAATAAAAATACCACAGTAATCCTCGCGTCGATACCTTCGAAACGAGTACCTGCACGTCCAATTCCGAGCTTCCTACACTGAGAAACAATTCGGACAAGGGAACCACCCCGAATCAAACTACACTCAAAAACTGTAGCAACAATTACTGTTCACAGATAATCTTCACCTTCGAGAAATATTCAGAAAATTCCAAGAAAATTTGGGCATATTCATCGTGATGTGTAGATGCAAATCGCCTCTTGAATCGCCCCAATCCGATGCCTGTGAGCGAAGATATCACCAAAACACCGCGCCGCTGTCCCAGAACTCCGCCCAGAAAAAGGGGTTACAAGATGATCCGAAAGACCCATGAAAAGCTCGGAATGGGAAAAACCAGTAAACATGGGAAACATAGCCCTACCTGTCGTGAAGCCAACGGCGCAAGAATCACTGAAAAAGGTGCTCGGGGTAAGCCGGGGGAGTCCTCGAACCAAAACGCGACGAAGAAGACCACAAACGAACGAGCGTCGCGCCGCGCCGTAAAAATAGAAACCTCGATAAGCGTGCCACCAAAAATCCCAAAACTTTGCAGAAAGATGCAGCCAAACACGAGGATCAACTTTGCTGAAGGCACCCCGGCGAGAAGAGGCTCGGAAATGGTGGAAAAAGGGAGAAGAAGAGAGCTCGGATCGCTATTTATAGGCAGCTGAAATAATTGGAAAATACCGGATATGTCCGGATTTCCGGGCGCTGGGAATTTTCGGGCGCGCACTGTAGCAGCCCGAAATCCCCCGCGCCCGAACACTGTAGCCGCCCGAATCCCTCCTGGGCCGCCACGTCGCCCGCCAAACAGCGGACAGCAACCCCAGCCGCTCCCCGCGCGACACGTCGCGCCCCCCAGACGCCGACACGTGTCCTCCCCAAGCGCGGGAATCCGCCAGACCGCGCCCACGTGCGCCTGACGCCGCCGCCTGCCACCCTGCCGCGCACAGTAGACCCACCAATCGGAGAACGCCACGTGTCATGCCACTGCCTAGTGAACCCGGTGCACGAAATCGTGTGGACCGAACCAATGCAAACCTGCCACGTGTCACCCCCGGTCCACCGTGCGCCCCGCACTCCCCCGTAGACCGCGCCCCGCGGACCGGCCCACTCCCGAGCCGCCACGCGTCCCGCCCCCGGCGCACGCCTGCCGCGTGGACCGGGCGGCCCGCGCCTCCGTCCGCCGCGCTGCCTGCGGCCGCTCCGCCGCTGCCGCCGCCGCCGCCGGAAACACTGTTCCGGCGTGAACAGTGTCCAGAGCCCAAAAATAACAAGTGGGTAGTCCGTTTTAACCGTTTTCCGCGCGCTGAATCCGAATTTGATGTCCATTTCGCCAAATTCCAACTCCAAAATTTGCCGAAGGCATCCAGAAAGGTAATCCTTGGTCCGAACTTCGCACTGAGTCCAATTTAAATATCCTTGGCGCGCGAAACCACTTTTGGAGCTCCGACGGAGTCCAATGATCACCCACGTGATCCAAAACCCACTGAGCCCAACACTAATGTCCAAATGGGGCACAAATCTCACCAACACGCCACATAGGCCTCCGGGAGCTGTAGATGATCCAGTAATCTCGTCGTGGGGATCCAGGTCCTCACATCCTCCCCCACTAAGAAAAGTTTCGTCCTCGAAACTAGCTCAAATCCCCCAAGGGTCCCACATACCACGGGTAGGTATTCATCAATAAAGCCTCCAGCTCCCGAAACATCACTCACTCCCCGTGATTACTTCCCAACAACAACAACAACAAGTACGGCATGGCCCGACATGCGATTCTCTCATCTCACGAGCCAGAAATCGCAACGGGCGTCCTTCGTACTCCAACAATCACAGATCTCAGAAGGGGCAAGTCAATCACGGGCGAGGGATCCAAAAGCAAAACAATCCTGAGCTGAGACGTGAAACAACACAGAGGCCCCAGCAAGAGCCGGGGGAAACAGAATAACCATCCGCGCAACACGCACTAAACCACCTCCTGGTGTCTACTCAACCAGGACCACCCGAAGTATACCCACAGATTCATCCCATGAGGAAAAAGATCCAATAAGCTGGGGTCTTCACTCGGTTACTTCCGATCCAAAATCACCCGAGTGGCCTACTGAACCACGAGCTACCCTCAAAAGGGATCCTCAAGAGACACAATCTCAAGCCACGGTTGGACACTCAACAAGCCAACATAACTCCAACAGATCCACGGGTCGAAAGGATGCCCTGACGGGGACCAAACCGTCAGTGAACGGGAGGGAAAACTGGCTCGAAAGGCGATCAAAATGCGGAGGCTCAAACTCGCGGTCAAAAATCCCAAATCAGCAACAACAATCCACGAAAATCCCACTCAAGATGCTGAGTAATCAAAACTGATAGCCAAGCAGGCATGGCCTACGCCCAGGTATAACAATTCAAGCTGGGAATAAAGGACGTACTGAAGGCTCAACCGTGGAATCCAAGCTGCCTGCAAAACAGCGGTTTATCCTGCCACAACACTCATAGGGTTGGACTAATAAAGTGTGGACCGAAGATCCACCCACGGTAACTCCACCGCCACAATGGGAGGCATCACTAAATCACACAATTCCATCTCCCAACACAGGAAACACTAGCATTGGCGCTAATAACAGACACATTATCCATTGGCCATGCTCTCTCGGCACCGCCAAGTCTAGAAGTTCCTCACCTCAAAAATGAAAGTTGGTCTCGGTCAACTTGAATAACATCCATTAGGTCGGGTTCCACCGCCGCCCCTACGGCTCGAACAAAGCGACCCAAGAAGGTATGCTTCTGCAGCTACAACTTGTACCTCAATAACTTGGCATACCACTTCATCCACACGGGCATGGTAGCACATCCACAAAGTGCTCCTCGTGCTCCAAGTCACTCTAGGAGTAAATCAAAATATCCTCGGAAAACACCACTCCCAGTTCGCCCAAGTACAACTGGGACATACAATCCCTCAGATCTTGAAGTCCACAGGGCATTCGTCATTCCATTGGGCCTCGCTAACAACTCGTAATGCCACCACCGTGTCCAAAACGCCATCTAGGCGAAGTCCTCGGCTGTCTAACTCCAAGTGGGTGCTCGCATCATCCACCAACTGCCGGAGTATAATTCCATCATAAGGTCCTGGATACCATAAAAGGACCCTCACATCGTGTATCAATGACGTGGCATCACCACAGTATACCAACGACGTGGCACTAGGTCAAACAGACCCCTCGATCCATCGGACCCTGCAACAGTGCCAAGTCTCTCTCTCTCAGCTCTACCGGCGATATCCAATGAGGTGCCGTCCCGGGTGGCGCGGTTCCTCGAACCACGTCAAACGCAATCTCTATCTCCCTAACCGGCGGCATTACCAACAACTAAGGTGAAATCACACACGGGATCTCGCAGGGAACAGAGATATCTCTGAGTCCCGGTGCCGCCGTAAGCACCTCTCACCCTGTCGCTAAAACCAGAGTGCCCTAACAACCTCAACGAGCAAGCCTCCAATTGCCTGTCTTGCCGAAGATCAAGTCCTCTTTTGCCGCAGTCGAACATCCTGTGGCATAGTGCCCAACAATCTCAAGCATAAGGTCAAAACACCTAATTGCTATAATTTCCAATAACTCTGCCGGTGTCTCGCGGTCTCGGCCGCACTGGACATGATCCAAAAGCCTCCTCCACGTGCACAACAACAACAGGAACCTGTACCTCTAGTGCACGTGGTAACAAATCTGCCTCTAACCCATGTAAGAGTGGAGCATGCTCTAACTCCGACTACCGTGGTGAAATCCCACCTGCGACACTCAATCCACTACCGTGGCGCCCTCCAACCGGGCGGCACAGATTCATCCGCTCAAAGCAAGTGGCTGTCGCTCAATCTGCCTGAAAATTAGGGCTATCACTAGGAAGCACGACCTCTGTCTCTGATCACAATGAGGCGACGAATAAGGTCCTCCGCAGATAACAAATCCCCGCTATCGCTGCGCCACTCTGATAAATACTGATGTCGCCTTCGGGGTCCACTCGACCTCTGACATCTCGGAAATTCGTCATCCAAGAAAAGAAAATTAGTCATGCCCCTGCCGGCCGATCTGTCCTCCATCATCCGGCGCCAAGCGCCAAAATCCAGAACTCACCTCTGGCGGCAGATCCCTATCCAAAGGAACTGCAATGCCGCGCTCCATACACTGTGCCTGCTCCATCGAGGCGTCAAAATCTACAATGGAGGGACTGAATAACAGAAAGGTGCCCTGGCGCAATCCACTCCCAGTCTCATATATCCTATGCGCCTCGTCCCTCGAATCTGGAGCGCGCAGTTCAACAACTGCATACACTCACAAGCACAGGGAGGCTCTCAATTAATCACTCCATCACCACCAGCCGCGACTCTGCCTTCAAAGGCTCCAAACTCAATCTTACGAGTCGGGGTGGTTCATCTGCCAAACATGGCTCCATAGGTCGACCATGCCCCACGGCTCACCAGCCGTCAACCATCCACCCTGCCTCGGTGCCTCGACACTAAACCTTGGCACAGAGGGGGCTACTCAGTGCTCCGGCAACTGTGTCATCAAGACCAGCTGCTCCCTCAGCCGCTGACAAGCCTCCGACAATCCTGTCATCTGGGTCCGGGGTTTTCTGACCTCAATCCGGGTATCCGGCCCAGAACCAACTGCTCAAGCTCAACTGCCATGACAGGATGCACACGGGTCAAAACCCAGCATCGGGGAGACACCGCTCGCCACGACGAAACAACAAAACAACACACAACAACACTCGACCCAATCCAGCGAAAGTCTAAAGCATGTCACCCATTCCACAGCATTATGTTGTCTGCAGCCAACATAATTACTTAGGAGAATAAACATGCCAATCACTCCTCCCGTCCCTTGGGAGAGGTATAAAACTCAATCAGGACCTCCGCAAAATCACGACTCTCACAAAGTCAACCAAGGGTCAAACCATAAGCCTAGGGTTTCTAAGTCCACCATGACCTACAACCTAGGCTCTGATACCACTCTAATCTGTCACGCCCCGGGGTCGAAACTGCGACCCGGGCCCGCCAAACAGATCCGCCACCTATGCATACCTGCATAGGCGAAGCGTCCTACCTGCAAGAAAAGTACTATAACCTAAACAGATATCAGAGCTATAAATAAAATCTGCTGTAACTAAAATCAATCACTGTACAACTGGAAATAAACAACACTGTCTGCCTCCCAAAATAATAATAATACAAATCCTCGAGTACAAGCTCTAAACCCAACCGGGAGGTAACTCCAATATATATATACAACAGTGTACAGTCTCTCAATACAAAATATCCTCACTACAAGTCTCTCAAAAGAGGAAAAGAAACCGCTAATCTACTGATGATCTCCTCAGAAGGGTACCGCTACTCTCCAACGCCGGGTAGGGATCTAGCTCGCGACTCTCTCGCCACGATCAACAACCGCAGAGTCGGCAACACCTGCTAAGACTCTGCAAAACAAAGAAGAGGAGAGAAAAGGGGGGAAAACCCCCAAAGGGTGTGAGAACTACTCCAAAAAGGGAGTTATCAGTGGGTATCACCGCCAGACCCGACGGTCTGCCCACCAAGTCCTCAAGAGACAAAAACTAACCCAAGTCATAAGACTGAAATGAGTACGCTGGAAACTCTCACAGCTACCCTGCCCCTAACTAAGAAAAGCTAAAAGGGGGAGAACCAAACAGTGGTATGCAACCACTAGCACATGAAGTGCACCACCGACCCAATCGAACTGACTGGCCAATCTGGTCCAGTCAAACCTGCGCACCACCTACAACCACCTCCCGCTGACGGGCAGGAATTACGTAGGGCGTCCAAACGGACAAGCTCGCCATCGAGGAGAGAAACATGCAGGCTATGGTCAAAATCCACTCTCTCTCTCAGAACGGATAGAATCAAGATGCTCCAACCTCTCACACAGCGGTCAAAGTACTCGCAACAACACGGGACCACCGTCAACCAGGACGGCTCTCAACAATACTAGCACTGATCTAAACTCAACTACCAGTCTGCACTCGGCCCCCAGGCACGAGTATAACAATAAAAGTATCCGACCGAAATAAACCCAATCAAATGAACCGGTATGACACACGGTACTGCCTGCTCTGGCTGTCGAACTCAGTAATGATCGCACACGGCCGATCTCAAGATATGTAACGTCTGCACACACGGCTCGGTCAAAATTAAGTAACAGACCGGCACACGGCTCGGTCAAGCCTACCTCCGGAGTGGCACTCGAGGGAGCGACCCACACGAGTAAAGTACATCTCATAACAAGTATCTCTGTCAAGTGTCTCAATGTCGCAGACTGGATCACGACTCTGATCAAAGTGGGAAAGCTCAACCACTACCCTCCTCAATCGGATGCAACTAAACGATAAGTGGGAAACTCCATCCACTAAAGAAACTGATACCCATCAGGTGCATAGAGAAACACCCGGTCAACCCGCCCAATATCCGCGGTTGCCGCAAAGCCCCACAACTAAACCAACCTGCCCAGACACGATGTCCCGACTACACTACCCAGACCCCTGCTCGAACCCGAGCAACACTGACCACCTGACTACAAGAAGGAGAAAGAAAAGCATGGTTTCTCCTAAGTCAAGTTCCAATAAGTAGTGCAGCAGTAAAAGATGGCCTAACTACATGACCATACAAGCATGCAATTGTCCTCAAGGAATAAAAGGGGTAAAGCATAAAATAGTAGTTCCTAGGAATAAACAACATGCCGAATCCCAAAACTAGACCTGTCCACAATTCAGGGTTCATCAT
>CM055065.1:41413640-41527125 GCA_029204045.2 Tillandsia leiboldiana
CCACCCGGTCAACCGCCAATATCCGCGGTTGCCGCAAAGCCCCACAACTCTAACCAACCTGCCCAGACACGATGTCCCGACTATACACTACCCAGACCCCCTGCTCGAACCCGAGCAACACTGACCACCTGACTAACAAGAAGGAGAAAAGAAAAGCATGGTTTCTCCTAAGTCAAGTTCCAATAAGTAGTGCAGCAGTAAAAGATGGCCTAACTACATGACCATACAAGCATGCAATTGTCCTCAAGGAAATAAAGGGGGCTAAAGCATAATAATAGTTCCTTAGGAATAAGCAACATGCCGGAATCCCAAAACTAGACCTGTCCACAATTCAGGGTTCCATCAATAGGATGACCATAATAACTCCTCAGAGTACAAATCCGCACATAGCTACGAAATCCTGTCCCAAAGCATAATACAACCACATGAAAGGCTATGTGCTAACATGGCATGTTACATAATCTCATAGGGTAACATTATCCTAGGTAAGCTTACACTAGTCTCACATAGATGTCCAAGTCATGCAAGTCCTCAGTATATCTCATAAATACTATTCTTGCAATCATTTATACAATTATCATTAACCCAGCTTACCTACTTACCAACATGACCCATGTACCCTAAACATGCATGCATCAGTCATAGAGGGGTGACATCCCCACAAGTGGACTTATATTTGCCACAGCATAACCATTGCTTTAAACAATTACTGATAATAAGCTTACCCACCTGAAGCGCTTAAACCAAGGCAAACTTGACGTCGGTGAAGGGGGTAGACGCCCACGGTCCAAAATCTGCCAACATAACACCCTCGGTACAAGTCGCGCAAGCCTCGGCCTCAAACAGCTGAAAACACCCCTGAGTACAACAATAAGGCTTAACATTACACTTTATTCCAAAATCAACCAAACATACACAATACGAAAATCAGTCCCAAAGCCGTGCATATTTCACCTGCTGCAAGTGCCCAGAAAATCCAATAAAAATACCACAGTAATCCTCGCGTCGATACCTTCGAAACGAGTACCTGCACGTCCAATTCCGAGCTTCCTACACTGAGAAACAATTCGGACAAGGGAACCACCCCGAATCAAACTACACTCAAAAACTGTAGCAACAATTACTGTTCACAGATAATCTTCACCTTCGAGAAATATTCAGAAAATTCCAAGAAAATTTGGGCATATTCATCGTGATGTGTAGATGCAAATCGCCTCTTGAATCGCCCCAATCCGATGCCTGTGAGCGAAGATATCACCAAAACACCGCGCCGCTGTCCCAGAACTCCGCCCAGAAAAAGGGGTTACAAGATGATCCGAAAGACCCATGAAAAGCTCGGAATGGGAAAAACCAGTAAACATGGGAAACATAGCCCTACCTGTCGTGAAGCCAACGGCGCAAGAATCACTGAAAAGGTTGCTCGGGGTAAGCCGGGGGAGTCCTCGAACCAAAACGCGACGAAAGAAGACCACAAACGAACGAGCGTCGCGCCGCGCCGTAAAAATAGAAACCTCGATAAGCGTGCCACCAAAAATCCCAAAACTTTGCAGAAGATGCAGCCAACACGAGGATCAACTTTGCTGAAGGCACCCCGGCGAGAAGAGGCTCGGAAATGGTGGAAAAGGAGAAGAAGAGAGCTCGGATCGCTATTTATAGGCAGCTGAAATAATTGGAAAATAACGGATATGTCCGGATTTCCGGGCGCTGGGAATTTTCGGGCGCGCAATTGTAGCAGCCGAAATCCCCGCGCCCGAACACTGTAGCCGCCCGAATCCCTCCTGGGCCGCCACGTCGCCCGCCAAACAGCGGACAGCAACCCCAGCCGCTCCCCGCGCGACACGTCGCGCCCCCCAGACGCCGACACGTGTCCTCCCAAGCGCGGGAATCCGCCAGACCGCGCCCACGTGCGCCTGACGCCGCCGCCTGCCACCCTGCCGCGCACAGTAGACCCACCAATCGGAGAACGCCACGTGTCATGCCACTGCCTAGTGAACCGGTGCACGAAATCGTGTTGGACCGAACCAATGCAAACCTGCCACGTGTCACCCCCGGTCCACCGTGGCGCCCCGCACTCCCCCGTAGACCGCGCCCCGCGGACCGGCCCACTCCCGAGCCGCCACGCGTCCCGCCCCCGGCGCACGCCTGCCGCGTGGACCGGGCGGCCCGCGCCTCCGTCCGCCGCGCTGCCCTGCGCCGCTCCGCGCTGCCGCCCGCCGCCGGAAACACTGTTCCGGCCGGTGAACAGTGTCCAGAGCCCAAAAATAACAAGTGGGTAGTCCGTTTTAACCGTTTTAGCGCGCTGAATCCGAATTTGATGTCCATTTCGCCAAATTCCAACTCCAAAATTTGCCGAAGGCATCCAGAAAGGTAATCCTTGGTCCGAACTTCGCACTGAGTCCAATTTAAATATCCTTGGCGCGCGAAACCACTTTTGGAGCTCCGACGGAGTCCAATGATCACCCACGTGATCCAAAAACCCACTGAGCCCAACACTAATGTCCAAATGGGGCACAAATCTCACCAACACGCCACATAGGCCTCCGGGAGCTGTAGATGATCCAGTAATCTCGTCGTGGGGATCCAGGTCCTCACATCCTCCCCCACTAAGAAAAGTTTCGTCCTCGAACTAGCTCAAATCCCCCAAGGGTCCCACATACCACGGGTAGTATTCATCAATAAAGCCTCCAGCTCCCGAAACATCACTCACTCCCCGTGATTA
Source organism: Tillandsia leiboldiana (assembly GCA_029204045.2). Classification (NCBI taxonomy): domain Eukaryota; kingdom Viridiplantae; phylum Streptophyta; class Magnoliopsida; order Poales; family Bromeliaceae; genus Tillandsia; species Tillandsia leiboldiana. Next base: position 41,416,360 of record CM055065.1, read on the forward strand.
CTTCCCAACAACAACAACAACAAGTACGGCATGGCCCGACATGCGATTCTCTCATCTCACGAGCCAGAAATCGCAACGGGCGTCCTTCGTACTCCAACAATCACAGATCTCAGAAGGGGCAAGTCAATCACGGGCGAGGGATCCAAAAGCAAACAATCCTGAGCTGAGACGTGAAACAACACAGAGGCCCCAGCAAGAGCCGGGGGGAAACAGAATAACCATCCGCGCAACACGCACCTAAACCACCTCCTGGTGTCTACTCAACCAGGACCACCCGAAGTATACCCACAGATTCATCCCATGAGGAAAAAGATCCAATAAGCTGGGGTCTTCACTCGGTTACTTCCGATCCAAATCACCGAGTGGCCTACTGAACCACGAGCTACCCTCAAAAGGGATCCTCAAGAGACACAATCTCAAGCCACGGTTGGACACCTCAACAAGCCAACATAACTCCAACAGATCCACGGGTCGAAAGATTGCCCTGACGGGGACCAAACCGTCAGGTGAACGGGAGGGAAAACTGGCTCGAAAGGCGATCAAAATGCGGAGGCTCAAACTCGCGGTTCAAAAATCCCAAATCAGCAACAACAATCCACGAAAATCCCACTCAAGATGCTGAGTAATCAAACTGTATAGCCAAGCAGGCATGGCCTACGCCCAGGTATAACAATTCAAGCTGGGAATAAAGGACGTACTGAAGGCTCAACCGTGGAATCCAAGCTGCCTGCAAAACAGCGGTTTATCCTGCCACAACACTCATAGGGTTGGACTAATAAAGTGTGGACCGAAGATCCACCCACGGTAACTCCACCGCCACAATGGGAGGCATCACTAAATCACACAATTCCATCTCCCAACACAGGAAACAACTAGCATTGGCGCTAATAACAGACACATTATCCATTGGCCATGCTCTCTCGGCACCGCCAAGTCTAGAAGTTCCTCACCTCAAAAATGAAAGTTGGTCTCGGTCAACTTGAATAACATCCATTAGGTCGGGTTCCACCGCCGCCCCTACGGCTCGAAACAAAGCGACCCAAGAAGGTATGCTTCTGCAGCTACAACTTGTACCTCAATAACTTGGCATACCACTTCATCCACACGGGCATGGTAGCACATCCACAAAGTGCTCCTCGTGCTCCAAGTCACTCTAGGAGTAAATCAAAATATCCTCGGGAAAACACCACTCCCAGTTCGCCCAAGTACAACTGGGACATACAATCCCTCAGATCTTGAAGTCCACAGGGCATTCGTCATTCCATTGGGCCTCGCTAACAACTCGTAATGCCACCACCGTGTCCAAACGCCATCTAGGCGAAGTCCTCGGCTGTCTAACTCCAAGTGGGTGCTCGCATCATCCACCAACTGCCGGAGTATAATTCCATCATAAGGTCCTGGATACCATAAAAGGACCCTCACATTCGTGTATCAATGACGTGGCATCACCACAGTATACCAACGACGTGGCACTAGGTCAAACAGACCCCTCGATCCATCGGACCCTGCAACAGTGCCAAGTCTCTCTCTCAGCTCTACCGGCGATATCCAATGAGGTGCCGTCCCGGGTGGCGCGGTTCCTCGAACCACGTCAAACGCAATCTCTATCTCCCTAACCGGCGGCATTACCAACAACTAAGGTGAAATCACACACGGGATCTCGCAGGGAACAGAGATATCTCTGAGTCCCGGTGCCGCCGTAAGCACCTCTCACCCTGTCGCTAAAACCAGAGTGCCCTAACAACCTCAACGAGCAAGCCTCCAATTGCCTGTCTTGCCGAAGATCAAGTCCTCTTTTGCCGCAGTCGAACATCCTGTGGCATAGTGCCCAACAATCTCAAGCATAAGGTCAAAACACCTAATTGCTATAATTTCCAATAACTCTGCCGGTGTCTCGCGGTCTCGGCCGCACTGGACATGATCCAAAAGCCTCCTCCACGTGCACAACAACAACAGGAACCTGTACCTCTAGTGCACGTGGTAACAAATCTGCCTCTAACCCATGTAAGAGTGGAGCATGCTCTAACTCCGACTACCGTGGTGAAATCCCACCTGCGACACTCAATCCACTACCGTGGCGCCCTCCAACCGGGCGGCACAGATTCATCCGCTCAAAGCAAGTGGCTGTCGCTCAATCTGCCTGAAAATTAGGGCTATCACTAGGAAGCACGACCTCTGTCTCTGATCACAATGAGGCGACGAATAAGGTCCTCCGCAGATAACAAATCCCCGCTATCGCTGCGCCACTCTGATAAAATACTGATGTCGCCTTCGGGGTCCACTCGACCTCTGACATCTCGGAAATTCGTCATCCAAGAAAAGAAAATTAGTCATGCCCCTGCCGGCCGATCTGTCCTCCATCATCCGGCGCCAAGCGCCAAAATCCAGAACTCACCTCTGGCGGCAGATCCCTATCCAAAGGAACTGCAATGCCGCGCTCCATACACTGTGCCTGCTCCATCGAGGCGTCAAAATCTACAATGGAGGGACTGAATAACAGAAAGGTGCCCTGGCGCAATCCACTCCCAGTCTCATATATCCTATGCGCCTCGTCCCTCGAATCTGGAGCGCGCAGTTCAACAACTGCATACACTCACAAGCACAGGGAGGCTCTCAATTAATCACTCCATCACCACCAGCCGCGACTCTGCCTTCAAAGGCTCCAAACTCAATCTTACGAGTCGGGGTGGTTCATCTGCCAAACATGGCTCCATAGGTCGACCATGCCCCACGGCTCACCAGCCGTCAACCATCCACCCTGCCTCGGTGCCTCGACACTAAACCTTGGCACAGAGGGGGCTACTCAGTGCTCCGGCAACTGTGTCATCAAGACCAGCTGCTCCCTCAGCCGCTGACAAGCCTCCGACAATCCTGTCATCTGGGTCCGGGGTTTTCTGACCTCAATCCGGGTATCCGGCCCAGAACCAACTGCTCAAGCTCAACTGCCATGACAGGATGCACACGGGTCAAAACCCAGCATCGGGGAGACACCGCTCGCCACGACGAAACAACAAAACAACACACAACAACACTCGACCCAATCCAGCGAAAGTCTAAAGCATGTCACCCATTCCACAGCATTATGTTGTCTGCAGCCAACATAATTACTTAGGAGAATAAACATGCCAATCACTCCTCCCGTCCCTTGGGAGAGGTATAAAACTCAATCAGGACTCTCGCAAAATCACGACTCTCACAAAGTCAACCAAGGGTCAAACCATAAGCCTAGGGTTTCTAAGTCCACCATGACCTACAACCTAGGCTCTGATACCACTCTAATCTGTCACGCCCCGGGTCGAAACTGCGACCCGGGCCCGCCAAACAGATCCGCCACCTATGCATACCTGCATAGGCGAAGCGTCCTACCTGCAAGAAAAGTACTATAACTAAACAGATATCAGAGCTATAAATAAAAATCTGCTGTAACTAAAATCAATCACTGTACAACTGGAAATAAACAACACTGTCTGCCTCCCAAAATAATAATAATACAAATCCTCGAGTACAAGCTCTAAACCCAACCGGGAGGTAACTCCAATATATATATACAACAGTGTACAGTCTCTCAATACAAAATATCCTCACTACAAGTCTCTCAAAAGAGGAAAAGAAACCGCTAATCTACTGATGATCTCCTCAGAAGGGTACCGCTACTCTCCAACGCCGGGTAGGGATCTAGCTCGCGACTCTCTCGCCACGATCAACAACCGCAGAGTCGGCAACACCTGCTAAGACTCTGCAAAACAAAGAAGAGGAGAGAAAAGGGGGGAAAACCCCCAAAGGGTGTGAGAACTACTCCAAAAAGGGAGTTATCAGTGGGTATCACCGCCAGACCCGACGGTCTGCCCACCAAGTCCTCAAGAGACAAAAACTAACCCAAGTCATAAGACTGAAATGAGTACGCTGGAAACTCTCAACAGCTACCCTGCCCCTAACTAAGAAAAGCTAAAAGGGGGAGAACCAAACAGTGGTATGCAACCACTAGCACATGAAGTGCACCACCGACCCAATCGAACTGACTGCCACATCTGGTCCAGTCAAACCTGCGCCCACCTACAACCACCTCCCGCTGACGGGCAGGAATTACGTAGGGCGTCCAAACGGACAAGCTCGCCATCGAGGAGAGAAACATGCAGGCTATGGTCAAAATCCACTCTCTCTCTCAGAACGGATAGAATCAAGATGCTCAACCTCTCACACAGCGGTCAAAGTACTCGCAACAACACGGGACCACCGTCAACCAGACGGCTCTCAACAATACTAGCACTGATCTAAACTCAACTACCAGTCTGCACTCGGCCCCCAGGCACGAGTATAACAATAAAAGTATCCGACCGAAATAAACCCAATCAAATGAACCGGTATGACACCCGGTACTGCCTGCTCTGCTGTCGAACTCAGTAACTGATCGGCACACGGCTCGATCTCAAGATATGTAACGGACTGGCACACGGCTCGGTCAAAATATAAGTAACAGACCGGCACACGGCTCGGTCAAGCCTACCTCCGGAGTGGCACTCGAGGGGAGCGACCCACACGAGTAAAGTACATCTCAGTAACAAGTATCTCTGTCAAGTGTCTCAATGTAGCAGGACTGGATCACGACTCTGATCAAAGTGGGAAAGCTCAACCACTACTCAATCGGATGCACTAAACGATAAGTGGGAAACTCCATCCACTAAAGAAACTGATACCCAATCAGGTGCATAGAGAAACACCCGGTCAACCGCCCAATATCCGCGGTTGCCGCAAAGCCCCACAACTAAACCAACCTGCCCAGACACGATGTCCCGACTATACACTACCCAGACCCCCTGCTCGAACCCGAGCAACACTGACCACCTGACTAACAAGAAGGAGAAAAGAAAAGCATGGTTTCTCCTAAGTCAAGTTCCAATAAGTAGTGCAGCAGTAAAAGATGGCCTAACTACATGACCATACAAGCATGCAATTGTCCTCAAGGAAATAAAAGGGGGCTAAAGCATAATAATAGTTCCTTAGGAATAAGCAACGTGCCGGAATCCCAAAACTAGACCTGTCCACAATTCAGGGTTCATCAATAGGATGACCATAATAACTCCTCAGAGTACAAATCCGCACATAGCTACGAAATCCTGTCCCAAAGCATAATCCAACCACATGAAAGGCTATGTGCTAACATGGCATGTTACATAATCTCATAGGGTAACATTATCCTAGGTAAGCTTACACTAGTCATCACATAGATGTCCAAGTCATGCAAGTCCTCAGTATATCTCATAAATACTATTCTTGCAATCATTTATACAATTATCATTAACCAGCTTACCTACTTACCAACATGAACCATGTACCCTAAACATGCATGCATCAGTCATAGAGGGGTGACATCCCCACAAGTGGACTTATATTTGCCACAGCATAACCATTGCTTTAAACAATTTCTGATAATAAGCTTACCCACCTGAAGCGCTTAAACCAAGGCAAACCTGAAGTCGGTGAAGGGGGTAGACGCCCACGGTCCAAAATCTGCCAACATAACACCCTCGGTACAAGTCGCGCAAGCCTCGGCCTCAAACAGCTGAAAACACCCCTGAGTACAACAATAAGGCTTAACATTACACTTTTATTCCAAAATCAACCAAACATACACAATACGAAAATCAGTCCCAAAGCCGTGCATATTTCACCTGCTGCAAGTGCCCAGAAAAATCCAATAAAAATACCACAGTAATCCACGCGTCGATACCTTCGAAACGAGTACCTGCACGTCCAATTCCGAGCTTCCTACACTGAGAAACAATTCGGACAAGGGAACCACCCCGAATCAAACTACACTCAAAAACTGTAGCAACAATTACTGTTCACAGATAATCTTCACCTTCGAGAAATATTCAGAAAATTCCAAGAAAATTTGGGCATATTCCTCGTGATGTGTAGATGCAAATCGCCTCTTGAATCGCCCCAATCCGATGCCTGTGCGCGAAGATATCACCAAAACACCGCGCCGCTGTCCCAGAACTCCGCCCAGAAAAAGGGGTTACAAGATGATCCGAAAGACCCATGAAAAGCTCGGAATGGGAAAAACCAGTAAACATGGGAAACATAGCCCTACCTGTCGTGAAGCCAACGGCGCAAGAATCACTGAAAAAGGTGCTCGGGGTAAGCCGGGGAGTCCTCGCACCAAAACGCGACGAAGAAGACCACAAACGAACGAGCGTCGCGCCGCGCCGTAAAAATAGAAACCTCGATAAGCGTGCCACCAAAAATCCCAAAACTTTGCAGAAAGATGCAGCCAAACACGAGGATCAACTTTGCTGAAGGCACCCCGGCGAGAAGAGGCTCGGAAATGGTGGAAAAAGGGAGAAGAAGAGAGCTCGGATCGCTATTTATAGGCAGCTGAAACAATTGGAAAATACCGGATATGTCCGGATTTCCGGGCGCTGGGAATTTTCGGGCGCGCACTGTAGCAGCCCGAAATCGCCGCGCCCGAACACTGTAGCCGCCCGAATCCCTCCTGGGCCGCCACGTCGCCCGCCAAACAGCGGACAGCAACCCCAGCCGCTCCCCGCGCGACACGTCGCGCCCCCCAGACGCCGACACGTGTCCTCCCCAAGCGCGGGAATCCGCCCGACCGCGCCCACGTGCGCCTGACGCCGCCGCCTGCCACCCTGCCGCGCACAGTAGACCCACCAATCGGAGAACGCCACGTGTCATGCCACTGCCTAGTGAACCCGGTGCACGAAATCGTGTGGACCGAACCAATGCAAACCTGCCGCGTGTCACCCCCGGTCCACCGTGCGCCCCGCACTCCCCCGTAGACCGCGCCCCGCGGACCGGCCCACTCCCGAGCCGCCACGCGTCCCGCCCCCGGCGCACGCCTGCCGCGTGGACCGGGCGGCCCGCGCCTCCGTCCGCCGCGCTGCCTGCGGCCGCTCCGCCGCTGCCGCCGCCGCCGGAAACACTGTTCCGGCGTGAACAGTGTCCAGAGCCCAAAAATAACAAGTGGGTAGTCCGTTTTAACCGTTTTCGCGCGCTGAATCCGAATTTGATGTCCATTTCGCCAAATTCCAACTCCAAAATTTGCCGAAGGCATCCGGAAAGGTAATCCTTGGTCCGAACTTCGCACTGAGTCCAATTTAAATATCCTTGGCGCGCGAAACCACTTTTGGAGCTCCGACGGAGTCCAATGATCACCCACGTGATCCAAAAACACACTGAGCCCAACACTAATGTCCAAATGGGGCACAAATCTCACCAACACGCCACATAGGCCTCCGGGAGCTGTAGATGATCCAGTAATCTCGTCGTGGGGATCCAGGTCCTCACAGAGGAGGAGGCGGCAACAGCAGCAGCTGGAGGTGGTGGTTGGGAGCTCTGGACTGGGAGATTTAGTACCAGGGAACTTGGAAAAACCTGTAGAGAACCTCAAGAGAAGCTCCAACTCTTTCCTTTCTTCTCTCTTTTGGTGCAAGAGCACCAACAAGAGGTAAGTGGAGATTAGGTTTTGATTTTTCTGGTTTCTTTTTGGGTTCAAGAGTATTGGAAAACCTCTCAAATGGAGTTTTCCACCATTGCTAGGGATTTTTCAAGGTGTTAAAGAGATCAAATGTCTCTTTTGTATGTGGCCCTCAAAGTGTGGGATTTGTTACGGAATTTGAGTTGGCGTAGTTTCGTGAAAGTCTCAAGTCTTGAAGATTGAAGGTGAAGAAAGTTGGATCATTTAACTCAATCTCAAGAAAGAAGAATTTAAAAGGATCAGGTATGTTTAACCTAAGATTTTGTGTGATCCGAATACTTCTTGTAGTGTAGAAACACTTGGAAGAATCTTTCATTGCATAAAAATCAAAAACTGGACTTGGGACATGTTCAGGATCCGGATCAGGTTGTTCGATCCGGATCCCGAAGGTGGTTTGTTCATACACCAGTTCAATCCGGATCGTAGCCTCTCTTGATCCGGATCCCGAACACTGAGTTTACCATCTTCCTTGAACGATCCGGATCAGGCTTCGCAATCCGGATCCCGAACGTTGATGATTGGTGAACTGTATGAACGATCCGGATCAAGCACTTCGATCCGGATCCCGAACCTTCGTTTTTCTGGAATTACCTGACTCGTTACGACGATCCGGATCACAGCTAATCCGATCCGGATCGCCGTCCGTAAAATTTCCAGAAATGTTAGGTTTTTGATTCTTATCTCCTTCCTAGGGTTTCTAACCTATAAATAGACCCTATGATTCATTTCCTAGGGCAAGCCGAAAAAAAAGGAAAATAGCCGTCATTTTCATATATCATCTTTTACGGCTCTAGATCCACATATAGAGAAGAAAGGAAATCATTAGAGAACACTCTATGTTTCTTCATCTATATTGATTAGTTTGATTCTAGGTTTTCATACTCACATCTTGAGTTGAATCAAACTAATGAATACTTAGATGGTATTTCCGATCTATCTTTGATCTAAGTATTCGGCGGATCATCACCACCCAAAAACAACGATTTACCCCAAAAATCGGCGCGTGGATTCGCGTGTCCTTGTGGATTCAAGGTTCAACCGCTCTCGTGGATTCGGAGCGAGGCACGTTCGTGGATTCGAAGGGTGCTATTGGGTGAAGACCGTGGATTCGGTCGGACGTCGTGGATTCGACGTTGGACGCCGTGGATTCGGCGTTGGGCGCAGATCGTGGATTCGAGAAGCGTCGCGGAGCGAGCGGAGAAGATCCTCTAGGAGCATGTGGAAAAGGTTGAGTCGTAAGTGTGTACGGTAAATCACCTTGTACGTGTTTTAATTCTAGTGGATTTCTGCCGTGTTATCGGTCCCGTGGTTTTTTACTCCGGTGATGGAGTTTTCCACGTAAAAATCTTGCGTATTATTTTTATTTCCGCATTGGGTTTTTATCGCAACGATTTTTTGAGTGTTTATACGTTTACACCTATTCACCCCCCTCTAGGTGTTTTTTTCCCCTATTTAGATCCTTATTACATATAACCCAACAAGTGGTATCAGAGCGGGAATAGGGTTGTAAACAATGGTTGAAGGTGGAAACATCAACCGACCCCCGTTCTTCGATGGAACAAATTATGCGTACTGGAAAGTACGGATGAAAGCCTTTTTAATTTCCATCGACGAACGGGTGTGGCAATCAATTGAATTAGGATGGTCTAATCCAACTGAATTTATTGGTGATGTTCGCACCTTAAAACCTAGGTCGAAATGGACCAAGGAAGAGTTAGATTCATCTTCTTACAATGGCAAGGAAATTAATGCTATTTTTAATGCCTTATCTCAAACTGAATTCTCTCGCGTCTCGGCATGTGAGACTGCGAAAGAAATCTGGGATGTTCTTCAGGTTACACATGAGGGAACTAACCTCGTGAAGATTCAGAAACTGCAAATGCTTACGAGCAAGTTTGACTCTATCTTAATGGCAGAAAATGAATCTTTCACGGACTACTATACACGATTGCAAGACATCGTAAACTCATGTGCTAATCTGGGAGAGAAGATTCCAGAATTTAAGATTGTAAGAAAGATCTTAAGAACTCTCCCTGAACGATTTCGCCCAAAGGTTACTGCCATTGAAACTATTAAACACCCGGACGAAATACGTGTAGAAGAATTAGTTGGTTCATTACAAACTTATGAAATGACATTTACTACTAACAATTCTTCTGGAAAGGCATCCACTTCTAAGTCTTCAGGTTATGCGTTGAAAACAACTAAGGAAGAAGACGCGGATACATCCTCCTCAGACGATGACGAGAACCTTTCTATGGAGGAATTTGAGAAGCAGCTCGCTCTCTTGACAAGGAAGTTTCGCCGCAACTTTCGAAGGGGTAATTCAAGTAAATCTCCATTCTTCGGAAAGTCGAATAAAGGCAAGGGTACTGCAAGTTACAAGTCAAGAAAGCAAGAGAACTTCTCAAAGGATAAGAAAAGTTCAGAGGGACTACTACAATGCTTCAAATGTCGAGGCTACGACCACATTGCAACGGAGTGTCCTAACAAGTATCCGGCAAAGAAGAAGGCGATGCAAGTCATCACTTGGGATGACAACTCAACGTCAAATGAGTCATCTTCGAGTGATGAAGAAAAGAGCTCCACCGCATTCCACGCGTCCGTATCTTCACCCTTCATGTGCTTTATGGCAAGTACATCCGAGTCGTTGTCCAACTCCACTGTTGAAAAGAATGCAACGGACAATGAATCGGATGATTCGGAAGGTGAAGATTTTGCTCTAGCCTACCACAGACTTTTGAGGGATTCAAAGAAAGTGGCTAAGCGAAACAAGAGTTTGAGAGGGAGAGTGCATGATCTCGAAGAAGAAGCAAAAAGAGCAACTTCTCTCTCAAACGCTCTTGAAGTGGAAAGGGAAAATCTGATAAAAGTAAATGTTTCCCTTCAAGAGTTGTCACGCCCCGGCGTCGAAACTGCGACCCGGGCTCGCCAACAGATCCGCCGCCCATACGGGAAGCCCGTATAGACGAAGCGACTAACCTGCAAAAGAGCATCTATACTAAGCAGATATCAGAGCTGAAAGTAAAACTGCTAGAAATAAAAACTATATACAACACAAGTCCTCACCAAAAGTACAAAAGTCTCTCGAGCAGTAGAAAATAAATACAACTCTATACCTCACTACAAAGTTCTCTCAACAGGAACTCTCAAAAGTAATAAGGGTACATCTACTCTCTGGATGACGACTGGTGGGGAACTATCTCGCGACTCCCTTACCTCGAGCAGAAGAAGCAGCAACAGGAGAAGCAGGAACCGGAGTAGAAGTCCCTGTGGGAAAATACACCACGACGGGTGTGAGAACTACGTCCCAAGTAGTTCTCAGTGGGTGCCGCCAACAAGCCCGACGGTCTGCCCACTAAGTCTACTAGAGGCATAAAGTAACAATATAAAACTGGAATGAAAGGGCTGGAAAAGTAACTCTACAGCTACTATGCCTCTATCTAGATGCTCAAGAACAGGAACAGATGAAACATGATGCATCTACTAACACACACAGCAAACTCACCAAATCTAAACTGACTGCCTCAAAGGGTCCAGTCAAACCTGCGCCCACCTACTGCCGCACATCCTCAACAGGACGGGTCTACCGTAGGGTGTCCGTGACTGCCACTAACTGGGCCAGTCAGAGGGACGGCGTCGACAAGTCGCGATAGCAAGTAACAGGCCCAACTCCGGAGTGGCTCTCGAGGGGAGCGACCCCACCGAGGAAAGTATCCGCGTAACTCTGTCGAGCTCAAATAAATGGCTCATGCAGGCTAAAGTCCAACCACGATCAACAAGATCGACCAACGACACCAACTCTCAACCACAAGCTGGAAGTCACACAGCTGGGGCCACTGTCCACCAGACGGCTCCCACAACAGAACACTAAACTCTCCAGAAAGACCGACACCATAAGGCTTCGGAAACCCGATAGACCGGTGCTAAGAACCCTATCAAACAAGAACAGACTCTAGGCTCCGACTATCGAAGTTCCCGATCCCTTATAGTTCGGGAAAGCAAAACACAGTACAACTCGCAGAAGACACCAACAGGGCCCGAAAGTCCCGGGGGACCTACACCTACAACCCTATCAAACAAGAACAGGTTCCAGGCTCGGCCCCCGTGGCTTTCGTCCCGACAGAGGAACGACCCCTAGAACCCAGACCACTCGAATCCTTTCGAGTGGGGAGATTTACCGGAAAAGGTGACATTTGTTATAGAAAACTAATTTGATCTGGAAGAAATCCATATTTAATGATTTTAGTTCTTTTTAGAAAAACAGTTAGAAAACAAGTGTTTTACCCAAACCCCGAAGGGCTGATGCCTTTGTCCAATCAAACAAGAACAGACTCCAGCGGCCCTTCGATGTTTGGAAGAAAACATTGGTAGACTAAAATCATGTATATGTCGAAAAGAGTTCTGGGTTCTAGGTCCGGCTAACACTAGTAAACTACTGCCACTAACACAGTGGCGACGACCCAAACAGGGGAAAACAAGATCTCTCGGGTCCACCGTTTACCCCAAACGGTTCCCGATACAGACAAGCGAACCACTACATCTACCAGACTCCACTCTGCTCCCAAGCACGAGTGCAATGCATCCCACACTATAGAGAAGTCCCGACCGCTCGGCCCACTACCCGGGCGAGGATAACACTAAGTCCAGGAATGCGACATAAAGTGTGGATGTCTAAACATAAATAACCCTAGCCCAAGTGAGGGTTTTCTACTGGTCTGGTTACACATGCAACATATGACGGGGGTGCTAGGTCAGGTTCCAATATAACAAATATTTAACATGATAGTAGGAAGCAAGAGATCACAAGATCGACAGATAAAAACAAGGATCAACAATTCCTACGCTCTAGCATGCTACTCAAGTCCAATCACTATCATGCATGATTCTATATCAATAGAATTAGAGTACAGTCCATAGATCTTGAAAGCAAGCCACCCACCTGAAGACGCTAACTGTCCGGAGCCGTACAGCTGAGAAAACCAGGAAAATAACCACTCTAGGTCCAACAGGTCCAGCACAGTCCACAATCCCTCCTGGGTACAATATAAGGCTACAGTTACACTTTAACTCCATTAAAATCCAGGTTTTACAAATCTGCTGGGAACAGTCCACTTACTGCGAAATTTTCACCTGTAAAACGAACTCCAAAAATTCTGATAAAAATACCACAGCGATCCTCGCGTCGATAGCTTCGAAACGGGTACCTGCACGTCCAATTCCGAGTACCGAAGGCCAAGTTACAAATTCCACAGTAACGATGCGCACAATCCCAAAATCATTCAACTGTAAACTCTTGTACAGATAAAAGGAACAGTGTATACCTTCGGGAAGGTCTCCAAAAATTCCAAGAAAAATCCACGATGATCCTCGCGTCGAGTAGATGAAAAAAGTCTATAAGCACGTCTTGATCCGAGACTCGTGCGCGAAGATCTCCTCAAAAGAAGGTGCTGCCCTCACCCAAAATCTCACAGCAAAAGGGGTCCCAATGAGCACGAGAAAACACCTCGAAAAACGTGAAATCTGAAAATGTGCGAGAAACCCAAAATCGTAGCCTCACCTGCTACAAATCCAGCAGCGAAGAAATCGCTCGAAAAGATCGTCGGAGTAGACCAGGGGAGCTAAAACACTGCTGCTGCGCCGAAGAAGAACACAGGAACCACCACGTCGCGCCGCGCCGTAAAATAGAGAACCTCGGGATGCGTGCCCATAAAATCCCAAAACTTTGCAGGTGGATCCAGAGCTTGAAGATGAAGAAATCTTCTTAAGGGTGCTTGGGCAGAGGAGGCTCGAAAAGAGGAGAAAAGGGGAGAAGAAAGAGGCTCGGGCTGCTAAATAAAGGCCCCAAAAAAACAATTGAAGAAATACCGAAATTGTCCCAAGTTTCGGGCGGCTACAGTGCAGCCCGGCCCAGATTCGGGCGGCTACAGTGCGGCCCAGCCCGAATTCGGGCGGCAACAGTGCAGCCCGGCCCGGCCGGTTTCGGGCGCGCACAGTGCGGCCCGGCCCGGCCCAGCCCGCACACGGGATCCAGCCGGACGCTTGCTTGGTCCGACCCGCGCCGGCGCCCGCCACGTGTCCCCCGAACACGCCGCAGCCGTGCAAGCCGCCACGGGGAGCGCCACGTGTCCCTGCCCGCGTCAACGCGGTAGGTGGCGCCCGCGAATCAGCGGGCGCCACGTGGCACCTCCCACGTCGCCCGTGCCTGCCCCGCGTACGGCCACCTGCCCCGCGCGCTGCGTGGACCGCGCGCTCATGCGCCCGCCAACCGGGTGCCGCCACGTGGCGCGCCCCCGGTCCACGCCCCCCCCCGCGAACTCCCGCAGACCGAGCGCACCAGAGCCGCCCAAACAGGCGCTGCCACGTGGACACCTGCCGGTCCACGCGCCTCCCGGTGCACCCCGGTCCAAACCCCAGCGCTCCGTGGACCCAGCTGCGTGCGCCGGCCAATCAGGGCCTGCCACGTGGCTCCCCCGCCGGTCCACGGCTCCCCCATGCACCAGAAATCCAGTAAATTTTCCGGGAGTCCGTTTTTGGGCATCCGGACTCAGAATTTGGCAAACAAAAAGTCATTTTCAAGCGTTTTTCCGCGCTGAATCCATTTCCGCCGTCTGTTTGGCCTAATTCTTTTTCAAAATTTTGGCAAACCCAGCCGAAAGCCAACACAGCTAAAAAAAACCTTACAGGGTCCATCTGTGGTATCCCATTGATGCACCATGGGCCAGATACACCAACAACAGGTGTTCTAACAGTGGATCCATCGGAAAAATGCTGCATGGGGTTCGGGGGTCCTACATCCTCCCCCACTAAAAGGAAGTTTCGTCCCCGAAACAAAACACGCCACAACAAAAACAAAACAATCAAAACAACCAAGAACGCAGCACTAAACTAACAAGAAAGATACGGCTCCACCAGCAGGAAAGTCATCAACTCCAACCCTCGATTTAGAAAACAGCTGAAATTAGCGAAAAGTCCGAAAATTTCAAAAAATCAGTGCCTTCGCCCCAATCAAACAAGAACAGGTTCGGGCACTGTCTCCATTTCTGGAGCAATCTTTCGAAGTTTCCGTCCTGTTCGTAAATTTCAGTACAAGGTGAGAAAAGGGGGAGAAGTGTTAGTGTCGTTCCTACTGTGGCCACAAACGAAAGCTATCACTAACCGAGACTCCTAAGGACATAACCACTAGTCCTAACATCACGTCTGCTCCCGAGGTGGCGTCTGTCCACAGTCGCTAAAGCCCATGCTGTTGGAAGGATACGCCGACAATCCGAGAAAACGAACTCCTCCAGTCCAACTCGCAGAAGGATAACTGCTTTCATTCCATCATCAGTCGTAGCACAGCACCGCGCCAATCAGCCCAACCTGGGTGCTCAATCCAAGTCCTGGAGCTGTCCTTGAATCGTCACAACAGCAAGTGAAGTCCCAAGTCTCAACTGCACTGATCATACACCGCGATCCTCCTCTACTCATAGGATACTGGGAAGAATCCAATCGCTAAAACATGTAGCAGAAATTCCTAACCCATACCCATGCAAGGATGCCGATGCCGATACTCAACTAATAAAGCAGGAGAAAGCAGCGGTAACAAAATGCTCAACTCAGCTAACAGAAATAAAATCATACCTGCCACGGCAAGATCCGCTGCCGGGGTGTCCTCCAACAGGGCTGCATAAACCCGTCCACTGGGTGCTGCAGGTCGTCGTCCCGTCTGTCCCGACGTCGTGGCCCACTCTGTCCGCTGGTGTGCCGGAGGGGTTCCCGCTGCATGGATGGGCAAAGGGGGTGCTGTCGCAATCGGCCGCACTGACAAAATGGCCTGGGGGCAAGCTGCGCGGAAATGTCCCAACTCTCCACAGAGGAAACACCGCCCCTGTCTCTGATCACACTGCGACGGTGGATGAGGCCCGCCACAGATGACACACCGCTCCTGCCGCTGCTGCCGATACCGCTGATGCTGCTGCTGCTGGGGCTCACCAGATCTCCGGCGCCTACGAAACCCACGACCCTCAGGATGAGATCGTGGAGGTCTCGGAGGTCCCTGCCCGCTCGTCTGCCCCTCATCACCCGGTGCTGGGCGCTTCGCCCCAGGAATCACTACGGGGGCTAGAGCCACCTCTGACATCACTGCCTCTCCAGACTCAATATATAACGCCTGCTCCATCGATGCCTCCAAAGTCTGTAATCTGCGTGAGCGAACAAGCTGATAAATATCCCGGCGCAGCCCCCGCTCGAACATGTAGATCCGGTGAGACTCGTCCCTGGCCACGTGAGGCATACTAGCCAACAGCTGATTGTATTCGGCTATGTATGCATTCACGGGCCGATCTCCCTGGCGGAGATTTCTCAGCTGCTCCTCCAACCTCTGGCGAACACTCTCAGGAAAGAAGGCCCCTAACAGAAGTCTGCGGAACTCCGCCCAGGGAAGAATCTGCGTCCCAGGCGGACCAGCAGGCCGCACACGCCGCCACCAAGCCTCGGCGTTGCCCTCCAAGTAGTGTGTAGCCAAAAGGACTCGAAATCGATCATCAACGAACAAACTCTCAAAATGACGCTCCATGGCCGTGATCCAAGACTCTGCCTCCCACGGCTCAGCACTCATACCAGAAAAACGGGGTGGATCAAACCGGCGGAACCTCATCAACAGATCCACCACCGCACTCTGCTCAGCCAAAGTCAAAGGTCCCATCGATCCAGGCGGTGGTATGCTAGAAACCGGCTCGACAGGAATAGCCGGCGCTGACGGGACCACAGGGGGCGCCACAGCTGGCGAAGAAGGCACAGGCGAACACACAGGGGGTGCTACCACAGGCTGCGTCCTCTGCTCTAAAAGAAGCATCATCCGACCAAAGGCCTCCTCCTGGCGCCGAGAAGCCTCCTCCTGGCGCTGAGAAGCCTCCTCCTGGCGCTGCACCGCCTCAGACAACTGGGCCAACTGAGCCCGAAGCTCCTGCACCTCACTCTGCTGACCCTGTGCTGGCTCCTCCTGCCCAGGCTCATCGGAGGGAAAAGGCTGAGAACGCGTCTGCACCCCGCGTCGGGGAGGCATCGTGCCCACCTGCAACACACATGGAAACATCAGGACAGTACCAAACAACACACGACCCAATCCAGCGAAAGTCTAGGACATGTCATCCATTCCCTAGCATTATGTTGTCTGCAGCCAACATAATCGCTTAGGAGAATAAACATGCCAGTCACTCCTCCCATCCCTTAGGAGAGGTAAAACTCAATCAGGACTCTCGCTAACAGTCACGACTCTCACGTAGTCATCCTAATGTCCAACCACAAGCCTAGGGTTTCTAAGTCCATAATGACCTACAACCTAGGCTCTGATACCACTCTAATCTGTCACGCCCCGGCGTCGAAACTGCGACCCGGGCTCGCCAACAGATCCGCCGCCCATACGGGAAGCCCGTATAGACGAAGCGACTAACCTGCAAAAGAGCATCTATACTAAGCAGATATCAGAGCTGAAAGTAAAACTGCTAGAAATAAAAACTATATACAACACAAGTCCTCACCAAAAGTACAAAAGTCTCTCGAGCAGTAGAAAATAAATACAACTCTATACCTCACTACAAAGTTCTCTCAACAGGAACTCTCAAAAGTAATAAGGGTACATCTACTCTCTGGATGACGACTGGTGGGGAACTATCTCGCGACTCCCTTACCTCGAGCAGAAGAAGCAGCAACAGGAGAAGCAGGAACCGGAGTAGAAGTCCCTGTGGGAAAATACACCACGACGGGTGTGAGAACTACGTCCCAAGTAGTTCTCAGTGGGTGCCGCCAACAAGCCCGACGGTCTGCCCACTAAGTCTACTAGAGGCATAAAGTAACAATATAAAACTGGAATGAAAGGGCTGGAAAAGTAACTCTACAGCTACTATGCCTCTATCTAGATGCTCAAGAACAGGAACAGATGAAACATGATGCATCTACTAACACACACAGCAAACTCACCAAATCTAAACTGACTGCCTCAAAGGGTCCAGTCAAACCTGCGCCCACCTACTGCCGCACATCCTCAACAGGACGGGTCTACCGTAGGGTGTCCGTGACTGCCACTAACTGGGCCAGTCAGAGGGACGGCGTCGACAAGTCGCGATAGCAAGTAACAGGCCCAACTCCGGAGTGGCTCTCGAGGGGAGCGACCCCACCGAGGAAAGTATCCGCGTAACTCTGTCAAGCTCAAATAAATGGCTCATGCAGGCTAAAGTCCAACCACGATCAACAAGATCGACCAACGACACCAACTCTCAACCACAAGCTGGAAGTCACACAGCTGGGGCCACTGTCCACCAGACGGCTCCCACAACAGAACACTAAACTCTCCAGAAAGACCGACACCATAAGGCTTCGGAAACCCGATAGACCGGTGCTAAGAACCCTATCAAACAAGAACAGACTCTAGGCTCCGACTATCGAAGTTCCCGATCCCTTATAGTTCGGGAAAGCAAAACACAGTACAACTCGCAGAAGACACCAACAGGGCCCGAAAGTCCCGGGGGACCTACACCTACAACCCTATCAAACAAGAACAGGTTCCAGGCTCGGCCCCCGTGGCTTTCGTCCCGACAGAGGAACGACCCCTAGAACCCAGACCACTCGAATCCTTTCGAGTGGGGAGATTTACCGGAAAAGGTGACATTTGTTATAGAAAACTAATTTGATCTGGAAGAAATCCATATTTAATGATTTTAGTTCTTTTTAGAAAAACAGTTAGAAAACAAGTGTTTTACCCAAACCCCGAAGGGCTGATGCCTTTGTCCAATCAAACAAGAACAGACTCCAGCGGCCCTTCGATGTTTGGAAGAAAACATTGGTAGACTAAAATCATGTATATGTCGAAAAGAGTTCTGGGTTCTAGGTCCGGCTAACACTAGTAAACTACTGCCACTAACACAGTGGCGACGACCCAAACAGGGGAAAACAAGATCTCTCGGGTCCACCGTTTACCCCAAACGGTTCCCGATACAGACAAGCGAACCACTACATCTACCAGACTCCACTCTGCTCCCAAGCACGAGTGCAATGCATCCCACACTATAGAGAAGTCCCGACCGCTCGGCCCACTACCCGGGCGAGGATAACACTAAGTCCAGGAATGCGACATAAAGTGTGGATGTCTAAACATAAATAACCCTAGCCCAAGTGAGGGTTTTCTACTGGTCTGGTTACACATGCAACATATGACGGGGGTGCTAGGTCAGGTTCCAATATAACAAATATTTAACATGATAGTAGGAAGCAAGAGATCACAAGATCGACAGATAAAAACAAGGATCAACAATTCCTACGCTCTAGCATGCTACTCAAGTCCAATCACTATCATGCATGATTCTATATCAATAGAATTAGAGTACAGTCCATAGATCTTGAAAGCAAGCCACCCACCTGAAGACGCTAACTGTCCGGAGCCGTACAGCTGAGAAAACCAGGAAAATAACCACTCTAGGTCCAACAGGTCCAGCACAGTCCACAATCCCTCCTGGGTACAATATAAGGCTACAGTTACACTTTAACTCCATTAAAATCCAGGTTTTACAAATCTGCTGGGAACAGTCCACTTACTGCGAAATTTTCACCTGTAAAACGAACTCCAAAAATTCTGATAAAAATACCACAGCGATCCTCGCGTCGATAGCTTCGAAACGGGTACCTGCACGTCCAATTCCGAGTACCGAAGGCCAAGTTACAAATTCCACAGTAACGATGCGCACAATCCCAAAATCATTCAACTGTAAACTCTTGTACAGATAAAAGGAACAGTGTATACCTTCGGGAAGGTCTCCAAAAATTCCAAGAAAAATCCACGATGATCCTCGCGTCGAGTAGATGAAAAAAGTCTATAAGCACGTCTTGATCCGAGACTCGTGCGCGAAGATCTCCTCAAAAGAAGGTGCTGCCCTCACCCAAAATCTCACAGCAAAAGGGGTCCCAATGAGCACGAGAAAACACCTCGAAAAACGTGAAATCTGAAAATGTGCGAGAAACCCAAAATCGTAGCCTCACCTGCTACGAATCCAGCAGCGAAGAAATCGCTCGAAAAGATCGTCGGAGTAGACCAGGGGAGCTAAAACACTGCTTCTGCGCCGAAGAAGAACACAGGAACCACCACGTCGCGCCGCGCCGTAAAATAGAGAACCTCGGGATGCGTGCCCATAAAATCCCAAAACTTTGCAGGTGGATCCAGAGCTTGAAGATGAAGAAATCTTCTTAAGGGTGCTTGGGCAGAGGAGGCGCGAAAAGAGGAGAAAAGGGGAGAAGAAAGAGGCTCGGGCTGCTAAATAAAGGCCCCAAAAAAACAATTGAAGAAATACCGAAATTGTCCCAAGTTTCGGGCGGCTACAGTGCAGCCCGGCCCAGATTCGGGCGGCTACAGTGCGGCCCAGCCCGAATTCGGGCGGCTACAGTGCAGCCCGGCCCGGCCGGTTTCGGGCGCGCACAGTGCGGCCCGGCCCGGCCCAGCCCGCACACGGGATCCAGCCGGACGCTTGCTTGGTCCGACCCGCGCCGGCGCTCGCCACGTGTCCCCCGAACACGCCG
Organism: Tillandsia leiboldiana; assembly: GCA_029204045.2. Classification (NCBI taxonomy): domain Eukaryota; kingdom Viridiplantae; phylum Streptophyta; class Magnoliopsida; order Poales; family Bromeliaceae; genus Tillandsia; species Tillandsia leiboldiana. The sequence goes on from CM055065.1 coordinate 41,436,404, forward strand.
CAGCCGTGCAAGCCGCCACGGGGAGCGCCACGTGTCCCTGCCCGCGTCAACGCGGTAGGTGGCGCCCGCGAATCAGCGGGCGCCACGTGGCACCTCCCACGTCGCCCGTGCCTGCCCCGCGTACGGCCACCTGCCCCGCGCGCTGCGTGGACCGCGCGCTCATGCGCCCGCCAACCGGGTGCCGCCACGTGGCGCGCCCTCGGTCCACGCCCCCCCCCGCGAACTCCCGCAGACCGAGCGCACCAGAGCCGCCCAAACAGGCGCTGCCACGTGGACACCTGCCGGTCCACACGCCTCCCGGTGCACCCCGGTCCAAACCCCAGCGCTCCGTGGACCCAGCTGCGTGCGCCGGCCAATCAGGGCCTGCCACGTGGCTCCCCCGCCGGTCCACGGCTCCCCCATGCACCAGAAATCCAGTAAATTTTCCGAGAGTCCGTTTTTGGGCATCCGGACTCAGAATTTGGCAAACAAAAAGCCATTTTCAAGCGTTTTTCCGCGCTGAATCCATTTCCGCCGTCTGTTTGGCCTAATTCTTTTTCAAAATTTCGGCAAACCCAGCCGAAAGCCAACACAGCTAAAAAAAACCTTACAGGGTCCATCTGTGGCATCCCATTGATGCACCATGGGCCAGATACACCAACAACAGGTGTTCTAACAGTGGATCCATCGGAAAAATGCTGCATGGGGTTCGGGGGTCCTACAAGAGTCCAATGAGCGTTTTGAGAAGGAACATACAAATCTGGTGGATAAAGCGAATCACTTCTCAAAGCTCTACAACGAGGCTCGACAGGATAACCTGGAAATGACAAAGACCATTTTCCAACTCAAGAATGACTTACAGCGATTCTCTTCAGGAAGGAGTAAGTTGGATAGACTTCTTGGTCTTGGTCAATCAAATCGGTTCAGCCTCGGATACACTCAAACTGGAAACAGTCCAAGTTCGAGTGAGACAGTTTTTGTGCCTCAGTCGGTATCTCCTCCTCCGACACCGAAATTCAAGACAAACAACGACAACAAACCTACTTCATCCTCTTTGGGATCGTCAAGATCTAAGGTATGTTTTCGTTGTGGTGTCTCAGGGCACATAAGAAGATATTGCAAGACGGGAGTCGAACGCTCATCTCAAGGACCTCTTGCAACAACTACCAAAAAGGCTCCTCCCCGAAAATCAAAGCAAAACTTTTCAAATGAAAAGAGACTTGGTAGTTCATCGCGCAAGACGATTTCATCAAGGAACAACAATCGCTATAACAAGACGCCTTCACCTAGGCATATAACTTCACGACCATTACCGACGCACTCCAAAAGGGTTTGGGTGCGCAAAGGTGAAATTTTCCCTTGTCTTGTTTCCAATGTTTCCTTGCATGCATATGATAGTTCGTCTTGGTATCTGGATAGCGGGTGTTCCCGTCACATGACCGGTGACAAAAATAGTTTTCAAAATCTTGAGAAAATCTCCGGAGGACACGTTGTTTTCGGAGACGGTCGATCTTCCAAAATTGTTGGAAAAGGGACGGTAGCTATTCCAGATGGCCCGATTTTGAAAAACGTCTTATTTGTTGATGGTCTTAAGACTAACCTCATAAGCATAAGTCAACTTTGCAACAATGGTTTTTCAGTTAACTTTTCATCTGTTGAATGCGTTGTAACTGATAAGGACCATGTCTTCTTTTTAAAAGGGGTTAGATCTGAAAACAATTGTTATGTTGTTCCTAATAAATTTTCTGAAAATTGTAACTTAGCCACTTTGAATAATGAAACTCTTTGGCATGAAAGGCTAGGTCACTGAAATTTTAAGGAACTTACTAGAATTTCAAACAAGGACGTGGTCAAGGGGGTTCCAAAACTTTTATTTAAACAAAACGTTGTGTGTGGTGGTTGCCAAAAGGGAAAACAGTCTAGGACTGCACACAAGAACTTGAACCACGTTGGTACAAAACGGCCCTTGGAACTTTTGCACATGGACTTAATGGGGCCGACCCGTCAACCATCTTTGGGAGGTAAATGGTATATTTTTTTATTGGTTGTTGATTTCTCTCGGTATTCTTGGGTAGCATTTTTAAAAGAGAAAGCTGATACGTTTGACTCTTTTCATGAGATTTGCCTTCGTATTATGATTGAAAAGAATGAAAAGATCATTCGTGTTAGAAGTGATAGAGGTGGAGAATTCATTAATTCAAAATTCATTGACTTTTGTACTTCAAACGGTATTAAGCATGAATTCTCTGCACCCTATACACCTCAACAGAATGGTGTTGTCGAGCGCAAGAACAGGGTTGTTCAAGAGATGGCGCGTGTGATGCTTCACAGCCGGAATTTACCGCTACATTTTTGGGCTGAAGCTGTGAACACCGCTGTCTATGTCATTAATCGAGTGTTCTTGCGCCCGGGAACGTTAAATACACCATATGAACTATGGTGTGGTAGAAAACCCAACATCAAATATTTTCGCATCTTCGGGAGTCGGTGTTACATTTTACGTGACCGTAAAAATCTTGGAAAGTTTGACTCACGAAGTGACGAAGGGATTTTCTTGGGGTATTCTACTAATAGCAGAGCATATCGAGTATTTAACATTGAATCTAAGACGATCGTAGAATCTATAAATGTTAAAGTAGATGAAGCTTTTCACTTTGGATCTGGAAAATCTACCCTCGATATCTCTCTAGATGATGATTCTCCTGCTAGTGCATCTTCTCATAATAATACTTCCAATATTAATGATGCATCTAATGGTTCTTCTAGTCTATCTGATTTGCAGGAATCGTCTCATATATCTCCGAGTACTCCGCTTCAACAAACGTTACGAATCTCCAAGGATCATCCGGAATCGAATATTATTGGAGATCCACAAGAAGGAGTCAGAACTCGGAGGCAGTTGGTTTGTGGATTCGCTTGCTACGTATCTTTAATCGAACCAAAGAACATAGATGAAGCTCTTCAGGATGACTACTGGATTAAAGCAATGCAGGAAGAGCTCCATCAATTTGAGCGAAACAAAGTCTGGGAATTAACGAAGCCTCCAAAGCAACACAATGTGATAGGTACCAAATGGATCTTCAAGAACAAGAAAAATGAGGATGGTACTATCATCAGGAACAAGGCACGATTAGTTGCTCAAGGCTACTCTCAAGTAGAAGGTATAGATTTTGACGAAACATTCGCCCCTGTAGCTAGACTCGAGTCCATTCGTATACTGTTTGCTATTGCTTGTCATTTTAAAATCAAATTATTTCAAATGGACGTTAAGAGCGCATTTCTAAATGGGTTTTTAAATGAGGAAGTTTATGTGGCTCAACCGAAAGGTTTTGTAGATCATAAACAACCTAACCATGTTTTTCGTTTGAAAAAGGCTCTTTACGGTCTGAAACAAGCACCGCGAGCATGGTACGAAAGGTTAACAAAGCACCTTTTGGAGAAGGGCTATACTCGAGGGGGAGCTGATAGGACTCTCTTTGTGAAGCATTATCAAAACAATTTCATTGTAGCACAAATATATGTCGATGACATAGTATTTGGCGCAACAAGAGATAACGATGCTTCTAAATTCGCGGAGACCATGGAAAGCGAATTTGAGATGTCCATGATGGGCGAATTGACTTATTTTCTTGGATTGCAAATTAAACAAAATGATGAAGGTATTCACTTGAGTCAATCCAAGTATGCTATGGAGTTGGTCAAAAAGTTTGATCTAGAAAATTGTAAAGATTTTCCGACTCCAATGGGAACTAGCCACAAGGGACTTGGAAGTGAATCACATAGTGAGAATGTAGACGAGAAATTGTATCGAAGTATGATTGGAAGTCTACTTTACCTCACGGCTAGTCGCCCGGATATATCTTTTGGTGTTGGGATTTGCGCGAGATATCAATCAGCACCAAAGGAGGTTCACCTGAAAGCGGTGAAAAGGATCATCCGGTATATCAAAGGATCAATTAATTTCGGAATTTGGTATCCTATGGGAACAAGTTTGGATATTGTTGGATACTCAGATGCCGATTGGGCAGGATCAGTGGATGATCGGAAAAGCACGAGTGGTGCATGCTTCTATCTTGGCCATTGCCTTGTTGCATGGCACAGTAAAAAGCAGAATTGCATAGCACTCTCGACTGCCGAAGCGGAATACATTTCTGCTGGAAGTTGCTCAACTCAACTCATTTGGATGAAAAGCGTACTGAGCGACTTCCGCATTTCAGCATCTTCGGTAACAATACTTTGTGACAACACTAGTGCTATTAACATTTCTAAAAACCCTGTGTTGCACTCTAGAACAAAACATATTGAACTTAGATATCATTTTCTTAGAGAGCTAGTTGAATCAAATACTTTTCAACTTTCATATATTTCAACTGAGGATCAATTAGCTGACATTCTAACAAAACCTTTGGATCAAAAACGTTTTATTCATTTACGAAAAGCAATTGGGATGCTTTCTTTGAAGTAATCTTCTTTTTGAAATCTTTGCTTAGGATAGGTTTTGTATTTGTTTTTGTTTTGTTCATTATCTATGTTTGTACATAGGACATTAATTGAGCATAGATCATAATTGACTTTAATTGCATCTTTTCGCACATTTAGAAATTTATTATGCTTTTGCCATCATAATATTTCACTGTTGCAATGATCATTTATGTTAATTAAATCATCTTCTAAAGTGATCAAAGTCAATTTCTCTCTCTATGATCTCTTGGTATAGTCATTATCTTATTTGACTGCTTAGTCGAGTATGAAATCGAGATCAATATTTGGTTGAATACTTTATATCTTAAATAATTGATAGCCAATTGAGGGGGAGTCATAGAAAAAGTAAAATGCTCAAAAGATGTGGAAAGAGTTACATCCCAATGAGGAGTGTGAAAACTACCACCACATGGAGGAAAGAGCTACCACCTCGGTCGTCCGAGTATTGTGTGCAGCTACCACATGTATACCAAGCATGGTTGTTCAAATTTTTGATTAAGTAAAATGCATGTTGAAATACTTGACTCCGTCAAATTTCAAGGTTGGTATAAGGTGGGTTTTTAATGAAAGATGCTCAAAGAGCCACTCTCTTCAACAGATTGTCTAGATACATTATCTATTATATTTGGGATTTCAAACATCTATTGATCTTTGTATTTCATTTTCTTTACTGAATTGATGATTTGATAAAGGCATTACTCATAAGATCAAGTTAGATGTAATTGAAGGTGTTCAACTTTAAGGGATTTAATTCTTGTAAATTCTCGTTTCATTTTTGGATATTATTGATAGATTTGGCATAATCTAATTCTTGTTGTATGAAACGATGATTTTTGTTTAAAGTTGATACACATTTGTGCTTACAATCTTTTTCTGGTTTTTCTTGAATTTCTCTGAAATTTTCTAAAGAAAAAGTTGGAGCCGATCCGGATCGGGCAAGATGATCCGGATCCCGAACGCAGGAATTCTTCTGCGGGCTGACGATCCGGATTGTATCTGCCGATCCGGATCCCAAACGCAGTTTCTCACTGCGGGTAGCCGATCCGGATCGCAAGCATGGGATGATCCGGATCGCGGCTAGGGTTTTATAAAGAACAAAAGGGTTTTGATTTCTTTTACTCCAATCTTTTGTTCCAAAGTTTCCAGAGCCTTTCTCTCTAGATTTCATCCTTCTTAGAAGCTTTCAAACTCAAGTTCTTCAACTCCAAGTAAGTTTTATTGATCAAAATCTCGGTTTTTCACCGTTTTTTCTCTATTCCTCCTCAAACGTGTGAATTTCTTGGATCGACTTTGTTTGTGGATGGTTTTTGATCAAATGTCTTTTGAAATAAGAACTCTGGGTAGATTAGTTTTGATTATATGCTAGGTATTCTCCTGATTAACGGATTTTTAGGCTTCGATTTCTAAAATTTCGGTTTTAGGGCATATAATAAGGATTTTCGAAAATCATGCAATTGATCTATTTTTAAAAGTCCTTTTGCAAAACTAATTTGATTCTTAGTCTCTCTACATGATTATGATTGTTTGGGTACAATTTTTCAAATTTTTGAAAATTAACAATTTTTCATGTGTTCTTGAGTTGATCTTCACAGGATACATTTTTCACTAGCAATCAAAATGGTGATCACTTGGATTATTTTCCTACTTGCTGCCATGGTACATGTCAAGGATACTGCCAAGCCTAAGAAGGCTAAGAAAGCAAAGAAGACTAAGGTTGATTCCGACACTGAATCAGAGACAGAGTCGATCGACTGGGATAACATCGAAATCGAGCAAGCTGCTCCCATTGTCTCCAAAGGGAAAGCAACTGCTGAAGCTTCAAAACCTACTGCAGCTGAAAAAGGGAAAGCACCAATGGAACCAAGTCCAGTTGGAACAAAAAGAAAAACCGGTGCAAGAAAAAGAGGCAGTGCTCAGGGAATTACCATTGAGGAACCAGTTGCTAGGCAGCCTCCTCCACAAGACTTCATCAGCTTCGACAGAATCAAGGATTTTGAGAAGAGGGAATGCATTGGCGAGAGACATGTCAATGTCAAACCAATGAAGGAACGATCTGTAGCTTTTGGGACTTTGTTTGACCAAGTTGGTCTTGCTCAAATTTGCAACTTCCCTGAGACTACTGGGTACTGTCCATACTCAGTTCGAATGTTTTATCAGAACGCTGCAAGTCTGATTGATCACGAGGATGGACGTCGTGAATTTCACACTTTGGTTAAAAATATCAAAATCAAAGTCACACCCCAGCTGATTGGAGTTGTGCTAGGTATGACAGCCAGAGCTGATGGACTCCATTACCTAAAAACCCAAAGCTTCAACGACAACTCCTGGAGAGTTGTAGTTAATGGAATTTGTCTTCCAAATACTCGGTCGACCGGAAATTCTGTTTTCTCTAAAGAGCTACGACCAGAGTATCGGTATATAAACTTCATTGTCTGCTACAACATTCTTCCCAACATGAATACGAAGGTTCTTCGATGGGACAGAATGTTATACCTTTATCTTCTTGGAAATCCGGCCGCATTGATGGGAGCAAACTTGAATATTCCCTATCTCATTTGGTCAAGGATGGCGCGGTATGTGGAACACTCTCATCCCACAGAAAGACTACCCTACCCAATGATTATCATGCGCATCCTCAGAAAGTTTAAAGTCGATACAAGCGCGAGCTCATACATGTACAGTTTGGGCACCATTAATGAGACGACAATTGTGAAGTCTCTCTCGACGAAGCCAGATGAACCCATAATACCTCCTCACCGGCAACGAGCACAACAACAACGAGCGACAACCTCTGCACCGGCAGAAACTCCTCCTGTTCCACCAGCACAGCAGGCACCTCCATCCACTTCTGATGATGATGCGTCAGTGAGTTCAATCTTTAAGGAACAACAGCGACTCTCAAACGAGCAAGAGCGCATGGCTACTGATGTCGCTGAAATGAAAGAGGATATCAAAGAAGTTAAGAAGGAACAAGCTTCTATAAACAAACGGATCAAGAAAATGTTTCAGAAGCTTGGGTGTATCAGCTCCGACGACTCTGCATAAAGTTTTTCTTCTTTTCTCTAATCTCTCTTTTGCAGGTTTTTAAGTTTTTGTTCTTATTTAGTTCTCAGGAGTTTCTTAATTTTGTTCTATTTAACTCTCCTTAAAGTTTTTGTGATTTTGGCTTTGTTTGTGACAAAAAGGGGGAGAGAGTTTAGAGAGAACTTGAACAATGAACTTGAACAATGATGTGATGTGAACATCAAGGTAAGTGAACATCAAGGGAACTTGAACAATGATGAACAATGCTGATGTGAAATTTTGTACACAACAAGGTAAGTATCACTTCAACTTCAACTTTGGTTTTCATCTTGTGATTGTTTGCATGTCTCTACTAACTATTCGACTAACTATTTGGGCATGTAATATGACTAACAAGTTGATGTTCACTAACATGACATTTGGTTTTTTTGATTGCATAGAAGATATGTTGGTTTTTGACTATGATTCTCTTACATATCTGATTTCTCAAATGTCATGATGATCAGATAAACTCTATCTCTGTACTAGGTTTTGAATGCTAAATATTCTTGAGGTATCTAACGATCTCTTTTTGTCAAGAATGATTTCTTTGTGCAGAGAGTACAGATGTCTAAGTCTAGAGTCTGTTTTAGGAGTTTATCTCATGTTTTTAAATTTTTGGATCTCCATTGTAAATTTTTGTTGTATGGTGATAGCAACAAAAATATCTTTTTGAATTTTCTTTAGTGGATCTGTGTTTTGTCACGAAACCGCCAAAGGGGGAGATTGTTACGGAATTTGAGTTGGCGTAGTTTCGTGAAAGTCTCAAGTCTTGAAGATTGAAGGTGAAGAAAGTTGGATCATTTAACTCAATCTCAAGAAAGAAGAATTCAAAAGGATCAGGTATGTTTAACCTAAGATTTTGTGTGATCCGAATACTTCTTGTAGTGTAGAAACACTTGGAAGAATCTTTCATTGCATAAAAATCAAAAACTGGACTTGGGACATGTTCAGGATCCGGATCAGGTTGTTCGATCCGGATCCCGAAGGTGGTTTGTTCATACACCAGTTCAATCCGGATCGTAGCCTCTCTTGATCCGGATCCCGAACACTGAGTTTACCATCTTCCTTGAACGATCCGGATCAGGCTTCGCAATCTGGATCCCGAACGTTGATGATTGGTGAACTGTATGAACGATCCGGATCAAGCACTTCGATCCGGATCCCGAACCTTCGTTTTTCTGGAATTACCTGACTCGTTACGACGATCCGGATCACAGCTAATCCGATCCGGATCGCCGTCCGTAAAATTTCCAGAAATGTTAGGTTTTTGATTCTTATCTCCTTCCTAGGGTTTCTAACCTATAAATAGACCCTATGATTCATTTCCTAGGGCAAGCCGAAAAAAAAGGAAAATAGCCGTCATTTTCATATATCATCTTTTACGGCTCTAGATCCACATATAGAGAAGAAAGGAAATCATTAGAGAACACTCTATGTTTCTTCATCTATATTGATTAGTTTGATTCTAGGTTTTCATACTCACATCTTGAGTTGAATCAAACTAATGAATACTTAGATGGTATTTCCGATCTATCTTTGATCTAAGTATTCGGCGGATCATCACCACCCAAAAACAACGATTTACCCCAAAAATCGGCGCGTGGATTCGCGTGTCCTTGTGGATTCAAGGTTCAACCGCTCTCGTGGATTCGGAGCGAGGCACGTTCGTGGATTCGAAGGGTGCTATTGGGTGAAGACCGTGGATTCGGTCGGACGTCGTGGATTCGACGTTGGACGCCGTGGATTCGGTGTTGGGCGCAGATCGTGGATTCGAGAAGCGTCGCGGAGCGAGCGGAGAAGATCCTCTAGGAGCGTATGGAAAAGGTTGAGTCGTAAGTGTGTACGGTAAATCACCTTGTACGTGTTTTAATTCTAGTGGATTTCTGCCGTGTTATCGGTCCCGTGGTTTTTTACTCCGGTGATGGAGTTTTCCACGTAAAAATCTTGCGTATTATTTTTATTTCCGCATTGGGTTTTTATCGCAACGATTTTTTGAGTGTTTATACGTTTACACCTATTCACCCCCCTCTAGGTGTTTTTTCCCCTATTTAGATCCTTATTACATATAACCCAACAGGATTCCCACTCTTTTCTTTCCCTTGGTCGAAGAACCCAACCAAGAGACGAGTAAAACCTAAGAATTTTCTTTTAACAGTTTTTGGAGATTAAGAGATCATGAGAATGTTTCCGTAAGGTTTCATTTCATTTTTAGGGCTTCTTGTGGACCTACAAGAGAGCAAATCAATTTCTCTTTCAAGAACAACAAGAGGTGGGGGATTCTATTAAAAAATGGGTGACCTCTCCCCTTTTCTTTGCCTTTTATGATTTAGAAGGATGCTAATAGATTTAGGGTGTATGTGAAGAAATGAGACTATAGAGGTCTTCTTGAGCCTAAGGGAATCATATGTTAAACCCATTGCATGTGAACGTAGCAAGGATTATTAAGTAATAGAATTTCATTTACTTGAGGCTAAATGCAATGAATCCATCACATGTAATGTGCATGCTAAAATTTAGTGTTAAGGGTTTATGTTGCATGATGGACATGATGACCTAGGAGAAAATCTAGTGTAAAAATGATAATGAGTGGCATTAACCTTAGGATCTCACATGTGGCATTTGTATAAGAGTAAACTAAGGTTATGAGATAGAGTTTTAACTTAGGGTCAAAACTTTAAGGATTGAGATATTGGTTGAGGTTAAAAGAGTAAAGCAAGTAAAATCCCTATAGTTGATCTTAGGGAGTTTGGGCAAAATGAACACTCACTTTAACTTCAACATGAAATAGAGAACGAAAAAGAAAAGTATGATTAAAGTCCAAGGGACTTTTGGCTACCCTTGAGGCAAGGACCTAGGGTAAGGGATGAGTAAATGAAAGATAAGCTAAAAGCTTAAATGAAAGAGAAAGAAATTTGCTAAATGGTAATGTGAGCTAAAGGCTCGAATGAGAAAGAAAAGCAAGTGCATAAAGTGCAAAAGCGGCTAAGTGATAAAGCAAAAAGAACAAAAAAAGATGATCGTACATTCCGGGGTAAAACGTAGATCTTGTGTCGGAGAATAATGGCAAGGACCATCTCCCGGGCTGGGCCCGTCTGACAAAGTTTCCCGTTGGGCGGGGTTTGAGGTGCTATCGGCAACCTTAGAAATCTTGTCTTATGGTAGAATGACTACCAGGCTGGGGCCCGTCGGGCAAGAATTTTCGAGGGTTAACTAACTTGAATTAAAGCACAATAAAGAATGTGAGTAATTGGTCAAGTGAATAGTGTGGCTAGAGTCGAACCTTGGGTCACGACATAGAGTCATGTCATGGCAAATGTTAAAGTTGTACATAAGCATGCTAGATAGAGTTTACAGCTTTCAATAATATATTGTCATCTATTATATTGCTTCCATTGGACCAAACGATGTAGGACATTCTTTCTCGGTGGTTGAACCCACTGGGAACTGTAAGTAGTTCTCACACACTTGGCTATATCATTACAGGTCCAGGTACATCGAGCGTGGCACGCGACAGGGGCAAGGGCTCGGCAGCTTAGCGACCTAGCAGTCTGCAGTCGCCATTACATTTTGGAGAGTTTTACTTTTGAGTGAAATTGTATGTGAGGAAAAAAATATTGTAAATTTTAATTGTTAAGGTTTCATTTTAGAAGTGTTTATTTAAGATGTAATTTCCTTAAGTTTAAAGCATCATTTTAAATAGAGTTGTAATTCAATTAAAGTTTAAAGTTTCACTCATATATGCACTTTCATTCCTCTCGAATTGCTTGTTTGAATGTATAAAAGTATTATTTACATAGTTTAGTACTCTGGTTGATACTCTTCCGCTTACACTAAACTGTGTTGAAAATGGATGGAACCGTTCCTTTCGAGTATAGAGAGATCATGCCCGATTGGCGGGTCTGTTAGCGTGCCCGAATTGTCCAAATTGGCGGTCTTGGGATGTGACATGCAGAATGCGCGGCATGGCGCAGGCGGCACCGCGCAGGCAGAACGAGCGGCGCGGCGCAGGCTGCAGGGCCCCAGGGGCATGCGGCTGCCTTGCGGGCTAGCAAGGCGACGCAAGCTCCCACGCGCATGCGGGTGCCCTGCTACGCAGCGCTGCAAGGGAGCTCCGCCCGGTTCTTTCCCAGTCCGCCCCAGCTTCGACGGCGGCGCGACGACGTTCGAATCTAATAGGGGAAAGAAGAGAAGAAAGAACTAGGGTTTCCTTTCTTGTTTCCTGTGGTTGGAGAGGAAGAAGATGGATTATGGCTTAATTAGAAATTACCCAAGTCCTAATCCTAATCCATCAAGAATACCCCTCTTTTAAAAACATTTAAGAAAATGACTGTTTCGTCCCTAGCACCTTTATCTCCTCTTATCCCCAACAAGGAACGTACATTGGATTCCCAATTTCCTCAAAAAATGTGCAAAATACATTTCATCAGATTTTAGGCATTCCGATGTAGTGATACCCCTTAACGGGTAGCGAAAATACCCAAAACTGTCTCTTAGACCCGTTACGGTAAAAGTGCATTTCCGGAAGATCCATAAGTCGGATTTGAGATCCGATCGCACCATTGTTCTCCGTTTGATGACGTTGACAGAGTGACAACCTTCCCTTCTAATGATCTTACCCAAAAATCAGCTCAAATAATTTACGGAGAGAACCCGCCTAGCCGTCAAAATTTCCTTTTTCACGTTTTCCGGTGCAACACGCACCCTGGATTTAAAAATAGATTTGACCATTCCCTTAAGCCACTTCTCACCAATAACCCGATGAAAATCACTCCGAGGAATGAACCCTCAAGAAGCTAATAATAGCACCCTCTTTAAATTCCGGAATAATCAATTTCATTCCAAAGACCGGAATTCCATACAAATTTCGAAATTCAAAATTGCTCTTATTACAGGCGCTCATTAAAATATTCCTACAGTAGGTATATGAAAATTTGAGTTAAAATTAATAGTGAGGATAAGTCGAAAGTAGCCACAAAAAAGTTAATATTGTGGAGTTCATTAATTCGCCACAAATAATTTGTCACAAAATATCTATTTTCTTGTAGTATATAGCTTCCTATCTTCTCTCATTTGTTTTTATGTTCGAAGGAAGTTCCAGCATATTTGAATCGAGTTTTTTTTTTTAAATGTAAGTTCTAATTTCCTCCCCCTAATTAAAGAGTGTTTTCTGAGTCAATAGTGATGGAAAGGAAGAGAACGGAATTGCAGGTAATGATTATATAAGAAAGAAAATGGAGTTGGGACGGCCTAATTCCTGCGGCAACCAATCCCAGAAGTTTGCTGTGTTTTCTTCTCCTTACTTCTCCTGAATTAATATCTGAGCTACTTTTTAATTTTGGTTTAATTTTTTTTCTGAGTTTTTTATTGATCTTAATTTATTTTCTTCATTACTCCTGTGTCTTATGAAGCAATGATGTTGTAAGTAGATGCTAGCCAATTCGCTTGACCTGGTTAGAGGCAACCGAACATTGATTCTGCATCTCTATTTGGATTGAATCCTAATGTTGTCACAAATCTGCTGATTCGCCTCATGTCTTATCAAGCAGTGCTGATAGAAAGAAGTAAAATGAAAAAAAGAAGAATTTGGCCAGTTCAATTCCTACAACAATTGATTATGAAGCTCGTTATACCCTCCTGGTTGAATGTTCTTTGTGAGCTTAAGATGTTACCTGAGCCTCTAATAAATTTTCCCTACCATCTTTTTTCTTATTTATTTCTATTTTCACACCTACATTTTGTTCAGTTTCTAATTGCCTTGAATTTATTGATACTATTTTTTTTCTCAACTTTTTTGCACTTGCACTCTATTACTTCATATCTTCACTCATTTGCTTTTTGTGTTGAAAGAAAGTTTAGACAGATTTGAATTGAGTTCTCTTTTAATGTAGGTTATTTTGGATTTTTTTAGAATTTTGTGACTATGATTTCCTCCTCACAGATATGGGGTTGGGATGGCCTAATTCCTGCGGCAACCAACCCCAGAAACTTGCTGTGTTTTCTACACCTTACTTCTCCTACATGAATTCAGATATTCTCTGAGCTACTTTCTAATTTTAGTTTAGTTTTCTTAATTTATTTTCTTTATTACTCTTGTGTTTTATGAGGTGCATATATATATATATATATATATATATATATATATATATATATATATATATATATATATATATATATATATATGTAGAAACCGTGTTTTTTTTATTAAATTTAAATGTTAGAATTTTTACTTAGTGACTTAAGTGTGAATAGTAGCTTGAAGTTTTTCGGGTTTCTTTCTTCGAACGTGGCCAATCGGACCATTCTGAAACCGAACCTGACGTTGCGGGTACTCGTTTTAAATGGTCTCATCTATCTGAGCTTGATGGCGCGATCCGTTTTTGATTTCGATGAGCCTAGGGCCTCGAAAAGCGTGCCATATTGTGTTAGTTTTTATGTTGGATGATTTTGTATTTTCTCAAGATCTAGTTTAATCAAACCAAAGTGGCTACCTCATAGGTTTCGACGAGCCGAACGCCGTGGCGTCGTCTATTTTTATTTTCAGCGACCCGATCGTCTCGAAATGCGTGTTTTAGACGATTTTTGGGGTTTTTGGGCTTAAATGCTATTATTTTATGCATTGTATGGAATGGGGTGTTTGTGGAAGGACTTTTCTGCATTAGTGCATTTTTCTGTGAGGGACCAAATTGCAAATTATTGTTGGTTGAGGGTTCCCTCAACAATGTGAGGTTAGTGCTGTTAGGATTGTGGTTGTTGTAACTGTTGGGTTATATGTAATACGGATCTAAATAGGGGAAAAAACACCTAGAGGGGGGTGAATAGGTGTAAACGTATAAACACTCAAAAAATCGTTGCGATAAAACCCAGTGCGGAAATAAAAATAATACGCAAGATTTTTACGTGGAAAACTCCATCACCGGAGTAAAAAACCACGGGACCGATAACACGGCAGAAATCCACTAGAATTAAAACACGTACAAGGTGATTTACCGTACACACTTACGACTCAACCTTTTCCATACGCTCCTAGAGGATCTTCTCTGCTCGCTCCGCGACGCTTCTCGAATCCACGATCTGCGCCCAACGCCGAATCCACGGCGTCCAACGTCGAATCCACGACGTCCGACCGAATCCACGGTCTTCACCCAATAGCACCCTTCGAATCCACGAACGTGCCTCGCTCCGAATCCACGAGAGCGGTTGAACCTTGAATCCATAAGGACACGCGAATCCACGCGCCGATTTTTGGGGTAAATTGTTGTTTTGGGTGGTGATGATCCGCCGAATACTTAGATCAAAGATAGATCGGAAATACCATCTAAGTATTCATTAGTTTGATTCAACTCGAGATGTGAGTATGAAAACCTAGAATCAAACTAATCAATATAGATGAAGAAACATAGAGTATTCTCTAATGATTTCCTTTCTTCTCTATATGTGGATCTATAGCCGTATGAAATGATATATGAAAATGACGGCTATGTGGATTAACCCTAGAAAAAGAGTCATAGGGTCTATTTATAGGTTAGAAACCCTAGGAAGGAGATAAGAATAAAAAACCTAACATTTCTGGAAATTTTACGGACGGCGATCCGGATCGGACTAGCTAGGATCCGGATCGTCGTAACGAGACAGCCAGTTCCAGAAAAACGAAGGTTCGGGATCCGGATCGAAGTGCACGATCCGGATCGTTCATATAGTTTACCAAACATCAACGTTCGGGATCCGGATTGCGAAGCATGATCCGGATCGTTCAAGGAAAATGGTAAACTCACTGTTCGGGATCCGGATCAAGAGACTACGATCCGGATTGAACTGATGTATGAACGAACCACCTTCGGGATCCGGATCGAACAACCTGATCCGGATCCTGAACATGTCCCAAGTCCAGTTTTTGATTTTTATGCAATGAAAGATTCTTCCAAGTGTTTCTACACTACAAGAAGTATTCGGATCACACAAAATATTTAGTTAAACATACCTGATCCTTTTGAAATCTTCTTTCTTGAGATTGAGTTAAATGATCCAACTTTCTTCACCTTCAATCTTCAAGACTTGAGACTTTCACGAAACTACGCCAACTCAAATTCCGTAACAATCTCCCCCTTTGGCGATTTCGTGCCAAAACATAGATCCACTAAAGAAAATTCAAAAAGATATTTTTGTTGCTATCACCATACAACAAAAATTTACAATGGAGATCCAAGAATTTAAAAACATGAGATAAACTCCTAAAACAGACTCTAGACTTAGACATCTGTACTCTCTGCACAAAGAAATCATTCTTGACAAAAAAGAGATCGTTAGATACCTCAAGAATATTTAGCATACAAAACCTAGTACAGAGACAGAGTTTATCTAATCATCATGACATTTGAGAATTCAGATATGTAAGAGAATCATAGTCAAAAACCAACATATCTTCTATGCATTCAAAAACCAAATGTCAAAATGTTAGTCCAACATCAACTTGTTAGTCATATTACATGCCCAAATAGTTAGTCGAATAGTTAGTCGAGACATGCAAACAATCACAAGATGAAAACCAAAGTTGAAGTTGAGATCATACTTACCTTGATATACACAAAATCTTCATCATCAAGATTTCCACAATCATTGTTCAAGTTCCCTTACCTTGATGTTCATTCCCATCATCATTCATTGTACCTTGATATTTCATGTTCAAGTTCATCATTCATTGTTCAAAGTTCTCTCTAACTCTCTCCCCCTTTTTGTCACAAAACAAAGCCAAAATGTAGTTAAGACTACGAAATGTTAGGAGAGTGAAAAAGTTCCAATAAAACGTAAAACCTGAGAACTAAGCTAAAAGTAAGTATAAGACTAAATCCTAAAATCAAAATCCTGCACAAAAAGAAGAAAAGGAAGGTGCAGTTCAGTCGGAGGAGTCGGAGCTGGTACAACTGAGCTTGCTCAAAATCCCTTTAAGCATTGTCGAAATAGTTGAGCACTTCTTCTTGATCTTCTTGTGTTTAGAGGAAAGTTGCTGAAGTTCCTTCGACATTCTTTCTTGCTCAGCAGACAGTCTTTGTTGTTCCTGTCGAAGCGATTTCAACACATCAGCGTCTGTAGCCTGTCTCATCGAGTGTGATGGATGCTGTGTAGATGCAGATGGGGCATCCGGTCCCGTAACACATGGAGATTCAGTTTGTAGAATTCCAGAGAGTGAGCGAGCTCTGGTGAGAGGCCCACTAGGCTGACTTTCACTCCATTGGACAGTCTTCCGTCTCGTATATTGTTTGGTTGTTGAGGCAGATTTCATTAATCTTTTTCCTTTGGTAAATTTCCTGTTTTCCTCATCAATCTTCCGTTGAACATCTTTGAAAAATTCGTCCCATTCTTCATCATCATAGTCTGAGCTGTCTTCCTCTGCGTCTTTCGTCTTGTTTTGAGTTGAATCATCTGGTTCCCTTTTAACAGATGTACTTGTGTGCATCATTGAAACCAGGAGAAGGATTAACCAAGAGAAACTCACTGAACTAAGTGCCATTGATCAAAGTGCTTGAGTTAAGAAGGTGTCCTGTGAAAACCAACTCAAGAACACAAAAATTCTTAGTTTTCAAAAATTGAAAAAATTGTATCCAACGAATCATTATCATGTAGAGAGACTAAGAATCAAAATAGTTTTGCAAAAGGACTTTTAAAATTAGATCAATTGCATGATTTTCGAAAATCCCTATTATATGCCCTAAAACCAAAATTTTAGAAATCGAAGCCTAAAAATCCGTTAATCAGGAGAATACCTAGCATATAATCAAAACTAATCTACCCAGAGTTCTTATTTCAAAAGAAATTTGATCAAAAACCATCCACAAACAAAGTTGATCCAAGAAATTCATCACGTTTGAGGAGGAAAAGAGAAAAACGGTGAAAAACCGAGATTTTGATCAATAAAACTTACTTGGAGTTGAAGAACCTGAGTTTGAAAGCTTCCAGGAAGGATGAAATCTAGAGAGAGAGGCTCTGGAAACTTCGGAACAAAAGATTGGAGTAAAGAAATCAAAAACCCCTTTCGTTCCTTATAAAACCTAGCCGCGATCCGGATCAGTTCATAACTGCGATCCGGATCGGCTACCCGCAGTGAGAAACTGCGTTCGGGATCCGGATCGGCAGATACAATCCGGATCGTCAGCCCGCAGAAGAATTCCTGCGTTCGGGATCCGGATCATCTAGCCCGATCCGGATCGGCCCCAACTTTTTCTTTAGAAAATTTCAGAGAAATTCAGGAAAATCCAGAAAAAGATTGTAAGCACAAATGTGTATCAACTTTAAACAAGAATCATCGTTTCTTACAACAAGAATTAGATTATGCCAAATCTATCAATAATATCCAAAAATGAAACGAAAATTTACAAAAATTAAATCCCTTAAAGTTGAACACCTTCAATCACATCTAACTTGATCTTATGAGTAATGCCTTTATCAAATCATCAATTCAGTAAAGAAAATGAAATACAAAGATCAATAGATGTTTGAAATCCCAAATATAGTAGATAATATATCTAGACAATCTGTTGAAGAGAGTGGCTCTTTGAGCATCTTTCATTAAAAACCCACCTTATACCAACCTTGAAATTTGACAGAGTCAAGTATTTCAACATGCATTTTACTTAATCAAAAATTTGAACAACCATGCTTGGTATACATGTGGTAGCTGCACACAATACTCGGACGACCGAGGTGGTAGCTCTTTCCTCCATGTGGTGGTAGTTTTCACACTCCTCATTGGGATGTAACTCTTTCCACATCTTTTGAGCATTTTACCTTTACTAAGACTCCCCCTCAATTGGCTATCAATTATTTAAGATATAAAGTATTCAACCAAATATTGATCTCGATTTCATACTCGACTAAGCAGTCAAATAAGATAATGACTATACCAAGAGATCATAGAGAGAGAAATTGACTTTGATCACTTTAGAAGATGATTTAATTAACATAAATGATCATTGCAACAGTGAAATATTATGATGGCAAAAGCATAATAAATTTCTAAATGTGCGAAAAGATGCAATTAAAGTCAATTATGATCTATGCTCAATTAATGTCCTATGTACAAACATAGATAATGAACAAAACAAAAACAAATACAAAACCTATCCTAAGCAAAGATTTCAAAAAGAAGATTACTTCAAAGAAAGCATCCCAATTGCTTTTCGTAAATGAATAAAACGTTTTTGATCCAAAGGTTTTGTTAGAATGTCAGCTAATTGATCCTCAGTTGAAATATATGAAAGTTGAAAAGTATTTGATTCAACTAGCTCTCTAAGAAAATGATATCTAAGTTCAATATGTTTTGTTCTAGAGTGCAACACAGGGTTTTTAGAAATGTTAATAGCACTAGTGTTGTCACAAAGTATTGTTACCGAAGATGCTGAAATGCGGAAGTCGCTCAGTACGCTTTTCATCCAAATGAGTTGAGTTGAGCAACTTCCAGCAGAAATGTATTCCGCTTCGGCAGTCGAGAGTGCTATGCAATTCTGCTTTTTACTGTGCCATGCAACAAGGCAATGGCCAAGATAGAAGCATGCACCACTCGTGCTTTTCCGATCATCCACTGATCCTGCCCAATCGGCATCTGAGTATCCAACAATATCCAAACTTGTTCCCATAGGATACCAAATTCCGAAATTAATTGATCCTTTGATATACCGGATGATCCTTTTCACCGCTTTCAGGTGAACCTCCTTTGGTGCTGATTGATATCTCGCGCAAATCCCAACACCAAAAGATATATCCGGGCGACTAGCCGTGAGGTAAAGTAGACTTCCAATCATACTTCGATACAATTTCTCGTCTACATTCTCACTATGTGATTCACTTCCAAGTCCCTTGTGGCTAGTTCCCATTGGAGTCGGAAAATCTTTACAATTTTCTAGATCAAACTTTTTGACCAACTCCATAGCATACTTGGATTGACTCAAGTGAATACCTTCATCATTTTGTTTAATTTGCAATCCAAGAAAATAAGTCAATTCGCCCATCATGGACATCTCAAATTCGCTTTCCATGGTCTCCGCGAATTTAGAAGCATCGTTATCTCTTGTTGCGCCAAATACTATGTCATCGACATATATTTGTGCTACAATGAAATTGTTTTGATAATGCTTCACAAAGAGAGTCCTATCAGCTCCCCCTCGAGTATAGCCCTTCTCCAAAAGGTGCTTTGTTAACCTTTCGTACCATGCTCGCGGTGCTTGTTTCAGACCGTAAAGAGCCTTTTTCAAACGAAAAACATGGTTAGGTTGTTTATGATCTACAAAACCTTTCGGTTGAGCCACATAAACTTCCTCATTTAAAAACCCATTTAGAAATGCGCTCTTAACGTCCATTTGAAATAATTTGATTTTAAAATGACAAGCAATAGCAAACAGTATACGAATGGACTCGAGTCTAGCTACAGGGGCGAATGTTTCGTCAAAATCTATACCTTCTACTTGAGAGTAGCCTTGAGCAACTAATCGTGCCTTGTTCCTGATGATAGTACCATCCTCATTTTTCTTGTTCTTGAAGATCCATTTGGTACCTATCACATTGTGTTGCTTTGGAGGCTTCGTTAATTCCCAGACTTTGTTTCGCTCAAATTGATGGAGCTCTTCCTGCATTGCTTTAATCCAGTAGTCATCCTGAAGAGCTTCATCTATGTTCTTTGGTTCGATTAAAGATACGTAGCAAGCGAATCCACAAACCAACTGCCTCCGAGTTCTGACTCCTTCTTGTGGATCTCCAATAATATTCGATTCCGGATGATCCTTGGAGATTCGTAACGTTTGTTGAAGCGGAGTACTCGGAGATATATGAGACGATTCCTGCAAATCAGATAGACTAGAAGAACCATTAGATGCATCATTAATATTGGAAGTATTATTATGAGAAGATGCACTAGCAGGAGAATCATCATCTAGAGAGATATCGAGGGTAGATTTTCCAGATCCAAAGTGAAAAGCTTCATCTACTTTAACATTTATAGATTCTACGATCGTCTTAGATTCAATGTTAAATACTCGATATGCTCTGCTATTAGTAGAATACCCCAAGAAAATCCCTTCGTCACTTCGTGAGTCAAACTTTCCAAGATTTTTACGGTCACGTAAAATGTAACACCGACTCCCGAAGATGCGAAAATATTTGATGTTGGGTTTTCTACCACACCATAGTTCATATGGTGTATTTAACGTTCCCGGGCGCAAGAACACTCGATTAATGACATAGACAGCGGTGTTCACAGCTTCAGCCCAAAAATGTAGCGGTAAATTCCGGCTGTGAAGCATCACACGCGCCATCTCTTGAACAACCCTGTTCTTGCGCTCGACAACACCATTCTGTTGAGGTGTATAGGGTGCAGAGAATTCATGCTTAATACCGTTTGAAGTACAAAAGTCAATGAATTTTGAATTAATGAATTCTCCACCTCTATCACTTCTAACACGAATGATCTTTTCATTCTTTTCAATCATAATACGAAGGCAAATCTCATGAAAAGAGTCAAACGTATCAGCTTTCTCTTTTAAAAATGCTACCCAAGAATACCGAGAGAAATCAACAACCAATAAAAAAATATACCATTTACCTCCCAAAGATGGTTGACGGGTCGGCCCCATTAAGTCCATGTGCAAAAGTTCCAAGGGCCGTTTTGTACGAACGTGGTTCAAGTTCTTGTGTGCAGTCCTAGACTGTTTTCCCTTTTGGCAACCACCACACACAACGTTTTGTTTAAATAAAAGCTTTGGAATCCCCTTGACCACGTCCTTGTTTGAAATTCTAGTAAGTTCCTTAAAATTTAAGTGACCTAGCCTTTCATGCCAAAGAGTTTCATTATTCAAAGCGGCTAAGTTACACTTTTCAGAAAATTTATTAGGAACAACATAACAATTGTTTTCAGATCTAACCCCTTTTAGAAAGAAGACATGGTCCTTATCAGTTACAACGCATTTAACCGATGAAAAGTTAACTGAAAAACCATTGTCGCAAAGTTGACTTATGCTTATGAGGTTAGTCTTAAGGCCATCAACAAATAAGACGTTTTTCAAAATCGGGCCATCTGGAATAGCTATCGTCCCTTTTCCAACAATTTTGGAAGATCGACCGTCTCCGAAAACAACGTGTCCTCCGGAGATTTTCTCAAGACTTTGAAAACTATTTTTGTCACCGGTCATGTGACGGGAACACCCGCTATCCAGATACCAAGACGAACTATCATATGCATGCAAGGAAACATTGGAAACAAGACAAGGGAAAATTTCACCTTTGCGCACCCAAACCCTTTTGGAGTGCGTCGGTAATGGTCGAGAAGTTATATGCCTAGGTGAAGGCGTCTTGTTATAGCGATTGTTGTTCCTTGATGTAATCGTCTTGCGCGATGAACTACCAAATCTCTTTTCATTTGAAAAGTTTTGCTTTGATTTTCGGGGAGGAGCCGTTTTGGTAGTTGTTGCAAGAGGTCTTTGAGATGAGCGTTCGACTCCCGTCTTGCAATATCTTCTTATGTGCCCTGAAACACCACAACGAAAACATACCTTAGATCTTGACGATCCCAAAGAGGATGAAGTAGGTTTGTTGTCGTTGTTTGTCTTGAATTCCGGTGTCGGAGGAGGAGATACCGACTGAGGCACAAAAACTGTCTCACTCGAACTTGGACTGTTTCCAGTTTGAGTGTATCCGAGGCCGAACCTATTTGATTGACCAAGACCAAGAAGTCTATCCAACTTACTCCTTCCTGAAGAGAATCGCTGTAAGTCATTCTTGAGTTGGAAAATGGTCTTTGTCATTTCCAGGTTATCCTGTCGAGCCTCGTTGTAGAGCTTTGAGAAGTGATTCGCGTTATCCACCAGATTTGTATGTTCCTTCTCAAGTTGCTCATTGGACTCTTGAAGGGAAGCATTTTCTTTTATCAGGTTTTCC
This sequence comes from Tillandsia leiboldiana, assembly GCA_029204045.2. Lineage (NCBI taxonomy): Eukaryota > Viridiplantae > Streptophyta > Magnoliopsida > Poales > Bromeliaceae > Tillandsia > Tillandsia leiboldiana. The sequence goes on from CM055065.1 coordinate 41,458,847, forward strand.
CTTTCCGCTTCAAGAGCGTTTGAGAGAGAAGTCGCTCTTTTTGCTTCTTCTTCGAGATCATGCACTCTCCCTCTCAAACTCTTGTTTTGCTTAGCCACTTTCTTTGAGTCCCTCAAAAGTCTGTGGTAGGCTAGAGCAAAATCTTCACCTTCCGAATCATCCGATTCGTTGTCCGTTGCGTTCTTTTCAACAGTGGAGTTGGACAACGACTCAGATGTACTTGCCATAAAGCACATGAAGGGTGAAGATACGGACGCGTGGAATGCGGTGGAGCTCTTTTCTTCATCACTCGAAGACGACTCATTTGACGTTGAGTTGTCATCCCAAGTGACGACTTGCATCGCCTTCTTCTTTGCCGGATACTTGTTAGGACACTCCGTTGCAATGTGGCCGTAGCCTCGACATTTGAAGCATTGTAGTTGTCCTTCTGAGCTTTTCTTATCCTTTGAGAAGTTCTCTTGCTTTCTTGACTTGTAACCTGAAGTACCCTTGCCTTTGTTCGACTTTCCGAAGGATGGAGATTTGCTTGAATTACCCCTTCGAAAGTTGCGGCGAAACTTCCTTGTCAAGAGAGCGAGCTGCTTCTCAAATTCCTCCATAGAAAGGTTCTCGTCATCGTCTGAGGAGGATGTATCCGCGTCTTCTTCCTTAGTTGTTTTCAACGCATAACCTGAAGACTTAGAAGTGGATGCCTTTCCAGAAGAATTGTTAGTAGTAAATGTCATTTCATAAGTTTGTAATGAACCAACTAATTCTTCTACACGTATTTCGTCCGGGTGTTTAATAGTTTCAATGGCAGTAACCTTTGGGCGAAATCGTTCAGGAAGAGTTCTTAAGATTTTTCTTACAAACTTAAATTCTGGAATCTTCTCTCCCAGATTAGCACATGAGTTTACGATGTCTTGCAATCGTGTATAGTATTCCGTGAAAGATTCATTTTCTGCCATTAAGATAGAGTCAAACTTGCTCGTAAGCATTTGCAGTTTCTGAATCTTCACGAGGTTAGTTCCCTCATGTGTAACCTGAAGAACATCCCAGATTTCTTTCGCAGTCTCACATGCCGAGACGCGAGAGAATTCAGTTTGAGATAAGGCATTAAAAATAGCATTAATTCCCTTGCCATTGTAAGAAGATGAATCTAACTCTTCCTTGGTCCATTTCGACCTAGGTTTTAAGGTGCGAACATCACCATTAAATTCAGTTGGATTAGACCATCCTAATTCAATTGATTGCCACACCCGTTCGTCGATGGAAATTAAAAAGGCTTTCATCCGTACTTTCCAGTACGCATAATTAGTTCCATCGAAGAATGGGGGTCGGTTGATGTTTCCACCTTCAACCATTGTCTACAACCCTATTCCCTGCTCTGATACCACTTGTTGGGTTATATGTAATACGAATCTAAATAGGGGAAAAAACACCTAGAGGGGGGTGAATAGGTGTAAACGTATAAACACTCAAAAAATCGTTGCGATAAAACCCAATGCGGAAATAAAAATAATACGCAAGATTTTTACGTGGAAAACTCCATCACCGGAGTAAAAAACCACGGGACCGATAACACGGCAGAAATCCACTAGAATTAAAACACGTACAAGGTGATTTACCGTACACACTTACGACTCAACCTTTTCCATACGCTCCTAGAGGATCTTCTCCGCTCGCTCCGCGACGCTTCTCGATTCCACGATCTGCGCCCAACGCCGAATCCACGGCGTCCAACGTCGAATCCACGACGTCCGACCGAATCCACGGTCTTCACCCAATAGCACCCTTCGAATCCACGAACGTGCCTCGCTCCGAATCCACGAGAGCGGTTGAACCTTGAATCCACAAGGACACGCGAATCCACGCGCCGATTTTTGGGGTAAATCGTTGTTTTGGGTGGTGATGATCCGCCGAATACTTAGATCAAAGATAGATCGGAAATACCATCTAAGTATTCATTAGTTTGATTCAACTCGAGATGTGAGTATGAAAACCTAGAATCAAACTAATCAATATAGATGAAGAAACATAGAGTATTCTCTAATGATTTCCTTTCTTCTCTATATGTGGATCTATAGCCGTATGAAATGATATATGAAAATGACGGCTATGTGGATTAACCCTAGAAAAAGAGTCATAGGGTCTATTTATAGGTTAGAAACCCTAGGAAGGAGATAAGAATCAAAAACCTAACATTTCTGGAAATTTTACGGACGGCGATCCGGATCGGACTAGCTAGGATCCGGATCGTCGTAACGAGACAGCCAGTTCCAGAAAAACGAAGGTTCGGGATCCGGATCGAAGTGCACGATCCGGATCGTTCATACAGTTTACCAAACATCAACGTTCGGGATCCGGATTGCGAAGCATGATCCGGATCGTTCAAGGAAAATGGTAAACTCACTGTTCGGGATCCGGATCAAGAGACTACGATCCGGATTGAACTGATGTATGAACGAACCACCTTCGGGATCCGGATCGAACAACCTGATCCGGATCCTGAACATGTCTCAAGTCCAGTTTTTGATTTTTATGCAATGAAAGATTCTTCCAAGTGTTTCTACACTACAAGAAGTATTCGGATCACACAAAATATTTAGTTAAACATACCTGATCCTTTTGAAATCTTCTTTCTTGAGATTGAGTTAAATGATCCAACTTTCTTCACCTTCAATCTTCAAGACTTGAGACTTTCACGAAACTACGCCAACTCAAATTCCGTAACAGTAACCACTTGCACCGAAGCCTGGGCTGTGATGACCTGGATCTCCGCAGAGCTGTTGTAGAGTGATTGGTGACTTCTGGGGGCCTGTACTGTGTGTTGGTGTAGCACTCGAGAAATTCAAGTATGGTTGCGAGCGAGGAAGCAGATCTAAACCTTAGTGACTTGCATACCGGTGCGCGTATTGCACAGTTTACGGAGCACTATGTCTGCCTTTCGGATCCGAGTCTGATCTCGAAAATCTGAAATCACTAGTGCGACCGTCTCGTCGAATCGATTGAAAATGATATAAACTAATTGTCGATCCGACGGTCGGATTGTTCAGAAATCAGTAAAGAAGCTTGTGGGGCCCACGACTTAAGTCGTGAATAGTAACCTCCTGATTTAATTCCCCACCGAGCGAACGTTAGCCGATTCACTGTCTGGAGTCCGAATCTAGCGATTCGGGTAGTCGATTTGAATGGCACTGCCATTCTGAGCACAATGGCACTGACGGAATTCGCGTTTAGTGATCCGGGTGCATCGAAGTGCGTGCGTCATACTGCAACTTACAGAACTTTATGGCCCGAGATTTTATTCGAGCGCTGAATCAAGCAAACAAATACGCTACTTGATAGGTCTCGACGAGCCGGACGTCGTGGCGAAGTCGGTTTCGCATTTTGACGAACCATTCGTCTCGAAATGCGTGAAATACGTCGAAAAAAGGGGTATTTTTGTAAAAAGCCCAATATTTTATGTGTCAAATGCAATGAGGTTACTTGGAGAGGGACCTCTATGCATAAAAGACCTACAGCTATGGACTGAATAGTAATAAACAAGGTATAGAGGGACCAAAATGCAAAGAAAGTGGAAAATTCACTAAATTACCCTATACACTAAGGTGGTGGGTTTGGGAGCGGTTGCAACCGCTTGTCCACGTTCCTCACCACCTCTGCCACGACGCCCACTCCCAAAACCACTCTCCCTCGAGTGGGGTGGCTCGTAGTAAGGTGGGGAGGCCGGTTATAACAAGGGAAAGTGGACGTTGGAGGAGAGGGGGATCACACAGAGTTTCTTGCACCCAGTCCCCATCAAAGCTTTCTCCCACTTCCTCTGCATCCTCCCCGGGGCCGTGCGACGCTGGGAGGAGCGAAACGGGCACCAACCCATCTTCCCCAACTCCGGTGAGGTAAGCCCTCTTTACTCTTGGAGTTTTAGAGGCCAAGACCTTTGGAAGTGAGCTTTGTAGGTTCTAAGGATGCTCCACGCACAGCCCCGAAAATGGGAAGCCATCGGTTGGTCGGCGGCCGAGTTGCACAGCCGAGAGCTCCGCCTCGAGCTATCTTTGCTCCCGGCGACTTTTAATGAAAAGTAAAATGATGGGTTGGGACTGTAGGACCAATAGGTCATTTCTGCAAAGTTTGGTGGAGTTTGGTTGAGTAACCACGTTGCAGTTTGAAACCCTAGTTCTCGGGTTTTTTTCATCTTCGGCCGAGCTATGTGCTCCGGCGCCGGCGGGCCTCCCCACCTCCGGCCAAGTGGTCGAGGAGCTCCCTGGGGATGAGAGGGTTGCATCCATGCCTTTGCATGGCTTCCATGCAGCCCGAATGAGGGCCGGCCATGGGTGGCCGAGCTTGAGGCCATTAATGGCGGCCGGTGATCCGGCGACTTCCGACGGCGGGGACAAGGCCAGACCTTCCTAAAAACTTGCTAGGAAGCTATTTCCGCTGTCCTTTTCACCCGAAACCCATTGAGTGAAAAGTTGCCATTGTTGGTAAAAGCTCCAAAACCGAGCTTGCCACCGCCGCGCCGCCGCCGTGTTCTGTTGCCGGCCACAGGCACAGGAGGGTTCTCTGAGGGTGTTAGCACCTGTAGATGCTTTTGGTTAAGTCCCAGAACCCTTGGTGGAACAGTCCCGAATTTCGAGGTTGAGGCATCTTCTTCAACTTCGGGCCCCGGCCATCCGAGGGTGCAAGGCGAAAAACCAAAATGCTGGGAATGTTGCCTGTGTCCTGTGGAGCATTTCCCTTCAAGTTTCACAGGATTTGGTCCAGTAATTGCTGAGAACCAGGTCGGGGAATGGCTTGCGTGTGTTGAGAGGAATAGAGCACACCACCTGTTTGATGAAATGCCTGAGAGAGGTTCTTTTTGGATTTAGGCTTTGAACAGAATATGAAAGTTGCTCAAAAATGTCTCCTGAGCTTGATGCTCACTTCAGATCAAGTTAGATCTGGGTAGACTGAGGTTGGGTGCATTGTATGCGTTGCTAGTGGACTAGGTGTGGATCTGGTCGATCCAGCAACTGCTGGGCTGCAAATGAAGCAAGCCCCAGGGTTTTTAGGTTGCTGTGAGCTTAACCCTAAAGCAGATTTTGATTTGGATTGTTAAAAGTGAAGTTATAGGTTAACCAACCCTTAAAAGAATAGGTTAGCCCAAACACTGTTCCGGGCGGTTTGCGAGGCCGCGACAGTGAGCTCCTGGCTAATTTGGGGTCACTGGACGCGATGCTCGCGTCAGATCTCGGTTTCGTTGAGCCGAAGAAAAAAAAAATGCATTTAAGCTATGTTGGAGAGGTATTTTATGGCCCGAAGTTTTCCTCGGGTACCGTGCTGCTGCAAATGGGTGAGCACGGTGTTCAGCGGGTCGAGTGTCACTTACTGGAAGTGACGGTTCGTAAAAATATTATCCCAGTTAAGAGAACGAGCAAAAACGACTCTTATTTCATTGTAAATGTGCAATTGGGTAAGACTCTAGGGGTCTAACTGCAATTGTAGCCTCATGGGCTGTTTTGGGCTGTACGCCCATGATCTCTAAACCCTTCGTGGGAGGCCCAATGGCTTTCGTTGAGCGGAAATCGGATTTCCGGAAAGTGCCGGCAAAATCCCGGGACTTCGGCGAAGGTTGCCGTATAGCTTGCACACACAGTGAGTTAGTAGGGATGGATACGAGAGAGAGAGGCTATTTTTGACTTGGACTTATTATTCAGGTACTAGCAGTCAGTCGCTAGCCGGTGAGACTCCCAGCGGATTCCGGGATCGCTTGTGTTGAGGTGGGTTTACGGTCGAGGCTGAGTATTGTGTTGGTAATCCAAAAAGGGACTTTTTATTATTAATCGGTACTAACACTGATGGTTTCTATGATGTACTACCTTACCCCGTGACATGGTGACATGGTTACTTGGTTACTTGGTTACTTGGTTACTTGGTTACTTGGTTACTTGGTTACTTGGTTACTTATGCTCGAGTTGCGACACGCGCACCCGCGGTTTGGCCACCGCAAAGGGTGCTCTTTTCCGGAAAGGCGGTCTTTGACCCGTGTTACCCCACGAGGTGACGTAGTGGGGGGCCCCTGACCGCTGGGGGGTCTGAGGCAGCGAGGTGCGAGCAGTGAGACTACCGTGGGATTGGATCCCGATGTGGTCAGGTGTGAGAGTACCGTGGGATTGGATCCCGATGTGGTCAGGTGTGAGACTACCGTGGGATTGGATCCCGATGTGGTCAGGTGTGAGACTACCGTGGGATTGGATCCCGATGTGGTCAGGTGTGAGACTACCGTGGGATTGGATCCCGATGTGGTCAGGTGTGAGACTACCGTGGGATTGGATCCCGATGTAGTCAGGTGTGAGACCGCCGGGTCCGGTGCCCGACGCGGTCAGGTGTTACAGGTGTTACCGGGGTTACAGGTGTTACAGGTGGTACAGGTGGTTGCGAGTTACCGTTACGAGTAGAGCGGTTGTTCCGGCTAGTCTTGCTTTGGTGACTTGGTATTACTTTACTGTTTTAGTACTACTCTTATGATAGTGTCGCTGACTACCCACTCTGTGACAGGTACCTCCAGGGGGTAGAGGTAGGCGACGGTGAGGCCGAGGTGGTAGCAGACGGGCTGAGGGAGCCCTAGTATGCTGTATCATTTACTTTCTCTGCATTTCATTCAGAACAGTAGGTTATTGTGTGGTTCTCGATACCCTTGTGGGGTCGTGTGGATGTTGAGTACTTTCTTGCTGGTTATGCACTACTAATTCCTTTATTGTTCCCGTTGGGCCGTTTTCTAAACCTTGTGGATTTATGCCGTTTTCCAATCTGTTTTCAAAACCTAAGGCTGTGTGGGCCTGTTTTCAAACGGTGAGTTTTTACTTTCAACTAGACTGGCCACGGGTATTGTTTAGTCTTCATGCACCGTACTACTTCGAACTGTTGTGATTAAAAGGGAAAATGGTTGCTTATGCTCGACTATTGTAACAGCCGCGACGCCGTGCATATACAGAGGAGACTCTGCCCGATTTTCGAGTGAATCTGTATATGTGGCGGGTCTGGGCACGCGCCGGGGAAGGAGGTTTTTAAACAATCAAAAAAAAAAAAAGATGTACGCACTTTACGCGTACTTTGAGGTATCGTTTCCGCTAAAATAAAACCCCCGGGGCGTGACAGATTAAGATGGTATCAGAGACTTTGTTTTAATCACAACAGTGACGACCCAACATCCACTGAAATATCACACTTAACTACGAATAAATGAAATGTGTGGGACGTAAGGTTGTAGGACGTGAGTGAACGTGGGGGAAAGGGGAATTTGTGTGATTTATTTACGCACGGTTTCTTTGGTATGCTGAGACTAATATGTTTCCATGGTGTGCACAGATAGAAACCATGGACTTTACGGCAGAGGCGAACCGCGTACTACGCAACCAGCTGCGAGACGTGGCTGTGAAATTGCTAACTCTTGCAGAGCAGGTGGGCATACTGACCCAAGAGCTCGAGAGTGTCGACCGCGCCCAGCACGGCACCGGTGGTGTTAACCCCCGTGGGGCACCCCCGACTAGCGTTTCCACCTTTCAGGGAGCGGTCAATTTGGCCGTGCGCGCGGAGCTAGAGCGCACACGACGAGCACACCCCTACCCCGGGCCGACAGGGGGCCCCTACCAGTGCGGCAGAGCGACCAAGCGCCAGAGGAACAGGTCGAAACCCGGGCAGGCAATGAGAGAGGGACCTACACCACCGACCCCGTGCGTCATTTGTGACGGTGCGCATCCCATGATGGAGTGCCCTTGGCGGAATGAGCATTGCTTCCGGTGTGGCAGGCCGGGCCACACACGTTACGAGTGTCCCCGGAGGCCAGGTGTCACCAGACCCCCGGCACCGAGACCCGACGACCCACGCCTGACGGACTCTTCCGATACCGAGACTCCACCCCGCCACGTCGAACGTAGCTGGCCTAAAGGTTGTGGACGGACCTCCCCAGCCACCCCGGGGAGCAGTGATGCAGAATCCTAGGACAGGTATATATATATATTTTTTAATTCCCTTTACGGTTTTTTTTTTCTTTGGTTAGGCAACGATTCCCATCTTCCGTATCTGTCTTTCTTCCTCCGCGTACGGTACGGTTGTGTCAAGGGGGGGGAGGGTTATATAGGATAGGAGTGGGGTACTCCCCTAGTCCGCCTGAGGAGTTGCGAACGCTAGATAGGAATCCCTTACAGGTGTCGAGGAGAGAACCCTACCTAGTTGTTGGTCTGTTCAAAACCCCGGAGGAGGAACTTCGCGGGAGTAACCACTACCGCGACTGCAGCAGGCAAAGTGTCACCAACCCCCGACGACGACACCAGAAGCGGTGTTTGGAATTCTCGAAGGATTACGACCTAACGACCCAATATCACCCCGGGAAAGCAAACGTGGTAGCGGACGTTTTGAGCAGGAAGGGGCGATTGTGGGAAGAATCGGTAGGTGCGAGGGCTAAACAGAGCAACTTGATCGTGAAATTTTCACGACTAGGGTTGGAAGTAGTGCCAACAGGCACGGTTGCGCAACTTCTAACTCTGGTGGTCAAACCAACACTGTTAGAAAAGATTCGAGAGGAACAGCAGGCGGACTCGCACTTACAGCCCGTACAAGACAAGATCTCACCGGATCAGGAAGGGGACTTTTCAGTGGAAGGCGATGACACCCTACGGTCCCGCGGGTGAATTCGTGTGCCGGACACCCCCGGAATTGAAGAAGGAAATTCTGCCCAAGACACACAGCGCCCCGTTTGCAGCGCATCTAGGAGGCACAAAGATGTACAGGGACCTCAAGCAGACCTCCCGGTGGCCCAAGATGAAGAGGAGTGTAACGCAATTTGTAGCTCGTTGCCTGGGGGGGGGGGTCAACAAATAGGGGCCGAACGTCGACGCCCGGCGGGGGAAACTGCAATCCCTCCTAGTGCCAGAGAGAAACGAGCGGATCAGGAGGGGCGCAAAGCCTTTTGGGAGCGCAAGTCAGGCATGCTTGAGCCTTTCCCCCACTTATTGGATTCATGGTGTATTTAAGTTTCGGGGACGAAACTTCTTTTAAGGTGTGAGTGATGTAGCACTCGAGAAATTCAAGTATGGTTGCGAGCGAGGAAGCAGATCTAAACCTTAGTGACTTGCATACCGGTGCGCGTATTGCACAGTTTACGGAGCACTATGTCTGCCTTTCGGATCCGAGTCTGATCTCGAAAATCTGAAATCACTAGTGCGACCGTCTCGTCGAATCGATTGAAAATGATATAAACTAATTGTCGATCCGACGGTCGGATTGTTCAGAAATCAGTAAAGAAGCTTGTGGGGCCCACGACTTAAGTCGTGAATAGTAACCTCCTGATTTAATTCCCCACCGAGCGAACGTTAGCCGATTCACTGTCTGGAGTCCGAATCTAGCGATTCGGGTAGTCGATTTGAATGGCACCGCCATTCTGAGCACAATGGCACTGACGGAATTCGCGTTTAGTGATCCGGGTGCATCGAAGTGCGTGCGTCATACTGCAACTTACAGAACTTTATGGCCCGAGATTTTATTCGAGCGCTGAATCAAGCAAACAAATACGCTACTTGATAGGTCTCGACGAGCCGGACGTCGTGGCGAAGTCGGTTTCGCATTTTGACGAACCATTCATCTCGAAATGCGTGAAATACGTCGAAAAAAAGGGGTATTTTTGTAAAAAGCCCAATATTTTATGTGTCAAATGCAATGAGGTTACTTGGAGAGGGACCTCTATGCATAAAAGACCTACAGCTATGGACTGAATAGTAATAAACAAGGTATAGAGGGACCAAAATGCAAAGAAAGTGGAAAATTCACTAAATTACCCTATACACTAAGGTGGTGGGTTTGGGAGCGGTTGCAACCGCTTGTCCACGTTCCTCACCACCTCTGCCACGACGCCCACTCCCAAAACCACTCTCCCTCGAGTGGGGTGGCTCGTAGTAAGGTGGGGAGGCCGGTTATAACAAGGGAAAGTGGACGTTGGAGGAGAGGGGGATCACACAGAGTTTCTTGCACCCAGTCCCCATCAAAGCTTTCTCCCACTTCCTCTGCATCCTCCCCGGGGCCGCGCGACGCTGGGAGGAGCGAAACGGGCACCAACCCATCTTCCCCAACTCCGGTGAGGTAAGCCCTCTTTACTCTTGGAGTTTTAGAGGCCAAGACCTTTGGAAGTGAGCTTTGTAGGTTCTAAGGATGCTCCACGCACAGCCCCGAAAATGGGAAGCCATCGGTTGGTCGGCGGCCGAGTTGCACAGCCGAGAGCTCCGCCTCGAGCTATCTTTGCTCCCGGCGACTTTTAATGAAAAGTAAAATGATGGGTTGGGACTGTAGGACCAATAGGTCATTTCTGCAAAGTTTGGTGGAGTTTGGTTGAGTAACCACGTTGCAGTTTGAAACCCTAGTTCTCGGGTTTTTTTCATCTTCGGCCGAGCTATGTGCTCCGGCGCCGGCGGGCCTCCCCACCTCCGGCCAAGTGGTCGAGGAGCTCCCTGGGGATGAGAGGGTTGCATCCATGCCTTTGCATGGCTTCCATGCAGCCCGAATGAGGGCCGGCCATGGGTGGCCGAGCTTGAGGCCATTAATGGCGGCCGGTGATCCGGCGACTTCCGACGGCGGGGACAAGGCCAGACCTTCCTAAAAACTTGCTAGGAAGCTATTTCCGCTGTCCTTTTCACCCGAAACCCATTGAGTGAAAAGTTGCCATTGTTGGTAAAAGCTCCAAAACCGAGCTTGCCACCGCCGCGCCGCCGCCGTGTTCTGTTGCCGGCCACAGGCACAGGAGGGTTCTCTGAGGGTGTTAGCACCTGTAGATGCTTTTGGTTAAGTCCCAGAACCCTTGGTGGAACAGTCCCGAATTTCGAGGTTGAGGCATCTTCTTCAACTTCGGGCCCCGGCCATCCGAGGGTGCAAGGCGAAAAAACCAAAATGCTGGGAATGTTGCCTGTGTCCTGTGGAGCATTTCCCTTCAAGTTTCACAGGATTTGGTCCAGTAATTGCTGAGAACCAGGTCGGGGAATGGCTTGCGTGTGTTGAGAGGAATAGAGCACACCACCTGTTTGATGAAATGCCTGAGAGAGGTTCTTTTTGGATTTAGGCTTTGAACAGAATATGAAAGTTGCTCAAAAATGTCTCCTGAGCTTGATGCTCACTTCAGATCAAGTTAGATCTGGGTAGACTGAGGTTGGGTGCATTGTATGCGTTGCTAGTGGACTAGGTGTGGATCTGGTCGATCCAGCAACTGCTGGGCTGCAAATGAAGCAAGCCCCAGGGTTTTTAGGTTGCTGTGAGCTTAACCCTAAAGCAGATTTTGATTTGGATTGTTAAAAGTGAAGTTATAGGTTAACCAACCCTTAAAAGAATAGGTTAGCCCAAACACTGTTCCGGGCGGTTTGCGAGGCCGCGACAGTGAGCTCCTGGCTAATTTGGGGTCACTGGACGCGATGCTCGCGTCAGATCTCGGTTTCGTTGAGCCGAAGAAAAAAAAATGCATTTAAGCTATGTTGGAGAGGTATTTTATGGCCCGAAGTTTTCCTCGGGTACCGTGCTGCTGCAAATGGGTGAGCACGGTGTTCAGCGGGTCGAGTGTCACTTACTGGAAGTGACGGTTCGTAAAAATATTATCCCAGTTAAGAGAACGAGCAAAAACGACTCTTATTTCATTGTAAATGTGCAATTGGGTAAGACTCTAGGGGTCTAACTGCAATTGTAGCCTCATGGGCTGTTTTGGGCTGTACGCCCATGATCTCTAAACCCTTCGTGGGAGGCCCAATGGCTTTCGTTGAGCGGAAATCGGATTTCCGGAAAGTGCCGGCAAAATCCCGGGACTTCGGCGAAGGTTGCCGTATAGCTTGCACACACAGTGAGTTAGTAGGGATGGATACGAGAGAGAGAGGCTATTTTTGACTTGGACTTATTATTCAGGTACTAGCAGTCAGTCGCTAGCCGGTGAGACTCCCAGCGGATTCCGGGATCGCTTGTGTTGAGGTGGGTTTACGGTCGAGGCTGAGTATTGTGTTGGTAATCCAAAAAGGGACTTTTTATTATTAATCGGTACTAACACTGATGGTTTCTATGATGTACTACCTTACCCCGTGACATGGTGACATGGTTACTTGGTTACTTGGTTACTTGGTTACTTGGTTACTTGGTTACTTGGTTACTTATGCTCGAGTTGCGACACGCGCACCCGCGGTTTGGCCACCGCAAAGGGTGCTCTTTTCCGGAAAGGCGGTCTTTGACCCGTGTTACCCCACGAGGTGACGTAGTGGGGGGCCCCTGACCGCTGGGGGGTCTGAGGCAGCGAGGTGCGAGCAGTGAGACTACCGTGGGATTGGATCCCGATGTGGTCAGGTGTGAGAGTACCGTGGGATTGGATCCCGATGTGGTCAGGTGTGAGACTACCGTGGGATTGGATCCCGATGTGGTCAGGTGTGAGACTACCGTGGGATTGGATCCCGATGTGGTCAGGTGTGAGACTACCGTGGGATTGGATCCCGATGTGGTCAGGTGTGAGACTACCGTGGGATTGGATCCCGATGTAGTCAGGTGTGAGACCGCCGGGTCCGGTGCCCGACGCGGTCAGGTGTTACAGGTGTTACCGGGGTTACAGGTGTTACAGGTGGTACAGGTGGTTGCGAGTTACCGTTACGAGTAGAGCGGTTGTTCCGGCTAGTCTTGCTTTGGTGACTTGGTATTACTTTACTGTTTTAGTACTACTCTTATGATAGTGTCGCTGACTACCCACTCTGTGACAGGTACCTCCAGGGGGTAGAGGTAGGCGACGGTGAGGCCGAGGTGGTAGCAGACGGGCTGAGGGAGCCCTAGTATGCTGTATCATTTACTTTCTCTGCATTTCATTCAGAACAGTAGGTTATTGTGTGGTTCTCGATACCCTTGTGGGGTCGTGTGGATGTTGAGTACTTTCTTGCTGGTTATGCACTACTAATTCCTTTATTGTTCCCGTTGGGCCGTTTTCTAAACCTTGTGGATTTATGCCGTTTTCCAATCTGTTTTCAAAACCTAAGGCTGTGTGGGCCTGTTTTCAAACGGTGAGTTTTTACTTTCAACTAGACTGGCCACGGGTATTGTTTAGTCTTCATGCACCGTACTACTTCGAACTGTTGTGATTAAAAGGGAAAATGGTTGCTTATGCTCGACTATTGTAACAGCCGCGACGCCGTGCATATACAGAGGAGACTCTGCCCGATTTTCGAGTGAATCTGTATATGTGGCGGGTCTGGGCACGCGCCGGGGAAGGAGGTTTTTAAACAATCAAAAAAAAAAAAAAAGATGTACGCACTTTACGCGTACTTTGAGGTATCGTTTCCGCTAAAATAAAACCCCCGGGGCGTGACAGTTGGAGGTGTTTGTGCACCAATTGGACACAAGTGGTGGACTTCGGGCTTAAATGGATCACGAGGGTGATTGGTTGACTCCGTCGGATCTTTAGAAGTGATTTCGCGCGAAACGGATATTAAAATTGGGCTCAGCGCGAAGTTTGGACAAAAGAACACCTTTTCGGATGCCTTCGACAATTTTTAGAGTTGGAATTTGGCAAAACGGACAGCGGATTTGGATTCAGCGCGCGAAAACGGTGAAAATGGACTATTCACTTGTATTTTTCGGAGCCCGGATGATGGGCACGGATTTCTAGGCACATGTGCACTGTTCCGGCTGCGGCGGGCAGCGGCGGAGCACGGCGGGCAGCGGCGGAGCTCGGCGACGCAGCGTCGCGGGCAGCAGCGCGGGTAGCGCGCAGGCGCGGGTAGCGCGCAGGCGCGGGCAGCGCGGAGGCGCGCGGGCAGGCGCGCGGTGCAGCGGGGGAGTGCACCACGGAGCGGGTTCCCATTGGAGCACGGTGGACACGCGGCATCGCGAGGTTGGGTGGCGCAGACGGCGCGGTCCGCGGAGCAGCGCGGGGCGGTGCATGCACCAGGAGAGACACGTGTTTGCTTCCGGTTAGCGAGCTCAGGTAGGCGGGGTCCACGGATACGCACCGGGGCGCCTCGGGCCGCGTGCCTGGCAGGGGGCGCAGGCAGCGCGCGCAGGCGCACGTGGGCGCGCGGCTGGCGCATTGACGCGTGTTTCCCGCGTGTGGGCCGCCACGTGTCGACCTCCGCTGTGGGCCACGCGGCGCGAAGCTAATGGCCGACCTGGCTGTTTGCTGTTCTGCGATGACGTGGCGGCACCTGGTGGTTTCGGGCTGTGGTCGGACGGGCCGGTGCGACCAGCTTTGCGGCGCCTGAAAATTTCGGGCGCCCGAAAGCATGGATACATTGGTCATTTTGGGATTTGTTTTTCCCAGCCTATATATAGGCCGAGAACATCTTCAGAGATCTCTTTCCCTGTTCCTCTTCTCACAGTGCAACCTTCACGAGACTTCCTCCTCTCCCAGAGCTAGTTCTATCTACAGATTTCGGAATTTTTACGCTGCACGCATCCTGAGGTTTTCATTTTTACGGCGCGGCGCGGCGCTCGTTCATTTGTGGTCTCCTTCGTCGCGGTTTGGGTGCGAGGACTCCCCCGGTTTACTCCGACCACCGTTTCCGTCGATTCTTGCGCCGTTGGCTTCACGACAAGAGGGCTACGATCTTCGTGATTTAAGCTTCCCCTCATTTTGAGTTTATCTTGGAGTTTCCCGAGCATTCTTTTGACCCTTTTTCTTGGGCGGAGTTTTGGACAGCGCCACAGTGTTTCTGCGATATCTTTGCGCACAGGAGTCGGATTTAGGCGTGCCAACTGGCGTTTTTCATCTACACAGCGCAAGGAACATCCTCGAATTTTCTTGGATTTTTCTGGATTTTTTCGTAGGTGAAAAAGGCATTATTTTCAGTGTTAGGTGCTACAGTTTTCTGTACATAATTCTTTGGGGTGGTTCCCTTGCAGAATTTATATCTCAGTGTAGAAAACTCGGATATGAACGTGCAGGTACTCGTTTCGACCGGCTTGTCGAGAGGATCGCGACGGTATTTTTTTTGGGAATTTTCTGTGTATAGCTCGCAGGTGAAAATGGCACAACTTTGGGACTGAATTCTGGGACAGCGTGTATTTGGGTACTCGTGTGTTTAATTGTATGTTTTGAGGTAATTGTGAACAGTCATCGTGGCGGTTTATCTGTTTGGGCATTTGGCGTGAAAAGGGATATTGGACAGCGAGGAGGTTCTACAACTGAGGATTTCGCGTGTCCAGGTGGGTGGTTGTTGTTTACGTCTATTTTGACATGCTCACTAGGAATATTACAGAGATCTTTTGGAGCATTATGATCGTTAATTGCTATTCTTATGAGCCTATCATGTGAGACATATCATGTCGGGAATGTTTTTAGGAAACTGCTAAGTTGGAATTATGATTGTATTTGGAACTTAAACATTCTGGCATGGATCTAATGGTAGTACATAATCTTACATGTGGTAGTTAGTGGCATGTTTGGACAATGTGTAATATCTTGTTGGTAGGCACTACTTGGGGCTCTTTTGGACATGTATAGGCGGATGGCTTATGTGAGGGTAGTCAGTGAATTTTAGACATGTGTAAGTGTTTAATGACTTTAGCATGATGGTTATATCTATGCGGAACTATTACCTATTACACATGTGGGACTATTAGTTGTTATACTTCTTTCAATCTGCATGAGGACAATAACATGCTTGTATGGACATCTAGATAGGCCATCTTTTATCGCTACACCTTCATGCTAGAACATGACTTAGGAGAAACCTTGTTCGCTTCTTTTCTCCCTTTCGTTAGTCAGGTGGTTCATGTTGCTCGGGTTTGAGCAGGGGTTTGGGATAGTGTAGCCGGGGCCTAGATTGTAGATTATGGGTTTTGGCGGCGACCGCGGATATTGGGCGGTTGACCGGATGTCGGTCATAGGACATCGGTGCTAGGGGATGATATTGGACTAGAGGGCTTTGTGGCTACCGCAGATTTTGGGCGGTTGACCGGAGGTCAGGAGTTGGACTTGTTGTGGTCAGTGGACTTGCGGCTACCGCGGATAGTAGGCGATAGACTGGATGTCGGATGTGGGTACCGTTGTAATCCTCCTACTTGTGATAACCCACTAGGCATATTGGAGCTAGTCCTATGTTATATTGCTAGTATACTAGTGGAATAAATATTGGATGCTTAATTGGAAGGAATGGGCTTGTGGTTGATACTTGCATCTCTAAAGGACTAGGTATGAATAAAAGGTTTAATTCTTGCAAAAGATAAGTTGTCTAAAACCCCTTGAGTATAGTTTGTTAAACCATATTATGTTATTTGTATATTGGGACATCTTATGCATGTATAGAGACCGGCTTATGGCAACTTGGTACAGTGGATATTCATGAAATAGCATACTCTAATTTGTAAGAATTAGAATACCCGAAATCATGTTATTAAGTAAAGGACTTTTCCATGCTTGTATGGTCACCTAGATAGGCCACCTTTTTCTGCTACACTATCATGCTGGAACTGACATAGGAGAAACCATGCTGTTATTCTTTCTCATGTTATCTAGACTTAGGGGATAGTACGCTCGGGGTCGAGCAGGGGCTGGGATAGTGTAGTCAGACATTTGGGATTTGGGACAGGCAGGCTGTGATGGCAGGGTATTGCGGCAACCGCGGATTTTGGGCGGTTGACCGGACAGTTGTTATTGCATCAGATTGGGGAGAGGATTTGGGCTTCTTTTAGTGGATGGTTCTTTTCCACTTAGATCAGTGTCATGATCCAGTCCTGCGAACTTATTCTCCTATGATACTTATTACTCAGGCATTTTACTCGTGTGGGTCGCTCCCCTCGAGTGCCACTCCGGAGTGTGCGATATACAGACTTTGAGTCCTTGAGTCTCCTATCCCCTATCGGTGTTATGCTTAGGCTGGCATACTCGATTTGGCTGGCATAGCAGGCAGTACCAGTGTTTTCTGGTGTACATATTGGATTTAGTCAGGCAGGCATTTATATTCTGATGCACATACTTAGTTATTCTTTTAGCTTGTTATTTTAGAGGCATAGTGGTAGCTTCTCCATCAGTAGTTTTACTTATAGCTTACCACCTTTGTTTTATTTTCGCCTCTGGTAGTCCTAGTGGGCCTGTCTGAGTTTGAGGTTTTACCCACTATGGGAGGCTACTGGTTTACTCGTAGTTCTCACCCCCATTCTTCTTTCCTCTTTTTCTTCTCCCTTGTTTTGCAGTATCTTCTGCGGGTGCTGCTGGGCTTTCAGCGGCGGGTCGAGAAGAGAGGACGGCTGAGTAGATAGATCTCGAGGCAGGATGAGCGAGTTAGCTGGACTGTTGGTGTACCCATGTTTCCTCAGACGGTTGTACTTTTACATTTGGGACTGGCTTTTGCCAGCAGGTTGTATTTATTTTTGGTGTGCTGGGAGAGTCTGATGTATCATTTATACAGAAGTATTGTATTTTATTTCCAGCTTCAGTCTGAGATGTATTAGTTTTAGTTCAGCTCTGTTTTTATTGCTCCTTTTTATTATCTCTTATATCTGAGCAGGTTTTTGGCGCTTCGTGTATGCGGGAAATACCGTGTGCACGGCGGATCTGTAGACGGGCCCTGGTTCTGGTTTACACCCGGGGCGTGACAGATCAGTTGGTATCAGAGCTTAGGGATAGGTCAGCTGGGACATAGAAAACCCTAGGCTTTTGGCGGACCCTAGGATGTTAGGGCGTGAGAGACGCGTCATTTTGCGAAAGTCGGTGATTTATTTACTTGACTCTTCTAGTGAGTGAAGAGGGATCGATATATCCTATTTTTGTGGGACAGTTATGTTGGCTGCAGACAACATAAAGTTACAAAAATAGGGGGATGTCTTTGATTTTCGCTAGATTGGGTCGAGTGTTTGGGGTGTGCTGATTTGCGGTTTTATCGTGGTGAGCGGTGTCTCCACGACGTTGGGCCCTGACCCGGGTGCACCCTGGTGTGGCAGTTGGGTCAGAGCTGGTTGTTTCGGGCCGGATACCCAGATTGGAGTCTGAGAGCTCCGGACCCAAAGGGTAGTAGTGTTGGAGGCAGATCAGCGGTGGAGTGACACAGTTGTCGGAGTAGCGAGTAGCCCCCTCCGTCCCGACGTTTAGTGCTGGGGCAACGAGGCAGGATGGATAGTTGACAACGGGAAAGCTGTGGGATTGCTTTGATCGAGTGAGCCAGTTTTGGCGGATGAGTCATTTCGATTCGTGGGATTGAGTAGGGAACCTTTGGAGGCAGGGTCGTGTTCGGTGGGGATGGAGAGAGTACTTGAAAGCCTTTTGTGTCAAGAGTTAACGCAGTTGCTGAACTGCATGCTCCATGTGTAGAGGGACGGGGCGCATAGGATATGAGTGTCTGAGAGTAGATTGCGCCAGGATACTTTTTTACTCGTTGGGTCCCTTCATTACGGATTTGGGACACCTCATTGGAGTAGGCGCCGGGTATGGAGCGTGGCATTGTAGTTCCTTTGGATTGGGATCTGGCGCCTGAGGCGAGTTCTGATGGAGGCGCTTGGCGCCGGGTGATGGAGGACAGATCAGTTGGATGAGGCATTCCCAATTTCTTTCTCCAGGGTAGTGGATTTTTGAGACTGTCAGAGCACATAGATTACAGCGGTCGGTGTGGTGGTAGGTTTCAGTTGCTCAGGGCTTTTGGGTTCGTATCTTTTGTTACGGGAGTATTCCCTTCTTGGTGGGTAGTGCTTTTACTTCATTGCTTGGGTGAGGGGTAGGATGGTCACCACGTGCACGGGAGGCTTATTTTCCCGATCGCGTTTGGCACGTGGAGGAGAGTTGTTGGTCCTGCCCGGTGCAGCTTGAGTCCTAGATTTTGCCGGTAGACCTGATAGTCTTGACTCAGCTGCGGGGTGTTGTTGTGGTACTCGTTGGGCTGGCTGGTTCGGTTTTTCTTTCGCGGCGGTTGATTATGCCGCTAGGACGGTTTTCTTGGGGAGCCAGGCCCGGAGATGTTGGTGTACCTGGGTTGCTGAGGGTTATCTTCGCCTCTATAGTTTTGACTTCGTGAGCGAGGCGGATGTTTCGCAGTGGATGCGTAGCCTTTTTTGCTGGTGTAGTTGAGGGACCTACGACGGCGCCGGGACTCGGGGATACCCCCCTTTGGTTGCGAGTTCCCGGCTGTTCTCCTATCGGAGTTGTCTAGCATGTCACTAGTTTGAGAGTTGAGTACACAACTCCAGGATTCGATGTTTTGGAAATTTTGTCAGACCAAGTGTGTCGCCTTCGGGGGCGCCAGTGCCATTCGAGTTGTGGAAGGTTGGTTCACTTCGGCTTTGTGTGGATCCCCGGGAATTTGATGAAGTGACCATCCGGAGCTAGCACCCTTGTCGAGCATGGAGGATTTGATTTACCAGCTGTAAGGGTCCCGGGTCTTCCTGAAGGTGGATTTGTAATCTGGTTTTCTCGACTGCTTATGGCTGTGTGTTGATGCCGGAGAGTTGGGGAATTGCTTCTACATCCCGATGGTTTAAAGATTAGAGATCAGAGTTGGGGGACTTATATTGGATACCTCGGGGGTACGGAGGTACTCGGATCGAGTTTTTGTGCTGATGGACTTGTGGTTGGATTATCGGGGGCCCTGGGAGGAGCGGATGCTTTTGCCGATGCAGGCTACTTGGTCACTCGAGCGGTTAACCCAGCTATACTGGGATGAGGTGGTGCGGTTTTCTGGAATGCCCGCCTCTATTTTGTTCTAGTTAGAGACCCGAGGATTGTATCGCGTCTCTGGAGGAGGTATTAGACAGCCTTGGGAGCTTGAGTGGTGGATGATTGGATATTTACCCCCTCTATTTGGTTGAGGTTCTGGGTTGAGGAATGATTTTAGTTTCGAGGATGAAACTATCTTTTAGTGGGGGAGGATGTGATGACCTCGATCTCCGCAGAGCTGTTGTAGAGTGATTGGTGACTTCTGGGGGCCTGTACTGTGTGTCGGAGGTGTTTGTGCACCAATTGGACACAAGTGGCGGACTTCGGGCTTAAATGGATCACGTGGGTGATTGGTTGACTCCATCGGATCTTTAGAAGTGGTTTCGCGCGAAACGGATATTAAAATTGGGCTCAACGCGAAGTTTGGACGAAAGAACACCTTTTCGGATGGCTTCGACAATTTTTAGAGTTGGAATTTGGCAAAACGGACAGCGGATTTGGATTTAGCGCGCGAAAACGGTGAAAATGGATTATTCACTTGTATTTTCCGGAGCTCGGATGATGTACACGGATTTCGAGGCACATGTGCACTGTTCCGACGGCCGGCGGGCAGCGGCGGAGCACGGCGGGCAGCGGCGGAGCTCGGCGGCGCAGCGTCGCGGGCAGCAGCGCGGGCAGCGCGCAGGCGCGGGCAGCGTGGGCAGCGCGGAGGCGCGCGGTGCAGCGGGGGAGTGCACCACGTGGCGGGTTCCCACTGGAGCACGGTGGACACGTGGCATCGCGTGGTTGGGTGGCGCAGAGGGCGCGGTCCGCTGCGCAGCGCGGGGCGGTGCATGGACCAGGAGGGACACGTGTTGGCTTCCGGTTGGCGGGCTCAGGTAGGCGGGGTCCACGGATGCGCATCGGGGCGCCTCGGGCAGCGTACCTGGCAGGGGGCGCAGGCGGCCCGCGCAGGCGGCCCGCGCAGGCGCACGTGGGCGCATGGCTGGCGCGTTGACGCGCGGTTCCCGCGCGTGGGCCGCCACGTGTCGACCTCCGCTGTGGGCCGCGCGGCGCGAAGCTAATGGCCGGCCTGGTTGTTTGCTGTTCTGCGATGACGTGGCGGCACCTGGTGGTTTCGGGCTGTGGTCGGACGGGCCGGTGCGACCAGCTTTGCGGCGCCCGAAAATTTCGGGCGCACGAAAGCAAGGATACATTAGTTATTTTGGGATTTGTTTTTCCCGGCCTATATATAGGCCGAGAACATCTTTAGAGATCTCTTTCCCTGTTCCTCTTCTCATAGTGCAACCTTCGCGAGACTTTCTCCTCTCCCAGAGCTGGTTCTATCTGCAGATTCCTGGATTTTTTAGTGGCACGCATTCCGAAGTTTTCATTTTTACGGCGCGGCGCAGCGCTCGTTCATTTGTGGTCTCCTTCGTCGCGGTTTGGGTTCGAGGACTCCCCCGGTTTACTCCGACCACCGTTTCCGTCGATTCTTGCGCCGTTGGCTTCACGACAAGAGGGCTACGATCTTCGTGATTTAAGCTTCCCCTCATTTTGAGTTTATCTTGGAGTTTCCCGAGCATTCTTTTGACCCTTTTTCTTGGGCTGAGTTTTGGACAGCGCCACAGTGTTTCTGCGATATCTTTGCGCACAGGAGTTGGATTGAGGCGTGCCAATAGGCGTTTTTCATCTACACAGCGCAAGGAACATCCTCGAATTTTCTTGGATTTTTCTAGATTTTTCCCGAAGGTGAAAAAGGCATTATTTTCAGTGTTAGGTGCTACAGTTTTCTGTACAGAATTCTTTGGGGTGGTTCCCTTGCAGAATTTATATCTCAGTGTAGGAAACTCGTATTTGAACGTGCAGGTACTCGTTTTGACCGGCTCGTCACGAAGATCGCGACGGTATTTTTTTGGGAATTTTCTATGTATAGCTCGCAGGTGAAAATGGCACAACTTTGGGACTGAATTCTGGAACAGCGTGTATTTAGGTACTTGTGTGTTTAATTGTATGTTTTGGGGTAATTGTGAACAGTGATCGCGGCGGTTTATCTGTTTAGGCATTTGGCGTGAAAAGGGATATTGGACAGCGAGGAGGTTCTACAGCTGAGGATTTCGCGTTATCGTTAATTGCTATTCTTATGAGCCTATCATGTGAGACATATCATGTCGGGAATGTTTTTAGGAAACTGCTAAGTTGGAATTATGATTGTATTTGGAACTTAAACATTCTGGCATGGATCTAATAGTAGTACATAATCTTACATGTGGTAGTTAGTGGCATGTTTGGACAATGTGTAATATCTTGTTTGTAGGCACTACTTGGGGCTCTTTTGGACATGTATAGGCGGATGGTTTATGTGAGGGTAGGTAGTGAATTTTAGACATGTGTAAGTGTTTAATGACTTTAGCATGATGGTTATATCTATGCGGAACTATTACCTATTACACATGTGGGACTATTAAGTTGTTATACTTCTTTCAATCTGCATGAGGACAATAACATGCCTGTATGGACATCTAGATAGGCCATCTTTTATCGCTACACCTTCATGCTGGAACTCGACTTAGGAGAAACCTTGTTTGCTTCTTTTCTCCCTTTCGTTAATCAGGTGGTTCATGTTGCTCAGGTTTGAGCAGGGGTTTGGGATAGTGTTGCCGGGGCCTGGATTATAGATTATGGGTTTTGGCAGCGACCGCGGATATTGGGCGGTTGACCGGATGTCGGTTATAGAACATCGGTGCTAGGGCATGATATTGGACTAGAGGGCTTTGTGGCAACCGCGGATTTTGGGCGGTTGACCAGATGTCGGTTATAGGACATCGGTGATAGGGCATGATATTGGACTAGAGGGCTTTGTGGCAACCGCGGATTTTGGGCGGTTGACCGGAGGTCAGGAGTTGGACTTGTTGTGGTCGGTGGACTTGCGGCTACCGCGGATAGTAGGCGGTTGACCGGATGTCGGATGTGGGTACCGTTGTAATCCTCCTACTTGTGATAACCCACTAGGCATATTGGAGCTAGTCCTATGTTATATTGCTAGTATACTAGTGGAATAAATATTGCATCTTTAATTGGAAGGAATGGGCTTGTGGTTGATACTTGCATCTCTAAAGGACTAGGTATTAATAAAAGGTTTAATTCTTGCAAAAGATATGTTGTCTAAAACCCCTTGAGTATAGTTTGTTAAACCATATTATGTTATTTGTATATTGGGACATCTTATGCATGTATAGAGACCGGCTTATGGCAACTTGGTACAGTGGATATTCATGAAATAGCATACTCTAATTTGTAAGAATTAGAATACCCGAAATCATGTTATTAAGTAAAGGACTTTTGCATGCTTGTATGGTCACCTAGATAGGCCACCTTTTTCTGCTACACTATCATGCTGGAACTGACTTAGGAGAAACCATGTTGTTATTCTTTCTCCAGTTATCTAGACTTAGGGGATAGTACGCTCGGGGTCGAGCAGGGGCTGGGATAGTGTAGTCAGACATTTGGGATTTGGGACAGGCAGGCTATGATGGCAGGGTATTGCGGCAACCGCGGATTTGGGGCGGTTGACCGGACAGTTGTTATTGCATCAGATCGGGGATAGGATCTGGGCTTCTTTTAGTGGATGGTTCTTTTCCACTTAGATCAGTGTCATGATCCAGTCCTGCGGACTTATTCTCCGATGATACTTATTACTCAGGCATTTTACTCGTGTGGGTCGCTCCCCTCGAGTGCCACTCCGGAGTGTGCGATATACAGACTTTGAGTCCTTGAGACTCCTATCCCCTATCGGTGTTATGCGTAGGCTGGCATACCCGATTTGGCAGGCATAGCAGACAGTACCAATGTTTCCTGGTGTACAGATTGGGTTTAGTCACGCAGGCATTTATATTTTGATGCACATACTTAGCTATTCTTTTAGCTTGCCATTTCAGAGGCATAGTGGTAGCTTCTCTGTAGTGGCCCTGGTTCCCATGCAACGTTCTTCCGATGAATCCACTCATAGAACACCTAGTGTTGGTGTATCTGGCCCATGGTGCATCAATGGGATGTCACAGATGGACCCTGTGAGATATTATTAGCAGTGTTGGCCTTCGGCTAGGTTTGCCGAAATTTCTGAAAAGAATTAGGCCAAACAGAGGTCGGAAACGGATTCAACACGGAAAAACGCTTGAAAACGGCTATTTACTTGCCTTTTTCTGAGTCCAGATGCCCAAAAAGGGACTCCCAGAAGTTTTTATTGGTTTCTAGTGCATGGGAGGGGCCGTAGACCGCCGGCATGCCACGTGGCGGCTTGTCATTGGCCGGTTTATAGCGCACGGTCCACAGAGTAGCGCGGCTGGGTGCACAGATCCGGCGCAGGGACACGTGGCACCGCCTGATTGGCGGGCTCAGGGCGCGCGGTCTATCGGGTGAGCGCGGCGGTGCATGGACCAAGGCGGGGGACATATGGCAGCCTCCGGTTGGTCGGTGCACGCGGCGCGGTCCACGGAATTCCAAAGCGGGATGCGTGGACCGGGTGTAGGGGACACGTGTCACCCTCTGATTTGCGGGCGCACCGGGCGTGGTGCACGGGGGCCTGGGCTGGCGCCTCGGGGCACGTGCGCACGAGGGGGCCACGCCACGCGACCGGCTGGACACGTGGCGCCCGCTCATTGGCGGGCGCCAACCGCCTTCCTGTCCCGGGGGAGGCCACGTGGCAGCCTGTGGGTGGCCCGCACAGCTGTTTGCTGTTCGGCGGGCCACGTGGCATCACCGGGTGAATTCGGGCGTGAACAATGTTGGGCCGGCCCAACACTGTTGCCGCCCGAAAGTACCGGGCGCCCGAAAAGTTGGGCCGAAAGCCCAATACTTGTCTTTTTTGGTTTTTTCCGGGTGAGGCCTATAAATAGGCCCCTTTGGGCCTCATTTTTGAGGCTTTTCCTGAGTGTTTCTGCCTAGGTGCCCCTCACCAAAGTTCTTCCTCTTCCTCTTGTGCATCTTTTGGCAGAAGCTCAGAATTTTTGGTGACCGCAACGACAACGATTTCAGCATCGTAGTGCGGAGCAACGATTTACTGTTGGAGGCCCATTTTCGTCGCACTTCTGTCTGTGAGGTCTACAGAGCTACCCCGACAATATTTTTGGACGATTTCTGCGCCGACGGTTTCACGAGAGGTATATCTACAAATTTCGTGTTGGTCACTTTTTCCAGATTTGAGCTTTTACTGGGGTTTTGGGTACATTTTTAACCCCCTTTGCGGCTGATAGACTGTTTGGACAGCACCTACTTGTCAGATTTTTATCTCCACATCCGGACATCGGAATTCGACGTTTAAGGGCTCTATCGACATCTACTCTTCGCGTGGATCGCCGTTGTATTTTATTGTTTTTTTGGAGTTTGTTTTACAGGTGAAATTTTCGCAGTAAGAGGACTGTTCACCGCAGAATTTGTAAACTTGGAATTTTGTGGAATTAAGTGTAACTTTGGGATGTATTTTGTACCCAGGATGTATTGAGCACTACTACTGTACTGTTGGCTTGGTGGTTGTACTGAGATATCTATTTTCTGGGCTTTCTCAGCTGTACGATTCCGGACAGTTAGCACGTTCAGGTGGGTGACCTTGCTTTCAAGATCTATGGACCGCGTGCTAATTCTATGTATGTACGATCATGCATGTTAGTAATTGGACTAAAAAGCATGTGGAAACTGAATGCTATTACTCTTGGTATCAGTTGATGAATCTTGTGATCTTATTGTGATTCCTACATCTTGTTAATTATTGAAATCTTGGAACTTGACCTAGCACCCCCGTCATATGTATCATGTTCAGCCAGACTATAGAAAACTTCAACTTCGGCTAGGTTTCTTTTATTGCTCTAGACATTTCCCACATCACTGTTATACTTGTCATTCTGGACTTAGTTTTTCTCGCCCGGGTTGTGGGTTGGAGGTCGGGTGGTTGTGGGATGCTTTTTACACTCGTGTCTGCGGACCAAGTGGAGTTGATAGCAGTCTGTAGATCAGATTTCTTTGGGAGAGTAACAGTGGTTATAGATCAGGGTTCTTTGGGAGCCGTTAGTGTGACAGTGAGTCTCGGCTGTGTGGTTTTCCAGCCTGTGAGTGAGACAGTGTTTTGTTGGTTTTAGCCGATCTTGTTGATCGAGGATTTGGATCATAGCCTGCATGAGCCACATTTGAGCTCGACAGAGATGCGCGGATACTTTGCTCGGTGAGGTCGCGCCCCTCGAGTGCCACTCCGGAGTAGGCGAGACCGAGTTGTTGTACCGGCATTGAGAGTGATACTTGGACCAGGTTGTTGTACCGGCGTTGAGATTGAGCTATATACCGGGTTGTTGTACCGGCGTGAGATTGAGCTCTTCTATCGCGACTTGTCGACGCATTTGTCCCTCTGGCTGAGCCAGTTTTGGCAGTCATGGACGCCCTACGTAAGTCCGGTCCTCCGGGATGTAACGGCAGTAGGTAGGCGCAGGTTTGACTGGACCCGATGTGGCAGTCAGTTTAGATTGGGTGATCTGAGTTGAGGGCTAGTTGTGGCATACTGTTCTTTTTGTTCCACTCCTTGAGCGTCTAGATAGAGGCATAGTAGCTGTAGACTTTACTTTTCTAGTTTTTCCTTACAGCACTGCATTATTACTTTATGCCTCTAGTAGACTTAGTGGGCAGACCGTCGGGCTTGTTAGCGGCACCCACTGAGAACTACTGTGGGATGTAGTTCTCACACCCGTCGTGGTGTCTTCTCCCCAGGGACTTCTGCTTCGGTTCCTGCAGCTCCAGTTGCTGATCCAGCTTTTTCAGACCGAGGTAAGGGAGTCGCGAGATAGATCCCTTCCTGTCATCCTCAGAGTGAGAGTAGATGTACCCCTTACTACTTTTGAGTGTGTTATGTTGAGTGACTTTTGTAGTGAGGTATCGAGTTGTACCTTTCTTTTACTGCTGTTCAGAGAGACTCTTGTTTTTGGTGAGGTTGGTTTGTATATTTTAGAGCTGTAGTTGTATTATTTTATCTTTTATTTCAGCTTTTACTTTTTCAGCTCTGATATCTGCTAGTATAGATGATTCTTTTGCAGGTTAGTCGCTATGTCTATACGGGGCTTCCCGTATGGGCGGCGGATCTGTTGACGAGCCCGGGTCGTAGTTACGACCCCGGGGCGTGACATTCTCCATCAGTAGTTTTACTTATGGCTTACCACTTTTGTTTTATTTTCGCCTCTGGTAGTCCTAGTGGGCCTGTCTGAGTTTGAGGTTTTACCCACTATGGGAGGCTACTGGTTTACTAGTAGTTCTCACCCCCATTATTCTTTCCTCTTTTTCTTCTCCCTTGTTTTGCAGTGTCTTCTGCGGGTGCTGCTGGGCTTTCAGCGGCGGGTCGAGGAGAGAGGACGGCTGAGTAGATAGATCGCGAGGCAGGATGAGCGAGTTAGCTGGACTGTTGGTGTACCCATGTTTCCTCAGACGGTTATACTTTTACTTTTGGGACTGGCTTTTGCCAGCAGGTTGTATTTATTTTTGGTGTGCTGGGAGAGACTGATGTATCATTTATACAGAAGTATTGTATTTTATTTCTAGCTTCAGTCTGAGATGTATTAGTTTTAGTTCGGCTCTGTTTTTATTGCTCTTTTTTATTATCTCTTATATCTGAGCAGGTTTTTGGCGCTTCGTGTACGCGGGAAATACCGTGTGCACGGCGGATCTGTAGACGGGCCCGGATTCTGGTTTACACCCGGGGCGTGACATGGGCACTCACGGCCAACTCCCCACAACCCACCTCACATCTCGCAACAGCCCCGAGCCCAACTGCTTCTTCCCCTGGCCGGTTTGGAATAGGAAGAAGGGATGCCATTGTTGGGAATCCGAGCTTGGGAGAGAGGAGAGATTCGACTACCAACTCTTCTCCGGAGAGTTAGAGTCCATCCCTTGTTTTCTGTACACCTCGCCTAAGGCGCGCAATCGTCGGAATCCACTACCGGACGCCGGAGAAGAACTTCTTCTTCTATTTATCTAACCGAGGTAGGCTCTACCCATCCCTCTCTTGTTTTTCTTCCCTCGAGACTCATGGCAGTGTTTCCCTGACATCGAGAGCATCTTACTGGTGCAGCCGCGCGACCCGAAGCTGCCCAGTTCGGGCGGAGGCAGAGGAGCCGCCGGAACCCTAATCGGGCTGGGACTTCATGCGCGCCAGTTCCGGTGTGGTCGCAGGTGATCTGAACTGCTGGGCTCCCTCTGTAGACTCCCAGGAAGATTCCTGTGAAGTTTGGGAGCTCCTGATTCTGTGTGCGGGCCGTGAGGCAAAGCCCTAGTTTCTCGTTCTTGCTTGGAGCGAAGCCTCGCCGCCGGCCGCCACCGGCGCTTCTCAACCCCTGCCACCCCCCTGGTAAGTTTCCTAGCACCTTCACAGTCCCTCCAGTACCCTTGCATGTGGCCGTAAAACCCTGGTTAAGTTTCCACCATTGTCATCTTCAAGCTTGGCCACAAGCTGCCCTCCGGCCAAACGCCGCACCGGGCCGTCGGAGCTTGACTCGGTGGTGCCCCTGCCACCTCTGGGAACCTTCTCCATCGGTGACTTGCTTTGGGTGGTGGCTGGAGCCCGGGTTGGGGCAACCTCGGCCAACCGAGCTCTAGGCAAGGTGCACTTCGGCTACCTTGCTCCAGCGCTGTCTCCGGCCACTCCACAGTCTTAGGTAAGTGAGCCTCGACCTCCCTCTACCCTCTAGAGTGTGATGCTCATTTTGTTTCTGGTTGCGTTGGCCTAGTGAGGAATTTCTTTTGGGTCGGGCTCGAGCTTGGTGTTCATGGTCGTGGGTGTTTCTGCTACTGTTCCGGCGACCTTTTGGCTCAGGCAAGGTGAGCCTCTGAACCTCCAGGGCATCCTGAGCATGGTGCTGTTTACAGTTTGTAGTTTGGTTGAGTGGTTGCTTTGGAATCTCAACTTAGATAATTGTTGTTTTGAGTAGGTTGAGTTTTACCCCTTCTTGGACCTCGTGCCACTCTCGGACAGTGAGCATGGACTCTAGAAAGTCGAGGACCTCTGACTGGAACCTTTGGATTATTTCGAAACTCTTCGGATTCGGGTAACGACACTAAACTTGAGTTATATGTGTATTTATGCAACTTGTGGGAAGTCTTGGGACCTTGATGAAATTATGACACCATGTACTGTTCTGGGTAGGGTATAGATGTTTCTGAACTTTTCGTTCATGATCTAAGATTTTCGTGGATCGAGAATTTATTAACGACTTGTAGAATGATAAACTGTTGGTTCGCGGTAATTTTGGCATTTTGGACTTTGGATCCTATCTAGGGGCATTAAGTTGCCCAGGTATCTTAAGTGAAGCGTTCTGAAATAGCACGCCAAGTTTCATTTAATTTGGTAGCCTGTAGGCTCTGATCGGATCATTTGTGATCGATCGGTGGATTACCGGATTTCCGGCGGATCCCGAGACCTTGAGTGGTTTAGGTGTTACTACACTGTATAGGTTATGGTTTTGAGATGAGTCTTTTACTAATAGATGATTATGATTCAGGCCCGAGCTTGCAGGAGCCGCCTCATCAGTCGAGCAGCGGCTATCGGGAGTCGCCTCGCCATTGCAGCAGCGGATATTAGGACCGTCTAGGTTGAGGTGGGTACTCCGATCCGGGTATTGGTATAGTGTAACCTTGGGTACCGTGATGGACTGATCCCATTGGTTGCCTTACTAACCCTACTTGATGTGTTTACTGCTTGCTATCATATCTATACTCAGTGTTTCAGACACTCTTAGACTCTATTGTTATATATCACCTACTGCTAGACAATATGTGCAAGTATTTACAATTTTACATGGCATGATAGAGTAGGTGGATATCTTGTTATCATGGCATATTTATTGAGGTATTACCATACTTGATCCCGATTGGGAGTTCTCGGCTGTTCGCCGTATTCCGATCTTTTGACCGCGAGCTTGAGCATCTATTTTGGAGACCGCTATGCACCAGTTGGACATCTTCACGTACACCAGTGGGCTGATCCACCATAGTGGTGTTCTTTACTGGTAGAGTGGTCTGAGCAACCCGTGAGCTCGTTTATATGGATGCACCTGTGAGACCGGGCGATATTGAGCCCCTTTGATAGTCAGCAGGTGTGGGGTTCATGTCAGATTTGGTTTTGGTACTAGCCTGAGGTCCAAGTGACCAATAGTGGCATATGGTTGGATATAGCAGATTATTGACGATGCATTTTTATAGTTGGCTTATATTAGTCCATTCACATGCTTTCATACCTATCGTTATACCTGCATTCATATCTGCTGGATATCTATTCTTTCTATCTACTTTATACCTGCGTTGCTATGCTATATCTACCTTACTACTTACACCCACTGAGATACATTTAGTTGTGTCCACACCCCTGGGTGACTTTTGCAGGTCGGTCGGGTAGCGGGTATCGGGACGATCTGTGAGGATATTGCGTTAGTACGGTCCCATGGCAGAACATTTTCTAATTATTTCCAGTTGTTTGATAGCATGTTTAGGACTTTAAATTGTTGGATTAACTCTAGTAGATGTTTAATTGTTATGCTTTTAATAATAAACCTCGCTGTAGGATTATGTGGTTATTTTCATGCCGAGCCGAGCTTGTGTAGGAGAGATCTTGGTTTTGGACAAGAGATCTCCTATTCGCGTGGCGAATCTGGACACGTTTGGGGGTTACTTTTTGAACTCTGATTTTTTTAAAAAAAAAAGAAAAAAAAAAAGAAAATTAGATCGCTTTTAAAACCCATGGCGTGACAGATTTTATGGTATCAGAGCCAGGATTTCGAAACCTAGTATTTGTTAGGATTGAGACCTAGGATGACTGATAATATTCGTGAGAGTGCGGGGTTTTGCATACGGGTTAGGAGCTCAAGTGTTTCGTCACTGAAGAGTTTATCTTAACCTGTCTATCCTTGTTTCAGTTATGGCTCGTCCTAGGTGAGGAGATGGTGTCGGGCAAGGTGTGGTTCTAGTCGAGGTGTCGGCCGTCCTCGCCGAGCGCAGAGAGAGCCTGAGGGCTCTGACAGGTTTCAGCGGCTAGAGGATCAGCTGGCTGCACTAGCAGGCGTGGTACAGCAGATGGCTCAGCAGCAGGCAGCTGCATTTACTGCGCCAGCCCCATCAGCCCCACCACCAGCCGAGGAGCCCGCGGGACCTAGTGATCCCCCTACTGTTCAGGTGCCACCTGTGGTGATAGCTCCGGCTGCCGCCATGACCTCAGGAGCCATACCGGAGGCCGCTACCGCTAGCGACGCGGTGCAGGCGGAGAAGGCTCGAGCTAAAGCTGTGCTTATGGAATTCAAGAGGCTTAATCCGCAGATCTTTCTTGGGGATGCAGATGATTTTTGGGCTGTTGAGCAATGGGTAGAGCATATGGAGAAGCTCTTTCGTGATCTCTTTACGGAAGAGCAAGATAAGGTTCATCTAGCCGCCCATTGTCTCGATAAAGGAGCAAACAAATGGAGGGACAGACATCTCCGGGAGCATTTTGAGAGGCGACCTGAGCCTTCTTGGCGGGACTTTAAGGAGGCAATTTATCATCGTTATCTCAAGGATACAACTAAGGAGAATCTCGAGCGTGATCTGAAAAATATTCATCAGGGCGATCGCACTATACGGGAATACGAGAGGGACTTCTCCCGTATCGCTGATTTGATACCTCAGGCTGTGCGCGATGAGAGGCGCAAGGTCCGGCTCTTCTCTCAGGGGCTGCGGCACGAGATTCGGCGCCAGCTTTCTTCCTACCTGATCTCAGACTTTGATAACTGCGTCGAACGCTGCCTCTCCATTGAGGCTGATGTTGTTATGTTCCATGCGGAGCGGCAGGCAGCGGATAAGGGAAAGGAGAAGAAGAGACTTTTCTCTGGGGACGGGGGTGGATCCTCCAGCAAAAGGAAACCTCCAAAACACCCTTGATCCCAGAGGCAGGCCAGGAGCGCTTCTTCTAGTGGCAGGTAGCAGGGTAGACGACCCTGTATTTTCTGTGGTGGCTCACACTGGGCCAACACTTGTGATCAACGTCATGGTCGGTGTAATGGATGCGGACAGGCGGGGCATGTCAGTTCAGCTTGCCCTAATGCTTCTTCTACCGTACAGTCCTCTGCTTCAGCTCCGGCTCCACAGCGACGTCAAGGTCACTCGTCGGGCACTGCACCTTCTGGGCGTCCCCCTCTTCCCCAACAGTCTGAAGGGGCGCGCCAGACTTCGGGAGGACGGGTCTACTCTATGACCGAGCACGAGGCTACTTCGGAGGAGAACCTGGCAGGTACGATTATTTTATTTGGTATTCAGGCTAAAACATTATTTGATGCTGGAGCTACTCATTCCTTTATATCTAGTCATTTTATTGCCACTCATGGTTTCTCAACTCAGCCTACCAAATCTAGATTTCGGGTAGAGGCCACAGCACTCCTATTGATAGGGAGTGTCGAGCTTGCCCTGTTCGTCTAGGCGAGCGGGTTTTTCCTATTTCTATGCTAGTTCTCAAGTTACGCCATTATGATATTATTCTGGGGATGAACTGGCTGGTAAAGTATCGGGCTACTATTAACTGCGCCCAGTGGAGTTTGATCCTTGCACCGCCGGGTGAGGCGGAGATGATTTATTCGAGATTTGAGCCATCTTCATTCTTGGGGTTGTGCTCAGTGTCCCCTGTCCAGCGAATCAAGAACGGGTGTGTAGCATTTCTAGCTATGGCTATTGACACCCGGGTTGAGGCATTGAGGATCGAGGATATTTCTGTGGTCCGTGAATTCCCTGATGTTTTTCCTGCGGTGTTTCCGGGGATGCCTCTTGAGAGAGAGATTGATTTTGTCATTGACCTCATCCCTGGTACTGCACTGATATCTCGAGCACCTTATCACATGGGGTACGCCGAGTTGAAGGAGTTGAGGACCCAGCTTGACGATTTGCTTGCGCTGGGATTCATTAGATGTAGAATACCAGAATTTCGGATAGCGCACCGACCTAGCAAGATGGCATGGAGCGGAGAAATCGCCTCGGGCGTGTTCTATATATGTTTTCAGTTGAGTTCGGGTTGATTCGGATCAACGTGGAAGCCCCAGCTTGATTCGGAGTTTTCGGGCTTTGTGCGCCGATAGAGGACTGGTTTGGGAAGCCCCGATTCAACCGTGGTGTGCAGAAAAATTGGGAAATTCTTGGACCAGGTGTATTTTATGATTACAGTGGAGTTCGGGAGGTTCCGGACTGACGCGGAGGACCCGAAGGCGAAAAGTGAGTTGGAACTGACAATTTTGGAACCGGTTTTTGAATTGAGCACCCCGACTCCACAGTTGAGCTTTTTGAGTTGGAAAAGCTTTGGACATGTGTATTTTCAGATTACAGTGGAGTTCGGGAGGTTCCGGACTGGTGCGGAGGCCCCGAGGGCAAAAAGTGAGTTGGCGGGGGCTTTTGATGGATTATTTAATTAATTTAATTAATTTATTTAATTAGTGGCTTGGGTTTGTGAGGTATGGAATAAAAGAAAGAGTGAAAGTGGATTAAGTGGAGGAGATATTTTTTTGTTGGGTTGAGAGTTTAATTAAGCTCTCTACAGCTGCCACCGACTTAAGTAGCCACCTATTAATTAATTCGCCACATCACCACCTTCTTCAACTATGCAAAACAGAGGATTGAGGAAGAAACAGAGGAAAGAAAGGAGGAAGAAAAAAGAAGGAAGAAGAAGAAGGAAAAGATGAAAAAGAGAAGGATGGATGAGAATTTGTTGATGAACTTCCTCCTAGAAGCCGTGTGGAGCGAGCGAAGCGCGCGCGGCGAGCTCAACGAGGTTTCATGAAGTTTTTTTTCTGGTAAGCTCAGTTTTAGAATTTTTTTGGAGTTTTTCGGTTTGGTTTTGGTTGAGTTGGAGTGGTTTGGACTGCTTGTCCATTTAGTGGTATGCGTAGGAGTCGCCACCGGGAGCCGCGCGGGCGCGCATGAGCGCCGCGCGCAGCTGGCGCTGGGGCTGCGCGGGCGCCTATGGGCGCCGCGCGCAGCGAGCAGTAGCACTGCGCGTGCGCTGGGGGGCACCGCGCTGCGGGCCCAGGTGCCGCACGGGCGGGCCCTGGCGCCGCGCGGCAAGCCCAGCGGCAGCGGCTGGCTGCGGCCGCGCTGGGCCGTGCGGGCGCTGCTGGACAGCGCGCAGCAGGGCGCGTGCGCAGGAATTCCTTGTCACGCCCCGGGTGTAAACCGGAACCCGGGCCCGTCTACAGATCCGCCGTGCACACGATATTTCCCGCGTACACGAAGCACCAAACCTGCTCAGATATAAGAGATAATAATAAAAGAGCAATAAAAACAGAGCTGAACTAAAAACTAATATATCTCAGACTGAAGCTGGAAATAAAATACAATACATCTGTATAAATGATACATCTGTCTCTCCCAGCTCACCAAAATAAATAAAACCTGCTGGCAAAAGCCAGTCCCAAATATAAAAGTACAACCGTCTGAGGAAACATGGGTACATCAACAGTCCAGCTAACCCGCTCATCCTGCCTCGAGATCTATCTACTCAGCCGTCCTCTCTCCTCGACCCGCCGCTGAAAGCCCAGCAGCACCCGTAGAAGACACTGCAAAACAAGGGAGAAGAAAAAGAAGAAAGAACAATGGGGGTGAGAACTACTAGTAAACCAGTAGCCTCCCCTAGTGGGTAAAACCTCAAACTCTGACACACCCACTAGGTCTACCAGAGGCAAAAAAGGAGAGAAGAGTGGTAAGAAATGAAACTGCTGAAAAAGGGAAATCTACCACTACTATGCCTCTAAAATACAGTCCTAGACTGTAATAACCGTATACAACAATAACCAACCGTCCCAGATGAACCCAATCTGTACCGTCCTCATCATCGGGCAAGTAAGCTGCGCCGATGTGATAGCAAAACTCCTGCTGTCGTTCTCATCATCGGGCAAATAAGCTGCGCCGATGTGATAGCAAATCTGTCCATAACTCTCTGGCCCCGGCCTCCGGAGGGGATCTCGAGGGGAGCGACCCACACGAGTAAAGCATCACCGGGCAATAACCGCGCCGGTGTGATAAGTAACAAAAGCAGGACTAGATCACAACTATAAAGCCCCAATCAGATGCAAAAGTCACCATCCGGTCAATCGCCCAATATCCGCGATTGCCGCAATACCCCAAAATCCACGACCAGGTCTCACAACCGACCTCCGGTCGACCGCCCAATATCCGCGGTCGCCGGAATAACCCACAATCACAATCATGTCCCACATCCGACATCTGGCCAACCACCTACTATCCGCGGTTGCCACAAAACCCTCTAGTCCATAATCATGCCCTATCACCGATGTCCTATAACCGACATCCGGTCAACCGCCCAATATCTGCGGTCGCCGCCAAAACCCATAATCCATAATCCAGGCCCCGACTATACTATCCCAAACCCTTGCTCAGACCCGAGCAACAAATACCACCTGACTAACGAAAGGAGAAAAGAAACAAACAAGGTTTCTCCTAAGTCAAGTTCCAGCATGAAAGTGTAGCGATAAAAGATGGCCTATCTAGATGTCCATACAAGCATGCAAGTGTTCTCAAAGAAATAAAGGAAAAGGTGACCAATAGTGGTTCCACATGTGTAACAATTAATAGCTCCGCATAGATATAACCATCATGCTAAAACATTATCCAACCCCATATGTCTATAATCCATGTTCCATAATAAAGCATTACTATCTACCTATGCATGTCATAAAATCCTCAAACAGCACCAACCACTAACAGGATAATCATATAGTCCAAACTAAATAATCCATTCCACATGCAAGGTTAAACGCTAACATAGCAACCCAATCCCCACACAGGCATGCATAACCCAACCCCGATCATGATTATTCAAGATGTCCAAGTAAAGGGGGTCACTCTAATATTCCTAGTGAGCATGTCAAAATAGAGGTAAGCAACAACCACCCACCTGGACACGCGCAATCCTCAGCTGTAAAACCTCCTTGCTGTCCAATATCCCCTTTTCACGTCAAATGCTCAAACAGATAAACCGTCGCGATCGCTGATCACAATTACCCCAAAACATACACACAAATAAGCACACAAGTATCCGAAAACATGCTGTCCAGAATTCAGTCCCAAAGATGCCCTGTTTTTACCTGCGTGAAGTGCCCGGAAAATTCCAAGAAAAATACTATCACGATCCTCGCGACGAACCCGTCGAAACGAGTACCTGCACGCTCAAATCCGAGTTTCCTACACTGAGAAACGAATCCGACAAGGGAACCACCCCGAAATAAACAAATCACAAAAACTGTAGCACTAATTCCTGTAAACAGAGATTTTTCTCCTTCGAAAAATATTCAGAAAATTCCAAGAAAATTTGGGGATATTCCTCGTGATGTGCAGATGCAAAACGCCTCCTGAATCACCCCAATCCGATGCCTGTGCGCGAAGATATGGCCGAAATACCGCACCGCTGTCCAAAACTCCGCCCCAGAAAATGAGGTCACAAGATGAACCGAAAAACCCATGAAAAACACGGGAAACGTAGCCCTACCTGTCGTGAAGACGATGGCGCAAGAATCGCCTCAATCGGAGGTCGGAGTAAGCCGAGGGAGCCCTCGCACTAAAACGTGACGAAGAAGATCACAAATGAACGAGCGTCGCGCCGCGCCGTAAAAATGCAAACCTTGAGATGTGTGCCGCAGAAAAATGCTGGAATCTGCAGATGGATCCGGCTCTGGGCGAGGAAGAAATCTCCTGAAGGTTGCACTGCAAAAATCCGCGCAGAGAAAAAGTTCTTCAGAGCTGAACAGGGGCCTATTTATAGGCTGGAAAAACAATTCAAATAATGACGCCCGTGTCCCCACTTCCAGGCGCCCGAAAAATTCGGGCCGCTACAGTGTTGGGCCCGGCCCAACACTGTGCGGGCCCGAATCACCCATGGGCCTCCACGTCGCCCCCGAACAGCGGACAGCCACGCGGGCCAACGACCGCGCAACACGTGGACCAACGCGGCGACGACACGTGGCGGGCCCGAGCGCGGGAAAACCCGGTCAGCGCGCCCACGTGCCGCCTGCGCCCGCCGCCTGCGCCCCCTGCCAGGCGCGAACCCGAGGCCGCCACTCCAGCTCCGTGGACCGGGCACACGTGGACCGGCCAACCACCGGCCGCCACGTGGCCCCGCCCGGTCAACCGCACACCCCGCGTCACCCATGAACCGCGCCCACAGCGCCACCCAACCACGCGATGCCACGTGTCCCGCCTACGGCGCACGCCGGCCCGTGGACCGCGCGCCTGCCCGCGCACCCGCGCGCCTGCCCGCGCGCTGCACGCGGCCGCTCCGCCGCCTGCCCGAGCCCATCCGCCGCGCTCTGTCGCTGCCCGCCGCCACCGACGCCGCCGGAATCGCTGTTCCGGCATGAACCGTAACTGGTTGAGCAAAATATTAAGTAGGTAGTCCATTTTGACCGTTTTCGCGGGCTGAATCCCAAATGACCTATCCCTAAGCTCTAATACCAACTAATCTGTCACGCCCCGGGTGTAAACCGGAACCCGGGCCCGTCTACAGATCCGCCGTGCACACGGTATTTCCCGCGTACACGAAGCGCCAAACCTGCTCAGATATAAGAGATAATAATAAAAGAGCAATAAAAACAGAGCTGAACTAAAAACTAATACATTTCAGACTGAAGCTGGAAATAAAATACAATACATCTGTATAAATGATACATCTGTCTCTCCCAGCTCACCAAAATAAATACAACCTGCTGGCAAAAGCCAGTCCCAAATGAAAAAGTACAACCGTTTGAGGAAACATGGGTACATCAACAGTCCAGCTAACCCGCTCATCCTGCCTCGAGATCTATCTACTCAGCCGTCCTCTCTCCTTGACCCGCCGCTGAAAGCCCAGCAGCACCCGCAGAAGACACTGCAAAACAAGGGAGAAGAAAAAGAAGAAAGAAGAATAGGGGTGAGAACCACTAGTAAACCAGTAGCCTTCCCTAGTGAGTAAAACCTCAAACTCTGACACACACACTAGGTCTACCAGAGGCAAAAAGGAGAGAAGAGTGGTAAGAAATGAAACTGCTGAAAAAGGGAAATCTACCACTACTATGCCTCTAAAATACAGTCCTAGACTGTAATAACCGTATACAACAATAACCAACCGTCCCAGATGAACCCAATCTGTACCGCCCTCATCATCGGGCAAGTAAGCCGCGCCGATGTGATAGCAAATCTGTCCATAATTGTCTGGCCCCGGCCTCCGGAGGGGATCTCGAGGGGAGCAACCCACACGAGTAAAGCATCACCGGGCAATAACCGCGCCGGTGTGATAAGTAACAAAAGCAGGACTAGATCACAACTATAAAGCCCCAATCAGATGCAAAAGTCACCATCCGGTCAATCGCCCAATATCCGCGATTACCGCAATACCCCAAAATCCACGACCAGGTCTCACAACCGACCTCCGGTCAACCGCCCAATATTCGTGGTCGCCGGAATAACCCACAATCACAATCATGTCCCACATCCGACATCTGGTCAACCGCCTACTATCCGCGGTTGCCACAAAACCCTCTAGTCCATAATCATGCCCTATCACCGATGTCCTATAACCGACATCCGGTCAACCGCCCAATATCCGCGGTCGCCGCCAAAACCCATAATCCATAATCCAGGCCCCGACTACACTATCCCAAACCCCTGCTCAGACCCGAGCAACAAATACCACCTGACTAACGAAAGGAGAAAAGAAACAAACAAGGTTTCTCCTATGTCAAGTTCCAGCATGAAAGTGTAGCGATAAAAGATGGCCTATCTAGATGTCCATACAAGCTTGCAAGTGTTCTCAAGGAAAGAAAGGAAAAGGTGACCAATAGTGGTTCCACATGTGTAACAATTAATAGCTCCGCATAGATATAACCATCATGCTAAAACATTATCCAACCCCATATGTTTATATTCCATGTTCCATAATAAAGCATTACTATCCACCTATGCATGTCATAAAATCCTCAAATAGTACCAACCACTAACAGGATAATCATATAGTCCAAAATAAATAATCCATTCCACATGCAAGGTTAAACGCTAACATAGCAACCCAATCCCCACACAGGCATGCATAACCCAACCCCGATCATGATTAATCAAGATGTCCAAGTAAAGGGGGTCACTCTAATATTCCTAGTGAGCATATCAAAATAGAGGTAAGCAACAACCACCCACCTGGACACGTGCTATCCTCAGCTGTAAAACCACCTCGCTGTCCAATATCCCCTTTACACGTCAAATGCTCAAACAGATAAACCGCCGCGATCGCTGATCACAATTACCCCAAAACATACACACAAATAAGCACACAAGTATCCGAAAACATGCTGTCCAGAATTCAGTCCCAAAGATGCCCTGTTTTTACCTGCGAGAAGTGCCCGGAAAATTCCAAGAAAAATACTATCACGATCCTCGCGATGAACCCGTCGAAACGAGTACCTGCACGCTCAAATCCGAGTTCCTACACTGAGAAACAAATCCGACAAGGGAACCACCCCGAAATAAACAAATCGCAAAAACTGTAGCACTAATTCCTTTAGACAGAGATTTTTCACCTTCGAAAATTATTCATAAAATTCGAAGAAAATTTGGGGATATTCCTCGTGATGTGTAGATGCAAAACGCCTCTTGAATCACCCAAATCCGATGCATGTGCGCGAAGATATGGCCGAAATACCGCACCGCTGTCCAAAACTCCGCCCCAGAAAATGAGGTCACAAGATGATCCGAAAAACCCATGAAAAACTCGGAAAGGGAAAAACCAATAAACACGGGAAACGTAGCCCTACCTGTCATGAAGACGATGGCGCAAGAATCGCCTCAATCGGAGGTCGGAGTAAGCCGGGGGAGCCCTCGCACTAAAACGTGACGAAGAAGACCACAAACGAACGAGCGTCGCGCCGCGTCGTAAAAATGCAAACCTCGGGATGTGTGCCGCAGAAAAATCCTGGAATCTGCAGATGGATCCGGCTCTGGGCGAGGAAGAAATCTCCTGAAGGTTGCACTGCAAAAATCCGCGCAGAGAAAAAGTTCTTCAGAGCTGAACAGGGGCCTATTTATAGGCTGGAAAAACAATTCAAATAATGACGCCCGTGTCCCCACTTCCGGGCGCCCGAAAATTTCGGGCCGCTACAGTGTTGGGCCCGGCCCAACACTGTGCGTGCCCGAATCACCCACGGGCCTCCACGTCGCCCCCGAACAGCGGACAGCCACGCGGGCCAACAACCGCGCAACACGTGGACCAACGCGGCGGCGACACGTGGCGGGCCCGAGCGCGGGAAAACCCGGTCAGCGCGCCCACGTGCTGCCTGCGCCCCCTGCCAGGCGCGAATCCCGAGGCCGCCACTCTAGCTCCGTGGACCGGGCACACGTGGACCGGCCAACCACCGGACGCCACGTGGCCCCGCCCGGTCCACCGCACACCCCGCGTCACCCGTGAACCGCGCCCACAGCGCCACCCAACCACGCGATGCCACGTGTCCCGCCTCCGGCGCACGCCGGCCCGTGGACCGCGCGCCTGCCCACGCACCCGCGCGCCTTCCCGCGCGCTGCCCGCGGCCGCTCCGCCGCCTGCCCGAGCCCATCCGCCGCGCTCCGCCGCTGCCCGCCGCCGCCGCCGCCGCCGGAATCACTGTTCCGGCATGAACAGTAACCAGTTGAGCAAAATATCAAGTAGGTAGTCCATTTTGACCGTTTTCGCGCGCTGAATCCGAATTTGATGTCCGATTTGCCAAATTCTAACTCTAAAAATTGCCGAAGGCATCCGGAAAGGTGTTCCTTGGTCCAAACTTCGCGCTGAGTCCATTTTTAATATCCGCTTCGCGCGAAACCACTTCTAAAGATCTGACGGAGTCCACTGATCGCCCACGTGATCCATTAAGCCCGAAGTCCGCCACTTCTGTCCAATTGGTGCACTAACACCTCCAACACACAGTACAGGCTCCCCAGATATCACCAATGACTCTACCACAGCTCTGCAGAGATCCAGTTCATCACATCCTCCCCCACTAAAAGAAAGTTTCGTCCTCGAAACTAAAATCAATCCTCAACCCGGAACCTCAACCAAATAGAGGGTGTAAATATCCAATCATCCACCACTCAAGCTCCCAAGGCTGTCTAATACCTCCTCCAGAGACGCGATACAACCCTGGGTCTCTAACTAGAACAAAGTAGAGGCGGGCATTCTAGAAAACCGCACCACCTCATCCAAGTACAGTTGGGCTAACCGCTCGAGCTACCAAGTAGCCTGCATCGGTACAAGCATCCGCTCCTCCTAGGGCCCCGATAATTCAACCACAAGTCCATCGGCACAAAAGCTTGATCCCAATACCTCTGTACTCCCAAGGTATCCAATATAAGTCCCCCAACTGATCACGTAGACTCTGATCTCTAATCTTTAAACCGTCGGGGTGTAGAAGCAATTCCCTAACTCACCGGCATCAACACACAGCCATATGCAGTCGAGAAAACCAGAATGCAAATCAACCTTCAAGAAGACCGGGGACCCTTACAACCGGTAAATCAAATCCTCCAAGCTCGACAAGGGTGCTAGCTCCAGATGGTCACTTCATCTAATTCCCGGGGATCCACGCAAAGCCGAAGTGAACCAACCTTCCACATCTCGACTAGCACCGGCGCCCCCAAAGGCGACACACTTGGTCTGACAAAATTCCCAAAACATCGAATCCTGGAGTTGTGTCCTCAACTCTCAAGCTAGTGACATGCTAGACAACTCCGATAGGAGAACAGCCGGGAACTCGCAACCAAAGGGGGTATCCCCGAGTCCCGGCGCCGCCGTAGGCCCCTCAACCATACCAGCCAAAAAGGCTACTCATCCACTACGAAACATCCGCCTCGCTCACGAAGTGAAAACCATAGAGGGGAAGATAACCCTCAAGCAACCCAAGTACACCAACACCTCCGGGCCTGGCTCCCCAAGAAAACTGCCTCGCGGCGTAATCTACCGCCGCGAAAGAAAACCGAACCCGCCAGCCTAACAAGTACCACAACAACATCCCGCAGCTGAGCCAAGACCATCAAGTCTACCGGCAAAATCCAGGACTCAAGCTGCACCGGGCAGGACCAACAACTCTCCTCCACATGCTAAGCATGATCGGGAAAAATAAGCCTCCCGTGCGCGTGGTGACCATCCTGCCCCCCTAACCCAAGCAATGAAGCAAAAGCACTACCCACCAAGAAGGGAATTCTCCCGTATCAGGAAGATACGAACCCAAAAGTCCGGAACAACTCACACCTACCACCACACCGACCGCTGTAACATATGTGCTCCGACAGTCTCAAAAATCCACTATCCTGAAAAAAGAAATCGGGAATGCCTCCTCCTACTGATGTGTCCTCCATCACTCGGCGCCAAGCGCCTCAATCAGAACTCGCCTCAGGCGGTAGATCCCAATCCAAAGGAACTATAATGCCACGCTCCATACCCGGCGCCTACTCTAATGAGGCGTCCCTAATCCGTACTGGAGGGACCCAATGAGTTAAAAGGTATCCTGGGGCAATCCACTCTCAAACACTCATATCCTATGCGCCCCGTCCCTCTACACATGGAGCGTGCAGTTCAACAACTGCGTTAACTCTTGACATAAAAGGCTTCCAAGTACTCTCTATCCCCCACCGAACAAGACCCTGTCTCCAAAGGCTTCATACTCAATCCCACAAATCGGGGTGACTCATCCGCCAAAACTGGCTCACTCGATCAAAGCAATCCCACAGCTTTCCCGTTGTCAACTATCCACCCTGCCTCGGTGCCCCAGCACCAAACATCGGGACGGAGGGGGCTACTCGCTACTCCGACAACTGTGCCACTGCGCTGATCCGACAACTGTGCCACTGCGCTGATCCGACAACTGTATCACCGCTCCGCTGATCTGCCTCCAACACACCTACCCTTCGGATCCGGAGCTCTCAGACTCCAATCTGGGAATCCGGCCCGAAACAACCAGCTCAGACCCAACTGCCGCACCAAGGTGCACCCGGGTCAGGGCCCAACGTCGGGGAGACACCGCTCACCACGACAAAACCGCAAATCAGCACACCCCAAACACTCGACCCAATCTAGCGAAAGTCATAGACATCACTATATTTTTGTAACTTTATGTTGTATGCAGCCAACATAACTGTCCCACAAAAATAGGATATGTCGATCCCTCTTCACTCACAGTAAGAGTCAAACAAATAAATCACTGACTTTCGCAAAATGTCGCGTCTCTCACGCACAAACATCCTAGGGTCCGCCAAAAAGCCTAGGGTTTCCTAAGTCCCAAATGACCTATCCTTAAGCTCTGATACCAACTAATCTGTCACGCCCCGGGTGTAAACCGAAACCCGGGCCCGTCTACAGATCCGCCGTGCACACGGTATTTTCCGCGTACACGAAGCGCCAAACCTGCTCAGATATAAGAGATAATAATAAAAGAGCAATAAAAACAGAGCTGAACTAAAAACTAATACATCTCAGACTGAAGTTGGAAATAAAATACAATACATCTGTATAAATGATACATCTGTCTCTCCCAGCTCACCAAAATAAATACAACCTGCTGGCAAAAGCCAGTCCCAAATGTAAAAGTACAACCGTCTGAGGAAACATGGGTACATCAACAGTCCAGCCAACCCGCTCATCCTGCCTCGAGATCTATCTACTCAGCCGTCCTCTCTCCTCGACCCGCCGCTGAAAGCCCAGCAGCACCCGCAGAAGACACTGCAAAACAAGGGAGAAGAAAAAGAAGAAAGAAGAATGGGGGTGAGAACTACTAGTATACCAGTAGCCTCCCCTAGTGGGTAAAACCTCAAACTCTGACACACCCACTAGGTCTACCAGAGGCAAAAAGGAGAGAAGAGTGGTAAGAAATGAAACTGCTGAAAAAGGGAAATCTACCACTACTATGCCTCTAAAATACAGTCCTAGACTGTAATAACCGTATACAACAATTACCAACCGTCCCAGATGAACCCAATCTGTACCGCCCTCATCATCGGGCAAGTAAGCCGCGCCGATGTGATAGCAAAACTCTTGCTGCCGCCCTCATCATCGGGCAAATAAGCCGCGCCGATGTGATAGCAAATCTGTCCATAACTATCTGGCCCCGGCCTCCGGAGGGGATCTCGAGGGGAGCGACCCACACGAGTAAAGCATCACCGGGCAATAACCGCGCCGGTGTGATAAGTAACAAAAGCAGGACTGGATCACAACTATAAAGCCCCAGTGGAACACAACCCTCCACTAAAAGAAAACTGATTCCCAATCAGATGCAAAAGTCACCATCCGGTCAATCGCCCAATATCCGCGATTGCCGCAATACCCCAAAATCCACGACCAGGTCTCACAACCGACCTCCGGTCAACCGCCCAATATCCGCGGTCGCCGGAATAACCCACAATCACAATCATGTCCCACATCCGACATCTGGTCAACCGCCTACTATCCGCGGTTTCCACAAAACCCTCTAGTCCATAATCATGCCCTATCACCGATGTCCTATAACCGACATCCGGTCAACCGCCCAATATCCGCGGTCGCCGGAATAACCCACAATCACAATCATGTC
This sequence comes from Tillandsia leiboldiana, assembly GCA_029204045.2. NCBI lineage: Eukaryota > Viridiplantae > Streptophyta > Magnoliopsida > Poales > Bromeliaceae > Tillandsia > Tillandsia leiboldiana. The sequence continues at coordinate 41,503,022 of CM055065.1, forward strand.
CCACATCCGACATCTGGTCAACCGCCTACTATCCGCGGTTTCCACAAAACCCTCTAGTCCATAATCATGCCCTATCACCGATGTCCTATAACCGACATCCGGTCAACCGCCCAATATCCGCGGTCGCCACCAAAATCCATAATCCGTAATCCAGGCCCCGACTACACTATCCCAAACCCCTGCTCAGACCCGAGCAACAAATACCACCTGACTAACGAAAGGAGAAAAGAAAAAAATAAGGTTTCTCCTAAGTCAAGTTCCAGCATGAAAGTGTAGCGATAAAAGATGGCCTATCTAGAGGTCCATACAAGCATGCAAGTGTTCTCAAGGAAATAAAGGAAAAGGTGACCAATAGTGGTTCCACATGTGTAACAATTAATAGCTCCGCATAGATATAACCATCGTGCTAAAACATTATCCAACCCCATATGTCTATAATCCATGTTCCATAATAAAGCATTACTATCCACCTATGCATGTCATAAAATCCTCAAACAGTACCAACCACTAACAGGATAATCATATAGTCCAAAATAAATAATCCATTCCACATGCAAGGTTAAACGCTAAGATAGCAACCCAATCCCCACACAGGCATGCATAACCCAACCCCGATCATGATTAATCAAGATGTCCAAGTAAAGGGGGTCACTCTAATATTCCTAGTGAGCATGTCAAAATAGAGGTAAGCAACAACCACCCACCTGGACACGCGCAATCCTCAACTGTAAAACCTCCTCGCTGTCCAATATCCCCTTTTCACGTCAAATGCTCAAACAGATAAACTGCCGCGATCGCTGATCACAATTACCCCAAAACATACACACAAATAAGCACACAAGTATCCGAAAACATGCTGTCCAGAATTCAGTCCCAAAGATGCCCTGTCTTTACCTGCGAGAAGTGCCCGGAAAATTCCAAGAAAAATACTATCACGATCCTCGCGACGAACCCGTCGAAACTAAAACTTGCACGCTCAAATCCGAGTTTCCTACAAGAAACAAATCCAACAAGGGAACCACCCCGAAATAAACAAATCGCAAAAACTGTAGCACTAATTCCTGTAAACAGAGATTTTTCACCTTCGAAAAATATTCAGAAAATTCCAAGAAAATTTGGGGATATTCCTCGTGATGTGTAGATGCAAAATGCCTCTTCAATCACCCCAATCCGATGCCTGTGCGTGAAGATATGGCTGAAATACCGCACCGCTGTCCAAAACTCCGCCCCAGAAAATGAGGTCACAAGATGATCCGAAAAACCCATGAAAAACTCGGAAAGGGAAAAACCAGTAAACACGGGAAACGTAGCCCTACCTGTCATGAAGACGATGGCGCAAGAATCGCCTCAATCGGAGGTCGGAGTAAGCCGGGGGAGCCCTCGCACTAAAACGTGACGAAGAAGACCACAAATGAACGAGCGTCGCGCCGCGCCGTAAAAATGAAAACCTTGGGATGTGTGCCGCAGAAAAATCCTGGAATCTGCAGATGGATCCGGCTCTGGGCGAGGAAGAAATCTCCTGAAGGTTGCACTGCAAAAATCCGCGCAGAGAAAAAGTTCTTCAGAGCTGAACAGGGGCCTATTTATAGGCTGGAAAAACAATTCAAATAATGACGCTCGTGTCCCCACTTCCGGGAGCCCGAAAAATTCGGGCGGCTAGAGTGTTGGGCCCGGCCCAACACTGTGCGGGCCCGAATCTCCCACGGGCCTCCACGTCGCCCCCAAACAGCGGACAGCTGCGCGGGCCAACGACCGCGCAACACGTGGACCAACGCGGCGACGACACGTGGCGGGCCAGAGCGCGGGAAAACCCGGTTAGCGCGCCCACTTGCCGCCTGCGCCCGCCGCCTGCACCCCCTGCCTGGCGCGAATCCCGAGGCCGCCACTCCAGCTCCGTGGACCGGGCACACGTGGACCGGCCAACCACCGGCCGCCACGTGGCCCCGCTCGGTCCACCGCACACCCCGCGTCACCCGTGAACCGCGCCCACAGCGCCACCCAACCACGCGTTGCCACGTGTCCCGCCTCCGGCGCACGCCGGCCCGTGGACCGCGCGCCTGCCCGCGCACCCGTGCCCCTGCCCGCGCGCTGCCCGCGGCCGCTCCGCCGCCTGCCCGAGCCCATCCGCCGCGCTCCGCCGCTGCCCGCCGCCGCCGGAATCACTGTTCCGGCATGAACAATAACCGGTTGAGCAAAATATCAAGTAGGTAGTCCATTTTGACCGTTTTCGCGCGCTGAATCCGAATTTGATGTCCGATTTGCCAAATTCTAACTCTAAAAATTACCGAAGGCATCCGGAAAGGTGTTCCTTGGTCCAAACTTCGCGCTGAGTCCATTTTTAATATCCGCTTCGCGCGAAACCACTTCTAAAGATCCGACGGAGTCCACTGATCACCCACGTGATCCATTAAGCCCGAAGTCCGCCACTTGTGTCCAATTGGTGCACTAACACCTCCAACACACAGTACAGGCTCCCCAGATGTCACCAACGACTCTACCACAGCTCTGCAGAGATCCAGGTCATCACATTCCATGCGTGTGCGCGCGGCGTTTTCGGCGGCCGTGGGCTGGTTTTGCCCCGGGAAGCGTGTGTGTGTTGTTCGTTGGAGCAGATCTTGATGGTTTTCTGGTTTCTCCTGGTTTTTGGTGCAGCAGCTCGGTGCGCGCGGCGAGCTTGGTGCTGCGCGAACAATTGGAGCCGGCGGTGATCGACGTGTTGGAAAACCTGTAGAGATGAGCTGCTGTTCTTTTTTTTTCGAAGTTCAAATTTTTGCGGATTTTCGGGATTTTGAGTTTAGGGTTGTGTTGGCACTGTGCGGAGCCGCAGGTATGCAGGGGAGAGTGTTGTGAGATTTTTTCTAGTGTGCATATGTGTGTGCTGATAGTCTTGGGAGTGCTGGAGTAGTGCTATGAATTATCTAATTGTGATGAACTTAATTTATTTAAATTGGGTTGTGTGAACCTGTAGGGTGCAAGAGGAATTATGGGATTTTGTGGTTAAGTGAACATTAATTATTAGTGTGCTTTTGGAGCTTTTAATTATGCTGGATCTATGGTGTATGTGTGTTGTGGGGGCTACAGGGTGTTGGTGATTATGTGATTCTCCTTATGGGAGCATTGAAGCTGGTAGTGTGCAAGGTGGAATATTGTATTTTGCTTAATTGGAGCTTGTATTTTAAGTGTAAGCTTGAATTTGGGCTAAAGCTTTGGTGTTGGCATTTATTTATTAGTGTGCAGATTTTTGGTGGGCTCGAGGTGAGCTGAGGTTTTTGTGAAGGTAATAAAGGATGTAAATTGTGTTTAAGTGAACATTATTTTTTATGTGCAATTGGAACTTTTAAGTGTGCTGGGGTGACTTTTTGGAAGCAGATGGTGCTGGAACCTTGGTTTGCAATGTGAGTAGGCCGTGGAGTGAGCCAGAGAGTGCGGGGTTTTTTGTAGAGGACTCAAGATTTTTGTTTGAGCTTCCGAGATTTTTCCGGGTACGCGGCAGTGTGCGCGCGCGTGGCGCGCTTTTCGAGGTTTCGTCAGTTTGAGGATCCGGCGCTTCCCCGACTTCAGCGTTTGCCTACGGAAAGCACTTCAGGTGGGTTGGATTTATTTTCTCCAAGTCTGCGGACTTCTCTCTAATTCTATTATGATAGGATTCTGCATACCATAAAGCTATGTATCTCACAAAGGGGCATCTGCCGAAAGGCAATCCAATCCTGTCTGTGCTCGAACCATCGTAGAACCCTCACCGTCGTGTACCCACAACGTGGCATCACCGCCGCGTACCAACGGTGTGGCATCATACTCAAGTATCAATCTCTAGGATCCTCACAGTGATATACCCACGACATGGCTCTGGGTCACTCAGACCCGCTCGATCCAGCAAAACCTGCACTGCGCTATCAACTCTCTCTCTGTCTCACGGGTGGTACTCCAAGAGGTGCTACGAAGTCGGCGCAGTTTCCAATACCACGTCGATCACCATCACGATCTGAACCTCACTAAACGGCGGCTTCAAAAACAGCTCAAGTAGACTCACACCGAAACACACAGCGATAAGGACATTCTTAAATCCCGGTGTCGCCGTAGGCATCTCCCTTACAGGTCGCTAGCCATGCGCTACAACTACGACTCAACCTCTGTCGTGCTCTAGCTTCCTCTAAAGCATACTCCTCCAGACCAGGTCCACGGAGGGTCAAAATCCTCTCTTGACAATCCCTGATAGCAAAACAACGGGATAACAAATCCCTATCCAACCACGTAGCAACATCTCTAAACTGATGTAGGACTGGCAACACTCATCTATGTGTTATACGTGATCTGGAACCTGATCCTCACGTGCACAAGCCAACAGTCTCATCTTTGGTCCACCCGAAACTACCCCTGCTCTACTGAAGCACAGACAAGCAGTGTCGGCACCAACATGCTCTAACTCCGATGACCACAAGGAAAACCACACCAGGTAAGACGCGATCCACTATCCTTGCATCTTCTAACCGGCTGCACAATCTCATCCGCTAGATGCTGGGGGCCATCGCTCCATCTGCCTCGGCATCACGGCTCTGACATACTCGTCCCGGCACTGATGCTGGTGCCTCGCTCTCTGTCCCTCTCGGACATGATCACTGATCCTCGGTCAATCCCTCGAGCATGCACAACCGCTGCATCTAAAGTCGGCACTCGCCGAAAATGCACAAAGAGATAGATATCCAAATGCAGCCCCTTCTCAACACAATCAACCTCTAAGCCACACAGGGGGGCGACAAGGGATACACTGCTCAACCGTCGCAGAAACTCGCCACAGATCATCAACTGCGCTCCCGATGGTCCAACAGGACAAACTCGATGCCACCAACTCTCTCGGTGTCCATATCCAAGAGTACATGAACAAGCGCCCCGATGCTCCTCTTGGATGAACAAAACCTCAAACAGCCCTTCCATAGCAGCGATCCAGTTCTCGGCCTCCCAAGGCTCCAAACTCTATCCCGAAATCTGCAGGGAAATGGAACTGGATGAAGTAGATAACCGGTCAGCAACCTCGCGCTGCTTCTGCACCAACAGTGGCGCGATCAGGATCGAAGTCGACGACGTCGCGGCTGGAAGTGCTACAAGCGATGCCCCGGAAGAGGCTCTCGGCTCAAGCATGTACATCAAGCGCTCCATGTTCTTTTCCTGGCGCCGCATCGCCTCAAAGTCTGGGCTACCAGGGCCTGTAACTCTCAGACCGCACTCAGCTCTATCCATTCAGCCTCCCGCTGATCGGGCTCCTCATCTAAGGCCAACACGCCCTCGCCGCAGCACAGCGTCTCGGAAGCATCGGAAACCACTGCAACAGAACAAACCTTAGGACCAAAACTCTCTCGACCCAATCAAGCGAAAGTCTATAACATGTTAACCATTCTAAAGCATTATGTTGTCTGCAGCCAACATAATCATCTTTAGAGAAATAACATGGAAGATCACTCACCCCAATCCTCTGGGGGAGGTACAAACTCAATCAGGACTCTCGCTAAAGTCTCGTCTCTCATGACAGTCATCCTACTGTCCAACCAATAGCCTAGGGTCTCTAAGTCCTCAATGACCAATACACCTAGGCTCTGATACCACCCTAATCTGTCACGCCCCGGGGTCGAAACTGCGACCCGGGCTCGCCAACAGATCCGCCATCTGTACGGAAACTGCCGCACAGACGAAGCGTCTACCCTGCAAGTCAGATCTATAGCTAAAAACATGAATCAGAGCGGAAGCTAAAACCAAAAGCTATAGAATAGAACTGAACATCTGGAATAGTAAAATCTCCACTAGTACACAAATCCTCAAGGTACAAAGTCTCAAAGGAATAAAACAAAAACTATCCTCTCCAGTCTCTCAGAATGTCCAGTACAAAAGTGAAAACATAAAATACACCGGGTACATCTACCTCAGCCTCTCAATGCTGGTAAGGAACTAATCGGCCGCGTCCTCACCTCGAACTGCTGTCTCCGCGCGAACCAAGCCGGAACAGCCACCACAACCTGTCACCGCAGCGGGTGTGAGATCTACTGCAGAAGGCAGATCTCAGTGGGTACCGTCCCAAAATCCACGGCATGCCCACTAAGTCTACCGGAGGCAAACAGATAGGTATGCAGATAGATAGGTAGATAGATAAATAATGGTAAACTGAAATAGAGAACTATAGCTAGAAAGTCACAATCATAAGGCTCCAAAAGGAAACTCTACCAATAACACGATATTCATACACTCTCTACTGCTAAGATGCCTCGGTATCAATGCTCAAAGGAAAGAAACCATCTATGAACATAATATGAAACCACCCGCTCATATCACCCAATCTCAAAGACTGCCAAAACTGGCTCAGTCCAGCCCGCGCCTGTCGTCTAGGAACGCACCTGCCCACTACCACGCATCCACAAGAGGACGGGATTTACGTGGGGCGTCCTAAACCGACTATCTCAATCTCACACAAAGTGACCCCATGGTAACTCGGCCAGGGGTATCAAGCGACCACTAGTATATGAACTAGGCGCATAACCACATCGTAGCCTCGTCAAGCTCGGTATCATCATCGCACCCGGGGCGTAGCTCGAGGGGAGCGACCCCACCGAACTCAAGTATCACATCTGTCTCACTGTCTCAATATGCGGCACATGCAGGCTATAATCCACGATCAAACAGATCGGTAACTCAATGCTCAGAAGTACCACTCAGTCGAAAAAGACTCCTCGACTCAAACAAGAAAAGCCCAAACCTCACATGATGTGTCGGAGAACCCTCAACGACTCAAACAGGATAAACATAAGCTAGAACAATCTCCTCAATCCACACAAGGAGCTCAACTCACGTGACACTAGAACTCAGCACACATGCTCTAAAAGACCACCCGGCCCCCCGGCACGGGTATACAAGCACCCTGAATCTAAGCCATACCTCTGGCGAACTCATACTTTAAAAACCACAATTAAAAAGCTGATTTTTCTTTAAAACGGTTTTCCTCGATTTTTAAAACAATTCAGGTGCAAATACAATGCCAACCAAACATGAAACCTAGTGTCCCACAATGTCAGGAGTATACTAAAAATAATCTGGGGCTCTAATAAATTTCTCGGAAAATTTCAGGCAACTATCAGATTAAATACGGAGAAAATGCCATAATAAACATGAACCACTTGCATTCAATAGCATTAAACAGCATTTCATAAATTTTGGAGAAATTCCAACCCACGTGGAACGCTTTCCGCAGGCAACGCTGAAGTTGGTGTAGTGCCAGATCCTCAACTGACGAAAATTCCGAAAATCGCACCGCGCGCGCGCATTGTCGCGAACCTCGAAGAAAGAAACTCCCGAATGCACCAATAAATCCCTCGAATCCTCACATAGACCTCCAGTACATACTGCTTAAAGTAGAAGAGAAAAAGGGCTGTCAAGAAGCTCCACCAACAACACTTGCAGCTTACACAAAAATCATGCTCATAGAAGTCAACTTCATAATCTCAATCCATTAAAAGAAAACTGCACATCAATAAATAAGTGCTCACCTATTCACAATCACCTCCTACTCTCACAGCACAAAGTGGCTCTCCAATAAATTGCTCACATATGCCCAATTACATAATCTAAGTCCATCATAAAATCTGCCCAAATTAAACACATAAACACACATACATAATTCTGTAAGCTCCAATTGCACACCAAAAGAAAAGCTCACAAACACAAACACTCAATTCCCCCTTACTAATAAGCATGTGCTCACCCCAACTCAAGTATTCAAATCCACCTATTCACAGTACATAAGCAGCCCAAGTTTCTGCACAAATAAAACCACGGCACCACTCCAAGCTCACAGCACACTAAGTTCCACAACCTCTTCATCCTCATCATAGTCTTCATCAATCATCATCATCATTTCTCGATCCGGTTCTGCACAACTCCAAGCTGCAGCACCAAACAAAAACTCAGGGAAAAAAAACCATCAAGATGCAAAGAAACCGAAATCAATCTCTCAGGGCAAGAGACAAGCCCCCCGCTCGCGCGCCGGCCACTCGCAGCCGTCGCACGTGCGGCCGCCGCGACCGAGCTGCTCCGCTGTTGCCGCTGACCGCGCTGCTGCAGCCGCCGCGCGCGCTGCCCTGGCGCGTGCCGCGAGGCACCTCGCGCCCGCCACGCGGCGCAAGGGGCTGCCGCAGCCTGCCGCGCGGCTCCGAGGGCCGCTGCGCGGCGCATGGGCCTGCCGCACGGCGGCCCAGCCCGCATCGAGCGCACCCCGCGTGCTAGTAGTGCGCCTGCGCGCTTGCCGCGCGCGCGCGAGCCCTGCGCAGCGCCCAGGCGGCGCCGGCGCGGCTGCGCGGCGCCCGCGAGGCCGAGCGCGCCCGCGCGGCCGAGCGGGTGCGCGTGCGCGGCTCCCCCATTGCCGCGGCCTCCACAGCACCAAAGCCACATGAAGCTCAACGCGCCCAGGCTTCTCTCTCTCTAAATAAAAACTGCACAAACCTGTTGGAGCTCGACGCGCGCGCCCCGCTCGCTCCATGCGGCCACGAGCAGCAAGATCCACACCTCGAGTACACACCCTCACTTCTCTCAACCACCTCATCCTTCCATCTCTTCTTTCCTTCTCCTTTCTTCTTACTTCTCTTCTTTTCTCCTGTTTCTTTAATTTCCTCTGCTTTGCTTGCAGGGAGAAGGATGACGTGGAGGCTAATTAAGGGGTGGCCTAATTAAGGAGTGTGGTGATGGTTGGCAACAATTAATGCTCCCACCAAAAATATCTCAACCCAACATAACCCATGCCTCTCTCTTCTATCTATTTTTCTTTTCCCTTGCCTCATCATAGCTAAAACCCAATTATTGATTAAATTAATTAATTAATTCATTTTAGCCAACTCCAAGTCACTTTTTGCCTTCGGGGTCTCCGCACCGGCCCGAAACCTCCCGAACTCCGCTGTAATATGAAAATACACATGCTCAAAGCTTTTTCTCCTCAAAAAGCTCAACCGTGGAGTCGGTGTGCTCAAACAAAAAACCGGCTCCAAAACCGCCAACTCCAACTCACTTTTTGCCCTCGGGTCTTCCGCGTCAGTCCGAAACCTCCCGAACTCCGCTGTAAACTCAAAGTATACCTGTTCCAAGTGTTCCCAATATTTCTGTACTCCACTGTGAAGTCGAAGCTTCCCCGAAACCGGTCCTCTAACTGCGAACAATGCCCGGAAAACCCCGAATCGACCTGGGGCTTCCGCATTGATCCGAATCAACCCGAACTCAACTGTAATCCAATATGGAACACGCTCGAGACGATATCTCCACACCACGCCAACTTGTGAGGTCGGTGCGCCATCCGAATTTCCGGTATTCTACATAGTGGGCCGAGTGGTCAGGACATTGTGGGACATACGTTGCGCTCGGGCCTGGGGGCTGAGTGGGGTCTGGTAGCTGTGTTAGGCCAGTGTTAGTGTTTTGGGAACCGTTTTGGGTAAACGGTGATCCCGGATTCTTTGGGTATTTTTCTCTGTCGGTTGTCACCACCGAGTTGTGATCGTGGTGAGCGTGTGTTATCAGGACCTTGAACCCAGAATGTTTTTGGACACTCATGATTTTAGTAAACTAGTGTTTTTCCTTCCGAATTTCTAGGGGTCGCCGAAGCCTGTTCTTGTTTGATTGGGCGGCGGCATTAACCCTTTGGAGTCCGGAAAATAAACTTGTTTTAACCGATTTTTTCTGAAGAACTAAAATCTATAAAAGTTGGTTTTCTCAACTCAAGACGGTATTTTATAATAAAGGTCATCTTTTCTCCTAAATTGTTCCTCACCCGACAGGGGTGAGTGATCTGGGTTCTAAGGGCTGATTACCTTCTGGGGTCGAAAGCAACGGGAGGCTACGCCTATAGCCTGTTCTTGTTTGATTGGGGTCGTAGGTATTAGTCTCCCGGGGTTTTCGGACCCTCCGCTATTTGGCTGTAGAGCATCTCCAGCCCGTGAGTTTAGCATATTGTGTTGGGTTCCCACTTTAACCGAGGGAGCTGAATCCCTGAACGGTAAGGGATCGAGAACTTCGATAGGCTAAGCCTAGAGTCTGTTCTTGTTTGATTGGGGTTCTAGGCACCGGCCTAACGAGATTCTCGGACCCTTGCTGCGTCAGACGGTTCTTCTCGTCTATGAGTGGGGTGTCGTTTGGGAGCCGTTTGGGCGGACGGCGGTCCCAGTGGTTGTGTAATTTTTGTTAGTGGGTTAGCTTTCTGAGGTTGAGTCGTGGAGTTCTTCTCCGACTGAGTTATAATAGTTGAGCATTGAGTTCCGATCTGTTTGATCGTGGATTATAGCCTGCTGAGACTGAGGTTTTATGCCAGATGTGTGATACTTGAGTTTGCGGGGTCGCTCCCCGCGAGCTACGCTCCGGATGCGATGATGATACCGAGCCTGACGAGGCTGCGATGTGGTTACTGAGATAGTCCTTGAGGGACACCCTACGTAAGACCAAGCCCTGTTTGGGCATGAGTGGCAGTAGATGAGCGCAGGCTTGACTGGTCCAAAGAGGGACAGTCATTGGGATTGGGTGACATGTGTGGGTGAGTTTCATAGCATGTTCATAGATGAGTTTTCCTTTGAGCATGGTACTCGAGACTTATTAGCAGTAGCGAGTAGAGGCATACCATCATCTTTGTTTTTTTCCTCTTGAGCATAGTAGATAGAGGCATGATAGCTGTAGATACTTTTCCAGCTTAGTTTTCATTATCACAGTCTTTTTCTGTTATCTTATGCCTCTGGTAGACTTAGTGGGCAGACCGTGGGTCTTGGAGACGGTACCTACTGAGAACTACTATAGGATGTAGTTCTCACACCCTCTGTCGGTGACAGGTTGCTGAGGCTTTTTCTTCCGTTCCTGCCGAGCTGGCTTGACGGACCGAGGACAGGGAGTCGCAGGATAGTTCCCTACCAGCATAGTTTCTTTAGAGTGAGGTAGATGTACCATCCCGGACTGTGGGATTCACTGTTTATTGTATATTTCTAGTTTTAGTTATCTCACTCTTTGGTTTCATTGATGTTGTATAGGTGGATTTTTATTTGTATCTATCCTGTGGATCTGACCTTGTTTTAGTCATGTATTTGGGAAATGGACTTTGTAATTATTTACAACTTTATTTTTCCGCTCTGATATATGTGTAGCTGTAGTTCTATCTTTTGCAGGTTAGACGCTTCGTCGGTGCGGGGCTTCCCGTGCCGACGGCGGATCTGTTGGCGAGCCCGGGTCGCAGTTTCGACCCCGGGGCGTGACATTATACCTAGTGTATCTCCCTGGGGAGCGCCTGTTCTCTTTGTTAAGAAGAAGGATGGCAGTTTCCGCCTTTGCATCGATTACTGTGAGCTGAACAAGGTTAAAATTAAGAATCGGTATCCTCTTCCGCGAATCGATGATCTCTTTGACCAATTACAAGGATCTACGGTATTTTCTAAGATCAATTTGCAATCAGGGTATCATCAGTTCCGGGTTAAGGCGGAAGATATTTCTAAGACCGCCTTTCGAACTCGTTATGGCCATTATGAGTTCACTGTCATGCCTTTTGGACTTACTAACTCTCCTGCAGCGTTCATGGATATGATGAATCAGGTTTTCAGACCCTTTCTTGATCGCTTCGTTGTGGTCTTCATAGATGATATTCTGATTTATTCACGGAGCGACGAGGAGCATCAGGACCATCTGCGGCAGGTTCTTTGGGTTCTGAGGGAGAACCATATGTATGCTAAGTTGAAGAAGTGTGACTTCTGGCTCCAAGAAGTGGCTTTTCTGGGGCATATTATCTCGGGAGCGGGGGTTGCAGTGGATCCGAAAAAGATAGAGTCAGTGGTGGACTGGCCACAGCCGACCAATGTGACTGAATTTTGGAGTTTTCTTGGTCTTGCGGGGTATTACAGACATTTCGTTGAGGGTTTTTCTAAAATTGCTACCCCGCTGCACCAATTTACCAGGAAAGGCGTAAAATTCGTTTGGTCTCCAGTGTGCCAAGTTGGTTTCGAGGAATTAAAGCATCGACTCACGGTGGCACCTGTCTTGACTCTACCAATTCCGGGTGAGAATTTTATGGTCTATTGTGATGCCTCACGGATTGGTCTGGGGTGTGTCTTAATGCAGCAGGACAAGGTTATTGCTTATGCATCGCGACAGTTAAAACCTTATGAGAAGAATTATCCCACACACGATCTGGAGCTTGCGGTAGTGGTTTTTGCTCTCAAATTGTGGAGACATTATCTCTACGGTGTCCACTGCGAGGTTTTTACTGATCATCAGAGTCTGAAGTATCTCTTTACCCAAAAAGAGTTAAACTTAAGACAAAGGAGATGGCTTGAGCTTCTGAAAGATTATGATTTGACTATTCAGTACCACCCTGGTCGGGCGAATGTGGTAGCTGACGCGCTGAGCCGGAAGCATGTGTCTGCTGAGCTTTTGATGATCACTGAACAAGATCGATTGGTGGAGGAATTCCAAAGACTGGAGCTTGAGGTTGTTCCTACAGGATCGACTGCTCGACTTTTATCTTTTGTGGTGCATCCCACTTTATTGGATCGCATAAAGGAGGGACAGCAGTCAGATCCTTATTTCCTGAGTATTCGCGAGGATATCTCTCGGGGACAGACTGATGATTATCAGCTGCACGCTGATGGCACTATTCGTTTTCGAGGCCGATGGTGCGTTCCGAAGGATACAGAACTGAGGAACGAGATTCTTTCTGAGGCACATAGATCCCTGTACACAGTGCATCCCGGGGGAACAAAAATGTACAAGGATCTGAAACAGCAATTTTGGTGGTCTGGGATGAAAACCGACGTTGCAAAGCATGTAGCTCAGTGCTTGGTGTGCCAACAGGTAAAGGCCGAGCATCAGCGGCCGGCAGGAAAGCTGCAACCACTTCCGGTGCCTGTGTGGAAGTGGGAGCAGATTACTATAGACTTTGTTACCGGCAGGTCACGATGCTATCTGGGTGGTAGTGGATCGACTCACCAAGTCGGGCCACTTTTTGCCGATCCATGTGACGTGGTCTAGAGATGACTTGCGCAGCTCTATATTGACGAGATAGTTAGGCTTCATGGAGTGCCAGTGTCGATTGTCTCAAACCGAGATACTAGATTTGTATCTCAATTCTGGAGTAACTTGCAACAATCTTTGGGTACCAGGCTTAACTTTAGCACTGCTTTCCACCCTCAGAGTGATGGGCAGTCTGAGCGCGTTATTCAGACGCTGGAGGATATGTTACACGCTTGTGTCTTGGACTTTGGAGACGGATGGTTTAGATATTTGACACTGGTGGAGTTCGCCTATAACAACAGTTATCAGGCGAGCATTGGGATGGCGCCTTACGAGACGTTATATGGGCATCGATTTCGGTCTCCGATCTATTGGGACGACGTTGGTGAACGCCGGATTGTAAGGCCACACTTGGTTGAAGATGTTGAAGCCAAGATTTGTATTGCGAGGCAGCGGTTACTCACGGCACCGAGCAGGCAAAAGAGCTACGTGGACTAGCATCGTCGCGACCTTGAGTTCCAAGTTGGTGACCACGTTTTGGTAAAGGTGTCGCCAGCTAGAGGAATCAAGCGGTTCGGACTGGGAAACAAGCTTAGTTAGCGGTTTGTGGGACCCTTCGAGATACTTGAGTGCATCGGTCCAGTGGCGTATCGGCTGGCTCTTCCTCCTAGTCTATCCCAAGTGCACAATGTTTTTCACGTCTCCATGCTTCGAAAGTATATTCCAGATCCTACCCATGTGATTAGTCCAACTTCTGTCCAGCTTCGTGAGGACCTAAGCTACGATGAAGCTCCACTGCGAATCCAGGATCGTGATGAAAAGAAACTGCGGAATAGGACGATCCCCTAAGAGAAGGTACAATGGGAAAACCACGAGGAACGCGAGGCCACTTAGGAGCGCGAGTCTGACATGCAGGAGCGTTTTCCTCATTTATTTGGTTAATGATTGCTTTTAAGTTTCGGGGACGAACTTCTTATAAGGAGTGGGTAATGTAGAAACCGTGTTTTTTTAATTAAATTTAAATGTTAGAATTTTTGCTTAGTGACTTAAGTGTGAATAGTAGCTTGAAGTTTTTCGGGTTTGTTTCTTCGAACGTGGCTAATCGGACCGTTCTGAAACCGAACCTGACGTTGCGGGTATTCATTTTGAATGGTCTCAGCGATCTGAGCATGATGGCGTGATCTATTTTTTATTTCGATGAGCCTAGGGCCTCGAAAAGCGTGCCATATTGTGTTAGTCTTTATGTTGGATGATTTTGTATTTTCTCAAGATCTAGTTTAATCGAACCAAATTGGCTACCTGATAGGTTTCGACGATCCGAACGTCGTGGCGACGTTCGTTTTTATTTTCAGCAACCCGATCATCTCGAAATGCGTGTTTTAGATGATTTTTGGGGATTTTGGGCTCAAATGCTATTATTTTATGCATGGTTTGGAATGGGGTGTTTGTGGAGGGACTTTTCTGCATTAGTGCATTTTTCTATGAGGGACCAAATTGCAAACTATTGTTGGTTGAGGGTTCCCTCAACAATGTGAGTTTAGTGATGTTAGGATTGTGGTTGTTGTAACCACCTGCACCGAAGCCTAGGAACTCGCGGCGACCTCCCCACAACCCACCTCACTTCTCGCAACAGCCTCGAGCCCACCTGCTTCTTCCCCTGGCTGGTTTGGAAGAGGAAAAAGGGAAGCCATTGTTGGGATTCCGAGCTTGGGAGAGAGGAGAGCTTCGACTACCAACTCTTCTCCGGAGAGCTAGAGTCCATCCCTTGTTTTCTGTACACCTCGCCTGAGGCGCGCGAACGTCGGAATCCACTGCCGGATGCCGGAGAAGAACTTCTTCTTCTTCTCTTTATCTAACCGAGGTAGGCTCTACCCATCCCTCTCTTGTTTTTCTTCCCACGAGACTCGTAGCAGTGTTTCCCTGACATCGAGAGCATCTTACTGGTGCAGCCGCGTGACCCGAAGCTGCCCAGTTCGGGCGGAGGCAGAGGAGCTGCCGGAACCTTAATCGGGCTGGGACATCACGCGCGCATGTTCTGGTGGGGTCGCAGGTGATCTGAACTGCTAGGCTTCCTCTGTAGACTTCCAGGAAGATTCCTGTGAAGTTTGGGAGCTCCTGGTTCTGTGTGCGGGCCGCGAGGCAAAGCCCTTGTTTCTCGTTCTTGCGTGGAGCGAAGCCTCGCGGGTGGATGCTGCCGGCGCTTCTCAACCCCGGCCACCCCCCTGGTAAGTTTCCTAGCACCTTCACAGTCCCTCCAGTACCTTTGCATGTGGCCGTAAACCCCTGGTTAATTTTCCACCATTGCCGTCTTCAAGCTTGGCCGCAAGCTGCCCTCTGGCCAAACGCCGCACCGGGCCGCCGGAGCTTGACTCGGTGGTGCCCCTACCACCTCTGGGAATCTTCTCCATCGGCAACTTGCTTTGGGTGGTGGCTGGAGCCCGGGTTGGGGCAACCTCGGCCAACCGAGCTCTAGGCAATGTGCACTTCGGCCACCTTGCTCTGGCGCTGTCTCCGGCCACTCCACAGTCTTAGGTAAGTGAGCCTCGACCTCTCTCTACCCTCTAGAGTGTGATGCTCATTTTGTTTCTGGTTGGGTAGGCCCAGCGAGGAATTTCTTTTGGGTCGGGCTCGAGCTTGGTGTTCTTGGTCGAGGGTGTTTCTACTACTGTTCCAGCGACATTTCGGCTCAGGCAAGGTGAGCCTCTGAACCTCCTGGGCATCCTGAGCATGGTGCTCCTTTCAGTTCGTAGTTTGGTTGAGTGGTTGCTTTGGAATCTCAACTTAGATAATTGTTGTTTTTAGTAGGTTGAGTTTTACCCCTTCTTGGACCTCGTGCCACTCTCGGACAGTGAGCACGGACTCCAGAAAGTCGAGGACCGCTGACTGGAACCTTTGGATTATTTCGAAACTCTTCGGATTCGGGTAACGACACTAAACTTGAGTTATATGTGTATTTATGCAACTTGTGGGAAGTCTTGGGACCTTGATGAAATTATGACACCATGTACTGTTCTGGGCAGGGTATAGATGTTTCTGAACTTTTCGTTCATGATCTAAGATTTTCGTGGATCGAGAATTTATTAATGACTTATAGAATGATAAACTGTTGGTTCGCGGTAATTTTGGCATTTTGGACTTTGGACCATATCTAGGGGCATTAGGTTGCCCAGGTATCTTAAGTGAAGCGTTCTGAAATAGCACGCCAAGTTTCATTTAATTTGGTAGCCTGTAGGCTCTGATCGAATCATTTGTGATCGATCGGTGGATTACCGGATTTCCGGCGGATCCCGAGACCTTGAGTGGTTTAGGTGTTACTACACTGTATGGGTTATGGTTTTGAGATGAGTCTTTTACTAATAGATGATTATGATTCAGGCCCGAGCTTGCAGGAGCCGCCTCATCAATCGAGCAGCGGATATCGGGAGTCGCCTCGCCATTGCAGCAGCGGATATCAGGACCGTCTAGGTTGAGGTGGGTACTCCGATCCGGGTATTGGTATAGTGTAACCATGGGTACCGTGATGGACTGATCCCATTGGTTGCCTTACTAACCCTACTTGTGACACCCCCGGAATTTGGATTAGTCCTCTATATAAATGATATAATAGGACTAAATCTCTAACCCGGCTATAGCATTTTGGGTGGTAGTAAGACCCAAGAGGTTAAGAGAGTTGAGCGTGCTAGAGCTAGAGTAGTTCTAGGATGGGTGACCCCCTGGGAAGTTGGGGCATCACACTACTTGATGTGTTTACTGCTTGCTATCATATCTATACTCAATGTTTCAAACACTCTTAAACTCTATTTGTCACGCCCCGGGGTCGAAACTGCGACCCGGGCCCGTCAACAGATCCGCCACCTATACGGAACCCCGCATAGGCGAAGCGTCTAACCTGCAAGAAAATGTGCTACAGCTAGCAGATATCAGAGCTAATAAAGTAAAACAGCTGTAAAACAAAAATCCACTCACTGTACAACTGGAAAAGAAAGATACAAATATCCATCTCCCCAAAAGAATCGAATACAATATCCTCAGATACAAAGACCAACAACAAAATAGGGAGAATAAACCCAAATAATACCTCAGTGTACAGGCTCTCAGTACAAGTCATCCTCACTACAACAATCTCTCAAAAGTAGAAATAAAACTAATTAATCTACAGACTGTACTATAAATCTCCAATGTGGGGTACAGCTACTCTCCAAAGACAGGTAGGGATCTAGCTCGCGACTCCCTCTCCTCGAACAGCAACAGCAGAATCAGCATCTCCCATAGATGACTCTGCAAAACAAAGGAGAGGAAAGAAAAAGGAGGGGGGGAGAACCCCCCAACGGGTGTGAGAACTACAACAGCAAGTAGTTCTCAGTGGGTACCGCCACCAAGCCCGACGGTCTGCCCACTAAGTCTACTAGAGGTATAAGATAACAATGCAGTGAAATCTGAACAAGAAAAGCTGGAAGTACTCTACAGCTACCATGCCTCTATCTAAATGCTCAATGGGTGGTATAGATGAAAATATATGTAACTACTCGCACCCAAGGTGCTCAATCGACCCAATCGAACTGACTGCCTCATAGGGTCCAGTCAAGCCTGTGCCTACCTACTGCCACACATCCACAAGAGGACGGGACTTACGTAGGGCATCCGTGACTGCCAAAACTGGCCCAGCCAGAGGGACTACATCCGTGACTGCCTAAAAAAGGCCCAGCCAGAGGGACAGCATCGACAAGTCGCGATACAAAAGTAACAGGCCCACTCCGGACGGGGCACTCGAGGGGCGCGACCCCATCGAGGAAAAAGGTATCCACGCACTCCGTCGAGCTCAAAGTGGCTCCTGCAGGCTATAGTAAAAATCTACACTCACTCTCAGAACGGAAGGACTCAGGATCCTCAAACATCTCGCATAACGATCGGAGTACTCTCGACGACTCAGCTGATCAGCTCTCTCGAATCTCGAGACACTAGCAAACTCCACCAACTCGTGGCACAAAACACACTGGCTGGAGATACTCCACAGCCAGGATCGACCCACTACTCTGGGCTAATAAAACTGGTCGGACAACACTCAACGACCCGGGACCACCGTCAACCCCAACGGTTCCCAACAATACTCACCGGAAGATACTCGACGGCCCGAGACCACCGTCTACCCAAACGGCTCCCCACGTGTCACGCCCCCGGGGGTTTTTGAGTCTATCAAAGCGGAAAATTGCGTGTATTATTTTTTTTTCTTAGCAAGGTAACTTAAACCTCATCCCCGGTGCGTGCCAGACCGCCACATACACAAATTCTCTCTGCCCACGGACAGAGTCTCCTTTGTATATGCACGGCGTCTCATTTACAACATCATACCTCAACCATCATCCATACAATAGACATACATCGCCGAATAGAGTACAGTAATTTAACTAATGTGTTAAAAGACCGGTGTCCGCTCGACACCTTGTCATTAAAACGACATCAACGTTTGGAAAGGATAAAACCAGCGGTTGCAAAAACCGTGCCCACACGGCACTTCGTTTTGAGAAAACATTTTCGAAATCATTTGGTTTATCATGAAAACGTGCCGCGTATGAAAACATCACTGAAAGTATCAAAGTATAAAAGTACACCTCATCCACAGCGCTAACTCATACATGTCCATGACTAATATGATCCACAAGCAAATTGACTATCTAAAGTGTAAGGAAAATGAGATAAAAACCCAAGTATCCTGACTACGGTCCTCGCGACGCAGTCTCACCGCCCTCCCGGCTAACGCACCTCGTAACACCTGTCACGGAGTGGGTAAAGTCAGTGACAAACAAAGTAGATGTCTAAGTATCAAAAGAGAATAAGGAGCAAACCGATTACACCGGAACCTTTCGCTACAACCCTGTACATAATTAAGCTGGGCACCAACCCCAGATTTATTAATTAGGTTGGGAACCAACACCAGAGTACCTGTCGGAGAGACTAAAGTCTCCCCTCATGCGCAAACACCTTTTTGATGCTTTTAACCTCTTCACGGTGCTGGTGTGCTATTTGCAGCAGGCGCGAAGAGGTCCTCACGGCTCCCACCCCTTTGTGAGGTACACGGGTCAAAAAGACCACTTCTCCGGAAAAGTACACCCATGCGGAGGCCAATCCGCCTGTGTACGTGCAGCATCCGAAACGGATTTGCCGAGATCGGCGTGTAGTGAGCACCGCGACCGCAGCCGCTTCAATTGTTAGATAAAATACAATTATGCGAAAGGTTAAACTGTCCATCTACTTTGTTAGACAAATTAAGAGCATTTTAAATGATGATAGATGCACTTACTGCACTTGTTGCACTTACAGCAACCGTACCCACCTAGTTGAAGAGAAATCGGAACACCTGAATCCTTCGCACACCCCTGCTGCGCACCTGGACCTAAAGAAAGTCCGCAAGGATAACTATAGTCAAAAACGTGTACTAACATCCCAAAACAAAAGACCCAATTTACGCTTTTCGACGGAAAAGTCCCACACCGTCCGGGTTGACGAGAACCGGAGTCCCGCGCCGCCGTCGCCGTCCGTCGGAGCCCCGCGCGGTTCGGAACCGCGCGGCGTGTCTCTCCGCGGGTGGCGCCTCGCGCGGGTGCTGCCCGTGCGGCGGCCGCGCGACGCCCGCGCGGGTGCGGTCCCGCACGGCGCCCGCGCGGCGCCCGCGTGGGTGCCCCGCGTGGCGCCCGCGCGGTTGCGGGTCCGCGTGGGTGCCGCCCGCACGGCAGCCGCGCGGCGCCCGCGCGGTGCCCGGGCGGTTGCGGTTCCGCGCGGGTGCCGCCGTGGCGGTGCCCGCGCCGTTGCGGATCCGCGCGGGTGCCGCCCGCGCGGCGGCAGCCGCGCGGCGTTTCGTGCGGTGCCTGCGCGGTTGCGGGTCCGCGCGGGTGCTTGCCCGCGCGGTAGCTGCGCTGGTTGCCCGCCGCGGTTGCGGGTCGCGGCGGGTGCCGCCCGGCCGCGGACCCGCGCGGTGCCCGCAATCTGTCCATCGCCGCTTCCCGGCGGCGATTCGCCGTCCGCGACTCTCCTCCGCGCGATGCCCTAAGCGGCACCGCGCGCCTCCGCCGTCCATTCCGTGCCCTAGCATGATGACGATGACGGCGACGGTGACGGATACGATGGAGAAACCCAAGAACTCAAACAAAAAGGACGACGGAAAAATCCCAAATAATTTATAACAATTATTTTACTAACCGAAGATCGACGGGAAGGTTGTCCGGTCGCGTTCTTGCCTTCGGTTCGATGTCCGGGAAGATCGGCCTCCTTCTCTTTCTCCTTTCCCTTTCTTCCGGCTAGGGTTCCGTCTTTTCCTTTTTTTCTCTTTCTTTCTCTCCTCACCGGTTAGGGTTTTATTTTTCTTTTCTTTTCTTTCCGATAATCGGGATCCCTTATATAGCTCGTATTATATCTTTAATTAATTTCCTCTTTAATTCGTACGTAAGGAAATTCTATTTTCTGTCATCGGATAATTAATTAATTAATTAATTATCCCCTACGAGATAACCCACCTTATCTCCAACGGGTGCAAGATATTTCGCACGGATTCCGATGCATGACTAATCACCGTATCACTAATAATTCCGTTTCGGGAGATCCCGACATCGGATTTCAGATCCGATCGCACCGTCGGCCATCATTTTCCGCGCTCTATCGCAGAAAAATACCAGCACCTCACCCTGGCCAACTTTTAACAATTAAATAATTTTATTCCTCTTAAGGGCTTAAATGGTTTAGATGTGAGTCAAAAATACCCCTAAGGGTCGGATCACTACACCACTCACACTTTATAAAAGTTTCGTCGCGAAACTTAAGTACAAACCCCACTAATCAATTCGGGAAAACATTCTCTCATCTTCGATTCCAGTTCCCAAGTCGCCTCGCGCTCTTCGTGGTTGCTCCACTGGACCTTTACATAGGGTATTGTTCGTTTGCGCAACTTCTTGTCCTCTCTCGCAAAAATCCGCACCGGCGTCTCCTCGATGCTTAAATCCTCTCGCAACTCGATGGTGGAGGCATCCAAGGCATGAGAAGGATCAGCTAGGTACTTCCGGAGCATTGAGACATGGAACACGTTATGGACTCGTTCAAGGTTCGGCGGCAGGGCTAATCGGTACGCCACCGGTCCTACGCGTTCTAGGATCTCGAACGGTCCTACGTACCTCTGGCTTAACTTTCCCTTTATGCCGAAGCGTCGGTTCCCCTTGGAGGGCGAAACTCGGAGTAACGCATGCTCGCCCACCATGAACTCTAAGTCTCGGCGCCTGTTGTCTGCGTAGCTTTTCTGTCTGCTCTGGGCGGTCAGTAGCCTTGTCTAATCAATCGCACCTTTGCTTCGGTCTCCTCCACCAAATCTGGGCCCAGAAACTTACGCTCACCCAAGTCGTCCCAGCATATTGGAGACCGACAGCGGCGCCCGTACAGGGCCTCGTATGGTGCCATCTGAATGCTGGCCTGGTAACTGTTATTGTAGGCAAATTCCACTAGGGGCAAACACCGTGCCCACCCTTCGCCCAAGTCCAAAACGCATGCTCGAAGCATGTCCTCCACAATTTGTATCACCCGCTCTGATTGTCCATCGGTCTGCAAGTGAAAAGCCGTACTGAAGTGCAACTTGGTTCCCATTGCTCGCTACAGGCTCTGCCAAAAGTTTGACACAAATCGTGTGTCCCTGTCCGACGTGATGGATGTCGGCACCCCATGCAACCTTACTATCTCATTGATGTAGGTTTGTGCCAGTCGTACCCGCGTCCACGTCGTGTGTATGGGCAGAAAGTGGGCCGATTCCGTCAGACGGTCCACAATCACCCATATTGCATCGTGTCCCTGTGACGATCTCGGGAACCCGGTCACAAATCCATGGTAATCATGTCCCACTTCCACTCAGGCACCGGTAAGGGTTGCAATTTTCACTGCCGGACGCTGGTGCTCGGCCTTCACCTGTTGGCACACCAGGCAGTGTGCCACAAACCGAGTCACGTCTCCCTTCATTTTGGGCCACCAGAAGGTCTGTTTGACGTCCTTGTACATCTTCGTTCCCCCGGGGTGCGCTGCATATGGAGCAGTATGCGCCTCCCGCAGGATTTCCTCTTTGAGTTCCGGTAGATCCGGCACGCAGATTCGTCCCCGAAATGTATCGTGCCGTCGGAGTTTACTGCGAAATCACCTTCTTGGTCGGCAGTTACTCTACTTCGCACCAGTTGGAGTTGGTCATCAGTCGGCTGCCCCTCGAGGATTCTGTCAAGCAAGGTAGGTCTGACCACCAGTGTCAGAAGTTGTGCGACTGTACCCGCCGGTACTACTTCTAGTCCTTAATCGCGAAAATTCCGCAATCAGACTATCTTGCTGGGTGATGGCATTTACCCCTGCCTCCTCGGCCTGCCCCTTGCGGCTCAGGGCGTCGGCCACCATGTTTGCCTTTCCCGGGTGGTAGTGGATCGTTAAATCGTAATCCTTCAGTAGCTTCGAGCCACCGTCTTTGTCGCAATTTAACTCCTTTTGGGTGAAAAGGTACTTAAGACTTTTATGATCTGAGTACACATTGGAGTGTGCCCCATACAGGTAGTGTCTCCAAAGCTTGAGGACGAACACAACCGCTGCGAGTTCCAAATCATGCACGGGGTAGTTCCGCTCGTATTCCTTGAGCTGCATTGACGAACTAGGCTAACCCTCTTCCCCATCGCATGAGTACTCCACCCAGTTCGTTTCGCGACGCCATCGCAATACACTTCATAATCCTCCCCTGGTCTCTGGCCAGGGCGAGAATCGGGGCTCGCGTCAATCTATCCTTGAGCCTCCTCGAAGCTCTATGATATTTGTCCGTCCAGATGAACTTTTCCCCCCTTTCTAGTCAAACGGTTTTTAAGGGGGTGGCTATCTTGGAGAAACCCTCCACGAAGCGCCGGTAGTACCCGGCTAATTCCCAGGGAAACTCAGACATCTCCGTCACCGTAGTCGGTTGGGCCACGTCCGTCACCGAATCTATCTTTTTCGGATCGACTGCAACTCCGGCCGCCGAGATTACGTGCCCCAAGAAACCGACCTCACGGAGCCAAAACTCACACTTTTTGAGTTTGGAGTAGAGTTTCTGTTCCCGTAGGGTCTGGAGGACTGTGCGCAGATGTTCTTTCGTGTTCCTCGTCTGCACGGGAGTGTAGATGAGGATATCGATACGATTGAAGACCACCACGAATAAGTCCAGGACGGGTTTGAATACACTGTTTCATCATGTCCATGAACACCGCCGGGGCATTTGTGAGCACCGAACGGCATTAATGTAAATTCGTAATGGCCGTTAGCGAGTCCGGGAAAGCCTTTTGGGGATGTCCTCCCCTTGACCTGGACCTGATGATAGCCAGAACTGCAGGTCAATCTTTGAAAAACCGTGCCCCCCTGTAGTTGGCGAAGAGGTCAGCGATCCTTGGCAGGGGGTACTTGTTCTTAACGGTGCCTTATTTATCTCCCGGTAGTCGGATGCACAACCGGAGACTTCTGTCCTTCTTCCTCACAAACAAAGACGGGCGAGCGCCCAGGGTGAGCGCTAGGTTAATGAAAACTTATCCAAAAGTCCTCCAACGGTGCCTTGAGTTCCCTTCAACTCCGCGAAGGCCATCCTGTACGGTGCCTTGGTGATGGGTTTGGTGCCGGGAAGTAGTTCAATAGGGAAGGTTATTCTCGTTCCGGGGGCTACGGGGAGCTCTGCGGAAAACACGTCCGGAAATTCCTTACCGGGACCGCTGATATCTTATCGGGGACGGCCCTGAACTACCTATCGGACATTGGGTTATCGGCTGCAAGGGCATAGGGTGGAGAGATCTGTAATCCTTGCATGCACCTTAATGGGGCCGAGTAGTAAAACAGGGTTTATATGATCGAAGGCCCGCCCGCGTAAATCGGCGGGGAAGGCTCGCCTAATATTAAGGATTTTAAAGATGAGGGAGGAGAGAGGAGTCTAACAGGGGTAGCAGGCTAAGGTGTAACGGTGGCTCCTAATCTAAGAGAAAAGAGGAACCAAAAACTACTCCTGCACGGTACTAGGCGGGACGTCGCGTCTCCACCGTAGTGTACGGGGAGTCGTCCACAGCCTTGGGCCAGCGTCGTACGGCGTT
>CM055065.1:41527225-41568066 GCA_029204045.2 Tillandsia leiboldiana
AGCTCTCTCGAATCTCGAGACACTAGCAAACTCCACCAATCGTGCACAAAACACAACTGGCTGGAGATACTCCACAGCCAGGATCGACCACTACGCTGGCGTAATAAAACTGGTCGGACAACAACTCAACGACCCGGAACCACCGTCAACCCCAACGGTTCCAACAATACTCACCGGAAGATACTCGACGGCCCGAGACCACCGTCTACCCAAACGGCTCCCCACGTGTCACGCCCCCGGGGGTTTTTGAGTCTCAAGCGGAAATATTGCGTGTATTATTTTTTTTTCTAGCTAGGTACTTAAACCTCATCCCCGGTGCGTGCCAGACCGCACATACACAAATTCTCTCTGCCCACGGACAGAGTCTCCTTTGTATATGCACTGGCGTCTCATTTACAACATCATACCTCAACCATCATCCATACAATAGACATACATCGCCGAATAGAGTACAGTAATTTAACTAATGTGTTAAAAGACCGGTGTCCGCTCGACACCTTGTCATTAAAACGACATCAACGTTTGGAAAGGATAAAACCAGCGTGTTGCAAAAACCGTGCCCACACGGCACTTCGTTTTGAGGAAAACATTTTCGAAATCATTTGGTTTATCATGAAAACGATGCCGCGTATGAAACATCACTGAAAGTATCAAAGTATAAAAGTACACCTCATCCACAGCGCTAACTCATACATGTCCATGACTAATATGATCCACAAGCAAATTGACTATCTAAAGTGTAAGGAAAATGAGATAAAAACCCAAGTATCCTGACTACGGTCCTCGCGACGCAGTCTCACCGCCCTCCCGGCTAACGCACCTCGTAACACCTGTCACGGAGTGGGTAAAGTCAGTGACAAACAAAGTAGATGTCTAAGTATCAAAAGAGAATAAGGAGCAAACCGATTACACCGGAACCTTTCGCTACAACCCTGTACATAATTAAGCTGGGCACCAACCCCAGATTTATTAATTAGGTTGGGAACCAACACCAGAGTACCTGTCGGAGAGACTAAAGTCTCCCCTCATGCGCAAACACCTTTTTGATGCTTTTAACCTCTTCACGGTGCTGGTGTGCTATTTGCAGCAGGCGCGAAGAGGTCCTCACGGCTCCCACCCCTTTGTGAGGTACACGGGTCAAAAGACCACTTCTCCGGAAAAGTACACCCATGCGGAGGCCAATCCGCCTGTGTACGTGCAGCATCCGAAACGGATTTGCCGAGATCGGCGTGTAGTGAGCACCGCGACCGCAGCCGCTTCAATTGTTAGATAAATACAATTATGCGAAAGGTTAAACTGTCCATCTACTTTGTTAGACAAATTAAGAGCATTTTAAATGATGATAGATGCACTTACTGCCACTTGTTGCACTTACAGCAACCGTACCCACCTAGTTGAAGAGAAATCGGAACACCTGAATCCTTCGCACACCCCTGCTGCGCACCTGGACCTAAAGAAAGTCCGCAAGGATAACTATAGTCAAAACGTGTACTAACATCCAAAACAAAAGACCCAATTTACGCTTTTCGACGGAAAAGTCCCACACCGTCCGGGTTGACGAGAACCGGAGTCCCGCGCCGCCGTCGCCGTCCGTCGGAGCCCCGCGCGGTTCGGAACCGCGCGGCGTGTCTCTCCGGCGGGTGGCGCCATCGCGCGGGTGCTGCCCGTGCGGCGGCCGCGCGACGCCCGCGCCGGGTGCGGTCCCGCACGGCGCCCGCGCGGCGCCCGCGTGGGTGCCCCGCGTGGCGCCCGCGCGGTTGCGGGTCCGCGTGGGTGCCGCCCGCACGGCAGCCGCGCGGCGCCCGCGCGGTGCCCGGGCGGTTGCGGGTCCGCGCGGGTGCCGCCCGTGCGGTGCCCGCGCCGTTGCGGATCCGCGCGGGTGCCGCCCGCGCGGCAGCCGCGCGGCGTTCGTGCGGTGCCTGCGCGGTTGCGGGTCCGCGCGGGTGCTGCCCGCGCGGTAGCTGCGCGGTGCCCGCGCGGTTGCGGGTCCGCGCGGGTGCCGCCCGCGCGGACCCGCGCGGTGCCCGCGCGGTCCCATCGCCGCTTCCGGCGGCGATTCGCCGTCCGCGACTCTCCTCCGCGCGATGCCCTAGCGGCACCGCGCGCCTCCGCCGTCCATTCCGTGCCCTAGCATGATGACGATGACGGCGACGGTGACGGATACGATGGAGAAACCCAAGAACTCAAACAAAAAGGACGACGGAAAAATCCCAAATAATTTATAACAATTATTTTACTAACCGAAGATCGACGGGAAGGTTGTCCGGTCGCGTTCTTGCCTTCGGTTCGATGTCCGGGAAGATCGGCCTCCTTCTCTTTCTCCTTTCCCTTTCTTCCGGCTAGGGTTCCGTCTTTTCCTTTTTTTCTCTTTCTTTCTCTCCTCACCGGTTAGGGTTTTATTTTTCTTTTCTTTTCTTTCCGATAATCGGGATCCCTTATATAGCTCGTATTATATCTTTAATTAATTTCCTCTTTAATTCGTACGTAAGGAAATTCTATTTTCTGTCATCGGATAATTAATTAATTAATTAATTATCCCCTACGAGATAACCCACCTTATCTCCAACGGGTGCAAGATATTTCGCACGGATTCCGATGCATGACTAATCACCGTATCACTAATAATTCCGTTTCGGGAGATCCCGACATCGGATTTCAGATCCGATCGCACCGTCGGCCATCATTTTCCGCGCTCTATCGCAGAAAAATACCAGCACCTCACCCTGGCCAACTTTTAACAATTAAATAATTTTATTCCTCTTAAGGGCTTAAATGGTTTAGATGTGAGTCAAAAATACCCCTAAGGGTCGGATCACTACACCACTCACACTTTATAAAAAGTTTCGTCGCGAAACTTAAGTACAAACCCCACTAATCAATTCGGGAAAACATTCTCTCATCTTCGATTCCAGTTCCCAAGTCGCCTCGCGCTCTTCGTGGTTGCTCCACTGGACCTTTACATAGGGTATTGTTCGTTTGCGCAACTTCTTGTCCTCTCTCGCAAAAATCCGCACCGGCGTCTCCTCGATGCTTAAATCCTCTCGCAACTCGATGGTGGAGGCATCCAAGGCATGAGAAGGATCAGCTAGGTACTTCCGGAGCATTGAGACATGGAACACGTTATGGACTCGTTCAAGGTTCGGCGGCAGGGCTAATCGGTACGCCACCGGTCCTACGCGTTCTAGGATCTCGAACGGTCCTACGTACCTCTGGCTTAACTTTCCCTTTATGCCGAAGCGTCGGTTCCCCTTGGAGGGCGAAACTCGGAGTAACGCATGCTCGCCCACCATGAACTCTAAGTCTCGGCGCCTGTTGTCTGCGTAGCTTTTCTGTCTGCTCTGGGCGGTCAGTAGCCTTTGTCTAATCAATCGCACCTTTGCTTCGGTCTCCTCCACCAAATCTGGGCCCAGAAACTTACGCTCACCCAAGTCGTCCCAGCATATTGGAGACCGACAGCGGCGCCCGTACAGGGCCTCGTATGGTGCCATCTGAATGCTGGCCTGGTAACTGTTATTGTAGGCAAATTCCACTAGGGGCAAACACCGTGCCCACCCTTCGCCCAAGTCCAAAACGCATGCTCGAAGCATGTCCTCCACAATTTGTATCACCCGCTCTGATTGTCCATCGGTCTGCAAGTGAAAAGCCGTACTGAAGTGCAACTTGGTTCCCATTGCTCGCTACAGGCTCTGCCAAAAGTTTGACACAAATCGTGTGTCCCTGTCCGACGTGATGGATGTCGGCACCCCATGCAACCTTACTATCTCATTGATGTAGGTTTGTGCCAGTCGTACCCGCGTCCACGTCGTGTGTATGGGCAGAAAGTGGGCCGATTCCGTCAGACGGTCCACAATCACCCATATTGCATCGTGTCCCTGTGACGATCTCGGGAACCCGGTCACAAAATCCATGGTAATCATGTCCCACTTCCACTCAGGCACCGGTAAGGGTTGCAATTTTCCTGCCGGACGCTGGTGCTCGGCCTTCACCTGTTGGCACACCAGGCAGTGTGCCACAAACCGAGTCACGTCTCCCTTCATTTTGGGCCACCAGAAGGTCTGTTTGACGTCCTTGTACATCTTCGTTCCCCCGGGGTGCGCTGCATATGGAGCAGTATGCGCCTCCCGCAGGATTTCCTCTTTGAGTTCCGGTAGATCCGGCACGCAGATTCGTCCCCGAAATTGTATCGTGCCGTCGGAGTTTACTGCGAAATCACCTTCTTGGTCGGCAGTTACTCTACTTCGCACCAGTTGGAGTTGGTCATCAGTCGGCTGCCCCTCGAGGATTCTGTCAAGCAAGGTAGGTCTGACCACCAGTGTCAGAAGTTGTGCGACTGTACCCGCCGGTACTACTTCTAGTCTTAATCGCGAAAATTCCGCAATCAGACTATCTTGCTGGGTGATGGCATTTACCCCTGCCTCCTCGGCCTGCCCCTTGCGGCTCAGGGCGTCGGCCACCATGTTTGCCTTTCCCGGGTGGTAGTGGATCGTTAAATCGTAATCCTTCAGTAGCTCGAGCCACCGTCTTTGTCGCAAATTTAACTCCTTTTGGGTGAAAAGGTACTTAAGACTTTTATGATCTGAGTACACATTGGAGTGTGCCCCATACAGGTAGTGTCTCCAAAGCTTGAGGACGAACACAACCGCTGCGAGTTCCAAATCATGCACGGGGTAGTTCCGCTCGTATTCCTTGAGCTGCCTTGACGCATAGGCTATAACCTTTCCCCATTGCATGAGTACTCCACCCAGTTCGTTTCGCGACGCATCGCAATACACTTCATAATCCTCCCCTGGTTCTGGCAGGGCGAGAATCGGGGCTCGCGTCAATCTATCCTTGAGCTCCTCGAAGCTCCTATGATATTTGTCCGTCCAGATGAACTTTTCCCCCTTTCTAGTCAAACGGTTTAAGGGGGTGGCTATCTTGGAGAAACCCTCCACGAAGCGCCGGTAGTACCCGGCTAATCCCAGGAAACTCCGAATCTCCGTCACCGTCGTCGGTTGGGGCCAGTCCGTCACCGAATCTATCTTTTTCGGATCGACTGCAACTCCGGCCGCCGAGATTACGTGCCCCAAGAAACCGACCTCACGGAGCCAAAACTCACACTTTTTGAGTTTGGCGTAGAGTTTCTGTTCCCGTAGGGTCTGGAGGACTGTGCGCAGATGTTCTTCGTGTTCCTCGTCTGCACGGGAGTAGATGAGGATATCGTCGATGAAGACCACCACGAATAAGTCCAGGAAGGGTTTGAATACCCTGTTCATCATGTCCATGAACACCGCCGGGGCATTTGTGAGCCCGAACGGCATTACTGTAAATTCGTAATGGCCGTAGCGAGTCCGGAAAGCCATTTTGGGGATGTCCTCCCCCTTGACCTGGACCTGATGATAGCCCGACTGCAGGTCAATCTTTGAAAACACCGTCGCCCCCTGTAGTTGGTCGAAGAGGTCATCGATCCTTGGCAGGGGGTACTTGTTCTTAACGGTGACCTTATTTATCTCCCGGTAGTCGATGCACAACCGGAGACTTCTGTCCTTCTTCCTCACAAACAAGACGGGCGCGCCCCAGGGTGACGCGCTAGGTCTAATGAAACCCTTATCCAAAAGGTCCTCCAACTGTGCCTTGAGTTCCTTCAACTCCGCGAAGGCCATCCTGTACGGTGCCTTGGTGATGGGTTTGGTGCCGGGAAGTAGTTCAATAGGGAAGTCTACTTCTCGTTCCGGTGGCATTCCGGGGAGCTCTGCCGGAAACACGTCCGGAAATTCCCTTACCACGGGACCGCTGATCCTTATCTGGGGAGCGGCCCTGAACTACCTATCGGCCCATTGGGTTCTCGGCTGCAAGGCATAGGGTGGAGCCTATTTATTCCTTGCATGTCCCTTAATGGGCCCCGAGTACACAGGGTTCTCCTATGCTTCGAAGCCCGCCCGCGTACATCGGCCGGGGAAGGCTTCGCCTAATACTTAAGGATTTTAAAGAGAGGGAGAGAGAGAGAGTCTAACAGGGGTAGCAGGCTAAGGTGTAACCGGTGCTCCTAATCTAAGAGGAAAAAGAGAAACCAAAAATTACCTGCCGTTACTAGGTCTGGGACGTCGCGTCCTCCACTGTAGTGTCCCGGGGAGTCCGTCCACAGCCCTTGGGCCAGCGTCGTACGGCGTGCTTGGGAAGGGACTTGACGTCTGAGGAGTCTGCGGATTACTGGTCGCCGGCCAAATCCTTTGGCTGAACGGGGGCTGCAGCACTCTCTGGTCCTTCCTGCTGTGGTGGCGCGGCGGTGGCGGCGGGGGTGGGCCTCTGAGGGCAGAAGGCACGAGAGTGGTCCGGTAAGCCGCACTGATTGCAGTAATGGTACCTCCACGTACATTCCGCCACCGGGTGAGCGCCCTCGCAGATTACGCACGGTCTCTGAGGTGGTTTCGCGCCCCTCGCTGGTGTCGGTTCGTCCGTCCGTGCTTCCTCCGGAGGTCCTCCTCCTCGGCCCTCCGGGGCGGGGCCCCCTTGCGGAACGGGTGTAGCAGTCTTCCCTGTCCCCTCCGGTCGCGGTGCCGGAGGCCTGGTGGTGCCTGGTTTCCGTGGGCACTCGTAGCGTGCGTGTCCTGGTCTGCCGCATCAGTAGCAGTGGCCGTGTCTCCATGGACAATCAATCACCTGATGCGCCCCACTGCATATGGGACACGGCTTCCTCTGCGGTTTGGGTCCTCCTCTCATCGCCTTTCCAAAGTTCCCCTCTGTCCTCGGGCGTTTGGGTGCCGGGCCCTGCTGGAAGGGGTCCTCCGCCGGTCTGGGATAGGGATAACTCTGCCGAGCGCGTGTCTCGGCCAGTTCTTGCTCTGCCCGCCGGGCCAACATAACCGCTTCGTTAAAAGTGGGGAACCCTGCCGGTGGCATTCCCCGATAGGCGTCGTCCCTGGCGTCTCGCTGGGTGCGGTCGACACCCTCGAAATCTTGAGTCAGTAGGCCTAGGCGCTCAGTGAGAGTTAGCATTTGTCCCGCTATGTCGCGCAGCTGGTTGCGGAGTAAGCGGTTGGCTGCGGCTGCGGGATCCATCCTGTCCATTGAGAATGGTTAGCGCTCGGTGGCCGGATCCTGGCCGTTGTCTGCTGTGATACAAAGAAACCACGTTAACCCTAAGGTTATAACCATAGCACCCTGTCTTACGATTACACCTATATTACGTTCCCTTTTCCCCGTACTCTCACGTACTACGCACCTATACCTTGGTTATCTCATGTCCAATTTGCTTGTGGCACCCTACACTGTGGATGTGGATCACGTCTACTATGGTTATGATTGTTTTCTCTGATACCATTTAATCTGTCACGCCCCCGGGGGTTTTTGAGTCTATCAAAGCGGAAAATTGCATGTATTATTTTTTTTTCTTAGCAAGGTAACTTAAACCTCATCCCCGGTGCGTGCCAGACCGCCACATACACAAATTCTCTCTGCCCACGGACAGAGTCTCCTTTGTATATGCACGGCGTCTCATTTACAACATCATACCTCAACCATCATCCATACAATAGACATACATCGTCGAACAGAGTACAGTAATTTAACTAATGTGTTAAAAGACCGGTGTCCACTCGACACCTTGTCATTAAAACGGCATCAACGTTTGGAAAGGATAAAACCAGCGGTTGCAAAACCCGTGCCCACATGGCACTTCGTTTTGAGAAAACATTTTCGAAATCATTTGGTTTATCATGAAAACGTGCCGCGTATGAAAACATCACTGAAAGTATCAAAGTATAAAAGTACACCTCATCCACAGCACTAACTCATACATGTCCATGACTAATATGATCCACAAGCAAATTGACTATCTAAAGTGTAAGGAAAACGAGATAAAAACCCAAGTATCCTGACTACGGTCCTCGCGACGCAGTCTCACCGCCCTCCCGGCTAACGCACCTCGTAACACCTGTCACGGAGTGGGTAAAGTCAGTGACAAACAAAGTAGATGTCTAAGTATCAAAAGAGAATAAGGAGCAAATCGATTACACTTGAACCTTTTGCTACAACCCTGTACATAATTAAGCTGGGCACCAACCCCAGATTTATCAATTAAGTTGGGCACCAACCCCAGAGTACCTGTCGGCGAGACTAAAGTCTCCCCTCGTGCGCAAACACCTTTTTGATGCTTTTTACCTCTTCACGGTGCTGGTGTGCTATTTGCAGCAGGCGCGAAGAGGTCCTCACGGCTCCCACCACTTTGTGAGGTACACGGGTCAAAAAGACCACTTCTTCGGAAAAGTACACCCATGCGGAGGCCAATCCGCCTGTGTACGTGCAGCATCCGAAACGGATTTGCCGAGATCGGCGTGTAGTGAGCACCGCGACCGCAGCCGCTTCAATTGTTAGATAAAATACAATTATGCGAAAGGTTAAACTGTCCATCTACTTTGTTAGACAAATTAAGAGCATTTTAAATGATGATAGATGCACTTACTGCACTTGTTGCACTTACAGCAACCGTACCCACCTAGTTGAAGAGAAATCGGAACACCTGAATCCTTCGCGCACCCCTGCTGCGCACCTGGACATAAAGAAAGTCCGCAAGGATAACTATAGTCAAAAACGTGTACTAACATCCCAAAACAAAAGACCCAATTTACTCCTTTCGACGGAAATGTCCCACACCGTCCGGGTTGACGAGAACCGGAGTCCCGCGCCGCCGTCGCCGTCCGTCGGAGCCCCGCGCGGTTCGGAACCGCGCGGCGTGTCTCCGCGGGTGGCGCCTCGCGCGGGTGCTGCCCGTGCGGCGGCCGCGCGACGCCCGCGCGGGTGCGGCCCCGCACGGCGCCCGCGCGCGGGGTTGCCCGCGCGGCGCCCGCGTGGGTGCCAAGCGAGGCGCCCGCGCGGTTGCGGGTCCTCGTGGGTGCCGCCCGCGCGGTAGCCGCGCGGCGCCCGCGCGGTGCCCGCGCGGTTGCGGGTCCGCGCGGGTGCCGCCCGCACGGTAGCTGCGCGGTGCCCGCGCGGTGCCCGCGCGGTGCCCGCGCGGTTGCGGGTCCGCGCGGGTGCCGCCCTCGCGGTGCCCGCGCGGTTGCGGGTCCGCGCGGGTGCCGCCCGCGCGGTGACTGCGCGGCGCCCGCGCGGGTACGACCCGCGCGTAGCCCGCGCGGTCCCATCGCCGCTTGCGGCGGCGATCGGTCGTCCGCGACTCTCCTCCGCGCGATGCCCTAGCGGCACCGCGCGCCTCCGCCGTCCGTTCCGTGCCCTAGCATGACGACGATGACGGCGACGGTGACGGATACGACGGAGAAACCCAAGAACTCAAACAAAAAGGACGACGGAAAAATACCAAATAATTTATAACAATTATTTTACTAACCGAAGATCGACGGGAAGGTTGTCCGGTCGCGTTCTTGCCTTCGGTTCGATGTCCGGGAAGATCGGGCTCCTTCTCTTTCTCCTTTCCCTTTCTTCCGGCTAGGGTTTCGTCTTTTCCTTTTTTTCTCTTTCTTTCTCTCCTCACCGGTTAGGGTTTTATTTTTCTTTTCTTTTCTTTCCGATAATTGGGATCCCTTATATAGCTCGTATTATATCTTTAATTAATTTCCTCTTTAATTCGTACGTAAGGAAATTCTATTTTCTGTCATCGGATAATTAATTAATTAATTAATTATCCCCTACGAGATAACCCACCTTATCTCCAACGGGTGCAAGATATTTAGCACGGATTCCGATGGATGACTAATCACGGTATCACTAATAATTCCGTTCCGGGAGATCCCGACATCGGATTTCAGATCCGATCGCACCGTCGGCCATCATTTTCCGCGCTCTATCGCAGAAAAATACCAGCACCTCACCCTGGCCAACTTTTAACAATTAAATAATTTTATTCCTCTTAAGGGCTTAAATGGTTTAGATGTGAGTCAAAAATACCCCTAAGGGCCGGATCACTACACCACGACATTAGCACAATCTAAACTCAGCTACCAGACTCCACTCAGCCCCCAGGCACGAGTGCAACAATGTCCCACAGAAACCAGACCCCTCGGCCCACTACCCGGGCGAGGCAACACAATGTCCAGGAAAGATGCAAAGTGTGGGATGTCTAAAGCATAAAAGAACGTAGCCCAGGTGAAGGTTCTCTACTGGTCTGGTTAAAAATGTGGCATATGATTGGGGTGCTAGGTCAAGTTCCAATAATAGCATTTAAATAAACTGAAACATAAGTAGGAAACATTAATGGATATAATCACCAAAACCAATCAAAATAACCCTCATCTCCCTAAACATGCTCTCAACTGGCGTAGGTGAATACAATCATTGAACATATAATATCTCGAAGGTATCTAATGTGTACCATAAATCATGTATGCCTCAATCCACATGAACTATATCATTCTTATGCTCACATCTCAAGGCTATAGGTTGTACAATGAATTATGCATGCTCTCAATTACCAGACTGGAATATCTTGTCTTGCAAGTTTCCATTAGGCATATCTGATTATCATATCATACAATTCCTCATACCAATGTCATTACCAAGCTTGCATCTCAATCATATATTGGTACACTAACATGCATGCATTCTATTTAATAGAATTAGAGAACCGTCCACCGGTTCTAGAGACGAAGCACCCACCTGATTCGCTTTCCGCAGGCAAAGCCGAAGTCGGTGTAGTGCGCAGCCACATGCTAACAAAATCCACTGGAACTGCACCCTCGGTACATAGTCACACCAGCCTCTACTCAAACCAACAACACAGCCCACAATTAAACAACATCACAACATACCCACAGCAAACACTTGCTGTTTTTTCAAAACAACACAAAGAAGGCCCTTTTTCACCTGCAATCTGTCCTCAAAAAAATCACCGTTGTGATCCTCGCGACGAGTGGATACAAATCAAGTATTTATACACCTCAATCCGATACCTGTAGGCCAAGATATAAATGAAACACTGTAGCAAGCCAAACAATCCACAATACAATTCTGCAGGAAAAATAATCCCAAAGAAGCTCAATTATCACCTTCGAGGAGTCCTCCAAAAATTCCAATAAAAATACGGGTGCATCTCTAACGAAGAGTAGATGCCGATCGAGTTCTCATATGCCCCGATCCGATGCTCGTAGATCAAGATAGAAAATCGACAAGCCTCCGCTATCCAAAATCTCACAGCAGAAAAAGAGGGTCACAAAACACATCGGGAACCATGTCAAAAACCCAAAATGAGGCGAAGCAATCAACACAAAAAATGAATCCGTACCTCTCGTGAACGCGCTGCCGCAAAAATGGGCTCAAAATTCTATGGGGGTGATCCAGGGTGTCTCGCGAACTGAAAAGTGACGGTGGAAGCCAAAATCCAAGAAACGTCGCAGTGCGCCGCGTCACAGAAAATGCGGATGTCGAGGCCTCCAAAAAATCTGAAAATCCCTCTGTAGATGGAGAACAAGATGAAGAGCAACTTCTCTTCAAGCCACACTAGGAGATGGGCTCAGGAAAAGGTCCAAAATCACGGCCCAAGTAGAGCTATATATAGCCCAAACTGAACAATTCCAATAATTCCCCTTGTGTCCCCAGATTCGGGCGCCCGGTCCGATTCGGGCTGCTACAGTGCCCAAAATAAACCAGATCTGCAGCCGTCCATCAGCGCCCGGATCGCTCACAGAGCGACACATGTCCCCCAAACCGGCAACAGCGGTGCCAGCCAACCCGACTGCGCCGCGTGGCACGCCCCGCGCCCGCCTTCCCGCGCGTCAATGCCTCGGTCGGCGTGCCCACGTGCGCGCACGTTACGCTGCCGGTGACCACGCCGTGCACGCACCCCGAGGCACCTGCCGCCCTGCACCGTGAACCGCACCGGTGCACCCACCAATCCTACTCTGCCACGTGTCCAGACCTCAGCAAATAGGAAGATGCCACGTGGCACTCTCCCGCGCTGCACCGCGCGCCTGCCCGCGCCTGTTCCGCCGCCTGCCCGTGCCTGCGCCGCCGCTGCCCGCCGCCGCCGGCAATGCCCGGCCGGCCGGAACAGTAACCCAACACCTCGAAATCCATGTTTTCGCATCCGAGCTCCGAAAAATACAAGTAAATAGTCCACTCCGATTATTTTCGCGTGCTGAATCCAAATCCGCTGTCCGTTTTGTCAAATTCCACTTCTAAAATTTATCAAAAATTCCCGAAAAAGTGAACTTGATCCATTTTTCGTGCCGGGTCAAATCCTGGGTTCCAATACGCGCACAAGCACCTCTATCACCCGACATGGGCCTCTAGAAGCTGCTGATCAACCAGTAACCTCATCGCGGGGATCCGGGTCCTCACATCTCCCCCACTAAAAGAAAGTTTCGTCCTCGAAACTAACACAACTCAAACAGGAGTCACAAATACCAAGGGTAAGTACTCAACCTTACCGTCTCCAGCTCCCAAGTCACTACTTACTCCCCGTGATTACTCCTCAACAACAACAATAGCTAGTACGGCATGGCTCGGTTGCGCAATTCTCTCATCTCACGAGCCAGAATTCGCAACGTGCATCCCTCGTACTCCAAACACTCACAGATCTCCAAAAAGAGTGAGTCAATCACGGGCAAGGGATCCACAAGCCAAAACACCTCTGAGCTGAGACGTGGAAAAACCTCTGGGACTCCAACAAAAGGCTGGGGGGAAAACAACAAGCTCCAAAAAATCAAACCCTCCGTACCAACTCAACCAGGATGATCCAAACCACAACCACGCAACCAAACAGGAACGAGAAAAGCCCAACATCAGGAATATCATCAACCCCAACTCTCAATTTAGAAAACCACCGACAACAGCGAAAGGTCCGCAAATTTCGAAAGGCCAGTGCCTTCACCCCAATCAAACAAGAACAGGCTTCGACACCGTCTCCATTCTGGAGCAGCCTTTCGAAGTTTTCGGCCCGTTCGCAAGCCTCGGCATACAGACATGAAAAAGGGAGAGAATTGTTGAAGCTATTCCTGCTGTGGCAGCACAACGAAAACTATAATTCAACAGTAACTCCACAGCCCCTAAGGGAGACATCACTATAACTCGCAAATCCATCACCCAACACTAGCAATGCTGAAATCGGGGCTGGCATCAGCCTCAACATCCATTCGTCAAGCTCTGCTGGCACTGCCCAGTCCAAGAAGCTCCTCGCTTCACAAACAGTGTCGGTCTCGGCCAATCTCGAATAGCATCCATTTTGGCGGGATTCCACAGTTGCTCCTACAGCTAGAATAATGCTCCCGAAGCTAAAACTTGTACCTCAACCACTTGGCATACAGCTTCCTTCTCACAGACACTGTAGCACTATCTGCAAGTGTTCCTCAAGATCGAAGTCACTCAGGGAGTCAATCCAATATCTATGCAGAACACTTTTATCAAACTGTCCAAGTACAGCTGAAACACCCAATTCCACAATTCATAAAGGCAGCAGGGCATTAGTCAATCCCCTTGGCCTCATCATGAGCTCATAATGCCCTTACCGTGTCCTGAACACCATCTTGGCAAAATCCTCGGCTGCAATATTCCAAGCTTATACATGCCTCACAGAAGAACAACTACCGGAGTATAACTCAATCAATGGCCCTAAACATAACCCGGACCTGCTAGTGCTCAAACCACAAAAGAACCCCTCACAGTCGTGTACCAACGACGTGGCACTAGGTCGAACAGACCCCTCGATCCATCAGATCCTGCGACCGTGCCATCAGCTCTCTCTGCTCCACAAGTGATATCCAATAAGGTGCTGTTAAGGTTGACGCGGTTCCCAAAACCACGTCAAATGCAATCTCAAACTCCCTAACTGGCGGCATCAACATCAGCTCAGGTGGACTCACCCCCGGGGTCTCACGGGCAAAAAGGGGATATCCTTGAGTCCCGGTGCCGCCGTAGGCACCTCACACACTGTCGCTATAACCTGTGTGCTCTGATTGTCCCTACAACCAAGCCTCTTCTTGTCTGCCTCGCAGAAGATCAAAGTCTTTTCTCTTTCCGCAGTCAACCATCATGTGGTACCGTGCCAACCAAATCTCAGGCACTAGGTCAAAACACCAACTACCACAAAAGCCAATAAGTCTGCCAGTATAACTCACGGCCTCAACCGCACTGGACAAGGTCCACAGCCACCTCCACATGCACAACACCAACAGTAACCTGTACCTCTAGTGCATGTGGTAACAACTCTGATTGTTGTGATGAAATCACACGTACGACAGTTCGATCCACTGTCGTGGCGCCCTCCAACTAGGCAGCACAGACCCATCCGCTCGACGCAAGTGGTCGTCGCCCCGTCTGCCTCATGATCAAAATCCGGTCTGCTAGAAATTACCTATACCAATCACATAGGGAGCACGACCTCTGTCTCTGCTCACCTTGAGGAAACGAACATGGTCCTCCGTAGATAACACATCCACACTACCGCTGCTGCTGCTACTAATGCTGGTACTGCTATCGGGGTCCACCCGACCCCTGGCGTCAGAGAAATCCACGATCCTAGAGAAGGAAATCGAGAATGCCTCTGCCGCCCGATCTGTCCTCCATCAGCTAGCGCCAAACGCCTCTATCCAGAACTCACCTCTGGCCGTAGATCCCAATCCAAAAGGAATTGTAGTGCCACGCTCCACTCAACCCTACTCCATCGAGGCATCTATAATCCAAAACGGTGGAACCGAATAACTGAAAGATATCCTGGCGTGATCCACTCCCAATCACACATATCCTATGCGCCTCGTCCCTTAAAACCTGGAGCGTGCAGTTCAACAACGGCATAAACTTTCTGACACAAGGAGGCTCTCAAATAGTCTCTCCATCACCACCAATCACGCTTCTGCCTCCAAAGGCTCCAACTCAATTCCGCGAATCGGGGTGGTTCAACTGCGGAAACTGGCTCAACTGATCGATGATGTCCCATAGCTCAACAGCTGTCAGCTATCCACCCTGCCTCGGTGCCTCGGCACTAATCGTCGGCACAGAGGGGGCTACTCGCACCATCGGCGCCACTGAAATCGCTGCCACAGAGGATACTGCAACCTAGTGGTCTCAGGAGGAAAGCACAGTCGGGCTGCCCGCTGCTCCGACAAATGTGTCACCCAAACCAGCAGCCCACTCCGCCACTGATAAAACTCAGACAATCCAGTCGCCTAGGCCCGGAGCTCTCTGACCTCAATCCGGGTATCCGGCCCAAACCAACTGCTCAGGCACCACAACTGCCACAGGATGCACAGAGGTCAAAACTCAGCATCGGGGAGACACCGCTCACCACGACAAAACAGCACATCAGCACAAAATAAACACTCGACCCAATCCACCGAAAGTCTAGGGCATGTCACCTATTCCACAGTATTATGTTGTCTGCAGCCAACATAATCACGTAGGAGAATAAACATGCCGATCACTCATCCCATCCCTTGGGAGAGGTATATAACCCAATCAGGACTCTCGCTAAAAATCACGGCTCTCACGTGAGTCATCCTAGGGTCCAACCACAAGCCTAGGGTTTCTAAATCCCCAATGACCTACATCCTAGGCTCTGATACCACTCTAATCTGTCACGCCCTGGGGTCGAAACTGCGACCCGGGCCCGTCAACAGATCCGCCACCTATACGGAACCCCGCATAGGCGAAGCGTCTAACCTGCAAGAAAATTTGCTACAGCTAACAGATATCAGAGCTAATAAAGTAAAACAGCTGTAAAACAAAAATCCACTCACTGTACAATTGGAAAAGAAAGATACAAATATCCATCTCCCCAAAAGAATCGAATACAATATCCTCAGATACAAAGACCAACAACAAAACAGGGAGAATAAACCCAAATAATACCTCAGTGTACAGGCTCTCAGTACAAGTCATCCTCACTACAACAATCTCTCAAAAGTAGAAATAAAACTAATCTACAGACTGTACTATAAATCTCCAATGTGGGGTACAGCTACTCTCCAAAGACAGGTAGGGATCTAGCTCGCGACTCCCTCGGCTCGAACAGCAACTGCAGAATCAGCATCTCCCACAGATGACTCTGCAAAACAAAGGAGAGGAAAGAAAAAGGAGGGGGGGAGAACCCCCCAACGGGTGTGAGAACTACAACAGCAAGTAGTTCTCAGTGGGTACCGCCACCAAGCCCGACGGTCTGCCCACTAAGTCTACTAGAGGCATAAGATAACAATGCAGTGAAATCTGAACAAGAAAAGCTGGAAGTACTCTACAGCTACCATGCCTCTATCTAAATGCTCAATGGGTGGTACAGATGAAAATATATGTAACTACTCACACCCAAGGTGCTTAATCGACCCAATCGAACTGACTGCCTCATAGAGTCCAGTCAAGCCTGCGCCTACCTACTGCCACACATCCACAGGAGGACGGGACTTACGTAGGGCGTCCGTGACTGCCAAAACTGGCCCAGCCAGAGGCACTACATCCATGACTGCCTAAAAAAGGCC
Organism: Tillandsia leiboldiana; assembly: GCA_029204045.2. NCBI lineage: Eukaryota > Viridiplantae > Streptophyta > Magnoliopsida > Poales > Bromeliaceae > Tillandsia > Tillandsia leiboldiana. The sequence goes on from CM055065.1 coordinate 41,543,617, forward strand.
CAGCCAGAGGGACAGCATCGACAAGTCGCGATACAAAAGTAACAGGCCCACTCCGGACGGGGCACTCGAGGGGCGCGACCCCATCGAGGAAAAAGGAATCCGCGCACTCTGTCGAGCTCAAAGTGGCTCCTACAGGCTATAGTCAAAATCCACACTCACTCTCAGAACGGAAGGACTCAGGATCCTCAAACATCTCGCACAACGGTCGGAGTACTCTCGACGACTCAGCTGATCAGCTCTCTCGAATCTCGAGACACTAGCAAACTCCTCCAACTCGTGGCACAAAACACACTGGCTGGAGATACTCCACAGCCGGGATCGACCCACAACTCAGGGCTAATAAAACTGGTCGGACGACACTCAACGACCCGGGACCACCATCAACCCCAACGGTTCCCAACAACACTCACCGGAAGATACTCGACGGCCCGGGACCACCGTCTACCCAAACGGCTCCCCACGACACTAGCACAATCTAAACTCAGCTACCAGACTCTACTCAGCTCCCAGGCACGAGTGCAACAATGTCCCACAGATACCTGACCCCTCGGCCCACTACCCGGGCGAGGCAACACTATGTCCAGGAAAGATGCAAAGTGTGGGATGTCTAAAGTATAAAAGAACCTAGCCCAAGTGAAGGTTCTCTACTAGTCTGGTTAAACATGTAGCATATGACGGGGATGCTAGGTCAAGTTCCAATAATAGCATTTAAATAAATTGAAACATAAGCACGAAACATTAATGGATATAACCACCAAAACCAATCAAAATAAGCCTCATCTCCCTAAACATGCTCTCAACTAGCATAGGTGAATACAATCGTTGAACATATAATATCTCGAAGGTATCAAATGTGTACCATAAATCATGTAAGCCTCAATCCACATGAACTATATCATTCTTATGCTCACATCTCAAGGCTATAGGTTGTACAATGAATTATGCATGCTCTCAATTACCAGACTGGAATATCTTCTCTTGCAAGTTTCCATTAGGCATATTTGATTATCATATCATACAATTCCTCAAACCAATGTCATTACCAAGCTTGCATCTCAATCATATATTGGTACACTAACATGCATGCATTCTATTTAGTAGAATTAGAGAACCGTCCACCGGTTCTGGAGACGAAACACCCACTTGATTCGGTTTCCGCAGGCAAAGCCGAAGTCGGTGAAGTGCGCAGCCACTTGCTAACAAAAACCACTGGAACCGCACCCTCGGTACACAGTCGCACCAGCCTCTGCTCAAACCAACAACACAGCCCACAATTAAACAACATCACAACATACCCACAGCAAACACTTGCTGTTTTCCCAAAACAGCACAAAGAAGGCCCTTTTCATCTGCAATCTGTCCTTAGAAAAAATCCAAAATAATTACCATTGCGATCCTCGCGACAAGTAGATACAAATCGAGTATTTATACACCTTAATCCGACACCTGTAGGCCAAGATATAAATGAAACACTGTAGCAAGCCAAACAATCCACAATACAATTCTGCAGTAAAAATAGTCCCAAAGAAGCTCAATTATCACCTTCGAGTAGTCCTTCAAAAATTTCTGTAAAAATACGGGTGCGTCCCTCTCGAAGAGTAGATGCTGATCGAGTCCACATACGCCCCGATCCAATGCTCGTAGATCAAGATAGAAAATCGACAAGCCTCCGCTGTCCAAAATCTCACAGCAGAAAAAGGGGGTCATAAAACACCTCGGGAACCGTGTGAAAAGCCCGAAATAAGGGAAAGCGATCAACACGGAAAACGAAGCTGTTCCTCTTGTGAACGCGTTGACGCACAAATCGGCACAAAATTCTATGGGGGTGATCCAGGGTGTCTCGCGGACTGAAAAGTGACGCTGGAAGCCAAAATCCAAGAAACGTTGCAGTGCGCCGCGTCGCCGAAAACGTGGATGTCGAGGCCTTCAAAAAAATCTCAAAATCGCTCAGTAGATGGAGAACAAGATGAAGAGCAACTTCTCTTCAAGCCTCACTCGTAGATGGGCTCAGGAAGAGGTCCAAAATCGCGGCCCAAGTAGAGCTATATATAGCCCAAACTGAACAATTCCAATAATTCCCCTTGTGTCCCCAGATTCGGGCGCCCGGTCCGATTCGGGCTGCTACAGCGCCCAAAATAAACCAGATCTGCAGCCGTCCATCAGCGCCCGTATCGCTCACAGAGCGACACGTGTCCCCCAAACAGGCAACAGCGGCGCCAGCCAACCCGACCGTGCCGCGTGGCACGCCCCGCGCCCGCATTCCCGCGCGTCAACGCCTCGGTCGGCGTGCCCACGTGCGCGCATGTTACGCTGCCGGTGACCACGCCGTGCACGCACCCCGAGGCACCTGCCGCCCTGCTCCGTGAACCGCGCCGGTGCACCCGCCAATCCTACTCTGCCACGTGTCCAGACCTCAGCAAGTAGGAAGATGCCACGTGGCACTCTCCCGCACTGCACCGCGCGCCTGCCCGCGCCTGCTCCGCCGCCTGCCCGCGCCTGCGCCGCCACTGCCCGCCACCGCCGGCGATGCCCGGCCGGCCGGAACAGTAACTCGACACCTCGAAATCCATGTTTTCGCATTCGGGCTTCAAAAAATACAAGTAAATAGTCCACTCCGATCGTTTTCGCTTGCTGAATCCAAATCCGCTGTCCGTTTTGTCAAATTCCACTTCTAAAATTTGTCGAAAATTCCCGGAAAAGTGAACTTGATCCATTTTTTGTGCTGGGTCAAATCCTGGGTTCCAATACGCGTGGAAGCACCTCTATCACCCAACATGGGCCTCTAGAAGCTGCTGATCAACCAGTAATGTCACGCCCCGTGGTCGAAACTGCGACCCGGGCTCGCCAATAGATCTGCCACCTATGCCAAACCCCGCATAGGCGAAGCGTCCTACATGCAAGAAAAGTACTACAGCTAATAGATATCAGAGCTATAAATGAAAATCTGCTGTATAACTAAAATCAACCACTGTACAACTGGAAATAATACAATAATGTCCATCTCCCAAAAATGATAATGATACAATATCCTCATATACAAAGCTCAAAACTCAACAGGGAGATATCTCCAATAAATACATCAGTGTACAGGCTCTCAATACATATCATATCCTCACTACATGAGTGTCACGCCCCGGGGTCGAAACTGCGACCCGGGCTCGCCAACAGATCTGCCATCTGTACGGAAACTGCCGCACAGACGAAGCGTCTACCCTGCAAGTCAGATCTATAGCTAATGTGTCTCAAACATAAAGCTCAAAAGGAAGCTCTATCATAAACATGCTATGCATACTCTCGCTACTGCTAAAATGCCTCAGTATCAATGCTCAAAGGAAAAACCATCTAAGAACATAATGTGTGACCACCCGCTCATAACACCCAATCCCAAAGACTGCCACATAGGGTCCAGTCAAGCCTGCGCCTGTCGACTAGGAACGCACCTGCCCACTACCACACATCCCCATGAGGACGGGATTTACGTGGGGCGTCCTGTGCGACTATCTCAGTCTCAATCAAGTAACCACCTGGTAACTCGGCCAGGGGCATCAACCACCTGGTAACTCGGCCAGGGGCAAGTAACCACCTGGTTACTCTGCTAGGGGCAGGTAACCACCTGGTAACTCGGCCAGGGGTGTCAACACAACTACGCATCCGGAGCGTGACCCGAGGGGAGCGACCCCAACGAGCTCAAGTATCACATCAGTCTCAACTGTCTCAATAAACGGCACATGCAGGCTATGGTCCACGATCAAACAGATCGGCAACTCAATGCTCAGAAGTACAACTCGGTCGGAAAAACTCCTCGACTCAACAAGAAACGCCCAAATCCTCACATGATCTGTCGGAGAACCCTCAACGACTCAATCTGATAATGCATAACTCATGGCTAAGTCGGGAAACCCCCACGACTCGATCTGCCAGAACCCCAAACTCTCAAGCTAAGTCGGAGGTCCACCTCAACGACTAAATCGGAAAAAATTACAATCTAGAGCAATCACCCAATCCCCACAAGGAAGCTCATCTCACATGACACTAGAGCTCAACACACATGCTCTAAAAATCCACTCCCCCCCCCCCCCCCGGCACGAGTATACAAGTACCCTGAACCTAAGCCATACCTTTGGCAACTCATAATTTAAAAACCATCTTTGAAAACCTTGATTTTCCTTAAAACAGGTTTCTCGATTTTTAAAACGGTCCAGGTGCAATTATGATGCAAACAAAGCATGAAACCTAGTGTCATATAATATCAGGAGTCTACTAAAAATAATCCGGGGTTCCAATAAATTATACAGAAAATTCCAGGCAACTATCAGATTAAAAACAGTGAAAAATAGCAAGATAAACATGATCAACTTGCGTTCAATAGCATTAAAGGGCATTCCAGAAATTTTGGAGAAATTCCAACCCACCTGGATCGCTTTCCGCAGGCAAAGCTGAAGTCAGTGAAGCGCCGGATTCTCAAACTGATGAAACCTCGAAAATCGTGCCTCGCGCGCGCACACTGTCGCGAACTCAGAAAAATCCCCGGAATCTCCAATAAATTCCCTCGAGTCCTCAAAAAAAAACCGTGTATACTTGGCTCACACCCCGGCTAAGTCAATGCAAAAAGGGTTTAAGTACTCCACATTCAAGTCCACAGCTCACTACAAGTTCCCCTCAACATCAGCTTACTAATAAATAAATGTTCACAACCACCATTCACTTAAGTCCACCTAAAAACTCCATTAATAAAATACATCCAAAGCACATTTTAACTCAACCCAAATTGCTCACAAACAAACTTACAAAACCCACACTCACAGCACCATCACAATCCACAAAACCCAATTGCACTCTCCAACTCCTCGGCTCAAAGCACAATAAGCACTCACAACAACTGTGAACAGGCAACTCCCAGCTCCCAAGCATCTAGCCAATGCTACACTTAGCTTCAAAGCATATTAATAAATAATATACGCTTAACCACAATATCCCATAATTCCTCTGGCACCCTTAGCACACACCCTGTTCACATTAATAAAATAACAATAGTGCCCACTCACAAATCCCCATAAAATTTACACACTTACAAGCTCCAGATGCACCCACAACACACAAAGCCAAAGCACCAACTCCACATAAAAACCGCAAGCCGCGCACTCGCCTCGGACGAACACTGCCAGGACGGCTCGCCGGAAACCGCAAACTTGGCGACAACCTGAGAGAGAAAAGGAACCCACAGTCAATCCAGCTTGCCAAAATGCGCGCGTCTGACGGCAAGGAAAACAGCCCCGGTCGCCGAAAACACCGCGCGCGCGCGCGCACGCGAAGCTCCCAGTGCCAGAGCTGCAGCGCGCTGCACTGCCGTGCGGCGCCCGGGCCTGCCGCGCGGCGCCAGGGCCTGCCGCGCGGTCCCTGGGCCTGCCGCGCGGCGCCCGCCTGCGCAGCGCCCATGCGCGCTGCGCGGCGGGAGCAGCGGCCCCCACGCGCCCTGCGCTGCGCGGCGGGCGTAGCGGCCCCCGCGCGCGCCCAGCGCTGCGCGGCGCCCGCAGCGGCCCCCGTACGCGCCTAGCGCTGCTCGGCGCCCACCCGCGCAGCGCCCATGCGCGCTGCGCGGCGCCCTGCTGCGCGGCACGGCGCCCCGCGGCGCCCTGCTGCGCGCAGCGCCACTGCCTGCTGCGCGCGGCGCCCATGGGCGCCCGCACAGCACCTAGGCCGGCCACGCGCGGCGCCTGTGCGCCTCCGCGCGGCTCCCAGCTGCGGCCACCCACACACACACACACACAGATGGACAACAGTCCACCACCCCAGCTCAACCTCAAATTCTAAAATTCCAAAGCTCCAAAAACCCAAACAACTCCACCAAGCTTTCTCTCTCAATCCTCTTCTCTCTCTAAAAAAAAACTGCACGTACCTTGTTGGAGGGTCGACGCGCGCGTTCCACACGCTCCACGCGGCTTCAGGGAGAAGGTCCATCAAGAAATATCACTCACACTTCCTCCTTTTTCTTCCTCTCCCTTTTCTTCCTTCTTCTTCTTTCTCTTCTTCCTTTCCTCTGTTTTTTTCCATTTCCTCTGCTTTGCCTTGAGAAGGTGACGGTGACGTGGAGGCAATTAATTAAGGGGGGTGCTTAAATGAGGTGGTTGGCAGCATTAAAAGCTCCACCAAAAAAAAATATCTCAACCACTCCTAACACTTGCTTACTCTCTTATTCAATTTATTATTATTATTTTCTCTTTTCCTTGCATTCTTCACAGGCTAAAACTCTTATATTAATTAAATTAATTAATTAATCCATCAAAAGCCCCTCGTCAACTCACTTTTTGTCCTCGGGGCCTCCGCACCAGTCCGGAACCTCCCGAACCCCGCTGTAATCTAAAAATACACATGCTCGAAGCTTTTTCTCCTCAGAAAGCTCAACCGTGGAGTCGGTGTGCTCAATCAAAAAACCGGCTCCAAAACTGCCAGTTCCAACTCACTTTTTGCCTTCGGGTTCTCCGTGTCAGTCCGGAACCTCCCGAACTCCGCTGTAATCATAAAGTACACCTGATCCAAGTGTTCCCAATATTTCCGCACTCCACTGTGAAGCCGAGGCTTCCCCCAAACCAGTCCTCTAACGGCGGACAATGCCCGGAAAACCCCGAATCGACCTGGGGCTTCCGCGTTGATCCGAGTCGACCCGAACTCATCTGTAACCCAATAAGGAACACACTCGAGGCGATTTCTCCGCACCACGTCATCTTGCGAGGTCGGCGCGCCATCCGAAATCCCGGTATTCTACAATGAGTCTCTCAAAAGAGGAAAACAAAATAGCCAATCTACTGCAGGTCTCCTCTTAAAGGGGCCACAATCTACCGAACCGCCACAATTACCAATAAGCCTGTCAGTACAACTCGCGTCCTCAGCTACATTGGACATGATCCACAAGCCTCCTCCACATGCACAGTACTAACAGGAACCTGTACCTCGAGCGCACGTGGTAACAAATCTGCCTCTAGTCCATGCAGGAATCCAACATGCTCTAACTCCGGCTGCTGTGATGAAATCACACCTGCGACAACTCGATCCACTACCGTGGCGCCCTCCAACCGGGCGGCACAGGTTCATCCACTCGATGCAAGTGGTTGTCGCTCAATCTGCCTGAAAATCAGGACTATCCACATAGGGAGTACGACCTCTGTCTTTGCTCACACTGGGGCGACGAATAAGGTCCTCCGCAGATAACAAATCCACGCTACCGCTACGCCACTCTGATATAGATGCTGATGCTGCCATCGGGGTCCACCCGATCTCTGGCATCTCAGGAACACGTCATCCTGGAAAAGAAATCAGAAGTGCCTCTGCCGGCCGATTTGTCCTCCATCACCCGGCGCCACGCGCCAATATCCTGAACTCGCCTCTAGCGGCAGATCCGTATCCAAAGGAACTGCAACTCCACGCTCCCTACACAACGCCTACACCATCGAGGCGTCAATAATCCGTAACTGAGGGACTAACTAAACTGAAAGGTATCCTGGCACAATCCACTCCCAGCCACATATCCTATGCGCCTCGTCCCTCGAACCTGCAGCGCGCAGTTCAACAACTGCCAAAAACTCTCTAGCACGGGGAGGCTCTCAATTGATCACTCCATCACCACCAACCACGACTCTGCCTCCAAATGCTCCAACTCAATCTTACTACATGAGTCTCTCAAAAGAGAAAAACAAAATAGCCAATCTACTGCAGGTCTCCTCTGAAGGGAGTACCGCTACTCTCCAACAACGGGTAGGGATCTAGCTCGTGACTCCCTCGCCTCGATCAACAACCGCAGAATCAGCAACACCCGCTAAGACTCTGCAAAACAAAGGAGAGGAAGGAAAAAGGAGGGGGAAAACCCCCAAAGGGTGTGAGAACTACACCAAAAAGGGAGTTCTCAGTGGGTACCACCGCCAGACCCGACGGTCTGCCCACTAAGTCCTCAAGAGACATAAAATAACCAAAGAAGTGGGAACCGAACAAGAACGCTGATGTCACCTAACAGCTACCAAGCCTCCATCTAAATTCTCAAGAGGGGAGAATCAAAGAATGGTATGCAACCACTAGCACACGAAGTGCACAATCGACCCAATCGAGCTGACTGCCACATCTGGTCCAGTCAAACCTGCGCCCCACCTACGACCACCTCCCCCTAACGGGCAGGAATTACGTAGGGCGTCCAAACGGACTAATTCGCTATCGAGTAGTGGCTCATGCAGGCTATAGTCAAAATCCACTCTCTCTCTCTGAACAGATGGCCTCAAGATCACCAAACCTCTCGCACAACGGTCGACTAACTCACAACGACCTCGGGACCACCGTCAATCCCCAAACGGTTCCAAACAACACTAGCACTGGTCTAAACACAGCTACTAGACTCCACTCGGTCCCCCTGACACGAGTACAACAATAAAGTAAATGCCTGTAACGACCTCAATCTGGTGCCACCAGTAAAACTGGTACTGCCTGCTGTGCCTGACAAATCGGGTATGCTGGCCAATGCGCAACACCGATAAGGGATAGGAGTCTCAAGGACTCAAAGTAAGTAACAGATCGGCCTCTCTAACCGTCCGATCGCACACTCCGGAGTGGCACTCGAGGGGAGCGACCCACACGAGTAAAGTATCTCAGTAACCAGTAACAGAAGTATAAATCAGCAGGACTGGATCATGACTCTGATCAAAGTGAGAAAACCCAACCACTAAAGAAGCCACGGTCCTCAATCAAATGCAAAAATACTCAAATAGTGGGAAACTCTGTCCACTAGAGAAATCAGATACCCAATCTGGTGCATAAATAAATATCCGGTCAACCGCCCAACATCCGCGGTTGCCGCAATACCCTGCCGTCTATAATCAAGTCCTATAACCGACCTCCGGTCAACCGCCCAAAGTCCGCGATCACCGCAAACCGTGCCAACCGCAATCCAGCACAACCCGTCCCTGACACCAATGTCCCGGCTACACTACCCAGACCCCTTCTCGAACCCGAGCAACACTGACCACCTGACTAACAAAGAAGGAGAAAATGATAACATGGTTTCTCCTAAGTCAAGTTCCAAAAGTAGTGCAGCAGTAAAAGATGGTCTAACTACATGTCCATACAAGCATGCTTTTGTCCTCAGAAACGATAAAAGAGGGTGAAACATATAATAGCAAAGCATGCTAAAATATTCCTGCTATGATATACCAATCTCACACAAGTAGGCCATTCCTTGCTTACCTCTCGCTCATATCGGTTGTACATCAAATATGCCTACTATCAGTCATAGAAGGGTGACATCCCCCATAAGTGCACTTACATTCACCATAACATAACAATCTTATCAATATTAAGCTTACCCACCAGAAGTGCTCAATCCAAAGCAAACCTGGGGTCGGTGAAGTGTAGACGCTCACAATCCAAAAGCTGCCAGAACTGCACCCTCGGTACATGTCGCGCAAGCCTCGGCTCCAAACAGTATCACCCCAACAAAGCAACACCACAACAATCAACAAACAACACAACTCACTAATCAATACCCCCAAACATACACTTGCTATTTTTCCAAAATAGCAGAAAGAAGGGCATTCTCACCTCCATTCAGCGCGCCAAAAACTCCAGAAGATTCACGGTTGCGATCCTCGCGACGAGTAGCCCAAAAATGAGTATTTACCCGCCCCGTTCCGACACCTGTAGGCCAAGTTACAAGTTATACAATGTGGGGCGCCGGTAATCCACAAAACTGCGAAATCTGCGGGATACAACCCCAAAGAAGCTTAAATCCCACCTTCGTAGAGTCCACAGAAAAATCCAATAAAAATACTCCCGCGAGCGCCGCGTCGAGCCCTTCGAAACGAGTACCTGCACGTCCCAATCCGAGTCTTGTACATCAAGTTAAAAATCTGACAAAGTGACCCTCTCAAAAGAATCCTGTACAAAAACTGTAGCACATAGCTCTGGGAAAAAGAGGATTTTCACCTTCGGGAAAAACTCAGAAAAATCCAGAAAAATTCGAGGACGTTCCTTGCGATGTGTAGATGCAAAAAGTGTACAGGCACATCTACATCCGATGTCCGAGCGCGGAGATAGAAAATCGACAAGCTTCCGCTGTCCAAAATCTCACAGCAGGAAAAGGGGTCACAGAAACACCTCGGGAATAGTGCCGAAAACTCGAAACGAGGAGAAGTGAACAACACGGAAAACGAAACCTTACCTCTCGTGAACGCGCTGCCATGAAAATCGGCTCAAAATTCCATCGGGGTGAACCGGTGTACCTCGCGGACTGAAAAGCGACGGTAATAGCCAAAAATCCAAAGTGCGTCGCTGTGCGGCATGTCGCAGATAACACCGAAGCCGCAGTCTCCTAAAATCTCGAAAATCCGTCGGAGTGGGGAGGGTACAGTGTAGAAAGCTTCTGCAGAAGAGGGAGACCCCGAAACTGCCAAAAAACCCGCTCCAAGGCCTCATGTTGCCTATTTATAGGCTGAAATCCCAGCCAAAAAGACACATCCAGGTACACTTTTCGGGCGCCGGGAATTTTCGGGCGCAAACAGTGCCTTTGATCTCAGCCTTCCATCGTTCGCCCGGATCGCCGAGATTCTGCCACGTCGACACATAACAGGGAACAGCCGAAGCGACCAGTCGCCGCGCGCCGCCGCTGCCCGCCGCCGCCCGCCGGCGCCGGAACAGTGCCCCCCCCTGCCTCGAAATTCGTGCCGGGTCATCCGGGCTCCGAAAAATACAAGTAAATTGCCCAAATCCAACTCTAAAAATTGTCAAAGGCATCCGAAAAGGTGTTCCTTGGTCCAAACTTCGCGCTGAGTCCAATTTTAATATCTGTTTCGCGCGAAACCACTTATTAACATCCGACGGGGTCCTCCGATCACTCACGTGATCCATTTTAAGCCCGAAGTCCATCACTTGTGTCCAAATTGTGCACAAATGCCACCGACACGCCACGTAGGCCTCCAGAAGCTGCTGGTCAACCAGTAATCACATCGTGGGGATCCAGGTCCTCACATCCTCCCCCACTAAAGAAAGTTTCGTCCTCGAAACTAGCTCAATTCCACCAGGAGTCACAAACACCGTCACAAACACCAAGGGTAAGTACTCAACATCATCATCTCCAGCTCCTAAGTCACCACTCACTCCCCGTGATTACTCCTCAACAACAACAACAGCGACAACCAGTACGGCATAGCCCGATTGCGCAACCTCTAATCTCACGAGCCAGAATTCGCAACGGGCGTCCCTCGTACTCCAAACATTCCTTGATCTCAAATGGGGCGAGTCAATCACGGTCGAGGGATCCAAAAACATAACCTTCCTGAGCTGAGACATGAAACACAACAGGGGTTCCATCAAAAGTTGGGGGAAACAAGATAACCGCCAGTGCAACACGCACCAAACCACTACGTGTGTCAACTCTACCAAGGCAACCCGAAGCATACCCACTCTGCCATCCAATAAGGGAAAAGAGTCATAACAAGGAGGGGTCCTCACTCGGTCACTCCCGAATCCCGACCATCCAAGTGGACTACTCAGCCGCGGTCTATCATCCAAAGGAACCCTCAGGGACACAACCACAAGCCATGTTCACCTAAACAGTCCACACCGCGCCAGCTGTGGAATCATCAAACTCAACCCCAGATAGCTTCCCTGCTCCAGGTACCCGCCATCACAGTGGCCCTGTCGGGGTAATCCAGAATGCTCAACAATAACCCAACGATAACTCCACGGTCACAATAGAAGGCATCACTAAAACTCGCAGATCTCTCTTCCAACACTGGAAATGATAGCATTGGCGCTGGTATCAGTCTCATCATCCGATTGCCAAGCTCTCCTGGCACTGCCCAGCCCAAGAAGCCCCTTACCTTGACCATAATTGTCGACCTCGGCCAATTCCCAAATGGTATCCATATTGGCCGGATTTCCACCGCCGCCCCTACGGCTAACACAATGTGACCCCAAGAAGGTATGCTTCTAAAGCTAAAACTTGTATCTCAATAACTTGACATACAGCTTCTTTCACCCAAGCATTGTAGCACATCCACAAGTGCCCCTCGTGCTCCAAGTCGCTCTGGGAGTAAATCCAAATATCCCTGGAGGATCTTGTTACCAATCCAATCAAGTATAGCTGGAGCACAATTCCTAAAATCATAAGAGTGGCAGGGCATTAATCAATCCACTTGGCCACACTATGAGCTCATGATGCCCTACCGTGTCCTGAACGCCATCTAGGCAAGATCCTCGGCTGTCTGATTCCAAGTAGGTACTCACACCAGACTATAACTGCCGGATTATGACTCCATCAAAAGGTCCTAGATACCACCCGGACCTATCTACACTAGAACCAAAAAAAAGGACCCTCACAGTCGTGTATCAACGATGCGGCATCACCACCGTGTATCAACAGCGTGGCATCACCACCGTATATCAACGACGTGGCACTAGGTCAAACATGTTACGGATTTTGAGTTGACGTATTTCGTGAATTCGGGTAAGTCTTGAAGATTGAAGATAAAGAAAGTTGGATCATTTAACTCAATCTCAAGAAAGAAGAATTCAAAAGGATCAGCTATGTTTAACTAATTATTTTTGGTGATCCGAATACTTCTTATAGTGTAGAAACACTTGGATGAATTTCTAATTGTATAAAAATCAAAAACTCGACATGGGACATGTTCAGGATTCGGATCAGACTTTCCAATCCGGATCGTAGCCTCCTTTGATCCGGATCCCGAACACTGGTTTTACCATGTTTTATGAACGATCCAGATCAGGCTTTGCAATCCGGATCCCGAACGTTGGTGTTTGGTGAAATTGTATGAACGATCCGGATCAGGCACTTCGATCCGGATCCCGAACCTTGGTTTTTCTGGAAACTGTTTGTCTCGCTACTGCAATCCGGATCGCCGAAGTCCGATCCGGATCGCCGACCTGAAAAATTCCAGAAAAGGTTAGTTTTTGATTCTTATCCTCTTCCAATGGTTTCTAACCTATATATAGACCCTTTAATTCATCTTTTAGGGCAACCCACGATAAAGGGAAAAAGACGACCGAATTATATAGATCCACAAATAGAGAAGAAAGGAAATCAATAGATTAAATCTTATGTTTCTTCATCTATATTGATTGATTTGATTCTAGGTTTTCATACTCACATTTTGAGTAGAATCAAATCAATGAATACTTAGATGGTATTTCCGATCTATGTAGTAGCCGCTGGTTTAAAATGTTTTTGGGTCTACTTTTGGTTTCGTTTATTTCGCAATTCGTTTCGGGGGCTGGAGGGTGATCGAATAATTCCTTGTTTCCGGACAGACCGTCGGGGCTCGCGGGTATTTTTAGTTAATAAAGCTCGCGAAACGGAGAACGGCGGCGCAATCGGTTTTGAATTCCGACGCCGGAATCTCCCGGAATAAATTCTGGAAGGTGGCTAGCGGTTCAGGGGGTCAGCGCGGTTTTTCAGGCAGACCGGACCCTGGTTCGCACCCGACTTATTATTACCCGCTTTTGATTTGAAATGGGTTCATTCCCATTCCCTATCCTACCCGCTCCCGCCACCCTAACCGCTCCCGCCTTTTCCCTGTCGTGCAACTTCCCACAACTCCCCGCAACTTCCCACAACTTCCCACAACTCCCCACAACTCCCCACAACTCCCCGCAACTTCCCACAACTCCCCACAACTCCCCACAACTCCCCTGCGTACGAAACCCCAAGTGCAACGAGAACCCACTTCCCCAACCTTTCAGTTTCCCAACCGAACCTTTCAGTTTCCCAACCGAACCTTACTGTTTCCCAACCGGTCGAGTGGAGAAGCAAGGCGGAGCGGGTGAGGAGAGGGAAGATCGCCGGCATACCCTTCGTTACCGGGCACGCAAGAACAGGACGATCATCCCCTAGATCAACCCTAGCCGACGAAACCAAGGTGAGCATAGGTTAGGGTTCTTGATTTGGGCTTTTCTTGGTTCTCTTAGGTAAAAGGGAGGAGGGGAGTCGGCACCGTCACCGGAGCCGGCACGCACGGAGCCACGCAAGCGGGCGGCGCCGCAACCGGGCGGCACCGCATGCGGGCGGCGCCGCATGAGGGCGGCGCCGCGTGCATCCGCATGCGGGCGGCGCCGCATGCCCCCGCATGCGGGCAGCGCCGCATGCGGGCGGCGCCGCATGCGGGTGCGGGCGGCACCGCATGCGGGTGCGGCGCCGCATGCGGGCGGCGCCGCATGCGGGTGCGGGCGGCACCGCATGCGGGCGGCGCCGCGTGCGGGCGGCGCCGCATGCGGGCGGCGCCGCATGCGGGCGGCGCCGCATGCCCCCGCATGCGGACAGCGCCGCATGCGGGCGGCGCCGCACGCGGGCGGCACCGCATGCGGGCGGCGCCGCATGCCCCCGCATGCGGGCAGCACCGCATGCGGGCGGCGCTACACGCGCCCGCATGCGGGCAGCGCCGCATGTGGGCAGCGCCGCGCGCACCCACAAGCGGGCAGCGCCGCATGCGGGTGACGCCGCATGCGGACGGCGCCGCATGCAGGTAGTACGCTGCCCAGCCGCGCGGGGCCGGGCGCGTACGTGTACGAATGGTGCGCAAGGTGGGGGGGGGGGGGGGGGGCGCGCCGGGTGTTCTAGTCTTTAATCTTGCGGAGTCTTGAATTTCTGACTCCTGTATGACAGGTTCTTGTAGGTCCGGGCGGGCACCCGAGACGCGTGAGAACCTAGCATCGGTCAGGAGCGCGACAACGAAAAGGTGGGTTTTCGGTCGAGGCTTAGTATATTGTTAGTATTCCGAAAGAGATTTTTTTAAAATATTAATCGGTACTAACGCTGACGGTTTCTATGATGTACTATATTACCCCGTATCTTGGTTTCTTATGCTCGAGTTGCGACACGCGCACCCGCGGTCTGGCCACCGCAAAGGGTGCTCTTTTCCGGAAAGGCGGTCTCCGACCCGTGTTACCCACGAGGGGATGTAGTGGGGCCCCCGTAGGTGTGGGGTTCGAGGCACCAAGGTGTGAGCGGTGTGACCTGTCGGGATTGGTGCCCGACGAGGTCAGGTGTGCGACCTGCCGGGATTGGTGCCCGACGAGGTCAGGTGTTACAGGTGTTACCGGGGTTACAGGTGTCACAGGTGGTACAGGTGGTTGCGAGTTACCGTTATGAGTAGAGTGGTTGCTCCGGCTAGTCTTACTTTTGTGGCTTGGTATTACTTTACTGCTTTAGTATTGTTATCATGATAGTGTCGCTGACTACCCACTCTGTGACAGGTACCTCCAGGGGTTAGAGGTAGGCGACGGTGAGGCCGAGGTGGGAGCAGTCGGGCTGTGGGAGCCCTAGTATGCTGTTTTCTTTACTTTCTCTGCATTTCATTTGGTATTGTAGGTTACTGTGTGGTTCTCGATACCCTTGTGGGGTCGTGTGGATGTTGATTACTTTCGCTCTGGTTATGAACTACTGTTTCCTTTATTGTTCCCGTTTGGCCGTTTTCTAAACAAACCAACTCAAAAGAAAAAAAAAAGGACTTCGAAAACCGTTTTCAAAAGTCTAGGGTCGGGTGGGCCCGTTTTCCAAACCCTGTGGATTTATGCCGTTTTCCAATCTGTTTTCGAAACCTAAGGCCGTGTGGGCCTGTTTTCAAAACGGTGAGTTTATCCTTTCAATTTGACTGGCCACGGGTATTGTTTAGTCTTCATGCACCGTACTACTTCGAACTGTTGTGATTAAATGGAAAATGATTGCTTGTGTTTGACTGTTGTAATAGCCGCGACGCCGTGCATATACAGAGGAGACTCTGCCCGATTTTCGAGTGAATCTGTATATGCGGCGGGTCTGGGCACGCGCCGGGGAAGGAGGTTTTAAACAAAAAAAATGTACGCACCTTACGCTTGCTTTTGTGTATCGTTTCTGCTAAAACAAAACCCCCGGGGCGTGACAGATTAAGATGGTATCAGAGACTTTGCTTTAATCACAACAGTGACGGCCCAACATCCACCGAGATATCACACTTAACTACGAATAAATGAAATGTGCAGGGTTTAAGGGTTAGGACGTGAGAGATCGGGGAGGGGATTTGTAGATAATGTTTTCTTTTCTCTCTCGATTTTACGGTGGTTCTTCTAGCAGAGGTGAGTGCTAAGCTTTGGTTGGTGTGTCTGTACAGACAATGGTACGAACCAGAGCGTCGGCCGAGGAGGTAGGGACAGATGCGACGACATCAGCAGCTACAGAGAACCAGCTCCTGCGGCAACAATTGAGGGAGATGGCGGGGCAGATGGCGACCCTTACGAATCGTGTGCGTCAATTGACGCAGCAGCAACCGGTCGCTCCCGCCCCTCCACAGGAACCAATTGCACCGGCCGCAGCACCGCAAGGGATAGGGGCTGGGGTAGGGGCAGCCCCTCTACCGGCAGCAACGGCCGGGCTAGCATCTACCCAGACCACGGCGCCGACGGCAACACCCGCATTAGCGCCCGCGGGGCCGGCGCCGGGGGCTCTCGGCGGGAGCGCCTCCGCGGCCGCCGCCGTCGCTGGGGAAGGGACGGTTACGCGGGCGGAACGAGAGTGAGTGCGGGCCAACCTGGCGGATTTCATGAAGTTCGAACCACCCACGTTCGAGGAGGAGACGACTGATCCCTGGGTCATCGAAAAGTGGGTGGGATCGATGGAAAAGTTGTTTGAGGACCTACTCATCGAGGACCCCGAGCGCGTTCCCCTGGCAGTTCACTTTTTGGAGGGAAACGCTCGTTTATGGTGGAAGACGGTGCGCCCTGATCCCACCAAGGGCACCGTGCTTCTATTGTGGACGACGTTCAAGCAGGAATTGTTTGGGGCATTTTTCACAAATAGCGTCAAGAAGAAACTGGAGGATGACCTGAACCATATTCAGCAAGGGAGCAAGACGGTTATGGAGTATCAGCGCGAATTCGTGCGCCTGGCAAATTACGTCCCTTTCGTTATAAGGGACGAACCCCACAAGGCGCAACTGTTCGTGGATGGGTTGCGAAGTGATATTTTCCAGGTGGTTCAAGCCGCTGATTTGCATACGTTCCAGAAAGTGGTCGACCGGGCCACTGTCGTAGAGCGTGGGTTCGCCGTTACCCGCGCTAGGAGGGAGGCCCCGGCACAGCATGAAGATAGGAAGCGGCAACAGCAGAGCTACGGAGGGGGGTCATCTGCTGGGAGCCGACCCCCCAAGCGGTGGAGGGCACAGTCGGGAGCACGGAGCGCACCTACGGGAGAGCCGAGGCCAAGAGACAGGCCTTGCGTGATCTGCGGGGGAGCGCATGGAGTGTTGGATTGCCCCCAGAGAGTCGATCATTGCTTCCGTTGCGGCAAGCAGGGGCACTTCCGCCGCAACTGCCCCCTTACCGTGGGATCAGCCTCCTCTGCCGCTTCCACGCCTTCACCACAATTTTTGGGGCGGGGGAAAGCTCCTATGGGGTCGACCTCTAGGCCCCCAGCTACGCGGCGCGAAGAGGATAGGCAGCCTCAACCGGGCGGGCGAATTTATTCCATGACCCGCCAGGAATCGGACCCGCCGGAGGACGTACTCGCAGGTATAACTTCTATTTCAAATTCACGTTCTAGAACCCTCTTTGATACCGGAGCAACGCACTCGTTCATTTCTCGCGAGTACGTGTTTTCGCATGACCTCGAGGAAACACCTCTCCAAAGCCGTTTGACGGTCCAGACCGCGGGTGGGACACTGGAGGCGACTAGTTTGGTGGCCACCTGCCCGATTAAGCTAGGGCGGCTGCTTTGCCCTTGGGATTTAGTGGTGATTCCCTTGAAGGAGTACGACGTTGTTTTGGGCATGGACTGGCTCTCAAGGTACCAAGCGCTTATCGACTGCGATAAGCGGATGGTGCAACTACAAGAACCAAGTTTCCCTAAGAATGCGTACCTGGCATGTAAGAGCACCTCCTTCCCGGCAGTCATCTCAGCGGCTCGAGCCAGGAGTCTGGTAGAGGGTGGGTGTGTAGCCTATTTGGCATCGGTGGATCTAGTTACCCGACCCTCGACGACACCTTCAGACATCCCAGTGGTGAGGGACTTTCCCGACGTCTTTCCGACGGAGCTGCCCGGGATACCCCCTGAACGAGAGGTGGTGTTCCCTATTGAACTCTTGCCAGGTACTCAACCTATAACGAAGGCGCCCTACCGAATGGCCTTCGCAGAGTTGAAGGAGTTAAAGGCGCAACTGGAAGACCTCTTGGACAAAGGGTTTGTCAGGCCGAGTGTGTCACCCTGGGGCGCACCGGTGCTTTTTGTACGGAAGAAGGATGGAAGCCTGCGACTCTACATCGACTACAGAGGAATAAACAAGGTCACGGTGAAAAACAAGTACCCCCTGCCCAGAATCGACGACCTCTTCGACCAACTACGAGGAGCGACGGTCTTTTCAAAGATTGATCTACAGTCAGGCTACCACCAGCTTCGGGTTCGGAACAAGGACATTCCGAAGACCGCTTTCCGGACCCGGTATGGCCATTACGAGTTTACGGTCATGCCGTTCGGACTTACGAACGCCCCCGCGGTCTTTATGGACATGATGAACCGGGTCTTTAGACCATTCCTAGACCGGTTCGTGGTGGTCTTCATCGACGATATACTAATCTATTCATCCACCGACGAGGAGCACGATGATCACTTACGAACGATTCTCCAAACCCTCAGGGAGCAGAAGCTATTCGCTAAGCTCAAAAAGTGTGAGTTCTGGCTACGCGAAGTGGGATTCCTGGGGCATGTGATCTCGGCGAAGGGAATCGCCGTGGTCCCCAAGAAGGTGGAATCGGTGATCGACTGGCAGCCGCCCACGACGGTGACGGAGATCCGCAGTTTCTTGGGGCTGGCGGGGTATTATAGACGCTTTGTCGAGGGTTTCTCGAAGATTGCGGCCCCTTTAAACCGGTTGACCAAGAAAGGAGAAAAGTTTGTATGGACGGCCAAATGCCAGGAAAGTTTTGAAGAACTCAAAAGAAGGCTAACCGAGGCACCAATTCTTGTACTACCAACACCCGGTGAGGACTATGAGGTGTACTGCGACGCTTCGAGAATCGGCCTTGGGGGTGTTTTAATGCAGCAGGGGAAGGTAATAGCCTATGCGTCTAGGCAACTAAAGGACTACGAGAGAAACTACCCAATACACGATTTAGAGCTGGCTGCGGTGGTCTTCGTCCTGAAGTTATAGAGACACTATCTCTTTGGTGTCCATTGTAACATCTTCTCAGATCACCAGAGTCTTAAATACCTATTCACCCAAAAGGAACTAAACCTGCGGCAGAGGCGGTGGCTTGAGTTACTGAAGGATTACGACCTAACAATCCAATACCACCCCGGGAAAGCAAACGTGGTAGCGGACGCTCTGAGCAGGAAAGGGCGATTGGAGGGAGGATCGGTAGGTGCGATAACTGAGCAGAGCAGCTTGATCGCGGAATTCTCACGACTAGGGTTGGAAGTAGTGCCAGCAGGCACCGTTGCGCAACTTCTAACTTTGGTGGTCAAGCCAACACTGCACGAGAAGATTCGAGAGGGACAGCAGGCGGACTCGCACTTACAGCTCGTAAGAGACAAGATCTCACCGGATCAGGAAGGTGACTTTTCAGTGGAAGGCGACAGCACTCTATGGTTCCGCGGGCGGATTTGCGTGCCGGATACCCCAGAATTGAAGAAGGAAATCCTGTCTGAGGCACACAGCGCCCCTTATGCAGCGCATCCAGGAGGCACAAAGATGTACAGGGACCTCAAGCAGACCTTCTGGTGGCCCAAGATGAAGAGGGATGTGACAAGATATGTAGCTCATTGCCTGGTGTGTCAACAAATAAAGGCGGAACATCAACGGCCGGCGGGTAAGTTACAACCCTTACCGGTACCGGAGTGGAAGTGGGATCATATCACCATGGACTTTGTCACCGGGTTCCCACGTTCACAGCAAGGACATGACTCAATATGGGTTGTGGTGGACCGGCTAACCAAGTCAGCGCACTTTCTGCCGATTCACACAACCTGGACCAGAGAGCGGTTGGCTCAAGTCTACCTCAGCGAGATTGTGAGACTGCATGGAGTACCGGCATCGATCACATCAGACAGAGACACGCGTTTCGTCTCCAAGTTTTGGCAGAGTCTGCAACGAGCCTTGGGGACTAAATTGCAGTTCAGCACAGCCTTCCACCCTCAGACAGACGGGCAGTCGGAGCGAGTGATACAGACGCTAGAGGACCTGCTTCGGGCCTGTGTACTCGATTGGGGAGTCGGTTGGGAGCGTTACCTACCACTTGTAGAATTCGCTTACAACAATAGCCACCAGGCCAGCATCCTGATGGCACCCTACGAAGCCTTATACGGGAGACGCTGCCGATCCCCGATCTGTTGGGACGACTTGGGAGAACGGAAGTTCTTGGGACCCGATTTGGTGGAAGAAACAGAAGAGAAGGTGCGCCTTATCAGACAGCGCTTACTAACCGCCCAGAGTCGACAAAAGAGCTACGCGGATCGGAGACGCCGCGACTTAGAGTTCCAGGTGGGAGAACACGTGTTTTTGCGGGTCTCGCCGTCCAGGGGAATCAAGCGATTCGGGTTAAAAGGCAAGCTGAGCCCGCGGTTCGTGGGGCCATTCGAGATCCTGGAGTGGATTGGCCCAGTGGCTTACCGCCTTGCCCTACCACCGAACCTCAACCGGATTCACGATGTGTTCCACGTTTCGATGCTCAAGAAATGTTGGGTTATATGTAATACGGATCTAAATAGGGGAAAAAATACCTAGAGGGGGGTGAATAGGTGTAAACGTATAAACACTCAAAAAATCGTTGCGATAAAACCCAATGCGGAAATAAAAATAATACGCAAGATTTTTACGTGGAAAACTCCATCACCGGAGTAAAAAACCATGGGACCGATAACACGGCAGAAATCCACTAGAATTAAAACACGTACAAGGTGATTTACCGTACACACTTACGACTCAACCTTTTCCATACGCTCCTAGAGGATCTTCTCCGCTTGCTCCGCGACGCTTCTCGAATCCACGATCTGCGCCCAACGTCGAATCCACGGCGTCCAACGTCGAATCCACGACGTCCGACCGAATCCACGGTCTTCACCCAATAGCACCCTTCGAATCCACGAACGTGCCTCGCTCCGAATCCACGAGAGCGGTTGAACCTTGAATCCACAAGGACACGCGAATCCACGCGCCGATTTTTGGGGTAAATCGTTGTTTTGGGTGGTGATGATCCGCCGAATACTTAGATCAAAGATAGATCGAAAATACCATCTAAGTATTCATTAGTTTGATTCAACTCGAGATGTGAGTATGAAAACCTAGAATCAAACTAATCAATATAGATGAAGAAACATAGAGTATTCTCTAATGATTTCCTTTCTTCTCTATATGTGGATCTATAGCCGTATGAAATGATATATGAAAATGACGGCTATGTGGATTCGCCCTAGAAAAAGAGTTAAAGGGTATATTTATAGGTTAGAAACCCTAGGAAGGAGATAAGAATCAAAAACCTAACATTTCTGGAAATTTTACGGACGGCGATCCGGATCGGACTAGCTAGGATCCGGATCGTCGTAACGAGACAGCCAGTTCCAGAAAAACAAAGGTTCGGGATCCGGATCGAAGTGCACGATCCGGATCGTTCATACAGTTTACCAAACATCAACGTTCGGGATCCGGATTGCGAAGCATGATCCGGATCGTTCAAGGAAAATGGTAAACTCACTGTTCGGGATCCGGATCAAGAGACTACGATCCGGATTGAACTGATGTATGAACGAACCACCTTCGGGATCCGGATCGAACAACCTGATCCGGATCCTGAACATGTCCCAAGTCCAGTTTTTGATTTTTATGCAATGAAAGATTCTTCCAAGTGTTTCTACACTACAAGAAGTATTCGGATCACACAAAATATTTAGTTAAACGTACCTGATCCTTTTGAATTCTCTTTCTTGAGATTGAGTTAAATGATCCAACTTTCTTCACCTTCAATCTTCAAGACTTGAGACCTTCACGAAACTACGCCAACTCAAATTCCGTAACAATCTCCCCCTTTGGCGGTTTCGTGACAAAACATAGATCCACTAAAGAAAATTCAAAAAGATATTTTTGTTGCTATCACCATACAACAAAAATTTACAATGGAGATCCAAAAATTTAAAAACATGAGATAAACTCCTAATACAGACTCTAGACTTAGACATCTGTACTCTCTGCACAAAGAAATCATTCTTGACAAAAAGAGATCGTTAGATACGTCAAGAATATTTAGCATATAAAACCTAGTACAGAGATAGAGTTTATCTAATCATCATGACATTTGAGAATTCAGATATGTAAGAGAATCAAAGTTAAAAACCAACATATCTTCTAAGCATTCAAAAACCAAATGTCAAAATGTTAGTCCAACATCAACTTGTTAGTCATATTACATGCCCAATAGTTAGTCGAATAGTTAGTCGAGACATGCAAACAATCACAAGATGAAAACCAAAGTTGAAGTTGAGATCATACTTACCTTGATGTATACAAAATCTTCACCATCAAGATTTTCACAAACATTGTTCGAGTTCCCTTACAAAATCTTCATCATCAAGCTTTTCACAAATTCAAAGTTCTCTCTAACTCTCTCCCCCTTTTTGTCACAAATAAAGCCAAAATTACATAAGTGGAGAGAATGGTTAACAGTTTAAGTTCGAGAACTAAAAACTCAAATTAAAACTTAAAAACCTGCACAACAGAAGGATTTAAGCATATGCATAATAAACAGAAATTAGAAGGATACGGATTATTCAGACTCGTCTGAACTGATACAGCCGAGGATTGGAAGATCTTCTTTATTCGCTTGTTCATTGCTGATTGATGTTTATTTACCTTCTTATTTCTTCCTTTACCTCAATTAGTTCATTTGATATACGTTCTTGCTCCTTGACCAGATGACTTAGGGGAATGTTTAAGTTAGCTCCCATTGCTGCTGCGGGGTTTCCAAGTAGATAAAGGAATATCATTCTTTCCCACCGAAGAACCTTAGTGTTTCATGTTTGGAATAATATTGTAACAAACAATGAGATTTAAGATGCGGTACTCTGGTCGTAGTTCTTCGAGAAAATGGAGTTTCCTGTCGACCCGGAGAAGTATCTGGAACACAGATTCCATCAACTACCACTCTCCAGGAGAAGGTGTTGAAGGCTTGATTCTTCAGGTAATGAGTGCCATCGACTCGGGCGTCCATCCTAGTACTTCACCAATTAGCTGAGGCGTTACTTTGATTCTGACATTCTTGACTAATGTTTGAAAATCCCGACGCCCGCTTTCCTGATCAACTAGATAGCAGGCATTCTGATAAAACATCCTCACTGAGTGAAGGACAATACCCAGTGGTCTACGGGAAATCGCAAATGGGAGCAAGACCTCCTCTGGTCAAACAAAGTCCGAACATCTGAGAACGCTGCCTTAAGGCTTTTACATCAACATGCCTTTCTCCAATGCATTTCTCTGTTTTCAAAATCCTTCTTCTAGCTGAGCTGACAAAGTCTTGAGGAGATGCTTGGCCAGCAGCTGGTTGCTCAATGGTGATTCTCGAGCACTTCCTCTCTTGCGAGCAACACTTTTTTCCTTGTCTTCCCTGAAGTCTCTTCCATTGGAGCTTTCCCTTTTTCAGCAGCAGTAGGCGGAGCCTTCGATGTTCCGCAGGCACTTTTCCCTTGAAGCAGTGGAACAGACGTTGCTTCAAACTTGCAGTTCATCCCAGTCAATTGATTCCGTTTCAGATTCGTATCGGAATCATCCTTAGCTTTCTTCGCTTTCTTAGCCTTCTTAGCCCTCTTGGGCTTGACGGTGCTCTCGTATGTACCATAGCAGCAAGTAGGAAAAACAATCCAAGTGATCACCATTGCTAATGTTTCGTGAGAAAGAAATCCTGTGTAGACCAACTCAGAACACATGAAAAAATTGTTAATTTTCAAAAATTGAAAAATTGTATCCAACGAATCATTACATTAGAGAGACTAAGAATCAATTAAGTTTTGCAAAAGAACTTTTAAAAATAGATCAATTGCATGATTTCGAAAAATCATTCTTATATGCCCTAAAACCGAAATTTTAGAATCGAAGCCTAAAAATCCGTTAATCTATATCAGGAGAAACTAGCATATAATCAAAAATAATCACCCAGAGTTCTTATTTCAAAAGAAAATTGATCAAACAAACCATCCACAAACAAGTTGAAGTTGATCCAAGAAATTTAATCACGTTAGGAGGGAAAAGAGAAAACCGTGTGAAAAACTGAGATTTTGACAATAAAATTACTTGGATTGAAGAACCTGAGTTTGAAAGCTTAAGGGAAGGATGAAAATCTGAGAGAGAGGGCTCTGGAAATTCGGAACAAAAGATTGAGTGTAAAAGAAATTCAAAAACCCTTTCGTTTCCTTATAAAAACTAGACGCGATCCGGATCAGTTCATAAA
>CM055065.1:41568166-41639009 GCA_029204045.2 Tillandsia leiboldiana
AGCCACGCATGCGGGCGGCGCCGCAAGCGGGAGGCACCGCATGCGGGCGGCGCCGAAAGAGGGCGGCGCCGCGTCCATCCGCAGCGTGCGGCGCCGCATCGTGCGGCGCCGCATGCGGGTGGCGCCGCTGCGGGCGGCGCCGCATGCCCCAGCATGCGGGCGGCGCCGCATGCCCCCGCATGCGGGCACGACGAATGCGGGCGTTGCGGGCGGAACCGCCTGCGGGCGGCGCCGCATGCGGGCGGCGCCGCTATTGCGGGCGGGCGCCGCATGCGGGCGGCACCGCATGCGGGTGCGGGCGGCACCGCATGCGGGCGGCGCCGCGTGCGGGCGGCACCGCATGCGGGCGGCGCCGCATGCCCCCGCATGCGACGACAGCGCCGCATGCGGGCGGAATGTAAGACCTGGCTCTTTCCATTACCCTTTCGTTATCCCTTTTACGACTGTCCGACTGTGGGACAATTCTTTAGTGTTTTTCCGGAAAGTCCGTCGGGACTCGCGGACATTTTTTTAGGCGGAAGGGCTCGCGAAACGGAGAACGGGGGGACGCGATCGGTTCCGCATTACGACTCCCGGTTCTCCCAGAATAAATTTTGAAGTTCGGACCCCTTAGACGCTCGGGATCCGTGTTGGCAGCCCGCACAACTTTTAAGGTAAACCCTAATTCTTTTAGTATATATATATAACCGTGTGGGAAAGAGGATTAGGGTTCCTCTTATTTCTTTTGGTGGCCGCCTCTTTTTCTTCTTCCTCTTCCTTCCTCCCTCGTAGCCGCCGGCAAAGAGTAACCAAGCGCAAGGGCAAGGGTGGACCGGTGGAGGCAAGCGGACGATCCCTCCTTCTCCTCTCTATCGCACATCGAGGTGAGCCGGATACGTTTCCGTTTGGGGGAATCTCCCCTTTTCTTTTGTTGGTCACGAGGAGGAGAAGGGGCGGCCGCCGTCGCGCATCGCTGCGCGGGGGGGACGGCCGCGGTGGGGCGCCGTGCGGGCAGGTGCCGCGCGGGGTCGCCCCACGCGCGGGCAGCGCGCCGCGCGACACTCGGCCGCGCGGGGCCGCCCACAGGAGGGGGGCGCCCGCGCGGGCTGGTGCCGCGCGGGGCCGCCCGCACCGCGGGCAGCGCGCACCGCGCGGCGCCTCGGCCGCGCGGGCCGGCCCGCCAAGAGGGGGCGCCGCGGGGCCGTGCCCCCGCACCGCGGCAGCGCGCCCGCGCGGCGCTCGGCGCGCGGGGCCGCCCGCAAGAGGGGGCGCCCGCGCGGGCCGGTGCCCGCGCGTGGCCGCCCCGCACCGGGCAGCGCGCCCGCGCGGCGCTCGGCCGCGCGGGGCCGCCCGCAAGAGGGGGCGCCCGCGCGGGCCGGTGCCGCGCGTGGCCGCCCCGCACCGCGGGCAGCGCGCCCGCGCGGCGCTCGGCCGCGCGGGGCCGCCCGCAAGAGGGGGCGCCCGCGCGGGCGTTGCCGCGCGTGGTCGCCCCGCACCGCGGGCAGCACGCCCGCGCGCCCTCGCCCCGCCGGCGCTCGGCCGCGCGGGGGCCGCCCGCAGGAGGGGCGCCCGCGCGGGCTGGTGCCGCGCGGGGTCGCCCCGCACCGCGAGCAGCGCGCCCGCGCGGCGCCCGGCCGCGCGGGGCCGCCCGCAGGAGGGGCGCCCGCGCGGGCTGGTGCCGCGCGGGGTCGCCCGCACCGCAGGAGGGCGCGCCCGCGCGGGCTGGTGCCGCGCGGGGCTGCGCCCAGGCAGAGTGTTCGTCGCACGGGCCGTGTGCTGTGCGAAGAACTCCGCCGCACGCTGTTGGGAGTCGTTGTAAGCTTCGGACTTCTAAGTCTTGACTTGCCCTTTGTTCCTTCAGGAGTGTGGGACGCTGTGGCGACTGGTGCACAGACGCGGACTGGACGAACGTAGGACGACGCACGCAAGGTGGGGGGAACTTCTGACTGGAATTTTCCCGCACACCCCTTTTCTTCGCGTTCCAGGTGGGTACCGCTTAGAACCTCTTTATGCACAGTTTCGTTGTTGCTATGTTTATTTTGTTGAGGGGTTTGGTGGATGATGTGGACCTCCGGATTTACGGCTGTCGCGGTAGAAGACCGGGCGGGCAGTTCGCCCTATCCGAACAAAGGTAGGGTTGTCCGGGGCACTAGCGTTGGGGGCAGTGATCGACGTGACCTTTCAGAACATTAAAGTTGAACTTGTGGAATATTGTTAACTCCGGTAAAGGTTTGTGTTTTATTATCTTTATAGTATGGCGACTATGGGTCGCTGTGGGGACTCTTCCATTATCTTGGTTTCCGGAGTTCTGGGGAAAGGGGTAAGAACTTAGTAATTGCATGTTTACATTTGCTAACCTGTTTAAAGCTATTGTGTGGATATTTGGTTGCCGAGGCAGGTGCTCGGTCTGGGTTGCCGAGGATGGTGCTCGGATGAGGCTCGAGATTTTGCTACACGCACAAGATCTTAGTAATTGCATGTTTACATTTGCTAACCCTGTTAAAGCTATGTGTGGATATTTGGTTGCCGAGGCAGGTGCTCGGTCTGGGTTGCCAAGGATGGTGCTCGGATGAGGCTCGAGATTTTGCTACACGCACAAAGATCTTAGTAATTGCATGTTTACATTTGCTAACCTGTTAAAGCTATTGTGTGGATATTTGGTTGCCGAGGCAGGTGCTCGGTCTGGTTTGCCGAGGATGGTGCTCGGATGAGGCTCGAGATTGCTACACGCACACCCGCGGTTTGGCCACCGCAAAGGGTGTGCTTTTCCCGGAAAAGTGGTACGTTGACCCGTGTACCCCACGCGGTGGTGGCGTTAGGATGGGGGCCCCCATGGGTGGGGGGTGTGAGCGGTGATGTCGAGGCAGTGGCTCGGCGGTGGGCATCGGGGAAGGTGCCCGATGTTGTTTTGATACAGGGTGTGGGTTATGGTGGATGATGCCGAGGTGGGTGCTCGGCGGCCGGGGCAGGTGCTCGGTAGGGGTCTCCGAGGCAGGTGCTCGGTGTGGTTGCCGGGGGAGGTGCCCGGTTTTGGTTTGCACGAGGTTCTGCTTATATTGTTAGCACGGGGTTCAGCATTGTATGGTTTGCACATGGTTCTTCATTGTTGGTTGCCTCTGGTTTCTATCGTGGTTTGGCCTGACTTTAGCCCTATTTGCTTATTATGTTATTTCTTGTCACTGACTCCCCACTCCGCGACAGGTTCACCCAGACCGTCCGGGTCGAGCGCTAGGGCACCGGAGAGGCCGCAAGAGTGCTGCTCTGACTTGATCGAGCTTCAGACACAGTGACCTTTCTTTCCCTTTATCTTTTATTACTCATGTTAGTTAGTTGTGGTTTGCGATACCCCCGTGGGGTCGAAGTGGATGTTGCCTCTTTCCTTTTTGAATAATTGAATGAATTCTACGTTCTCTCTTACTTGGCCGTTTTGAACGATGAAAAAGCAAAGAAAACCGTTTGCGAAAACTACTTTTAAACGTGGGTGTCGTGTGGGCACCGAGCTTTACAAACCTTATGGGATTTATGTGTTTGCGAACTGTTTTCATAAACGATGGCGTCGTGTGGATGCCGCTTTCAAAACCTTGTGATTATTTATCCTTTCAAAACACCGGCCTCTATGCTCTAAGTGAATGCTAGAATATCATGTGAATTGTTTGGTTGTATGTGTACGGACCCCAACTGATGTGGTTAGAGATTGTGTGTGCTACGCCTTGTGAGACACTTTGTAGTTGAGACGCCGTGCATATACAAAGGAGACTCTGCCCGTTTGCAGAGTGAATTTGTGTATGCGGCGGGTCTGGACACCGCCGGGGAGTATTGTTTTACAAAAAAAAAATATATGGCTGATTCAGGGGCACCGGTGGCTCCTCTTCCGCGCGATTCGAACCCACCGGGGCGTGACAGATTAAGATGGTATCAGAGAGGTAAACTTTAACCACAACAGTCGGGGCCCAACATCCACGGGGCGCAATACACTAACTACTGATTAATAAGTGAACTGGGGGATTTAATTTTAGTACGTCTGTAGGTCGTGTGCTAGACCCGATAGGTCTAGGGTTGACTTGGTTTCTTTGTATGTAGCGATTAATGGCCCGAAGGGGTTATCAGCGGAGAACGCAGGGGCAGAAAGTAGCGGTCCAATAGCGGCGGAGTATCAGCTACTCCGACAACAACTATAGAGTGGCCGAGCAGTTGGCAACCCTTATTGGAACAAATGCGGCAGTGGGCGCAACAGTCGACATTACCAATGGAGGTCGCCCAGGCTTCTTTGCCCGGACCACCGCACCAGTGACGAGACCGTCGGTGGCGGTAGCGAGACTACGGTTGCCCCTTCTCCGACCTCGGTGACCGAGATACCGTCGGTTCATCCGACGACGCCTTCAGCAGCACTAACACCAGCAACTTCGGGACTTATGCCGGGGGCCACTGTTGGAGCTCCCTTGGGAGAGACCGTGGTGACACCTATCCCCAGAATGACCGCCGTTACTGCGAGGGCACCGCCCTTCCATCATGGACCACGTTCCGAGAAAAACTGTTTGAGGAATTTCTCTCCGACAGCATCAGACAGCAGATGGAAGATGACCGGAAGCACATCAAGAAAGGAAGTCAGACAGTTACGGGTTATCAACGGGCAAATTGTGAGGTTGACCAAATGTGTTCCCCCTGTTATAAGAGATGAATCTCACAAAGCCCGTCTTTTTGTGAATGGTTTACGAAGCGACATCTACAAGGTGGTGCAAACGGCGGATTTGCACACCTTCTAGGAGGTGGTCGATAGAGCCACCACAGTGGAGCACGAATTTGCGAGTTCACGAGCCCGACGGGAGAGCTCAGATTGCGGCAGGGATAAGAAACGAGCTCGACCTTGTTTTGGAAAGGAGCATACCAAGAGGAGCCGGCCTCCTAAATACCTGAGATGGCAATAAGGAACCACGAATGCGCCGACGGGAGGACAATGGTCGGTGGACAAGTCTTGCATCAATTGCGGTGGAATACACCAAGTGACCGAATGTCCCCAGAAGCAAGACCACCGTTTTCGATGCGGCAAACCGGGGCGCCATTGTTTCAACTGCCCCTCGGAAACAGGGGACATCACCCGTAGCAGCATCCCACCCCTCCCCCTCGCTTCATGTTTCTCCCTACCATAGATATTAGAAGAAATCCCATCGTAGAGATAAGTTCGGTCGGATCCTCCGGCTACCCCTCGAGGCAGGCGGCTGTACTCCTTCCTGCCCAGCGAGGGCGAGACGGGTTCTTAGTCTCTAAGGACTAATGAGGTTTCCGTTAAAAGTTAATGGCATCACGCTTGGGGCCGACAGTCGCGGCAATCTTTAAGTGGTAGTTGACTGCTTGAAGTTCCAAGTGCGTCTTCGGGAACCAGACTTACCGAAAAACAGCCTTACGAACTCGGAGTGGTCGACATGAGTTCACGGTCATACCGTTCAGACTCGTTAACGCACCAGCGGTATTCACAGGCATGATGAATAGGATACTCAAGCCCTCCTTAGACCAGCCGGTAATGGTCTTATAGTGGACGTTCCGATCTACTCTCACAACGGACAAGGGGTATGGGGAACACTCGCGAGTAATCCCCTAGACCCTCCAGGATCAGCAACCATATGCCAAACTCATAAAGTGTGAGTTTTGGCTCCGTGAGGTGGACTTTTTGGGGCATACCGTTTCGACATCTGGAATTGCAGTGGATCCGAGGACGATCGAGTCGGTGGCCAACTGGGCTCGGCCAACAACGGTGACGGAGATCCGAAGCTTCTTAGGACGGGCAGGCCACTACAGACGCTTCGTGGGAGGCCACTTCCCTAAATCGACTAACCCAAAGTGGGTAGAGGCTCGTCTGGACAGCCCAGTGCCCAAAGGAGTTTCAAAGAACTTAAAGACAGACGCACACAGGCGCCAGCGCTCATACAGCCGAAGCCCGGAAAGGACTATAAGATCTAGTCTGACGAATCTCCAAGAGGATCTTGGGAGACCAAACGACGGACACGTAACTACAACTGGTGCAAGGCAGAATGTCCTCGGAGCAAGGCGGAATTTTTACGAGTGACTCAGGGATGTAATAAGGTTCCGGGGACGAATTCGTGTGCCCGATAAGCTAGAAACGAGGGAAGAAAATCTAGCCAAAGTATATAATACCTCCTATACCGCCCATTCCGGAGGTACAAGGAGGTGCAGGGATCTATGGCAGACCTTCTGGTGGCCCAAATCGAAAGAGCGATGTGGCACAAATTGTGGCGCAATTTTGGGTGTGCCAACAGGTGAAAGCGAAACATCAGCGACCGGCGGGGGGAAAGCAGACGTTTCGGCTACGAGGGAGGTAGTAGCAAGGAAGACCTCGTACAAGAGAAATTTTGGCCACGACCCTAGAGGAACCTTTAGAAGTAATACTTCGTACCCTCCTACCCAATAAGGAGGTGAAGACTTAGTTGTCTTTTATGTTGGCTATTTAGTTAAGGGTTAAATAGGTCCAACTTCCGGCCTTGTGACAATAGACCCGAGGCGTTGTGACAGTACGCCTTAGACGTCCAGGTGAGGTGAGACGGGCCAAGACCCGAGGCGTTGTAACAGTACGCCATAGACGTCCAGGTGGGTTGAGTCAGGACAAGATCGCTGGCGGTGTGACAGGACGCCTTAAGTAAATGAGTTGCGTATTGCTAATGGTTCGAGCTTTTGGGATTGTTGGTTGGCGTCAATGACCCGATATTTGGGATGTTGGAGCGCGTAGGCCCGGTGACATACCGGTTGGCTTTACTGCCAAACCTCGATGCGGATCTTAGCACGAGAGGACAAAAAGGATTGCGCAACCGGACGATCCCCCTATGGGAAGGCGCTGTGAAGCAACCAGGAAGAATGTGAGGTAACTTAGGAACCAGAGTCAAAGATGGGGGAGTGCTACCCGGACATCTTCGCCGCAGGCGGGAGTTAAGTTCGGGGACGAAACTTGTTTTTATTGGTGAGTGATGTAAGACCTGGCTTTTCCATTACCCTTTCCGTTATCCCTTTCTTACGACTGTCCGACTGTGGGACAATTCTTTAGTGTTTTTCCGGAAAGTCCGTCGGGACTCGCGGACATTTTTAGGCGGAAGGGCTCGCGAAACGGAGAACGGGGACGCGATCGGTTCCGCATTCCGACTCCCGGTTCTCCCAGAATAAATTTTTGAAGTTCGGACCCCTTAGACGCCTCGGGATCCGTGTTGGCAGCCCGCACACCTTTTAAGGTAAACCCTAATTCTTTTAGTATATATATATAACCGTGTGGGAAAGAGGATTAGGGTTCCTCTTATTTCTTTTGGTGGCCGCCTCTTTTCTTCTTCCTCTTCTTCCTCCCTCGTAGCCGCCGGCAAAGAATAACCAAGCTCACGGGCAAGGGTGGACCGGTGGAGGCAAGCGGACGATCCCTCCTTCTCCTCCTCTATCGCACATCGAGGTGAGCCGGATACGTTTCCGTTTGGGGGAATCTCCCCTTTTTCTTTTGTTGGTCACGAGGAGGGAGAAGGGGCGGCGCCGTCGCGCATCGCTGCGCGCGGGGCCGGCCGCGGGTGGGGCGCCGTGCGGGCAGGTGCCGCGCGGGGTCGCCCCACGCGCGGGCAGCGCGCCGCGCGACACTCGGCCGCGCGGGGCCGCCCACAGGAGGGGGGCGCCCGCGCGGGCTGGTGCCGCGCGGGGCCGCCCCGCACCGCGGGCAGCGCGCCCGCGCGGCGCTCGGCCGCGCGGGGCCGCCCGCAAGAGGGGGCGCCCGCGCGGGCTGGTGCCGCGCGGGGCCGCCCCGCACCGCGGGCAGCGCGCCGCGCGGCGCTCGGCCGTGCGGGGGCCGCCCGCAAGAGGGGGCGCCCGCGCGGGCTGGTGCCGCGCGGGGCCGCCCCGCACCGCGGGCAGCGCGCCCGCGCGGCGCTCGGCCGCGCGGGGCCGCCCGCAAGAGGGGGCCGCCCGCGCGGGCTGGTGCCGCGCGGGGCCGCCCCGCACCGCGGGCAGCGCGCCCGCGCGGCGCTCGGCCGCGCGGGGCCGCCCGCAAGAGGGGGCGCCCGCGCGGGCCGGTGCCGCGCGGTGGCCGCCCCGCACCGCGGGCAGCGCGCCCGCGCGGCGCTCGGCCGCGCGGGGCCGCCCGCAAGAGGGGGCGCCCGCGCGGGCCGGTGCCGCGCGTGGCCGCCCCGCACCGCGGGCAGCGCGCCCGCGCGGCGCTCGGCCGCGCGGGGCCGCCCGCAAGAGGGGGCGCCCGCGCGGGCCGGTGCCGCGCGTGGTCGCCCCGCACCGCGGGCAGCACGCCCCGCGCGGCGCTCGGCCGCGCGGGGCCGCCCGCAGGAGGGGCGCCCGCGCGGGCTGGTGCCGCGCGGGGTCGCCCCGCACCGCAGGAGGGGCGCCCGCGCGGGCTGGTGCCGCGCGGGGCTGCGCCCAGGCAGAGTGTTCGTCGCACGGGCCGGTGCTGTGCGAAGAACTCCGCCGACGCTGTTGGGAGTCGTTGTAAGCTTCGGACTTCTAAGTCTTGACTTGCCCTTGTTCCTTCAGGAGTGCGGGACGCTGTTGGCGACTGGTGCACAGACGCGGACTGGACGAACGTAGGACGACGCACGCAAGGTGGGGGGAACTTCTGACTGGAATTTTCCCGCACACCCTTTTCTTCGCGTTCCAGGTGGGTACCGCTTAGAACCTCTTTATGCACAGTTTCGTTGTTGCTATGTTTATTTTGTTGAGGGGTTTGGTGGATGATGTGGACCTCCGGATTTACGGCTGTCGCGGTAGAAGACCGGGCGGGCAGTTCGCCCTATCCGAACAAAGGTAGGGTTGTCCGGGGCATACTAGCGTTGGGGGCAGTGATCGACGTGACCTTTCAGAACATTAAAGTTGAACTTGTGGAATATTGTTAACTCCGGTAAAGGTTTGTGTTTTATTATCTTTATAGTATGGCGACTATGGGTCGCTGTGGGGACTCTTCCATTATCTTGGTTTCCGGAGTTATGGGGAAAGGGGTAAGAACTTAGTAATTGCATGTTTACATTTGCTAACCCTGTTAAAGCTATTGTGTGGATATTTGGTTGCCGAGGCAGGTGCTCGGTCTGGGTTGCCGAGGATGGTGCTCGGATGAGGCTCGAGATTTTGCTACACGCACAAAGATCTTAGTAATTGCATGTTTACATTTGCTAACCCTGTTAAAGCTATTGTGTGGATATTTGGTTGCCGAGGCAGGTGCTCGGTCTGGGTTGCCGAGGATGGTGCTCGGATGAGGCTCGAGATTTTGCTACACGCACAAAGATCTTAGTAATTGCATGTTTACATTTGCTAACCCTGTTAAAGCTATTGTGTGGATATTTGGTTGCCGAGGCAGGTGCTCGGTCTGGTTTGCCGAGGATGGTGCTCGGATGAGGCTCGAGATTGCTACACGCACACCCGCGGTTTGGCCACCGCAAAGGGTGTGCTTTTCCGGAAAAGTGGTACGTTGACCCGTGTACCCCACGCGGTGGTGGCGTTAGGAATGGGGGCCCCCATGGGTGGGGGGTGTGAGCGGTGATGTCGAGGCAGGTGCTCGGCGGTGGGCATCGGGGAAGGTGCCCGATGTTGTTTTGATACAGGGTGTGGTTATGGTGGATGATGCCGAGGTGGGTGCTCGGCGGCCGGGGCAGGTGCTCGGTAGGGGTCTCCGAGGCAGGTGCTCGGTGTGGTTGCCGGGGGAGGTGCCCGGTTTTGGTTTGCACGAGGTTCTGCATTATATTGTTAGCACGGGGTTCAGCATTGTATGGTTTGCACATGGTTCTTCATTGTTGGTTGCTCTGGTTTCTATCGTGGTTTGCCTGACTTTAGCCCTATTTGCTTATTATGTTATTTCTTGTCACTGACTCCCCACTCCGCGACAGGTTCCCCCAGACCGTCCGGGATCGAGCGCTAGGGCACCGGAGAGGCCGCAAGAGTGCTGCTCTGACTTTGATCGAGCTTCAGACACAGTGACCTTTCTTTCCCTTTATCTTTTATTACTCATGTTAGTTAGTTGTGGTTTGCGATACCCCCGTGGGGTCGAAGTGGATGTTGCCTCTTTCCTTTTTGAATAATTGAATGAATTCTACGTTCTCTCTTACTTGGCCGTTTTGAACGATGAAAAGCAAAGAAAACCGTTTGCGAAAACTACTTTTAAAACGTGGGTGTCGTGTGGGCACCGAGCTTTACAAACCTTATGGGATTTATGTGTTTGCGAACTGTTTTCATAAACGATGGCGTCGTGTGGATGCCGCTTTCAAAACCTTGTGATTATTTATCCTTTCAAAACACCGGCCTCTATGCTCTAAGTGAATGCTAGAATATCATGTGAATTGTTTGGTTGTATGTGTACGAGACCCCAACTGATGTGGTTAGAGATTGTGTGTGCTACGACTTGTGAGACACTTTGTAGTTGAGACGCCGTGCATATACAAAGGAGACTCTGCCCGTTTGCAGAGTGAATTTGTGTATGCGGCGGGTCTGGACACGCGCCGGGGAGTATTGTTTTACAAAAAAAAATATATGGCTGATTCAGGGGCACCGGTGGCTCCTCTTCCGCGCGATTCGAACCCCCGGGGCGTGACAGGAGCCGCACGCGGGCGGCACCGCATGCGTGCGGCGCCGCATGCCCCCGCATGCGGGCAGCGCCGCATGCGGGCGGCGCTACACGCGCCCGCATCCGGGCAGTGCCGCATGTGGGCAGCGCCGCGCGCACCCACAAGCGGGCAGCGCCGCATGCGGGTGACGCCGCATGCGGACGGCGCCGCACGCAGGTAGTACGCCGCCCAGCCGCGCGGGGCCGGGCGCGTACGTGTACGAATGGTGCGCAAGGTGGGGGGGGGGGGGCGCCGGGTGTTCTAGTCTTTAATCTTGCGGAGTCTTGAATTTCTGACTCCTGTATGACAGGTTCTTGTAGGTCCGGGCGGGCACCCGAGACGCGGGAGAACCTAGCATCGGTCAGGAGCGCGACAACGAAAAGGTGGGTTTTCGGTCGAGGCTTAGTATAGTGTTAGTATTCCGAAAGGGATTTTTATTAAATATTAATCGGTACTAACGCTGACGGTTTCTATGATGTACTATATTACCCCGTGTCTTGGTTTCTTATGCTTGAGTTGCGACACGCGCACCCGCGGTCTGGCCACCGCAAAGGGTGCTCTTTTCCGGAAAGGCGGTCTCCGACCCGTGTTACCCACGAGGGGATGTAGTGGGGCCCCCGTAGGTCTGGGGTTCGACGCACCAAGGTGTGAGCGGTGCGACCTGTCGGGATTGGTGCCCGACGAGGTCAGGTGTGCGACCTGCCGGGATTGGTGCCCGACGAGGTCAGGTGTTACAGGTGTTACCGGGGTTACTGGTGTCACAGGTGGTACAGGTGGTTGCGAGTTACCGTTATGAGTAGAGTGGTTGCTCCGGCTAGTCTTACTTTTGTGGCTTGGTATTACTTTACTGCTTTAGTATTGTTATCATGATAGTGTCGCTGACTACCCACTCTGTGACACGTACCTCCAGGTGGTAGAGGTAGGCGACGGTGAGGCCGAGGTGGGAGCAGTCGGGCTGTGGGAGCCCTAGTATGCTGTTTTCTTTACTTTCTCTGCATTTCATTTGGTATTGTAGGTTACTGTGTGGTTCTCGATACCCTTGTGGGGTCGTGTGGATGTTGATTACTTTCGCTCTGGTTATGCACTACTGTTTCCTTTATTGTTCCCGTTTGGCCGTTTTCTAAACAAACCAACTCAAAAGAAAAGAAAAAGGACTTCGAAAACCGTTTTCAAAAGTCTAGGGTCGGGTGGGCCCGTTTTCCAAACCCTGTGGATTTATGCCGTTTTCCAATCTGTTTTCGAATCCTAAGGCCGTGTGGGCCTGTTTTCAAAACGGTGAGTTTATCCTTTCAACTTGACTGGCCACGGGTATTGTTTAGTCTTCATGCACCGTACTACTTCGAACTGTTGTGATTAAATGGAAAATGATTGCTTGTGTTTGACTGTTGTAATAGCCGCGACGCCGTGCATATACAGAGGAGACTCTGCCCGATTTTCGAGTGAATCTGTATATGCGGCGGGTCTGGGCACGCGCCGGGGAAGGAGGTTTTAAACAAAAAAAATGTACGCACCTTACGCTTGCTTTTGTGTATCGTTTCCGCTAAAACAAAACCCCCGGGGCGTGACAATCTATTTCTAATCTAAGTATTCGGCGGATCATCACCACCCAAAAACAACGATTTTCCCAAAATCGGCGCGAGGACTCGCGTGGCCTTGTGGATTCAAGGTGCTACCGCTCTCGTGGATTCGGAGCGAGGTACGTTCGTGGATTCGAAGCGTGCTACTGGGTGAAGACCGTGGATTCGGTCGGACGTCGTGGATTCGGCGTTGGATGCAGATCGTGGATTCGAGAAGCGTCGTGGAGCGAGCGGAGAAGATCAACTAGGAGCGTATGGAAAAGGTTGAGTCGTCTGTGAGTACGGTATATCACCTTGTACGTGTTTAATTCTAGTGGATTTCACCGTGTTATCGGTCCCGTGGTTTTTTACTCCGGTTTGGAGTTTTCCACGTAAAAATCTCTGCGTGTTATTTATTTTTCCGCATTGGGTTTTATATCGCAAAGATTTTTGAGTGTTTATTGTTTACACCTATTCACCCCCCACTAGGTGTTTTTTCCCCTATTTAGATCCAATTATACATAACCCAACAAGTGGTATCAGAGAGGGAATAGGGTTGTAAACAATGGTTGAAGGTGGAAACATCAACAGACCTCCGTTCTTCGATGGAACAAATTATGCGTACTGGAAAGTACGGATGAAAGCCTTTTTAATTTCCATCGACGAACGGGTGTGGCAATCAATTGAATTAGGATGGACTAATCCAACTGAAATTATTGCTGATGTTCGCACCATCAAACCTAGGTCGAAATGGACCAAGGAAGAGATAGATTTTTCTTCTTACAATGGCAAAGGGATTAATGCTCTATTTAAAGCTTTGTCTCAAACAGAGTTCTCTCGCGTCTCGGCATGTGAGACTGCGAAAGAAATCTGGGATGTTCTTCAAGTTACGCATGAGGGAACTAACCTTGTGAAGATTCAGAAACTGCAAATGCTTACGAGCAAGTTTGACTCTATTTTCATGGAAGAAAACGAATCTTTCACAGACTATTACACACGATTGCAAGACATCGTAAACTCATGTGCTAACTTGGGAGAGAAGATTCCAGAATTTAAAGTTGTAAGAAAAATATTAAGAACTCTTCCTGAGAGATTTCGATCCAAGGTTACGGCCATTGAAACTATTAAACACCCGGACGAAATCCGTGTAGAAGAATTAGTTGGTTCATTACAAACTTATGAAATGACATTTCCTACTAACTATTCTTCTGGAAAAGCATCCTCTTCTAAGTCTTCAGGTTATGCGTTGAAAACAACAAAAGAAGAAGACGCGGATTCATCCTCCTCAGACGATGACGTAAACCTATCTATGGAGGACTTTGAGAAGCAGCTTGCTCTCTTGACAAGAAGATTTCGCCGAAACTTTCGAAGGGGTAACTCAAGCAAAACTCCATCCTTCGTAAAGTCGAAGAAAGGCAAAGGTTCTTCAAGTTTCAAACCAAGAAAGCAAGAGGGTTTTTCTAAGGATAAGAAAAGCTCAGAAGGACAAGTCCAATGCTTCAAGTGACGAGGGTACGGCCATATCTCAACGGAGTGTCCTAATAAGAATCCGTCAAAGAAGAAAGCGATGCAAGCCGTCACTTGGGATGACACCTCATCGTCAAATGAGTCATCGTCAAGTGATGAAGAAGATAACGCAACAGCGTTCCACGCGTCCACATCTTCACCCTTCATGTGCTTAATGGCTAATACATCCGAGTCATTGTCCAACTCCACTGTTGAAAAGATTGCAACGGACGATGAATCGGATAACTCGGAAGGTGAAGATTTTGCTCTAGCCTATCACAGACTTTTGAGGGATTCAAAGAAACTGGCTAAGCAAAACAAGGGGTTGAGAGGGAGATTGCAGGATCTCGAAGAAGAAGTAAAAAGGGTAACTTCTCTCTCGACCGATCTTGAAGTGGAAAGGGATGATCTGATTAAAATAAATGTTTTCCTTAAAGAGTCCAATGAGCAACTCGAGAAGAATTATATAGATATGGTGAACAAAGTGAATTACTTCTTGAAGCTCAACGGCGAGGCTCGACAGGAAAAATTGGAAATGACAGAGACCATTCTCCAACTCAAGGATGACTTACAGCGATTTTCATCAGGAAGGAGTAAGTTGGATAAGCTTCTTGGTCTTGGTCAATCAAACAAGTTCGGCCTCGGATACAATCGAACTAACGACAATTTTAGTTCGGTTGGGACAGTCTTTGTGCCCCAGTCGGTATCTCCTCCTCCGACAGCGGAATTGACGACAAACAACGACAACAAACCTACTTCCCTCTCTTCGGAATCGTCAAGCATCAAGGTATGTTTTCGTTGTGGTATTGCGGGGCACATAAGGAGAAATTGCAAGATGGGAGCCAAACGCTCAACTCAAGCACTTCTTGCAACGACTACCAAAAGGGTGATTCCTCGGAAATCAAATGCAAATTTTTCGAAGGAAAAGAGCCTCGGTAGTTCATCAAACAAGACGACGACGTCAAGGAAAAGCGACGGATCAAACAAGACGCTTTCACCAAAGGTATCAACCTCACAATCATTTCCGACGTACACCAAAACTCGAAAGGTTTGGGTACGCAAAGGTGAAGTTTTCCCTTGTCTTGTTACAAATATTTCCTTGCATGCTTATGATAATTCGTCTTGGTATCTGGATAGCGGTTGTTCTCGTCACATGACCGGTGACAAAAACTGTTTTCAAAATTTTGAGAAAATCTCCGGAGGACTTGTAGTTTTCGGAGACGGTCAGTCTTCCAAAATTGTTGGAAAAGGAACAGTAGCTATTCCAGATGGGCCGATTCTAAATAATGTGTTATTTGTTGATGGCCTTAAGACTAACCTCATAAGTATCAGTCAACTTTGTGACAATGGTTTTTCAGTTAATTTTTCATCTGTCGAATGCATTGTAACTGATAAGGACCATGTTTTCTTTTTAAAAGGGGTTAGATCTGAAAACAATTGTTATGTTGTTCCTAATAAATTTTCTGCAAATTGTAACTTAGCCTCTTTGAATAATGAAACACTCTGGCATGAAAGGCTTGGTCACATAAATTTTAAGGAACTTGCTAGAATTTCAAACAAAGACGTGGTCAAGGGGGTTCCTAAACTTTCACTTAAACAAAACATTGTGTGTGGTGGTTGTCAAAAGGGAAAACAATCTAGGACTGCACACAAGAACTTGAATCACGTCGGTACCAAACGGCCCTTGGAATTATTGCATATGGATCTTATGGGGCCGACTCGTCAACCATCCTTGGAAGGTAAATGGTATATTTTCTTATTGGTTGATGATTTCTCTAGATACTCATGGGTAGCATTTTTAAAAGAGAAAGCTGATACTTTTGATTCTTTTCATGAGATTTGCCTTCGTATTATGATTGAAAAGAATGAAAAGATCATTCGTGTTAGAAGTGATAGAGGTGGAGAATTCATAAATTCAAAATTCATTGATTTTTGCACTTCCAATGTCATTAAACATGAATTCTCAGCACCCTATACACCTCTACAGAATGGTGTAGTCGAGCGCAAAAATAGGGTTGTACAAGAGATGGCACGTGTTATGCTTCATAGCCGGAATTTACCGTTATATTTTTGGGCTGAAGCTGTGAACACTGCAATCTATGTTATTAATCGAGTTTATTTGCGCCCGGGGACGTTAAATACACCATATGAACTATGGTGTTGTAGAAAACCCAACATCAAATATTTTCGCATCTTTGGGAGTCGATGTTACATTTTACGTGACCGCGAAAATCTTAGAAAATTTGACTCTCGAAGTGACGAAGGGATTTTCATGGGTTATTCTACAAATAGTAGAGCATATCGGGTATTTAACTTGGAATCTAAAACGATTGTAGAATCCATAAATGTTAAAGTAGATGAAGCTTTCCACTTTGCATCTGATAAATCTACCCCTGATATCTCTCTTGATGATGATACTCCTGTAAATGCATCTTCTCATGATAATACTTCCAATGTTAATGATGCATCTAATGGTTCTCCAAGTTTATCTGATGTGCAGGAATCATCTCATATACCTCCAAGTACTCCATTACATCAAACGTTACGCATCTCCAAAGATCATCCTGAATCAAACATCATTGGAGACCCACAAGAAGGAGTCAAAACTCGGAGACAGTTGGTTTGTGGATTCGCTTGTTACGTTTCCATGATCGAACCAAAGAATATCGATGAAGCTCTTCAGGATGACTACTGGATTGAAGCAATGCAGGAAGAGCTCCATCAGTTTGAACGCAACAAAGTCTGGGAATTAACGACGCCTCCGAAGCAACACAATGTGATCGGTACTAAATGGATTTTCAAGAACAAGAAAAATGAGGATGGTACCATCATCAGGAATAAAGCACGTTTAGTTGCTCAAGGCTACTCTCAAATAGAAGGTATAGACTTTGATGAAACGTTCGCCCCTGTAGCTAGACTCGAGTCCATTCGTATCTTATTCGCTATTGCTTGTCACTTTAAAATAAAACTCTTTCAAATGGACGTTAAGAGCGTGTTTTTAAATGGGTTTTTAAATGAGGAAGTTTATGTGGCTCAACCGAAAGGTTTTGTAGACTGTAAACTACCTAATCATGTTTTTCGTTTGAAAAAGGCTCTTTACGGTTTAAAACAAGCACCGCGAGCGTGGTACGAAAGGTTGACAAAGCACCTTTTGGAGAAGGGCTATACTCGAGGGGGAGCAGACAGGACTCTCTTTGTGAAGCATTATCAAAATAACTTCATTGTTGCACAAATCTATGTCGATGACATTGTATTTGGAGCAACAAAGGATAATGATGCTTCTAAATTCGCAGAAACCATGGAAAGCGAATTTGAGATGTCTATGATGGGCGAACTGACATACTTTCTTGGATTGCAAGTGAAACAAAATGGTGAAGGCATCCATCTGTGTCAATCCAAGTATGCAAAGGAGTTGGTAAAGAAATTCGGATTAGAGGATTCTAAAGATTTTCCTACTCCTATGGGAACTAGCAATAAGGGATTAGGAAGTGAATCTCTTAGTGAGAATGTAGACGAGAAACTTTATCGCAGCATGATTGGAAGTCTACTTTACCTCACAGCTAGTCGCCCGGATATATCCTTTAGTGTTGGGATTTGCGCGAGATATCAATCAGCACCAAAGGAGGTTCACCTGAAAGCGGTGAAACGGATCATCCGGTACTTCAAAGGAACCATTAATTTCGGAATTTGGTATCCTATGTGAACAAGTCTAGATATTATTGGATACTCAGATGCCGATTGGGCTGGATCTGTGGATGATCGGAAAAGTACGAGTGGTGCATGTTTTTATCTTGGCCATTGCCTTGTTGCATGGCATAGTAAAAAGCAAAACTGCATTGCACTCTCGACTGCCGGAGCGGAATACATCTCAGCGGGTAGTTGTTCAACTCAACTCATTTGGATGAAAAGCGTGTTGAGCGACTTCCGGATTTCAGCAACTTCGGTAACTGTTTTATGTGACAA
Organism: Tillandsia leiboldiana; assembly: GCA_029204045.2. NCBI lineage: Eukaryota > Viridiplantae > Streptophyta > Magnoliopsida > Poales > Bromeliaceae > Tillandsia > Tillandsia leiboldiana. The sequence goes on from CM055065.1 coordinate 41,585,745, forward strand.
CACTATTGCTATAAACATTTCAAAAAACCCTGTGTTGCACTCTAGAACAAAACACATTGAACTTAGATATCATTTTCTTAGAGAGCTAGTTGAATCAAATATTCTTCAAATTTCCTACATTTCAACTGAAGATCAATTAGCTGACTTTTTAACAAAACCTTTGGATCAAAAACGTTTTATTCATTTGTGTAAAGCAATTGGAATGCTTTCCTTGAAATAACCTCTTTTTGAAACTTTTGTTTAGGTTAGGTTTTGTTTTTCTGTTTTTGTTCAGTATCTGTGCTTAGACATAGAACATTAATTGAGCATTAGTTTTTATTGACTTTAACTGCATCCTTTATATGTTTAGAAATTTATTATGCTTTGGATATCATAATAATTCATTTGATGCAATGATCATTTATGTGAATTAAATCATCTTTGTTTTCATCAAAGTCAATTTCTCTCTCGATGATCTCTTGGTATAGTTTTTATCTTATTTGACTGTTTAGTCGAGTATGAAATCGAGATCAATATTTGGCTGAATACTTTATATCTTAAATAATTGATAGCCAATTGAGGGGGAGTCAAAGAAAAAGTTTTATGCTCAAAAGATGTGGAAAGAGTTACATCCCAATGAGGAGTGTGAAAACTACCACCACATGGAGGAAAGAGCTACCACCTCGGTCATCCGAGTACTGTGTGCAGCTACCACATGTATACCAAGCAAGGTTTTTCAAGTTTGATTAAATAAAATGCATGTTGAAATACTTGACTCTGTCAAAATTTCAAGGTTGGTATAAGGTGGGAATTTTAATGAAAGATGCTCAAAGAGCCACTCTCTTCAATAAATTGACTAGATATATTATCTAACTTATCTGGGATTTCAGACATCTATTGATCTTTGTATTTCATTTTCTTTACTGAATTGATGATTTGATAAAGGCATTACTCATAAGATCAAGTTAGTTGTAATTGAAGTTGTTCAACTTTAAGGGATTTAATTTTTATAAATTTTCGTTTCATTTGTTGGATGTTATTGATAGATTTGGCATAATCTATTTCTTGTTGTATGAAACGATGATTTTCATTTAAAGTTGATACACAAAAGTGCTTACAATCTTTTTCTGGACTTTCTAGAATTTTTCTGAATTTTTCTGAAGAAAAAGTTGGAGCCGATCCGGATTGGACAAGTCGATCCGGATCCCGAACGCAGGTAATCTCTGCGGGTAGCCGATCCGGATCGGAATCACGAACTGATCCGGATCGCGGCTAGGGTTTTATATAGAACAAAAGGGTTTTGATTTCTTTTACTTCAATCTTTTGTTCAAAAGTCTCCAGAGCTTCTCTCTCTAGAATACATCCATCTTGGAAGCTTTCAAACTCAAGTTCTTCGATTCCAAGTAAGTTTTATTGATCAAAATCTCGGTTTTTCACAGTTTTTCATACTTTTCCTCAAAACGTGATGGAATTTCCGTATCTTTTTCGTTTGTGGATGATTTTTGATCAAATTTCCTTTGAAATAAGAACTCTGGGTAGATTAGTTTTGATTATATGCTAGGTATTCTAATGATAAACGGATTTTTGGCCTTCGATTTCAAAAATTTCGGTTTTAGGGCATATAATGGGAATTTTCCAAAATCATGCGATTGATCTATTTTTAAAATTCCTTTTGCAAAACTAATTTGATTCTTAGTCTCTCTACACGATAATGATTGTTTGGGTACAATTTTTCAAATTTTTGAAAATTAACAAATTTTTCGTGTTCTTGAGTTGTTGCTCACAGGATTTCCTTTCTCACAAGAAACTAGTAGCAATGGTGATCACCTGGATCATTTTTCTTCTGGCTACTATGGTCCATACTAGAGACACTATCAAGCCCAAGAGGGCTAAGAAGGCGAAGAAAACAAAAGATGATTCCGATACGGAATCTGAGACGGAATCGATCGATTGGGATGAGTTGCAAGTTGAAGCAACTGCACCCACTGCTTCGAAGGGAAAAGCGCCTGCAGAAACATCAAAGGCTCCGCCTACTGCTGCTGAAAAGGGCAAAGCTCCGATGGAAGAAACTTCTGTGAAAACTAAAAGAAAAAGACTTGCTCGACGGCTTGGACGAGCTCGGGGTATTGAAATAAATGAAACATGTCAAGAGGAAACAAAGAATATCCCTCAAACTAAAACTGAATCTGAAGACGAAGAAGATTGGGACACATTTCTTAATGAAGTACAACAAGGTATTGATGAAGAAAATAAGGTTTACCTAAAGAACAAGAAGCTAGTGAAGTCTTCCTCAATAATTAAGCAGCACGCAAGGAAAAAGAATTCGCCAAGCAATGAACCTCTTGACAATTCACATTCTCTGCCAAGAAGATCTCCTCGGAATGAAGGTCAGACTGCTCCGTCAGTTGTCACACAACGTTCTTCAACTTCCAGAAGAATCGACCAAAAGGCAAACTTAGTGTCCTCCATCAACCAAGAACAAGATAAAATGGCTCTAGAACTCAGAAAGATGTCCAAGGACATACTTAAGATGAAACAAGAATGTTCTACGATTTCGGGAATGCTTAAAGGAATGTTGAACAAACTGGGCTGCACGAGCTCTGAAGACTCTGACTCAGATGCTTGATTTGTACTCAAACTTTTCTTTTTTCTTGTGCAGATTTTTAATCTTTTCTTGTGCAGGTTTTTAAGTTTTAGTTTTTAGCTCACATTTTTGGTTCTTGAACTTGTTAACTTTTCTCTCCTTTTTGGTAATTTTGGCTAACTTTGTGACAAAAAGGGGGAGAGAGTATTAGAACAGTTTGAACAATCTTGATTGTCCAGTTGAACTATGAAGGTAAGTAAGGTAAGTAGAACTTCAACTTTTGGTTTTCATTTGTGATTGCACGCATGCCTCAACTAACTAGTTGAACTATGAAGGTAAGTAAGGTAAGTAGAACTTCAACTTTTGGTTTTCATTTGTGATTGCAAGCATGCCTCGACTAACTATTTACTAACTATTTGGGCATGTAATATAACTAACAAGTTGATGTTCACTAACAATTTTTGTGACATTTGGATTTTGATTGCATAGGAGATATGTTGGTTTTTAACTATGATCAAATTACATATCTGAATGTATAAATGTCATGGTAAGTATAAATGAGCATAAACTTCATCTCTGTATGTGGTTTTTGAATGATATAAAATTCTTGAGGTATCTAACGATTTCTTTTGTCAAGAATGATTTCTTTTGCAGAGAGTACAGATGTCTAAGTCTAGAGTCTGTTTTAGGAGTTTAACTCATGTATCTATTTTATTTTGGATCTCCATTGTAAATTTTTGTTGTATGGTGATAGCAACAAAAATATCTTTTTGAATTTTCTTGAGTGGATTTGTGTTTTGTCACGAAACCGCCAAAGGGGGAGATTGTTACGGATTTTGAGTTGGCGTATTTCGTGAATTCGGTTAAGTCTTGAAGATTGAAGATAAAGAAAGTTGGATCATTTAACTCAATCTCAAGAAAGAAGAATTCAAAAGGATCAGGTATGTTTAACTAATTATTTTTGGTGATCCGAATACCTCTTATAGTGTAGAAACACTTGGATGAATTTCTAATTGCATAAAAATCAAAAACTGGACATGGGACATGTTCAGGATCCGGATCAAACTTTCCAATCCGGATCCCGAAGGGTGTTCGTTCATACACCAGTTCAATCCGGATCGTAGCCTCCTTTGATCCGGATTCCCGAACGATGGTTTTACCATGTTTTATGAACGATCCGGATCAGGCTTTGCAATCCGGATCCCGAACGTTGGTGTTTGGTGAAATTGTATGAACGATCCGGATCAGGCACTTCGATCCGGATCCCGAACCTTGGTTTTTCTGGAAACTGTTTGTCTCGCTACTGCAATCCGGATCGCCGAAGTCCGATCCGGATCGCCGTCCTGAAAAATTCCAGAAAAGGTTAGTTTTTGATTCTTATCCTCTTCCAATGGTTTCTAACCTATATATAGACCCTTTAATTCATCTTTTAGGGCAACCCACGATAAAGGGAAAAAGACGACCGAATTATATAGATCCACAAATAGAGAAGAAAGGAAATCAATAGATTAAATCTTATGTTTCTTCATCTATATTGATTGATTTGATTCTAGGTTTTCATACTCACATTTTGAATAGAATCAAATCAATGAATACTTAGATGGTATTTCGGATCTATTTCTAATCTAAGTATTCGGCGGATCATCACCACCCAAAAACAACGATTTTCCCAAAATCGGCGCGTGGACTCGCGTGGCCTTGTGGATTCAAGGTGCTACCGCTCTCGTGGATTCAGAGCGAGGTACGTTCGTGGATTCGAAGCGTGCTACTGGGTGAAGACCGTGGATTCGGTCGGACGTCGTGGATTCGGCGTTGGACGCAGATCGTGGATTCGAGAAGTGTCGTGGAGCGAGCGGAGAAGATCAACTAGGAGCGTATGGAAAAGGTTGAGTCGTCTGTGAGTACGGTATATCACCTTGTACGTGTTTAATTCTAGTGGATTTCACCGTGTTATCGGTCCCGTGGTTTTTTACTTCGGTTTGGAGTTTTCCACGTAAAAATCTCTGCGTGTTATTTATTTTTCTGCATTGGGTTTTATATCGCAAAGATTTTTGAGTGTTTATTGTTTACACCTATTCACCCCCCTTTAGGTGTTTTTTCCCCTATTTAGATCCAATTATACATAACCCAACAAAACAGACCCCTCGATCCATCAGATCCTGCAACTGCGCCATCAGCTCTCTCAGCTCTACAGGCGACATCCAATGAGGTGCTGTCGAGGGTGGCGCGGTTCCCCGAACCACATCAAACGCAATCTCTATCTCCACGATCGGCGGCATTATCTACAGCTCAGGTGAAATCACACCCGGGATCTCGTGGCAACAGAGATATCCTTTGGGTTCCGGTGCCGCCGTAAGCACCTATCATACTGTCACTATAACCTGTGTGCTATAACTATCTCAACCATCAAGCCTCCTCTCGTCTACCTCGCAGAAGGTCAAAGTCCTCTCTTTCTGCAGTCTAACATCCTGTGGCACTATACCAATCCAAATCCAAGGACTGGGTCGAAACACCGAACCGCCACAATTACCAATAAGCCTGTCGGTACAACTCGCGGCCTCAGCTACATTGGGCATGATCCACAAGCCTCCTCAACATGCACAGCACTAACAGGAACCTGTACCTCGAGCGCACGTGGTAACAAATCTGCCTCTAGTCCATGCAGGAATGCAACATGCTCTAACTCCGACTGCTGTGATGAAATCACACCTGCGACAACTCGATCCACTACAGTGGCGCCCTCCAACCGGGCGGCACAGGTTCATCCACTCGATGCAAGTGGTTGTCGCTCAATCTGCCTGAAAATCAGGACTATCCACATAGGGAGTACGACCTCTGTCTCTGCTCACACTGGGGCGACGAATAAGGTCCTCCGCAGATAACAAATCCACGCTACCGCTGCGCCACTCTGATATAGATGCTGATGCTGCCATCGGGGTCCACCCGATCTCTGGCATCTCAGGAACCTGTCATCCTGGAAAAGAAATCAGAAGTGCCTCTGCCGGCCGATTTGTCCTCCATCACCCGGCGCCAAGCGCCAATATCCTGAACTCGCCTCTAGCGGCAGATCCGTATCCAAAGGAACTGCAACTCCACGCTCCCTACACAACGCCTACACCATCGAGGCGTCAATAATCCGTAACTAAGCGACTAACTAAACTGAAAGGTATCCTGGCGCAATCCACTCCCAGCCACATATCCTATGCGCCTCGTCCCTCGAACCTGCAGCGCGTAGTTCAACAACTGCCAAAAACTCTCTAGCATAGGGAGGCTCTCAATTGATCACTCCATCACCACCAACCACGACTCTGCCTCCAAATGCTCCAACTCAATCTTACTACATGACTCTCTCAAAAGAGAAAAACAAAATAGCCAATCTACTGCAGGTCTCCTCTGAAGGGGGTACCACTACTCTCCAACGACGGGTAGGGATCTAGCTCGTGACTCCCTCGCCTCGATCAACAACCGCAGAATCAGCAACACCCGCTAAGACTCTACAAAACAAAGAAGAGGAAGGAAAAAGGAGGGGGAAAACCCCCAAAGGGTGTGAGAACTACACCAAAAAGGGAGTTCTCAGTGGGTACCACCGCCAGACCCGACGGTCTGCCCACTAAGTCCTCAAGAGACATAAAATAACCAAAGAAGTGGGAACTGAACAAGAACGCTGATGTCACCTAACAGCTACCAAGCCTCCATCTAAATGCTCAAGAGGGGAGAATCAAAGAATGGTATGCAACCACTAGCACACGAAGTGCACAATCGACCCAATCGAGCTGACTGCCATATCTGGTCCAGTCAAACCTGCGCCCCACCTACGACCACCTCACGCTGACAGGCAGGAATTACGTAGGGCGTCCAAACGAACTAATTCGCTATCGAGTAGTGGCTCATGCAGGCTATAGTCAAAATCCACTCTCTCTCTCTCAGAACAGATAGCCTCAAGATCACCAAACCTCTCGCACAACGGTCGACTAACTCACAACGACCTCGGGACCACCGTCAATCCCCAAACGGTTCCCAACAACACTAGCACTGGTCTAAACACAGCTACTAGACTCCACTCGGTCCCCCTGACACGAGTGCAACAATAAAGTAAATGCCTGTAACGACCTCAATCTGGTGCCACCAGTAAAACTGGTACTGCCTGCTGTGCCTGACAAATCGGGTATGCTGGCCAATGCATAACACCGATAAGGGATAGGAGTCTCAATGACTCAAAGTAAGTAACAGATCGGCCTCTCTAACCGTCCGATCGCACACTCCGAAGTGGCACTCGAGGGGAGCGACCCACACGAGTAAAGTATCTCAGTAACCAGTAACAGAAGTATAAATCAGCAGGACTGGTTCATGACTCTGATCAAAGTGGGAAAGCCCAACCACTAAAGAAGCCTCGGTCCTCAATCAGATGCAAAAATACTCAAATAGTGGGAAACTCTGTCCACTAGAGAAATCAGATACCCAATCTAGTGCATAAATAAATATCCGGTCAACCGCCCAACATCCGCGGTTGCCGCAATACCCTGCCGTCTATAATCAAGTCCTATAACCGACCTCCGGTCAACCGCCCAAAGTCCGCGGTCACCGCAAACCCTGCCAACCGCAATCCAACACAACCAGTCCCTGACACCAATGTCCCGGCTACACTACCCAGACCCCTGCTCGAACCCGAGCAACACTGACCACCTGACTAACAAAGAAGGAGAAAAGGATAACATGGTTTCTCCTAATTCAAGTTCCAAAAGTAGTGCAGCAGTAAAAGATGGCCTAACTACATGTCCATACAAGAATGCTTTTGTCCTCAGAAACGATAAAAGAGGGTGAAACATATAATAGCAAAGCATGCTAAAATATTCCTGCTATGATATACCAATCTCACACAAGTAGGCCATTCCTTGCTTACCTCTCGCTCATATCGGTGGTACATCAAATATGCCTGCTATCAGTCATAGAAGGGTGACATCCCCCATAAGTGCACTTAAATTCACCATAACGTAACAATCTTATCAATATTAAGCTTACCCACCTGAAGTGCTCAATCCAAGGCAAACCTGGGGTCGGTGAAGTGTAGACGCTCACAATCCAAAAGCTGCTAGAACTGCACCCTCGGTACATGTCGCACAAGCCTCGGCTCCAAACAGTATCACCCCAACAAAGCGACACCACAACAATCAACAAACAACACAACTCACTAATCAATACCCCCAAACATACACTTACTATTTTTCCAAAATAGCACAAAGAAGGGCATTCTCACCTCCATTCAGCGCTCCAAAAACTCCATAAGATTCACAGTTGCGATCCTCGCGACGAGTAGCCAAAAAATGAGTATTTACACGCCCCGTTCCGATACCTGTAGGCCATGTTACAAGTTATACAATGTGGGGCGCCGGTAATCCACAAAACTGCAAAATGTGCGGTATACAACCCCAAAGAAGCTTAAATCTCACATTCGTAGAGTCCACAAAAAAATCCAATAAAAATACTCCCGCGAGCGTCGCGGCGGGCCCTTCTAAACGAGTACCTGCCCGTCCCAATCCGAGTCTTGTACATCAAGATAAAAATCCGACAAAGTGACCCTCTCAAAAGAATCCTGTACAAAAACTGTAGCACATAGCTCTGGGAAAAAGGGGATTTTCACCTTCGGGAAAAACTCAGAAAAATCTAGGAAAATTTGAGGACGTTCCTTGCGATGTGTAGATGCAAAAAGTGTACAGGAAGATCTCCATCCGATGTCCGAGCGCGGAGATATAAAATCGATAAGCTTCCGCTGTCCAAAATCTCACAGCAGGAAAAGGGGTCACAGAAACACCACGGGAACAGTGCCGAAAACTCGAAACAAGGAGAAGTGAACAACACGAAAAACGAAGCCTTACCTCTCGTGAACGCGCTGCCGTAAAAATCGGCTCAAAATTCCATCGGGCTGAACCGGTGTGCCACGCGGACTAAAAAGCGACGGTAATAGACAAAAATCCAAAGTGCGTCGTTGTGCGGCGCGTCGCAGATAACACTGAAGCCGTAGTCTCCAAAAATCCCGGAAATCCGTCGGAGTGGGGAGGGTACAGTGTAGAAAGCTTCTACAGAAGAGGGAGAACCCGAAACTGCCAAAAAAACCCGCACCAAGGCCTCATGTTGCCTATTTATAGGCTGAAATCCAAGCCAAAAAGACACATCCAGGTACACTTTCTGGGCGCCCGGAATTTCCGGGCGCAAACAGTGCCTTTGATCTCAGCCTTCCATAGCGCGCCCGGATCGCCGAGATGCTGCCACGTCGACACATAATAGGGAACAGCCGAAGCGACCAGCCGCCGCGCGCCGCCGCTGCCAGCTGCCGCCCGCCGGCGCTTGAACAGTGCCCCCCCTGCCTCGAAATCCGTGCCGGGTCATCTGGGCTCCGAAAAATACAAGTAAATAGCCCAAATCCAACTTTAAAAATTGCCGAAGGCATCCGAAAAGGTGTTCCTTGGTCCAAACTTCACGCTGAGTCCAATTTTAATATCCGTTTCGCGCGAAACCACTTCTAAACATCCGAGGGGTCCTCCGATCACTCACGTGATCCATTTTAAGCCCGAAGTCCATCACTTGTGTCCAAATTGTGCACAAATGCCACCGACACGCCACGTAGGCCTCCAGAAGCTGCTGGTCAACCAGTAATCACATCGTGGGGATCCAGGTCCTCACTAGTAACCTCATCGCGGGGATCCGGGTCCTCACACTATTGTTATATATCACCTACTGCTAGACTATATGTGTAAGTATTTACAGTTTTACATGGCTTGATAGAGTAGGTGGATATCTTGTTATCACGGCATATTTATTGAGGTATTATCATACTTGATCCCGATTGGGAGTTCTCGGTTGTTCGCCGTATTCTGGTCTTTTGACCGCGAGCTTGATCATCTATTTTGGAGACCGCTATGCACCAGTTGGACATCTTCACATACACCAGTGGGCTGATCCCCCATATTGGTGTTCTTTACCGGTAGAGTGGTCTGAGCGACCCGTGAGCCCGTTTATATGGCTGCACCTGTGGGAGTGGGCGATATTGAGCCCCTTTGATAGTCAGCAGGTGTGGGGTTCATGTCAGATTTGGTTTTGGTACTAGCCTGAGGTCCAAGTGACCAACAGTGAAATATGGTTGGATATAGTAGATTATTGACGATGCATTTTTATAGTTGGCTAACATTAGTCCATTCACATCCTTTCATACCTATCGTTATACCTGCATTCATATCTGCTGGATATCTATTCTTTCTATCTGCTTTATACCTGCGTTGCTATGCTATATTTGCCTTACTGCTTACACCCACTGAGATACATTTAGTTGTGTCTCACACCCCTGGATGACTTTTGCAGGTCGACCGGGTAGCAGGCATCGGGAGGATCTGTGAGCATACTGCGTTAGTACCGTCCCATGGCAGAACATTTTCTAACTATTTCCAGTTGTTTGATAGCATGTTTAGGACTTTAAATTGTTGGATTAACTCTAGTAGATGTTTAATTGTTATGCTTTTAATAATAAACCTTGCTGTAGGATTATGTGGTTATTTTCATGTCGAGCCGAGCGTGTGTAGGAGAGATCTTGGTTTTGGACATGAGATCGCCGATTCGCGTGGCGAATCTGGACGAGTCTGGGGGTGACTTTTTAAACTCTGATTTTTTTTTTTTTAAAAAAAAAAAAAAAAAAAAAATTAGACCGATTTTAAAACCCGGGGCCCCTGGGTGACTTTTGCAGGTCGGCGGGTAGCCGGCATCGGGAGGATCTGTGAGCATACTGCGTTAGTACCGTCCCATGGCAGAACATTTTCTAACTATTTCCAGTTGTTTGATAGCATGTTTAGGACTTTAAATTGTTGGATTAACTCTAGTAGATGTTTAATTGTTATGCTTTTAATAATAAACCTTGCTGTAGGATTATGTGGTTATTTTCATGTCGAGCCGAACGTGTGTATGAGAGATCTTGGTTTTGGACAAGAGATCTCCGATTCGCGTGGCGAATCTGGACGTGTCTGTGGGTGACTTTTTAAACTCTGATTTAAATATATATATATATATATATATATATATATATATATATATATATATATATATATATTTATATTCTCTTACATATATTTTTTTGTCAAGATCTGGGCAAAATAATGATAATTTATATGGAATTCAGCATGCCAAAAGACGTCGGCTAATGTATTGTCTACTTCAAAAAAATTTCATTACTTAACCATATGCTATTATATATATGACACAAAGTAAATTTAACTTTTAATTTATTTGTAGGTTTGATGATGAAGTTACTCCAGCTGAAGAGGATAACTGACCTTTCATAGTTATAGGCAATGATCTATTGGTTGTATGTGGCCCACGTGATTTATTCAAAGCGATCTTTAAAGATACAGGCAATCCAATAGGTTAGGATGTATCTGGACACGTCCTTGATGGACGGACGTGATTAAAATATCCTTACATTAGGTTATATATATATATATATGACATAACGGGAGTCCAGTCTAACCCTAATCTAGATTTTCTGTGACGGCTCTATCTCCGGGGATAAGGGAATAGACAGGAAACATCCCGCTTTTTGCAGATTGCGCACGAGGACGATTCGAAAGGAAAAACCGTCGTCTACAATCAAGCATAGGAAATTGAAAATCATGGCAGAAGGTACGATCTAAAGTTTTATTTGGTATTACATGTGGTATCAGGGCCAAACCTTTTGTCGTTTTTTTATTTTTTTTAGAATTTGTTTGTTTTCCTTTTCATTTAAAATAATAATAATAATAAGAGAGCAGAAGTGGTGGCGTTAACCGGTCCCATCGGAACTGGCATTCGGAGGAAGGCGCCACCGCCACCGCGACCGCATTTGGCGCCCCATAAGGTGTCGTTTAGTGCAGCCTTTTGGGACTACACGTGGTAGCTCTTGTTGGGGCTTCAACCTAAAAATAAAATATATTCTTGTTATTATTATTATTATTATTAAAGGGAAAAGAGAATATATATATATTTTGTATTGTGACTCATCATTATAAAAGAAATCTATATCAAAATTATATATAACGTATGGTTTTTGTTATATATGATTTTGTACTTCTCATTTATTTATTTATTCATGACCATAAGGTGGTGTGTTTAGTTTATTATTATTTTTATTTTTATTTTAAACACACATATGTTGGGTTATACTATAATAAGGATCTAAATAGGGGAAAAACCACCTAGAGGGGGGGTGAATAGGTGTAAACGATAAACACTCAAAAATCTTTGCGTAATAAAAATCCAATGCGGAAATGAAAAATAACACGCAAGATTTTTACGTGGAAAACTCCAAAACCAGGAGTAAAAACTACGGGACCGATAACACGGTGAAATCAACTAAGATTATAACACGTACAAAGGTGATATAACGCACTCACAGACGACTCATCCTTTTTCCATACGCTCCGAGTTGATCTTCTCCGCTCGCTCCGCAACGCGCCTCGAATCCACGATTTGCGTCCAACGCCGAATCCACGGCGTCCAACGTCGAGTCCACGACGTCTGACCGAATCCACGGTCTCCACCAGGTAGTACGTCTCGATCACACGAACGTACCTCACTCCGAATCCACGAGAGCGGTAGCACCTTGAATCCACAAGGCCACGCGAATCCACGCGCCGATTTTGGGGAAAAATCGTTGTTTTGTTGGTGGTGATGATCCGCCGAATACTTAGATCAAAGATAGATCGGAAATACCATCTAAGTATTCATTAATTTGATTCTACTCAAAATCTGAGTATGAAAACCTAGAATCAAATTAATTAATATAGATGAAGAAACATAGAATTAAATCTAGTTATTTCCTTTCTTCTCTATATGTGGATCTTATAAGTTTTTCTCCGTTAATATTTCTCCGTCATTTTCCTGAGTATAAAACTTATAGTGGATTACCCTAAAAGATAGAATTAGGGTTTACTTATAGATTAGAAACCATTGGAAGACGATAAGAATCAAAAATTAATTGTAACAGAATTTTTCCCGCACGACGGTCCAGACTGGATTAGGCTCGTTCAGGACTGTCATTTTTTTTCAGAGAATTCCTGAAAATACAAGGTTTGGGGTCCGGAACGAAATCCTATGGTCCGGACAGTTCATGCGATTTCAGCAAACTCCACGTTCGGGGTCCGGAATGAAACATGGATGTTCAGGACTGGATTTGTGCATGAACCAACCAACGTTCGGGGTCCGGACTGTAGTCCCCTTTTCCGGATCCTGAACATATACCATGTCCAGTTTTTGATTTTTATGCGATTAAAAATCCATCCAAGTGTTTCTACATTATAAGAAGTTTTCAGATCACCAAAATTGTTTAGTTAAACTTACCTGATCCTTTTGAATTCTTCTTTCTTTAAATTGAGGTATATGATCCAAGCTTCTTCATCTTCAATTTTCAAGACTTAAACACTTTCACGAAATACGCCAAAACAAAATCCTGAACAATCTCCCCCTTTGGCAGTTTCATGACAAAATAGAGATCCACTTAAGAAAATTCAAAAAAGATATTTTTGTTGCTATCACCATACAACAAAAATTTACAATAGATATCCAAATAAACTAAATACATGAGATAAACTTCTAAAACAAACTCTAGACTTAGACGTTTGTACTCTCTGCAAAAAGAAGTAATTCTTGACAAAAGAAATCGTTAGATACCTCAAAAATTTTTAGCATTCAAAAACCAAACAGAGAGATAGAGTTTATGCTCACCATGACATTCATGAACTCAGATATGTATTAAGATCACAATCAGAAATAGACATATCTTCTAAGCATTAAAAATCAAATGTCATAAGTTTGTTAGTAAGCAAACAACTTGTTAGTAATAATACATGCCCAAATAGTTAGTCAAATAGTTAGTCGAGGCATGCATTCAATCACAATACAAAACCAAAAGTTGTTTCGATACTTACCTTCCAGGTTTCATTCCAAAAGTCCTCACAATTTGTCAAACCAGTCAAACCATTGTTCATATCTCTCTCCCCCTTTTTGTCACAAAAGTAGCCAAAATCACAAAATAAAGAAGAGTTAAAAGTTCAAAAAGAAAAAGTAAGAACTAAGACTGAAAACCTGCAAAACAAAAGATTAGCTAGAATAACAAAGAAACCCCAGATTAGATCATTAGAGCAAATGATCATTCCAGATCAGACGGGTCTGAACTGCTACAGTCCAATTTGTTCAAAATTCCTTTAAGCATTCTTGATATTTTGGAACATTTTCTTTTCATCTTGTGAATGTTAGTGGACATTCTTTCTTGTTCTTCAAACATTCTCCTCTGTTCTCGTTGGATAGATAATATATCAACTTCTGTGGTGTTTCTCCTGGAGATAGAAGGAGGTTGTGTAGATGCGGACAGTGCATTTTGACCTTCATTCCATGGAGATTCTCTAGGCAGAGAGCGTGCTCTGGCGAGGGGTTCATTAATCTGAATTCCACTACCCCTCGAATTCTTTCGCCTAGTGTACTGTTTGGTTGTTGAAGAAGACTTCATCAGCTTTTTGTTCTTTAAATAGAACCTATCTTCATCATCAATAGCCTTTTGTACTTCTTTACAAAATGTATCACAATCCTCTTCATCTTCTGATTCTGACTCAATTTGAGGAACAGTCTTTGTCTCTTCTTGATTTGTTCCATCTTGTTCCTTTTTAACAGATGCTCGAGTTCCCACTAATGCTACAATGAGTACAATAATCCAAGCAAAAACCATCCTTGCTAGTGCGTTAGTCAAGAACAACCTGCGAACAAGAACTCAAGAACACGGAAAAAATTGGTTATTTTCAAAAATTTGAAAAATTGTACCTAAACAATCATTATCGTGTAGAGAGACTAGGAATCAAATTAGTTTTGCAAAAAGAATTTTAAAAATAGATCAATCCCATGATTTTCAAAAATTCTTATTATATGCCCTAAAACCGAATTTTCAGAAATCGAAGCCTAAAAATCCGTTAATCAAGAGAAAACCTAGCATATAATCAAAACTAATCTACTCAGAGTTCTTATTTCAAAAGAAATTTGACCAAAAACCAATCTCAAACGAAAAAGTTACAAGATTTCATTCACGTTTTTGAGAAAAGAGAGAAAGTCTGTGAAAAACCGACGTTTTGATCATAAAAACTTACTTTGATCTGAAGAACTCGAGTTGAAAAGGCTCCAAATAGGTTGATTTCAAGAGAGAGAAGCTCTGGAGACTTGGAAACAAAAGATTGTAGAAAAAAGAAATCAAAACCCTTTTGTTTCTTATAAAACCCTAGCCGTGGTCCGGAACGGATCAAGAATCCAGTCCGGATCGGCTACCCGCAGAAAATTCCTGTGTTCGGGATCCGGAACGGATGTTCAAGTCCGGATCGGCTCCAACTTTTTCTTCAGAAAAATTTAGAAAAATTTCAGAAAATCCAGAAAAAGTATGTAAGCACTTTTGCATGTCAACTTTAAACAAAAGTCGTCGTTTCATATGAAGAGAAATAGATTATGCTAAATCTATCAATAAAATCCAAGTAATGAAACGAAAATTTATAAAAATTAAATCCTTTAAAGTTGAACAAGTTCAATGACATCTATCATGATCTTATGAGTAATGCGTTTATCAAATCATCAATATGGTAAAGAAAATGAAGTACCAAGATCGATAGATGTTTGAAATCCCAAATAAGTTAGATAATATATCTAATCAATTTATTGTAAGGAGTGGCTCTTTGAGCATCTATCAATAAAATCCCCACCTTATACCAACCTTGGAATTTGACAGAGTCAAGTATTTCAAAAAGTATTTTATCTAATCAATCACGAAAAAACCATGCTTGGTATACATGTGGTAGCTGCACACAGTACTCGGACGACCGAGGTGGTAGCTCTTTCCTCCATGTGGTGGTAGTTTTCACACTCCTCATTGGGATGTAACTCTTTCCACATATTTTGAGCATAAACATTTTGATAGACTCCCCCTCAATTGGCTATCAATTATCTAAGATATGAGGTATTCAACCAAAGATTGATCTCGAGTTTCATACTTAACTCAATTTTCAAATATGATAAAAACTATACCAAGAGATCACATGAGAGAGAAATTGACTTTGATCAATTAAAGATGACTTAATTGACATAAATGATCATTGCATCAAATGAATTATTATGATATCCAAAGCATAATAAATTTCTAAATATATAAAAGGATGCAAGTAAAGTCAATTACATATGCTCAATTAATGTTCTATGTACAAACATAGATAAGGAACAAAAACACAAAACAAAACCTAACCTAAGCAAAGGTTTCAAAAAGAGTTATTTCAAAGAAAGCATTCCAATTGCTTTACGCAAATGAATAAACCGTTTTTGATCCAAGGGTTTTGTCAAAATGTCTGCTAACTGATCTTCAGTTGAAATATAGGAAATTTGAAGAATATTTGATTCAACTAGCTCTCTTAGAAAATGATATCTAAGTTCAATGTGTTTTGTTCTCGAGTGCAACACAGGATTTTTAGAAATATTTATAGCACTTGTGCTGTCACAAAGAATTGTTACCGAAGTTGCTGAAATTCGGAAGTCGCTCAACACGCTTTTCATCCAAATGAGTTGGGTTGAACAACTACCTGCTGAAATATATTCCGCTTCGGCAGTCGAGAGTGCAATGCAGTTTTGCTTTTTACTATGCCAAGCAACAAGGCAATGCCCAAGATAAAAACATGCACCACTCGTACTCTTCCGATCATCCACTGATCTTGCCCAATCGGCATCTAAATATCCTATTATGTCAAGCGTTGTTCCCATAGGATACCAAATTTTGAAGTTCAGTGTTCCTTTGACGTACCGGATGATCCTTTTCACCGCTTTCAGGTGAACCTACTTTGGTGCTGATTGATATCTCGCGCGGATCCCAACACTAAAGGATATATCCGGGCGACTAGCCGTGAGTAGAGTAGACTTCCAATCATGCTGCGATAAAGCTTCTCGTCTACACTTTCACTAAGAGATTCACTTCCTAATCCCTTATTGCTAGTTCCCATTGGAGTCGGAAAATATTTAGAGTTTTCTAAATCGAATTTCTTCACCAACTCCCTTGCATACTTGGATTGGCACAAATGGATGCCTTCTTCATTTTGTTTCACTTGCAATCCAAGAAAGTATGTCAGTTCGCCCATCATAGACATCTCAAATTCGCTTTCCATGGTTTCTGCGAATTTAGAAGCATCATTGTCCCTTGTTGCACCAAATACGATGTCATCGACATAGATTTGTGCCACAATGAAGTTATCCTGATAATGCTTCACAAAGAGAGTCCGGTCTGCTCCCCCTCGAGTATAGCCCTTTTCCAACAGGTGCTTTGTCAACCTTTCGTACCACGCTCGCGGTGATTGTTTTAGACCGTAAAGAGCCTTTTTCAAACGAAAAACATGGTTAGGTTGCTTATGGTCTACAAAACCTTTCGGTTGAGCCACATAAACTTTCTCGTTCAAAAACCCATTTAAAAACGCGCTCTTAACGTCCATTTGAAATAGTTTGATTTTAAAATGACAAGCAATTGAGAACAAAATACGAATCGACTCGAGTCGAGCAACCCGGGCGAAAGTCTCATCAAAGTCTATACCTTCAATTTGTGAGTAGCCCTGAGCAACTAGGCGTGCTTTGTTCCTGATAATGGTACCATCCTCGTTTTTCTTATTCTTGAAAATCCATTTAGTACCAATCACGTTGTGTTGCTTCGGTGGCTTCGTTAGTTCCCAGACTTTGTTTCTTTCGAACTGATGGAGCTCTTCCTGAATTGCTTCAATCCAGTAGTCATCCTGAAGAGCTTCATCGATGTTCTTTGGTTCTACCATGGAGACGTAACATGCGACTCCACAAACCAACTGTCTCCGAGTCCTGACTCCTTCTTGTGGGTCTCCAATAATGTTCGATTCCGGATGATCCTTGGAGATACGTAGCGTTTGAGGTAACGGTACTCGGAGGTATCTGTGATGATTCCTGCATTTCAGATAAACTAGAAGAACCATTAGATGCATCAACTTTATCGAAAGAATTATTATGAAAAGATGCATTTACAGGAGTGTCATCATCAAGAGACATATCAGGGGTAGATTTATCAAATGCAAAATGAAAATCTTCATCTACTTTAACATTAATAGATTCTACCATCGTTTTAGATTCCATGTTAAATACCCGATATGCTCTACTGTTTGTAGAATAACCCATGAAGATCCCTTCGTCACTTCGAGAGTCGAATTTACCCAGATTTTCGCGATCACGCAAAATATAACAACGACTCCCAAAGATTCGAAAATATTTGATATTCGGTTTTCTACAAAACCATAGCTCATATGGTGTATTTAAAGTTTCCGGGCACAAATACACTCGATTAATTACATAGACGGCGGTGTTCACAGCTTCAGCCCAAAAATGTAACGGGAGTTTCCGGCTATGAAGCATCACACGCGCCATCTCTTGAACAACCATGTTTTTGCGCTCGACTACACCATTCTGCTGAGGTGTATAGGGTGCTGAGAATTCATGTTTTATGCCGTTGGAAGTGCAAAAATCAATGAATTTAGAATTGATGAATTCTCCACCTCTATCACTTCGAACACGAACGATCTTTTCATTTCTCTCAATCATAATACGATGACAAACCTCATGAAAAGAGTCGAAAGTATTCGCTTTCTCTTTTAAAAATGTTACCCATGAATATCTAGAGAAATCATCAACCAAAAGAAAAATGTACCATTTACCTCCCAAAGATGGTTAACGAGTCGGCCCCATTAAGTCCATGTGCAGTAATTCCAAGGGCCGATTGGTACCAACGTGGTTCAAGTTCTTGTGTGCAACCCTTGATTGTTTTCCCTTTTGACAACCTCCACACACAATGTTATCTTTAAAAGAAAGTTTAGGAACCCCCTTAACCACATCTTTATTTGAAATCCTTGCTAGTTCTTTAAAATTTATGTGACCTAGTCTTTCATGCCAAAGAGTTTCATTTTCTAAGGAAACTAGGTTACACTTTTCAGAAATTTTATTTTGAACTACATAGCAATTATTTTCATATCTAACCCCTTTCAAAAAGAATACATGGTCCTTATCAGTTACAATACATTCTGCAGATGAAAAATTAACTGAGAAACCATTGTCACAAAGTTGACTTATACTAATGAGGTTAGTCTTTAGGCCTTCAACAAATAAGACATTGTTCAAAACCGGGCCTTCTGGAATAGCGATTGTTCCTTTTCCAACAATTTTGGAAGAACGACCATCTCTGAAAACAACATGTCCTTCGGAGATTTTCTCTAAAGTTTGAAAGCTGCTTTTGTCACCGGTCATGTGATGGGAACATCCACTATCCAGATACCAAGACGAGTTGTCATAAACATGCAAAGAAGTATGAACAACAAGACAAGGGAAGATTTCACCTTTGCGCACCCAAACCTTTTTGGACTGCGTCGGCAATGAATGTGAAGTTATTCTCCTTGGTGAAAGTGTCTTGTTTGATTGAATGCTTTTCATTGATGACGTCGTCTTGTGGGGTGAACTACCAAGGCTCTTTTCCTTTGAAAGGTTCTCATTTGATTTCCGGGGAATCACCTTTTTGGTAGTTGTTGCAAGAGGTGCTTGATGTGATCTTTTCGCTCCAATCTTGCAATTTCTTCTTATGTGCCCTGCATAACCACAACGAAAACATACCTTTGTACTTGACGAACCCGATGTAGGTAAGGTAAGGTTGTTGTCGTTGATTGCAGTGAATTCCGTCGTCGGAGGAGGAGTTACCGACTGGGGCACAAAAACTGTCCCAACCAAACTAGGAGTGTCTCCAGTTCGATTGTATCCAAGGCCAAAATGGTTTTTTTGACCAAGACCAAGCATCTTATCCAACTTGCTCCTTCCCGAAGAAAATCGCTTTAAATCATCCTTAAGTTGGAAACTGGTCTTCGTCATTTCCATCTTTTCCTGTCGAGCCTCGGAGTAGAGCTTCAAGAAGTAACTTGCTTTATCCACCATTTTTACGTGTACCTTCTCGAAATGCTCTTTTTCTCTTGAAGGGAAACATTTGCTTTGATCAGGTTATCCCTTTCCACTTCAAGAGCATTTGAGAGAGAAGTTGCCCTTTTTACTTCTTCTTCGAGATCCTGCAATCTCCTTTTCAAACCCTCGTTTTGCTTTGCCAGTATCTTTGAATCCTTTAAAAGTTTATGGTAGGCAAAAGCAAAGTCTTCACCTTCGGAATTACTCGATTCGTTGTCCGTTGCATTCTTTTCAACTTGGAGGAGTTGGACAAGGAATCGGATGTACTTGCCATAAAGCACACGAAGGGTGAAGATGTGGACGCGTGGAACGCCGTTGCGTTGTTTTCTTCATCACTGGAAGATGACTCATTTGACAATGAGGTGTCATCCCAAGTGACGGCTTGCATCGCTTTCTTCTTCGACGGATTCTTATTGTGACACTCCGTTGAGATATGGCCGTACCCTCGGCACTTGAAGCATTGGATTTGTCCCTCTGAGCTTTTCTTATCCTTTGAAAAACTCTCTTGCTTTCTTGACTTGTAGCTTGAAGAACCTTTGTCTTTCTTCGACTTTACGAATGATGAAGTTTTACTTGAATTACCCCTTCGAAAGTTTCGGCGAAATTTTCTTGTCAAGAGAGCAAGCTGCTTCTCGAAATCCTCCATAGATAGGTTCTCGTCATCGTCTGACGAGGATGAATCCGCGTCTTCTTCTTTTGTTGTTTTCAACGCAAAACCTGAAGACTTAGAAGTAGATGCCTTTCCAGAAGAATAGTTAGTAGGAAATGTCATTTCATATGTTTGAAGTGCACCAACTAATTCTTCTACACGGATTTCGTCCGGGTGTTTAATAGTTTCAATGGTCGTAACCTTGGAACGAAATCTTTCAGGAAAAGTCCTTAAAATCTTTCTTACAACTTTAAATTCTGGAATTTTCTCTCCCAAGTTAGCACATGTATTCACGATGTCTTGCAATCGCGTATAATAATCTGTGAACGATTCATTTTCTGCCATGAAAATAGAGTCAAACTTGCTTGTAAGCATTTGCAGTTTTTGAATCTTCACAAGGTTTGTTCCCTCATGTGTAACTTGTAGAACATCCCAAATTTCTTTCGCAGTCTCACATGCCGAGACGCGAGAGAACTCAGTTTGCGACAAAGCATTAAATAAGGCGTTAATTCCTTCGCCATTGTAAGAAGATGAGTCAATCTCTTCCTTGGTCCATTTCGACCTAGGTTTGATGGTGTGAACATCAACAATAACTTCAGTTGGATTTGACCATCCTAACTCGATTGATTGCCACACCCGTTCGTCGATGGAAATTAAAAATGCTTTCATCCGTACTTTCCAGTAGGCATAGTTTGTTCCATCGAAGAACGGGGGTATGTTGATGTTTCCACCTTCAACCATTTGTCACGCCCCGAGATTCAAAAGTAGGTCTAAATTTTTTTTTTTTTTTTAAATCAGAGTTTAAAATCTTGATTTCTCCAAGGCGTGAACAGACCGCCACACATATAGAAAAGTCTCTGTACATCAAACAGAGCCTTCCCTATATGTGCTCGGCTAACAGAAACAGTCAATCAGAGTAGATACGAGATAGCTATACTAAATAAGTTCTACTCTATTACAACCACAAGGTTCATAAGTTAATACATCCAGTTCTCAAAATGGAAATACAGTTGCAATGTTTTTCTAAATCAAAATGGGTACATCCTACCAGGGTTAAATCTACCACGCGTCCTCACACAAAACGTCCAAAGGTCCCCGCACCCGAAGGACCTGAAAAACAGTCACCCGAGGGTGTGAGACACACCGGAGTGTATCCCAGTGGGCACGACGGGCCGGGAAATAGCAAGCCGTACCTACTGGATACAATAATAAGCGAAAACAGAAGTAGGATATACTGAAGATCAATGCAGGTATACAGTCTAAGCCAAATAAGATCAAATATGGATCAATAGAACAGAGTATGCATATATATAACACAATCACACTATGCATGATAAATCTATAACAGATATGAAATGCAGGTAATCACGCAAGCAGGAATATCAAGAAGGTGCATCAAAGGTAGTACCACGAATAACCCAATCCACTGCCACTGTTGGCCACAAGGGCCTCAGGCTAAACTGCCATGGAGCATATGGACCTCAGGCAAAAGCCACTTTTGGTCATTGAGGCCTCAGGCTAAACCACTTTTGGACACCCAGCAAACTATCATAACCCCACAAGGCTCACGGGTCAATCAGACCTCTCTACCGGTAAAGAACACCCACACGGGTAGCTAATCCGCTGGTGTGCGCGACTGAAAGCTTGGCTCGACGGCGATCGTAATGCTGATGCTCAAACCATGGTCCACTGACCACATAGACGGCAAGAAGCCGAGGAAAATCCCCACTGGGATACTAGTATAACATGCCACATACTGAAGTAGTATCTCCTATTCTAAGCATGCAGTGAAGAATAGAGACAAGTATAGAGCTATGCTAGTGACCAATAAAGCATGGCATGTGTCCAGGAAATGCATATCTACTGCTGAAGAAGCATGATATATCTCAATATGATAAACAAGCAACTGCTGGAATATAAGCATGATGTATCTCAATATGATAAACAAGCAACTGCTGGAATATAAGTACGATATGCAAAACAACCAAGTACCAAAGGGGTCCGTCCTACTACGGTACCCGTAGGGCCGATCTGATAAAACGCGGACCGAAGATAACCCACCTCAAGGTAGACGGTCGCGATAACCACAAGACGGATCACAGGCTGGCTCCTGATGACTGGGGCCTACAATAATACCAGGTGACAACTCAGGATCTACCAAATCCTCAAGGCACAACTAGCGCGAATCGACCATTTCGTCGATTATCGCAATATTAAGCCTT
Source organism: Tillandsia leiboldiana (assembly GCA_029204045.2). Taxonomy (NCBI): domain Eukaryota; kingdom Viridiplantae; phylum Streptophyta; class Magnoliopsida; order Poales; family Bromeliaceae; genus Tillandsia; species Tillandsia leiboldiana. The sequence goes on from CM055065.1 coordinate 41,608,213, forward strand.
TTTAGCTTATCAGGAACCCCAGGAAACCCACCGAAAGGTCAATAATGTTTTAGAACATTTATCTAGCTTTTCCATATTGTTAAAATTGCAGCAAGCCCCTCGGGCTTATTCCTAATGCGTTTTATACACTAAATAAACCCCGTTTTGGCCCGTTCTCATAAACGGAGAATCATTTTTACGAGCCGTCACCCCCAGTAGGTGACATTCGACTTGCTGAATGCCGTGCTCACACATTTGTGGCAGCGCAATACCCGAGGAAAACTTCGGAACATGAATTACTTCTCTAACCTAGCCGAAATGCATTTTCGTTTCTTCGGCTCACCAAAACCCAAAATAAACGCGAGCATCGCGTCCAGTGACCCCAAATTAGCCAGGAGTACACTGTTGCAACATTTCAAACAGACCCAAACACTGTTTTTAAGCAATTATTGTATTTGAGCTTGGTTTTAACACAACTTTAAATCTATACACTTTCAGACAAAACTTCCTGAATCAACTAGTCTCTGGACAGTGCCAGGACTCCAGGGCTTGCCCTAGATACAGCCCAGGTCTGCTGGTTCAACCAGAACCAAGACCTTGCACACACACAAGTTCACAATGCACCAAACATTTGTCCACACAGATCAAGCTTGATCTGAAGTGAGCATCAAGCTCAGGGGACATTTCTAAGCAACTTTGATATTCAACTCGAAGCCTGAATCCATCTCTTTCTTCTCGGTGGCATTTCCACAAGCACTTGGTGTGCACACTTTCACACAACACCCTCAACACCTTGTTGCAGGTTGTTCTCTGCAACCACAGCACCAAATCACTTCCAACATGGATGGAAATGTTCCTCTGATCCATACAAAGCTTCCCGACCAATCCTCCCCGGACGGAGTTGGCCGGAGCGCCGGCAGCCGCAACAAGACTCCATTTCGGGTCATCCATGGCCGCCACCAATTCGGGTTGCATGGTTGCCATGCAAAAGCATGGGCGCACTCCTCTCACACCCAGGAACATTTCTAGGCAAGTGGCCGGCGGTGGGGAGGCGCGCCGGCGCCGGAGCAGAAAGCTCGGCCGAAGTGCAAAAAAACCCGAAAACTAGGGTTTCGATCTGCAATCGATCCACTTGATCAAACTCCACCAAATTTGGTGGAGTTGATCCCCATCTCCTACAGTCCAAGCCCATGATTTTGTTTTTCGATTTGGTTTACTGGTTGCAGAGATAAGCCGCGGCGGAGCTCGGCTAGGTTTTCGGCGAGCATGTGGCCCCGCCGGCCTCGGGCTTATGCAGGGAGAATCCTAAGGGCCTAATTAAGCCACTGCTAGGGGTCTAGGGTGCAAACAATCAATGGTTTAGGATCCTTACCTTGGCCGGAGTTGTGGAAGAGAGGAAGAAGCCGGTTCTTGGTCCCTCCTCCACGCGCAACCTCAGCAAGCTCCAGGAGCACACCTCTGGCACCGAGGAACTCCACTGGATCTCCAGATCAAATCTTGGAAGAAGTTGATTCCATCTTCCTTCTCTCACTCTCTCTCTCGGTTTTCTCTCTTGGGTTGTGTCCACGGCCAACACCAATGCACTGGCTAAGTCTGGGGAACTCAGAGAAGGTTGGTGCTTCGAATACACCCCAAAACTCTTCGTGCTCTGGCCCAGGGCAGTCCAAGAGGCAACCACCATTAATGCAAGCATGATTCTTCTCAAACCCGGTTCACACACAACCCCCAGCCTCCCAGCCCTGCTCAGCCACATTTGTGGGCTTCTTAGGTTGGCAGAACCCAATCCACAAAGTCCCAAGGGCTTTGGCCCAAGCATATTTAAGTTATTCGAAGAAAAAGCGATAATTCGGCGCTTTTCACGCATCTCGAGACAATCTGCTTGACGAAATGCGAAACAGACTTCGACACGACGTCCGGCTCGTCGAGACCTTCAAAATAGGCTATTCATTTGTTTGATTTGGTGCTCGTATGAAATCCCGGGCCATCTAGTTCTGTAAGTCGCAATCCGACGCACGCACTTCGATGCACCCGGATCGCCAAACACGAAATCCGTCAGTGCCATTGCGTTCAGAACGTCGAAAATAGCTAGGATCGACTACTCATACTGCTAGTCTCAATTTGCAGACAGTGAATTGGCCTTCGGTCGAACGAGAGGGGACCGGAAACCAGGGTTTACTATTCACACTTAAGTTGCGGGGCCCGCAATTTCTTTGCTGTTTTCTGGAAGATCCGACCGTTGGATCATCGACAAGTGAATATGAATTTTTCATGTTTCGACGAGACGGTCGCAATGGTGAACTCGAATTTTCGAGACCAGACCCCAATCAAAAATCGATATTTTTGGGATTTTATTTATTTATTTTCTGCTATTTGTAAATCCAGAAATTTATTTAAACCTTTTAAAATTCTCGGTTACTACACCATTGTTTACAACCCTATTCCCGCTCTGATACCAATTGTTGAGTTATACTATAATAAGGATCTAAATAGGGGAAAAACCACATAGAGGGGGGGTGAATAGGTGTAAACGATAAACACTCAAAAATCTTTGCGTAATAAAAACCCAATGCGGAAATGAAAAATAACATGCAAGATTTTTACGTGGAAAACTCCAAAACCAGGAGTAAAAAACCATGGGACCGATAACACGGTGAAATCAACTAAGATTATAACACGTACAAAGGTGATATAACGCACTCACAGACGACTCATCCTTTTTCCATACGCTCCGAGTTGATCTTCTCCGCTCGCTCCGCAACGCGCCTCGAATCAACGATTTGTCGGGTTATGTATAATATGGATCTAAATAGGGGAAAAAACACCTAGGTGTAAATGTTTAAACACTCAAAAATCGTTGCGCAATAAAACCCAATGCGGAAATAAAAAATAACACGCAAGATTTTTACGTGGAAAACTCCAAACCGGAGTAAAAAACCACGGGACCGATAACACGGTGAAATCCACTAGAATTATAACACGTACAAAGGTGATATACCGTACTCACAGACGACTCAACCTTTTTTCATACGCTCCTAGTTGATCTTCTCCGCTCGCTCCGCAACGCTTCTCGAATCCACGATTTGCGTCCAACGCCGAATCCACGGCGTCCAACGTCGAATCCACGTCGCCTGACCGAATCCACGGTCTTCACCCAGTAGCACGTCTCGAATCCACGAACGTACCTCGCTCCAAATCCACGAGAGCGGTAGCACCTTGAATCCATAAGGCCACGCGAGTCCACGCGCCGATTTTGGGAAATCGTTGTTTTTTGGGTGGTGATGATCCGCCGAATACTTAGATTAGAAATAGATCGGAAATACCATCTAAGTATTCATTAATTTGATTCTACTCAAAATCTGAGTATGAAAACCTTGAATCAAATCAATCAATATAGAAGAAGAAACATAGGATTAAATCTATTGATTTCCTTTCTTCTCTATAGGTGGATTCTTCTTTTTATGGCCGTATTTTGATTTATTCGGCTTACCCTAGAAAATGAATCATAGGGTCTATTTATAGGTTAGAAACTGTTGGAAGAGGATAAGAATCAAAAACTAACCTTTTCTGGAATTTTACAGGACGACGATCCGGATCGGATTTACGGTGATCCGGACTGTCGTAACGAAACAGACAATTTCCAGAAAAATAAAGGTTCGGGATCCGGATTGAAATGCCTGATCCGGACTGTTCATACATTTCAGCAAAAACCAATGTTCGGGATCCGGATCAGAAATGGCTTGGATCCGGATTGGATTTGCGTATGAACCAACACCCTTCGGGATCCGGACTGCCGTGTCTGATCCGGATCCTGAACATGTCCCATGTCCAGTTTTTGATTTTTATGCAATTAAAAATTCATCCAAGTGTTTCTACACTATAAGAAGTATTCGGATCACCAAAATTAATTAGTTAAACATACCTGATCCTTTTGAATTCTTCTTTCTTGAGATTGAGTTATATGATCCAAACTTCTTCATCTTCAAACTTCAAGACTTAATACTTTCACGAAATGCGCCAAAACAAATTCCTTAACAATCTCCCCCTTTGGCGGTTTCGTGACAAAACACAAATCCACTCAAGAAAATTCAAAAAGATATTTTTGTTGCTATCACCATACAACAAAAATTTACAATGGAGATCCAAATTTAAATACATGAGATAAACTCCTAAAACAGACTCTAGACTTAGACATCTGCACTCTCTGCAAAAAGAAATCATTCTTGACAAAAGAGATCGTTAGATACCTCAAGAATATTTAGCATTCAAAACCGAACAGAGATAGAGTTTATACTCACCATGACATTCACGAATTCAGATATGTAATAAGATCACAATCAAACATCGACATATCTTCTAAGCAATAAAATTTCAAATGTCATAACTTTGTTAGTAATCAAACAACTCGTTAGTAATATTACATGCCCAAATAGTTAGTCGAATAGTTAGTCGAGACATGCATGCAATCACAATACAAAACCAAAAGTTGTGATACTTACCTTTCAAGGTTCAAAGTTGTTCAAAGTTTAACGTTCTTCTCACAAACTATTGTTCATCTCTCTCTCTCCCCCTTTTTGTCACTAAAGTTAGCCAAAATTACAAAAGAAGGAAGAGTTAAAACAGTTTCAAAAGTCAGAGAACTTAAGAGGGAAAAACAGAAAAACCTGCAAAAGAGAAGATTAGAATAAAACATTATTCAGTATCCTCAGAACTGATGCATCCTAGTTTCTGAAATATTTTCTTGATGCGCTTGTTCATTGAAGCTTGCTCTTTCTTAACCTCTCTAAGATCCTCTTTCATCTCAACGAACTCGTTAGACATGCGTTCTTGCTCGTTGGAGAGACGCTGTTGTTCTTTATAGATTGAGGTAACCGATGCATCATCATCGGAAGTTGATGGAGGTGCTTGTTGTGCTGCATGTGCTAGTGGGACCGGAGGTGTTGCTTGCGGTGCAGAGGTTGTTGCTTGTGGTTGTGCTCTTCGTCAGCGAGCAGGTGATGGGGGCTCATCTTGTTTAGTGGAGAGAGACTTCACTATTGTCGTTTCATTGATTGTTCCTAGACTGTGCATGTAGGAGCTCGCACTTGTGTCGACTTTAAATTTCCGAAAGATGCGCATAATTATCATAGGATAGGGGAGTCTCTCTGTAGGGTGAGCATGTTCCACATAGCGTGCCATCCTTGACCAGATGAGGTAAGGAATGTTTAAATTTGCTCCCATTACCGCTGCGGGGTTTCCAAGAAGATAAAGAAATAACATCCTGTCCCATCGAAGAACCTTTGTATTCATGTTTGGAAGAATGTTATAGCAAACAATGAAGTTCACATAGCGATACTCCGGTCGAAGCTCTTTTGAAAAGACGGAATTTCCTGTCGACAGAGTATCTGGAAGACAAATTCCATTAACTACCACTCTCCAAGAGTTGGTGGAGAAGATTTGACTTTTCAGATAATGAGGTCCATCAACTCTGGCCTTCATCCCTAACACCTCTCCAATCAGTTGAGGTGTGACTTTGATCTTGACATTTTTAATCGATGTTTGAAATTCCCGACGTCCGTCCTCCTGATCAATTAGACTTGAAGCATTTTGATAAAACATTCTTACCGAATTAAGACAATACCCAGTGGACTCAGGGAAATTGCAAATAGGGCCAAGACCTGTCTGGTCATACAGAGTCCCAAAGAGTGTAGATCGTTCCTTCAGTGCTTTGACATTGACATGTCTTTCGCCAATGCACTCCCTTTTCTCAAAATCCTTGATCCTTGCAGAGCTGATAAAATCTTGTGGAGGAGGCTGGCTAGCATTTGGCTCCTCAATGGATATTCCTCGAGCACTCCCTCTCTTTCTTGCAACACTCTTCCTCTTTGGCTTTATCGGGCTTGTTTCCATGGGGGCTTTCCCTTTTTCAGCGGCGGTAGGCGGAGCCTTTGCCTTTGACGTTTCTGCAGGGGCTTTCCCTTTCGAAGCAGTGGGAGCAGTTGCTTCAACCTGAAGCTCATCCCAATCAATGGAATCTGTTACCGTTTCGGTCTCGGTCTCCGAATTGTCCCGAGCTTTCTTCGCCATTTTGGGCTTGTTAGTCGCTCTCGTGTGCACCATAGCAGAGAGAAGGAAGATTACCCAAGTGATCACCATTTTGCTATTGTTTGTGAAGAGGAGAATCCTGTGAGCAACAACTCAAGAACACGACAAAAATTATTTATTTTCAAAAATTTAAAAATTTGCACTGTAGTGATCCGGCCTTTTGGAATATTTTTTTGACTTACGTATAGTCATTTAAGCCTTTAAGGGAAATAAAATTATTCAATTCTTGAAGTTGGCCATTGTGAGATGCTAGTATTTTTCTGCGATAGAGCGCGGAAAAAGAAAGCCGACGGCGCGATCGGATCTGAAATCCGATATCGGGAACCCCCTGAACGGGATTCAAAGTGATACGGTGATTAGTCGTGCATCGGAATCCGTGCTAAATATCTTGCACCCGTTAGAGATAAGGCGGGTTATCTCGTGGGGGATAATTAATTAGTTAATTAATTATCCCAGACGGAAAATTAATTAATTCTCTTACGTACGAATTAAAAGAAATTAATCAAAGGAAAAGTACGACTATATAAGGGATCCCGATTATCGGAAAGAAAAGAAAAGAAAATAAAAACCCTAATCGGAGAGAAGGGAAAAAAAAAAAAAAGAAAAGACGGAACCCTAGCCGGAAGAAAGGGAAAGGAGAAAGAGAAGGAGCCCGATCTTCCCGGACACCGAACCGAAGGCAAGAACGCGACCGGACAACCTCCCCGTCGATCTTCGGTTAGTAAAATAATTTATTTAAATTATTTGGGATTTTTCCGTCATCTCTTTCGTTGAGTTCTTGGTGGTTTTTAATCGGGTTCTTGTTATCGGACCTCCGATCGACGTTTTGGTTGTTCGTCGATCGTTGGTTTAGTCATTAGAATTATCGTGTATTTATTCGGGAATTTTTGGGGATGTCCTATTGGAACGTAGTGGGTTAACGGGAGGCCGCCGCCGCCGTTGCGAAACGGGAGGCCGCCGCCGTCGTTACCATGGTCGCGGGGTCTTCGCCGGAGTCGCACGGGAGCGAAAACGGAGAAGAAATCGCGAAACGGGAGCGAAAACGGAGAAGAAAACCAAAAAAAGGGGCATTACTGTTCACCCCGTACGGGTTCCTCAGCCCGCGGTCCACGGGCCAGAGCGTGCACCCGGCGCACGCCCCAAGGCGCGGAAGCCGCAGACCCGGCGCACGCTTTCGTGCGCCGGCCCAACCCGCTCAGGCGCGGTGCACGCAACAGCGTGCACCCGGTGTGTGCCGGAGGCCCGTGCGGCCGTGAGCCCGGTGCGCGCTCGTGTCGTGCACCGGCCCGGCCCAGAATGCGCGGTGCACGCTTCCTGCGTGCACCCGGTGCATTCCGCGCGGCCGCCGATGCTGTAAACCCGGTCGGCGCCTGCCCTGTGCACCACCCGACAGCTCAAAGTTCGGTGGCTCCGTCTGGGTCCGTTTTTCCACCGTTTTGAGCGTCGTTTTCGCCGTTGGGATCGTTATTTCCGTGGCTTCCTTGGAATGGCCACTTGGGACCTTCTTGGTCATTATTTTATTATGTCGGGTGCTAATTTCGCCGATGCTCCGCGCCTCGACGAAATCGTCGGGGGCGCGCCGTCGGGTCTCTTTTCTCATCATTTCCGCCGTCGGGGCCTTCTTGGTCTAACCAGGGATGTCCCGAGTGGGCTACCGATTGAGGATTGAGTTTTGTTGGACTTTCCCATCGAAAAGAGTAAAGTGGGTCTTGTGTTTTCGGATGTTAGTACACGCTTTTGACTATAGTTATCCGTGCGGACTTTCTTTAGGTCCAGACGCGCAGCGGGGGTGCGCGAAAGATTCGGGTGTTCCGATCTCTCTCCAAATAGGTGGGTACGGTTGCTGTAAATACAGCCAGTGCAGTAAGTGCATCTATCGTCATTAAAGTGCTCTCAGTTTATCTAACAAAGTAGATGGACAGTTTAACCTTTCGCATAATCGTGTTTTTATCTAACAATTGAAGCGGCTGCGGTCGCAATGCTCATGACACGCCGATCTCGGCAAATCCGTTTTGGGATGCTCCACGTACACAGGCGGATTGGCCTCCGCATGGGTGTACTTTTCCGGAAGAGTGGTCTCTTATGACCCGTGATCCTCACAAAAGTGTGGGTGCCGTGAGGACCCCTTCGCGCCCGCTGGGAATAGCACACCAGCACCGCGAAAGGGGTAAATGCATCAAAGTAGGTGTTTGCGCACGAGGGGAGACTTTAGTCTCTCCAACAAATGTTTTGGGGTTGGTGCCCAAATTAATATGTGCAGGGTTTTAGCGAAATGGTTCTGGTGTTATCGGTTTGCTCCTTACTCCTTGTTGCTTTTAGACATCTACTTTGTTTGTCACTGACATTACCCACTCCGTGACAGGCGCTACGAGGGGCGTTAGCCGGGAGATTGTTGAGACTGCGTCGCGAGGCCCGTAGTCAGAACACTTGGTTATTGTTATTATCTCAGTTCTCTTACGCTTATTTTAGTTGATTTGCTTGCGGGTAGTAATACTCGTGGACATGTAGTATTTAGCACTGTGGATGAGTTGTACTTTTATAGTTTGGTTCTTTTGATGATGTTTCTTATGCGGCATGTTTTCATGATAAACCAAATGATTTCGAAAAGGGTTTTCCCAAAACGAAGTGCCGTGTGGGCACGGGTTTTGCAATTGCTGGCTTTATCCTTTCTAAACATTGATGCCGCTTTAATATTCCGCTTGATGTTGAATGTCTATTGTATGGTTGATGGTTGACGATTGTTGTATGTGGTTGTAAATGAGACGCCGTGCATATACAAAGGAGACTCTGTCCGCGGACAGGGAGAATTTGTGTATGTGGCGGTCTGGCACGCACCGGGGATGAGGTTTAAATTACCTTGTTAAGAAGAAAAAAAAAGATACACACGATTTTCCGCTCTGATAGACTCAAAAAACCCCGGGGGCGTGACAGATTAAATGGTATCAGAGAAAACAACCATAACCATAGTAGAAGTGATCCACATCCACAGTGCAGGGTACCACAAGCAAATTAGACTTGAGATAACCAAGGTATAAGTGCGTAGTACGTGAGAGTACGGGAAAAAGGGGACGTAATGTAGGCGTAATCATAAGACAGGGTATTAGGGTTATAACCTTAGGGTTAACGTGGTTTCTTTGTCTATAGCGGACGATGGCCCGGACTAGATCGTCCACCGAGAATGCGGACGCGGACAGAGTGACCCCGACCACCGCAGAGAACCAGCTCCTCCGACAACAACTGCGGGAAATGGCCGGGCAACTAGCGACGCTGACGGAGCAGGTTCGTCACCTGACGCAGCGACAGGCAACCGCGCCAGCCGAGCGCGATCCAACCCCTCCGCCCGAAACCACCGCACCCACTACGGGACCGCAAGGGACGGGTGGTACGACGACGGAACAGCCCCCATCCCCAAGGGACGTATCTACTCCGACGACCACGGGGCCCGTGATGGGAGCGACAGCAGGGGAGGCAGGAACGACCCCTACTCTCGGGGGGTCCGCCGCTGTAGGAGGGATCACGGAGCAACGAACGACGCGAGAAAGGGTCAGGACGAATTTGGCTGGGTTCAAGAAGCATGACCCTCCCACTTTTGAGGGAGAGACGACCGATCCATGGGTCGTCGAGAAATGGGTGGATACCATGGAAAAACTCTTTGAGGACCTACTGATGGAGGAACACGAGCGGGTTCCACTAGCCGTCCACTTCCTCGAGAGGAATTCACGCATCTGGTGGAAGACGGTACGCCCGGATCCAACTACAAACGACCCGCTACCGACATGGACGGCCTTTAGAGAGGAACTTTTTGACGCTTTCTTCTCCGATAGCGTCAAGCGGCAATTGGAAGACGACCTGAAGAACATTAGACAAGGGAACCGCTCGGTCATGGAATATCAAAGGGAGTTTGTAAGATTTGTGGTTTCTCTTTTTCCTCTTAGATTAGGAACACCGGTTACACCTTAGCCTGCTACCCCTGTTAGACTCTCTCTCTCTCCCTCCCTCGATCTAAAATCCTTAAGTATTAGGCGAAGCCTCCCCCGGCCGATGTGCGCGGGCGGGCTTCGAAGCATAGGAGAACCTTGTGTACTCGGGGCCCGTTAAGGGCCATGCAAGGGATAAATAGGCTCCACCCTATGCCTTGCAGCCGAGAACCCAATGGGGCCGATAGGTAGTTCGGGGCCGCTCCCCAGATAAGGATCGGCGGTCCCGTGGTAAGGGAATTTCCAGACGTGTTTCCGGCAGAGCTCCCCGGAGCGCCGCCGGAACGAGAGGTCGACTTCCCTATTGAACTACTTCCCGGCACCAAACCCATCACCAAGGCACCGTACAGGATGGCCTTCGCAGAGTTGAAGGAACTCAAGGCACAGTTGGAGGACCTTTTGGATAAAGGCTTCATCAGACCTAGCGCGTCACCCTGGGGCGCGCCCGTCCTGTTTGTGAGAAAGAAGGACGGAAGTCTCCGGTTGTGCATCGACTACCGGGAGATAAATAAGGTCACCGTTAAGAACAAGTACCCCCTGCCAAGGATCGACGACCTCTTCGACCAACTACAGGGGGCGACGGTGTTTTCAAAGATTGACCTGCAGTCGGGCTATCATCAGGTCCAGGTCAAGGGGGAGGACATCCCCAAAACGGCTTTTCGGACTCGCTACGGTCATTACGAATTTACAGTAATGCCGTTCGGGCTCACGAATGCCCCGGCAGTGTTCATGGACATGATGAACAGGGTATTCAAACCCTTCCTGGATTTATTCATGGTGGTCTTCATGGACGATATCCTCATCTACTCCCGTACAGACGAGGAACATGAAGAACATCTGCGCACAGTCCTCCAGACCCTACGGGAACAGAAACTCTACGCCAAACTCAAAAAGTGTGAGTTTTGGCTCCGAGAGGTTGGCTTCTTGGGGCACGTAATCTCAGCGGCTGGAGTCGCAGTCGATCCGAAGAAGATAGATTCGGTGACGGACTGGTCCCAACCGACGACGGTAACAGAGGTTCGAAGCTTTCTAGGATTAGCCGGGTACTACCGGCGCTTCGTGGAGGGTTTCTCCAAGATAGCCACCCCCTTAAACCGTTTGACTAAAAAGGGGGAAAAGTTCATCTGGACGGACAAATGTCAGAGGAGCTTCGAGGAGCTCAAGGATAGATTGACGCGAGCTCCGATTCTCGCCCTACCGGAACCAGCGGAGGATTATGAAGTGTATTGCGATGCGTCGCGAAATGGACTGGGTGGAGTGCTCATGCAATGGGGAAAGGTTATAGCCTATGCGTCAAGGCAGCTCAAAGAATACGAGCGAAACTACCCCGTGCACGATTTGGAACTCGCAGCAGTTGTGTTCGTCCTCAAGCTTTGGAGACACTACCTGTATGGGGCACACTGCAATGTGTACTCAGATCATAAAAGTCTTAAGTACCTTTTCACCCAAAAGGAGTTAAATTTGCGACAAAGACGGTGGCTCGAGCTATTGAAGGATTACGATTTAACGATCCACTACCACCCGGGAAAGGCAAACGTGGTGGCCGACGCCCTGAGCCGTAAGGGATAGGCCGAGAAGGCAGGGGTAAGTGCCATCACCCAGCAAGATGGTCTGATTGCGGAATTTTCGCGATTAAGACTAGAAGTAGTACCAGCGGGTACAGTCGAACGACTTCTGACACTGGTGGTCAGACCTACCCTGCTTGACAGAATTCTCGAGGGGCAGTCAACTGATGACCAACTCCAGCTGGGGCGAAGTAGAGTGACTGCCGACCAAGGAGGTGACTTCGCAGTAAACTCCGACGGCACGATACGATTTCGGGGACGAATCTGCGTGCCGGATCTACCGGAACTCAAAGAGGAAATCCTTCGGGAGGCGCATACCGCTCCATATACAGCGCATCCCGGGGGAACGAAGATGTACAAGGACGTCAAACAGACCTTCTGGTGGCCCAAAATGAAGGGAGACGTGACTCGGTTTGTGGCACACTGCCTGGTGTGCCAACGAGTGAAGGCCGAGCACCAGCGTCCAGCAGGAAAATTGCAACCCTTACCGGTGCCCGTGTGGAAGTGGGACATGATTACCATGGATTTTGTGACTGGGTTCCCGAGATCGTCACAGGGACACGATGCAATATGGGTAATTGTGGACCGTCTGACGAAATCGGCCCACTTTCTGCCCATACACACGACGTGGGCGCGGGAACGACTGGCGCAAACCTACATCAACGAGATAGTAAGGTTGCATGGGGTGCCGACGTCCATCACGTCGGACAGGGACACACGATTTGTGTCAAACTTTTGGCAGAGCCTGCAGCGAGCAATGGGAACCAAGTTGCACTTCAGTACGGCTTTTCACCCGCAGACCGACGGACAATCAGAGCGGGTGATACAAATTGTGGAGGACATGCTTCGGGCATGCGTTTTAGACCTGGGCGAAGGATGGGCACGGTGTTTGCCCCTACTGGAATTTGCCTACAATAACAGTTACCAGGCCAGCATTCAGATGGCACCATACAAGGCCCTGTACGGGCGCCGCTGTCGGTCTCCAATATGCTAGGACGACCTGGGTGAGCGTAAGTTTCTGGGGCCAGATTTGGTGGAGGAGACCGAAGCAAAGGTGCGGTTGATTAGACAAAGACTACAGACCGCCCAGAGCAGACAGAAAAGCTACGCGGACAACAGATGCCGAGACTTAGAGTTCATGGTGGGTGAGCATGCGTTACTCCGAGTTTCGCCCTCCAAGGGGAACAGACGCTTCGGCTTACGAGGGAGGTAGTAGCAAGGAAGACCTCTTACAAAGAGTAATTTTGGCCACGACCCTAGAGGAACCCTTAGAAGTAATGCTTTGTACCTTCCTGCCCAGTAAGGAGGTAAAGACTTAGTTGTCTTATTTGTTGGCTATTTAGTTAAGGGTTAAATAGGTCCAACTTCCGGCCTTGCGACAATAGACCCGAGGCGTTGTAACAGTATGCCTTGGATGTCCAGGTGAGGTGAGTCGGGCCAAGACCCGAGGCGTTGTAACAGTACGCCTTAGACGTCCAGGTAGGTTGAGTCAGGTCAAGACCGGTGGCATACCGGTTGTCGTTACTGCCAAACCTCGATACGGAGGCTGGCATGGGAGGGAAAGAAACTCCGCAACTGGACAATCCCTTACGTAAGGGTGTAATGGAGTAACCATGAGGAGCGCGAAGCGACTTGGGGACCCAAGACGAAAATGAAGGAAGTTTTCCCAGAAATGTTAGCGAGGGTTGAGTTTAAGTTTCGGGACGAAACTTTTTATAAAGTGTGAGTGCTGTAGTGATCCGGCCTTTTGGAATATTTTTTTGACTTACGTATAGTCATTTAAGCCTTTAAGGGAAATAAAATTATTCAATTCTTGAAGTTGGCCATTGTGAGATGCTAGTATTTTTCTGCGATAGAGCGCGAAAAAAGAAAGCCGACGGCGCGATCGGATCTGAAATCCGATATCGGGAACCCCCTGAACGGGATTCAAAGTGATACGGTGATTAGTCGTGCATCGGAATCCGTGCTAAATATCTTGCACCCGTTAGAGATAAGGCGGGTTATCTCGTGGGGGATAATTAATTAGTTAATTAATTATCCCAGACGGAAAATTAATTAATTCTCTTACGTACGAATTAAAAGAAATTAATTAAAGGAAAAGTACGACTATATAAGGGATCCCGATTATCGGAAAGAAAAGAAAAGAAAATAAAAACCCTAATCGGAGAGAAGGGGAAAAAAAAAAAAAAAAAGGACGGAACCCTAGCCGGAAGAAAGGGAAAGGAGAAAGAGAAGGAGCCCGATCTTCCCGGACACCGAACCGAAGGCAAGAACGCGACCGGACAACCTCCCCGTCGATCTTCGGTTAGTAAAATAATTTATTTAAATTATTTGGGATTTTTCCGTCATCTCTTTCGTTGAGTTCTTGGTGGTTTTTAATCGGGTTCTTGTTATCGGACCTCCGATCGACGTTTTAGTTGTTCGTCGATCGTTGGTTTAGTCATTAGAATTATCGTGTATTTATTCGGGAATTTTTGGGGATGTCCTATTGGAACGTAGTGGGTTAACGGGAGGCCGCCGCCGCCGTTGTGAAACGGGAGGCCGCCGCCGTCGTTACCATGGTCGCGGGGTCTTCGCCGGAGTCGCACGGGAGCGAAAACGGAGAAGAAATCGCGAAACGGGAGCGAAAACGGAGAAGAAAACCAAAAAAAGGGGCATTACTGTTCACCCCGTACGGGTTCCTCAGCCCACGGTCCACGGGCCAGAGCGTGCACCCGGCGCACGCCCCAAGGCACGGAAGCCGCAGACCCGGCGCACGCTTTCGTGCGCCGGCCCTGCCCGCTCAGGTGCGGTGCACGCAACAGCGTGCACCCGGTGTGTGCCGGAGGCCCGTGCGGCCGTGAGCCCGGTGCGCGCTCGTGTCGTGCACCGGCCCGGCCCAGAATGCGCGGTGCACGCTTCCTGCGTGCACCCGGCGCATTCCGCGCGGCCGCCGATGCTGTAAACCCGGTCCGCGCCTGCCCTGTGCACCACCCGACAGCCCAAAGTTCGGTGGCTCCGTCTGGGTCCGTTTTTCCACCGTTTTGAGCGCCGTTTTCGCCGTTGGGATCGTTATTTCCGTGGCTTCCTTGGCATGGCCACTTGGGACCTTCTTGGTCATTATTTTATTATGTCGGGTGCTAATTTCGCCGACGCTCCGCGCCTCGACGAAATCGTCGGGGGCGCGCCGTCGGGTCTCTTTTCTCATCATTTCCGCCGTTGAGGCCTTCTTGGTCTAACCAGGGACGTCCCGAGTGGGCTACCGATTGAGGATTGAGTTTTGTTGGACTTTCCCGTCGAAAAGAGTAAAGTGGGTCTTGTGTTTTCGGATGTTAGTACACGCTTTTGACTATAGTTATCCGTGCGGACTTTCTTTAGGTCCAGACGCGCAGCGGGGGTGCGCGAAAGATTCGGGTGTTCCGATCTCTCTCCAAATAGGTGGGTACGGTTGCTGTAAATACAGCCAGTGCAGTAAGTGCATCTATCGTCATTAAAGTGCTCTCAATTTATCTAACAAAGTAGATGGACAGTTTAACCTTTCGCATAATCGTATTTTTATCTAACAATTGAAGCGGCTGCGGTCGCAATGCTCATGACACGCCGATCTCGGCAAATCCGTTTTGGGATGCTCCACGTACATAGGCGGATTGGCCTCCGCATGGGTGTACTTTTCCGGAAGAGTGGTCTCTTATGACCCGTGATCCTCACAAAAGTGTGGGTGCCGTGAGGACCCCTTCGCGCCCGCTGGGAATAGCACACCAGCACCGCGAAAGGGGTAAATGCATCAAAGTAGGTGTTTGCGCACGAGGGGAGACTTTAGTCTCTCCGACAAATGTTTTGGGGTTGGTGCCCAAATTAATATGTGTAGGGTTTTAGCGAAATGGTTCTGGTGTTATCGGTTTGCTCCTTACTCCTTGTTGCTTTTAGACATCTACTTTGTTTGTCACTGACATTACCCACTCCGTGACAGGCGCTATGAGGGGCGTTAGCCGGGAGATTGTTGAGACTGCGTCGCGAGGCCCGTAGTCAGAACACTTGGTTATTGTTATTATCTCAGTTCTCTTACGCTTATTTTAGTTGATTTGCTTGCGGGTAGTAATACTCGTGGACATGTAGTATTTAGCACTGTGGATGAGTTGTACTTTTATAGTTTGGTTCTTTTGATGATGTTTCTTATGCGGCATGTTTTCATGATAAACCAAATGATTTCGAAAAGGGTTTTCCCAAAACGAAGTGCCGTGTGGGCACGGGTTTTGCAATTGCTGGCTTTATCCTTTCTAAACATTGATGCCGCTTTAATATTCCGCTTGATGTTGAATGTCTATTGTATGGTTGATGGTTGACGATTGTTGTATGTGGTTGTAAATGAGACGCCGTGCATATACAAAGGAGACTCTGTCCGCGGACAGGGAGAATTTGTGTATGTGGCGGTCTGGCACGCACCGGGGATGAGGTTTAAATTACCTTGTTAAGAAGAAAAAAAAAGATACACACGATTTTCCGCTCTGATAGACTCAAAAACCCCCGGGGGCGTGACATGCACCTAAACAATCATTATCGTGTAGAGAGACTAAGAATCAAATTAGTTTTCCAAAAAGAATTTTAAAAATAGATCAATCCCATGATTTTCAGAAATTCCTATTATATGCCCTAAAACCGAATTTTTAGAAATCGAAGCCTAAAAATCCGTTAATCAGGAGAATACCTAGCATATAATCAAAACTAATCTACCCAGAGTTCTTATTTCAAAAGAAATTTGATCAAAAACCAATCCAAAATGAAAAAGATACAAAACTTTCATTACGTTTTGAGGAAAAACATGAAAAACTGTGAAAAACTGAGATTTTAATCAAGAAAACTTACTTAGAATCGAAGAACTTAAGTTTGGAAGCCTCCAAAATGGATGAATTCTAGAGAGAGAAGCTCTGGAGACTTAGGAACAAAAGATTGAAGTAAAAAGAAATCAAAACCCTTTTGTTCTATATAAAACCCTAGCCGCGATCCGGATCGGATCGTGAATCCAGTCCGGATCGGCTACCCGCAGGAAATACCTGCGTTTGGGATCTAGATCGGCTTGTCCAGTCCGAATCGGCTCCAACTTTTTCTTCAGAATAATTCAGAAAAATTCCACAAAATCTAGAAAAAGTATGTAAGCACTTTTGTGTATCAACTTTAAATGAAAATCATCGTTTCATACAACAAGAAATAGATTATGCAAAATCTATCAATATTATCCAAAAATTGAAACGAAAATTTATAAAAATTCAATCCCTTAAAGTTGAACAACTTCAATCACATCTAACATGATCTTATGAGTAATGCCTTTATCAAATCATCAATTTGGTAAATAAAATGAAATACCAAGATCAATAGATGTCTGAAATCCCAGATAAGTTAGATAATATATCTAGCCAATTTATTGTAAGGAGTGGCTCTTTGAGCATCTTTCAATAAAATCCCCACCTTATACCAACCTTGGAATTTGACAGAGTCAAGTATTCCAAAAAGCATTTTATTTAATCAACTCGAACAACCATGCTTGGTATACATGTGGTAGCTGCACACAGTACTCGGACGACCGAGGTGGTAGCTCTTTCCTCCATGTGGTAAGTTTTCACACTCCTCATTGGGATGTAACTCTTTCCACATCTTTTGAGCATAACACTTTTTCTTTGACTCCCCCTCAATTGGCTATCAATTATTTAAAATATAAAGTATTCAACCAAAAATTGATCTCGATTTCATACTCGACTAAATAGTCAAATAAGATAAAAACTATACCAAGAGATCATTGAGAGAGAAATTGACTTTGATCAAAACAAAGATGATTTAATTGACATAAATGATCATTGCATCAAATGAATTATTATGATATCCAAAGCATAATAAATTTCTAAATAGACGAAAAGATGCTATTAAAGTCAATAATACACATGCTCAATTAATGTTCTATGTCTAAGCATAGATAATGAACAAAAACACAAAACAAAACCTAACCTAAGCAAAAGTTTCAAAAAGAGGTTATTTCAAGGAAAGCATTCCAATTGCCTTACGCAAATGAATAAAACATTTTTGATCCAAAGGTTTTGTTAAAATATCGGCTAATTGATCTTCAGTTGAAATGTAGGAAATTTGAAGAATATTTGATTCAACTAGCTCTCTTAGAAAATGATATCTAAGTTCAATGTGTTTTGTTCTCGAGTGCAACACAGGGTTTTTTGAAATGTTTATAGCACTTGTGTTGTCACAAAGAATTGTTACCGAAGTTGCTGAAATTCGGAAGTCGCTCAACACACTTTTCATCCAAATGAGTTGGGTTGAACAACTACCTGCTGAAATATATTCCGCTTCAGCAGTCGAGAGTGCAATGCAGTTTTGCTTTTTACTATGCCATGCAACAAGGCAATGGCCAAGATAAAAACATGCACCACTCGTGCTCTTCCGATTATCCACAGATCCTGCCCAATCGGCATCTGAATATCCTATAATGTCAAGCGTTGTTCCCATAGGATACCAAATTCCGAAATTCAAAGTTCCTTTGATAACCGGATGATCCTTTTCACCGCTTTCAGGTGAACCTCCTTTGGTGCTGATTGATATCTCGCGCAAATCCCAACACTAAAGGATATATCCGGGCGACTAGCTGTAAGATAGAGTAGACTTCCTATCATGCTGCGATAGAGCTTCTCGTCTACACTCTCATTAAGAGATTCACTTCCTAATCCCTTTTTGCTAGTTCCCATAGGAGTCGGAAAATCTTTAGAATCTTCTAATCCGAATTTCTTCACCAACTCCTTTGCATACTTAGATTGACATAGATGAATGCCTTCTTCATTTTGTTTTACTTGCAATCCAAGAAAGTATGTCAGTTCCCCCATTATGGACATCTCAAATTCGCTTTCCATGGTTTCAGCGAATTTAGAAGCATCATTGTCTCTAGTTGCACCAAATACAATGTCATCGACATAGATTTGTGCTACAATGAAATTATCCTGATAATGCTTCACAAAGAGAGTCCGGTCTGCTCCCCCTCGAGTGTAGCCCTTTTCCAATAGGTGCTTTGTTAGCCTTTCGTACCACGCTCGCGGTGCTTGTTTTAGACCGTAAAGAGCCTTTTTCAAACGAAAAACATGGGTAGGTTGTTTACAGTCTACAAAACCTTTCGGTTGAGCCACATAAACTTCCTCATTTAAAAACCCATTTAAAAATGCGCTCTTGACGTCCATTTGAAAGAGTTTGATTTTAAAATGACAAGCAATAGCGAATAAAATACGAATTGACTCGAGTCTAGCTACCGGGGCGAACGTTTCCTCAAAGTCTATACCTTCTATTTGAGAGTAGCCTTGAGCAACTAAGCGTGCTTTATTCCTGATGATGGTACCATCCTCGTTCTTCTTCTTCTTGAAAATCCATTTAGTACCAATCACGTTGTGTTGCTTCGGAGGCTTTGTTAATTCCCAAACTTTGTTTCGTTCGAACTGATGGAGCTCTTCCTGCATAGCTTCAATCCAGTAGTCATCCTAAAGAGCTTCATCGATGTTCTTTGGTTGAATCATGGAGACGTAGCATGCGACTCCACAAACCAACTGTCTCCGAGTTCTAACTCCTTCTTGTGGGTCTCCAATAATGTTAGATTCCGGATGATCCTTGGAGATGCGTAACGTTTGCGGTAACGGAGTAGTCGGAGGTACATGTGATAATTCCTGCACATTAGATACACTTGAAGAACCATTAGATGCATCAACTTTATTGAAAGAATTATTACGAGAAGATGCATTTATAGGAGTATCATCATCTAGAGACATATCAAGGGTAGATTTATCAGATGAAAAGTGGAAAGCTTCACCTACTTTAACATTTATAGATTCTATCATCGTTTTAGATTCCAAGTTAAATACCCGATATGCTCTACTGTTAGTAGAATAACCCATGAAAATCCCTTCGTCGCTTCGAGAGTCGAACTTACCAAGGTTTTCGCGATCACGCAGAATGAAACATCGACTCCCAAAGATACGAAAATATTTGATATTCGGTTTTCTACTAAACCACAGCTCATATGGTGTATTTAAAGTTCCAGGGCGCAAATACACTCGATTAATTACATAGACAGCGGTGTTCACAGCTTCAGCCCAAAAATATAACGGTAAATTCTGGCTATGAAGCATAACACGTGCCATCTCTTGAACAACCCTGTTTTTGTGCTCGACAACACCATTCTGCTGAGGTGTATAGGGTGCTGAGAATTCATGTTTTATCCCAATGGAAGTGCAAAAATCAATGAATTTAGAATTAATGAATTCTCCACCTCTATCACTTCGAACACGAACGATCTTTTCATTTCTTTCATTCATAATACGATGACAAACCTCATGAAAAGAGTCAAAAGTATCCGCTTTCTCTTTTAGAAAAGTTACCCATGAATACCTAGAGAAATCATCAACCAAAAGAAAAATATACCATTTACCTCCCAAAGATGGTTGACGAATCGGCCCCATTAAATCCATATGCAGTAATTCCAAGGGTCGTTTGGTACCGACGTGGTTCAAGTTCTTGTGTGCAACTCTTGATTGTTTTCCCTTTTGACAACCACCACACACAATGTTTTCTTTAAATAAAAGTTTAGGAACCCCCTTAACCACGTCCTTATTTGAAATCCTTGCTAGTTCTTTAAAATTCATGTGACCTAGTCTTTCATCCCAAACAGTTTCATTATCCAAAGAAACTAGGTTACATTTTTCAGAAACTTTGTTTGAAACAACATAGTAATTATTTTCCGATCTAACCCCTTTTAAAAAGAATACCTGGTCCTTATCAGTTACAACACATTCTACAGAAGAAAAATTAACTGAGAACCCATTGTCACAAAGTTGACTTATACTAATGAGGTTAGTCTTTAGGCCTTCAACAAATAAAACATTATTCAAAACAGGGCCTTCTGGAATAGCGATTGTTCCTTTTCCAACAATTTTAGAATAACGACCGTCTCCGAAAACAACATGTCCTCCGGAGATTTTCTCTAAAGTTTGAAAACAGTTTTTGTCACCGGTCATGTGATGAGAACAACCACTATCCAAATACCAAGACGAATTATCATAAGCATGTAAAGAAGTATGAACAACAAGACAAGGGAAGATTTCACCTTTGCGTACCCAAACCTTTTGAGTTTTGGAGTATGTCGGAAATGATTGTGGAGTTGATACCTTTGGTGAAAGCGTCTTGATTGATCCATCGCTTTTCCTTGACGTCGTCGTCTTGTTTGATGTACTACCAATGTTCTTTCCTTTTGAAAGATCCTTCTTTGATTTGCGGGAAATGAACTCATTGGTAGTAGTTGCAAGATGTGCTTGATTTGATCTTAGCGCTCCATTCTTGCAATTTCTTCTTATGTGCCCTGTATAACCACAACGAAAACATACCTTAGTGCTTGACGATCCCGAAGAGGGGGAAGTGGGTTTGTTGTCGTTGTTTGTCGTCAATTCCGGTGTCGGAGGAGGAGATACCGACTGGGGCACAAAGACTGTCCCAACCGAACTAAAATTGTCTTCAGTTCGATTGTATCCGAGGCCGAATTTGTTTGTTTGACCAAGACCAAGCATCTTATCCAACTTACTCCTTCCAGAAGAAAATTGCTTTAAATCATCCTTGAGTTGGAAAATGGTCTCCGTCATTTCCAGTTTTTCCTGTCGAGCCTCGCCGTAGAGCTTCAAGAAGTAATTCGCTTTGTTCACCATATCTACATAATTCTTCTCGAAATGCTCATTGGACTCTTGAAGGGAAACATTTACTTTGATCAGACTATCCCTTTCCACTTCAAGAGCGTTTGAGAGAGAAGTTACCCTTTTTGCTTCATCTTCGAGATCCTGCAATCTCCCTCTCAAACTCTTGTTTTGCTTAGCCAGTTTCTTTGAATCCCTCAAAAGTCTGTGGTAGGCCAGAGCAAAATCTTCACCTTCAGAGTTACTCGATTCGTCGTCCGTTGCAGTTTTTTCAACCTGGGAGGAGTTGGACAATGAATCGGATGTACTTGCCATTAAGCATATGAAGGGTGAAGATGTGGACGCGTGGAATGCCGTTGCGTTGTTGTCTTCATCACTTGAAGATGACTCATTTGTCGTTGAGGTGTCATCCCAAGTGACGGCTTGCATCGCCTTCTTCTTGGACGGATTCTTATTTGGACACTCCGTTGAGATATGGCCGTATCCTCGGCACTTGAAGCATTGGACTTGTCCTTCTAGGCTTTTCTTATCCTTTGAAAAACTTTCTTGCTTTCTTGACTTTTGGCTTGAAAAAACTTTTGCCTTTCTTCCACTTTCCGGAGGATGAAGTTTTACTTGAATTACCCCTTCGAAAGTTTCGGCGAAAATTTCTTGTCAAGAGAGCAAGCTGCTTCTCAAAGTCCTCCATAGATAGGTTCTCGTCATCGCCTGAGGAGGATGAATCCGCGTCTTCTTCTTTTGTAGTTTTCAACGCAAAACCTTAAGACTTAGAGTAGATGCTTTTCCAGAAGAATAGTTAGTAGAAAATGTCATTTCATATGTTGTAATGAACCAACTAATTCTTCTACATGGATTTCGTCCGGGTGTTTAATAGTTTCAATGGCCGTAACCTTGGAACGAAATCTTTCAGGAAGAGTTCTTAAGATCTTTCTTACAATTTAAATTCTGGAATCTTCTCTCCCCAAGTTAGCACATGTGTTTACGATGTCTTGCAATCGTGTATAGTAGTCTGTGAATGATTCATTTTCTGCCATGAAAATAGAGTCAAATCTGCTCGTAAGAATTTGCAGCTTTTGAATCTTCACAAGGTTAGTTCCCTCATGTGTAACTTGAAGAACATCCCAGATTTCTTTCGCAGTCTCACATGCTGAGATGCGAGAGAATTCAGTTTGAGACAAGGCATTAAATAAGCATTGATTCCTTTGCCATTGTAAGAAGATAAGTCTATCTCTTCCTTGGTCCATTTCGACCTAGGTTTGATGGTGTGAACATCAACAATAACTTCAGTTGGATTTGACCATCCTAACTCGATAGATTGCCACACCCGTTCGTCGATGGAAATAAGAAAGACTTCCATCCACACTTTCCAGTACGCATAATTTGTTCCATCGAAGAACGGAGGTCTGTTGATGTTTCCACCTTCAGCCATTGTTTACAACCCTATTCCCGCTCTGATACCACTTGTCGGGTTATGTATAATATGGATCTAAATAGGGAAAAAAACACCTAGAGGGGTTGAATAGGTGTAAACGTTAAACACTCAAAAATCGTTGCGCAATAAAACCCAATGCGGAAATAAAAAATAACACGCAAGATTTTTACGTGGAAAACTCCAAACCGGAGTAAAAAACCACAGGACCGATAACACGGTGAAATCCACTAGAATTATAACACGTACAAAGGTGATATACCGTACTCACAGACGACTCAACCTTTTTCCATACGCTCCTAGTTGATCTTCTCCGCTCGCTCCGCAACGCTTCTCGAATCCACGATTTGCGTCCAACGCCGAATCCACGGCATCCAACGTCGAATCCACGACGTCTGACCGAATCCACGGTCTTCACCCAGTAGCACGTCTCGAATCCACGAACGTACCTCGCTCTGAATCCACGAGAGCGGTAGCACCTTGAATCCACAAGGCCACGCGAGTCCACGCGCCGATTTTGGGAAATCGTTGTTTTTTGGGTGGTGATGATCCGCCGAATACTTAGATTAGAAATAGATCGGAAATACCATCTAAGTATTCATTAATTTGATTCTACTCAAAATCTGAGTATGAAAACCTAGAATCAAATCAATCAATATAGAAGAAGAAACATAGGATTAAATCTATTGATTTCCTTTCTTCTCTATAGGTGGATTCTTCTTTTTATGGCCGTATTTTGATTTATTCGGCTTACCCTAGAAAATGAATCATAGGGTCTATTTATAGGTTAGAAACTGTTGGAAGAGGATAAGAATCAAAAACTAACCTTTTCTGGAATTTTACAGGACGACGATCCGAATCGGATTTACGGCGATCCGACTGTCGTAACGAAACAGACAATTTCCAGAAAAACAAAGGTTCGGGATCCGGATTGAAATGCCTGATCCGGACTGTTCATACATTTCAGCAAAACCAATGTTCGGGATCCGGATCAGAAATGGCTTGGATCCGGATTGGATTTGCGTATGAACCACACCCTTTGGGATCCGGACTGCCGTGTCTGATCCGGATCCTGAACATGTCCCATGTCCAGTTTTGATTTTTATGTAATTAAAAATTCATCCAAGTGTTTCTACACTATAAGAAGTATTCGGATCACCAAAATTAATTAGTTAAACATACCTGATCCTTTGAATTCTTCTTTCCTGAGATTGAGTTATATGATCCAAACTTCTTCATCTTCAATCTTCAAGACTTAATACTTTCACGAAATGCGCCAAAACAAATTCCTTAACACGATTTGCGTCCAACGCCGAATCCACGGCGTCCAACACGATTGGGTGTAAGAACTATTCAGATCACCAAAATTGTTTAGTTAAACTTACCTGATCCTTTTGAATTCTTCTTTCGTTGAGATTGAGGTATATGATCCAAGCTTCTTCATCTTCAATCTTCAAGACTCAAACACTTTCACGAATACGCCAAAATAAAATCCTTAACAACATACGGTGATCATGAAAATTAGAGTAGTGTTTATATAGACTTCATACAGTTTATAAATTTTGAGTCACATAAGTTGTATAATTTTTTGTTTTTTTTGATACTTTCCGTTGCGTTTAGGAATAATATGAAATATTGGGTCATTCGATGTCATATAAAGATTTTTTAGATCAACTATGTTTAGAAGTAGCCCACAGCATTTTAGTCATAGCATATGATCGTTTATGGTATTTTTTATAAAATGACATTAAATTAAGGTTAACCCGAAAATTCATATACAATTCCTAATTTAATTTTAATAGTTATTCAATGTTATATAAAGTTGTTTGTGTTTTTCATTATATTTGGGACTAGGCCACAGCATCATGCAAATAAAGAAAAACACATAAAAATTTTTGACATTAAATTAAAGTTAACTATTTATTGCAGTCAAATAAAATTATAATTTTCTTTTATTTTATTTGGACTGGAATAGGATAGTGGAATGAATTTCCAGATAACAAGTTTTCTTATACCCACAGGTACAGAAATCTAGTTATTTAGGAATTAGTTTTCCCTTAGTCTTATTATTAAAGTAGGTAAATTCTATGCATGTAGCGCCTCTATCCACAGAAAGGTTGAATTTTATCTAATTAAAGATTATTGTTTCATAATATGCGATAAAGTCCAATATTTATTTTATTGTTGCAGCTTCTTCCTCTACTACATTTTTTAGTGATGTTTCTCGTATCCCATGCTTACTGGGGACAACGATTCTGATTGGAAAAAAAGCATTCTTTTTACTTTGGGTTATATGGATCTTGACTTGGCTCTACACATTGAGGAACCGCCTAAGGTAGTGGGGCCAATAACTCCACAGTAGAAATCCGCGCAGGATAAATGGGAGTGATCCAACCGCTTAAGCTTGATGCTCATAAAGTCTAGAGTGTCAAAAAGCATAAGGGGATCAATTCCAAAATGTGATAAAGCCAAGAATTACCTAAAGGCCATTGAGGAGCAATTTGTTAGCTCCGATAAAGCTTTGGCTAGCACGCTGATGAAACGACTTTTGGGTATCAAATACGATCGAACCAAGGGTGTGCGTGAGCATATCATGGAGATGCAAAACATAGCAGCTCAACTAAAAGCTTTAAAAGTTGAGATCTCCGGCGCCTTCTTAGTCCATTTGATTCTAAACTCATTACCGTCTGAGTTGACCCCTTTAAGATCTCCTACACACATAAAGATAAATGGTCAATAAATGAATACTCACCATGTGTGTTCAAGAAATGGAGAGACTTAAGCAGTAGAAGCCGGAGATCATGACAAATCTGTCAATTTGGCGACTCAGCGCAAAAGGGGAAAAAAAAAAAGTGCCTCCAATTCCAAGAAGTCAACACAATTGCCAATAAAGAATTATGGCAAGAAGGATCAATGTTACTTCTGTACAAAAATGGGCACATGAAAAGGGACTGCTTGAAGTATAAAGCTTGGCTCGAGAAGAAAGGTATTGAAACTATCTATTTGTTATGAATCTCATTTGGTTAATGTTCTTAAAAACACATGGTGGATTGACTCTAGCACTACTGTACATATCTCAAATACCATGCAGGATTTTCGCAACCTAAAATGCTGAAGCCAAATGAAAGGATTTTAATTAGTGAAGGAAATAAATCTCAAGTTGAAGCTGTAGGAAACTATATTTTAGAACTTAGCACTGGTTTTGTACTTGAACTTGAGGATACTTTTTATGTTCCTAGATTTTCTAGAAATTTAGTTTCCATTTCTAAACTAAGAAATAAAGGTTTTAAATTTTTATTGAAAATAAATCTTTTACAATCTTCTCTGATAATTTTATTGTTGGTAATAGTTGTTTGGTAGGTGACTTGTACAAATTATTTTGAGTCAATCTTTGAGAATAACTTTAATGTTAATCATAGCATGGTGTTTAAAAGGAACATTCTTAAGGAAAACTCCTCTTCGTTGTGGCACAAGCGTTTAGCTCATATCTCTTTAGAGAGAATAAAGCAATTGGTGAAAGAAAAGATCCTAAAAGATCTCGACTTTACCAATTTTGGTACTTGTGTGGAATGCATAAAGGGAAAGCATACCAACACGAATACCACTAAAGGTGCTAGAAGGAGTTCTGAAATTTTTGAGATCATACATACAGATATCTGTGGACCTTTTCCTATTCCTTGTTTCAATGGTCAGAGATATTTTATCTCATTCATTGATGACCACTCTAGATACATGTATCTCTATCTCATTTGAAAAAGCTAAAGCACTTAATGCTTTCAAAGCTTATAAGGTTGAGATAGAGAAACAATTGGATAGGAAAATCAAAATTGTGAGGTCCGACAGAGGGGGTGAGTACTATGGAAGACATACGGATAAAGGTCAAATGACCGGTCCATTTTCTCAATTTCTCGAAAGTGAAGGCATCATTGCTGAATATACACTGCCTGGCACGCCCCAACAAAATGGCATTGCCGAAAGGAGGAATAGAACACTTATGGACATGATAAGGAGTATGATTGACAACTCTTGTCTTCCATCATCTCTTTGGAGTGAAGCATTAAAGACAGCGGTGTGTTTTAAATAGGATTCCATCGAAGGCTGTTTCCAAAACTCCTTTTGAGTTATGGAAAGGGTGGAAGCCTAGTTTAAATCACCTGCATGTATGGGGATGTCCAACCGAGGTGAGAGTTTAAACCCACATATAAGAAGTTGGACACCCGAACAGTCAGTGGATACTTCATTGGCTATGCGGTAAACTTCAAGGGATTTAGATTTTATTGTCCAAATCATTCATCCAATATAGTTGAGGCCAGAAATGCCAAGTTTTTTAAGGATTCTGAAGCTAGTGGGAGTATTGTTCCTCAAAAGATGGATTTTGAGGAAATAATGGATTCAACTAGTTATCCATCAAGAGATGATTATTTAGTTGCTCTTCCAAGAGATCAATATGACCATATTGGAGACCAACCAATCATAGAGCATGAAAATGCTCAACCAGTTGAACCTCCCCATGAAGAGCTTTCCCAAGGGGAACAAACAATTATAGAGCCATGTCACGCCCCGGGTGTAAACCAGAACCCGGGCTCGTCCACAGATCCGCCGTGCACACGGTATTTCCCGTGTACACGAAGCGCTGGTAACCTGCTCAGAATAAATGAAATAATAAAGGAGCATAAAAGCAGAGCTAAACTAAAACTAGTACATCTCAGACAAATGCTGGAAATAAAAGTACAATAAACTCTCATATCTACATGTGTCTCTCCCAGCTCACGAAATAAATACAAGTAGCTGGCTGAAGCCAGACCCAAAATAAAGGAAAATACAACCGTCTGAGTGTACAGGTGATACATCAAAACTACTGAACTCGGTATCGGGGAAGTAGCTAGCTAATCAGCAATCCTCTTACCTCGATCCTGGGCAGAGGGTCCCGCAGCTCAGCAGAGGACTCTGCAAAACAAAGGGGAAAAGAAAAGGGAAAACAGTGGGGGGTGAAACTACTATAAAACAGTAGCCTCCCCTAGTGGGTAGACCTCAAACTCAGACATGCCCACTAGGACTACCAGAGGCGAAATAAAATAAAGGTGGTAAGCCATAAGTAAAACTACTGATGAAAAAGCTACCATAATATCCTCTAAAATGCCCAGCTAAAAGAATAGCTAAAAGTATGCGTCAGAATGTCAAGCCTGCCTGACCAAACCCAATCAATACACCAGTAAACACTGGTATTGCCTGCTCTGCTGTCAACTCAAGAACCCAGTATCTGATCGGCACATGGCACGATCCCAAAGTATCCAATCGACCGGCACACGGCTCGGGCCCTAAGCCTACTCCGGAGTGGCACTCGAGGGGAGCGACCCACACGAGTAAAGTATGTATCCATAAGTATCTGGTATAGCAGGACTGGATCAAGACTCTAAGTAAGTGGGTAAGACCATCCACTAAGGAAGCCCGATCCCTCACCTCCAATCTGATGCAATAATAATATATAATAATAATCATCCGGTCAACCGCCCACAGTCTGCGGTTGCCGCAATACCAACCATCAATCCCCATCTGTCCCAAACTCCGAACATCTGACTACACTATCCCAGACCCCTCTCGAACCCGAGCACACTATCCCCTGAGACTAGACGACAGGAGAAAGAATAAAAAGCATGGTTTCTCCTAAGTCAATTCCAGCATGATAGTGTAGCAAAAAAGGTGGCCTATCTAGTGACCATACAAGCATGCAAAAGTCCTTTACTTATAAAATGATCTCAGTGTTCTAATTCTTAAATGAATTACAGTATGCCTTTGTTTGAATATCTGAAGTACTATCATGCCATAAGCTAATTCATACACATGCATAAGTCCCCTAATTATACATAAAGCATGATATGGTATTAGCCTATTATTACCAAAAAGTTTAAACAATTTATCCTTTTCCAAGAAATATTAATTCACTAACTACTAGTCCTCTAAAGATGCAAGTGCTAACAACCAATCAATACTTTCATACAGCATGCTAAGTTCATCCCACTGATACAGCTATCAACATGATATAGGAACATCTCTTAGTATGCCCAGTGGGTGATCAAAAGTAAGAGGTGACAACGGTACCCACATCAGCGCTAAATCCCTGTCCCAAAAATGAAGTCCACGCTCGGTCAAAACGGTCACTCGATACTGCACAAAATTCCCAGAAGAACATAAATAATTTAATCACACAATGCTTCACAAAATCTGTCCCAAAATACATGCAGTCCAAAGTTGCCCTATTTTCACCTGCGAAAATACCCGAAAAAATCCACGAAAATACTGTCGTGATCCTCGCGACGAACCCGTCGAAACGAGTACCTGGCACATTCAAATCAAGTTTCCTACACTGAGATATAAATTCGGCAAGGGAAACACCCCCAAACAAAACTGTACAAAATTTCAGTACCCATGAACTCAGGGAGAAGAGAATTTTCACCTTTGAAAAATATCCAGAGAAATCTGAGAAAAATCCAGGAGATT
Organism: Tillandsia leiboldiana; assembly: GCA_029204045.2. Taxonomy (NCBI): domain Eukaryota; kingdom Viridiplantae; phylum Streptophyta; class Magnoliopsida; order Poales; family Bromeliaceae; genus Tillandsia; species Tillandsia leiboldiana. The sequence goes on from CM055065.1 coordinate 41,637,437, forward strand.
CCTTGCGAAATGTAGATGAAAATGCCTCTTGAATCGCCTCGATCGATGTCTTGTGCGCAAAGATATAGCCAAAACACCAGAGTGCTGACCAAAAATCCGCGAAGAAAAATGGGTCAAATGGAAGCTCGGAAACTCCAAGGTCAGCATGGAAAACGAGGAAACTCAAAACACGAAAGTTGGAGTCCTACCTGTCGTGAGTCCACCTGCGGGAGAATCGCCTAAATCGTAGGTGGGGTGAGCCGGGGGAGTCCGCGAACTGAAAAGGCCGAAGCGGGTCGCCGGAGAACAAGCGTCCCGCCGCGCCGTAAAATCGCGAACCTCGGGATGCGTGCCTCAAAAATCTCAAAGTCCTCCATGGTAGTGCACTGTGTGAGGGAGATTCTTCTGAGAAGCCACATGCAAGAAAAGCCCAAAAGAGTAGAAAAATGCATTGGGGACCTATTTATAGCCCAGCCCATACACCTAAGTGGCCGGATTCGGGCGCGCAATCGTGCGCCCGAATCCGAAAAGCCCGTCGCAGCCTTCCCGTCCAACCGGCCCGGATGCCCAGTGCGCCACGTGTACCATAACACGGACAGCAATGCAAGTGGCCCCGCCGCGCGCCACGCATCCCCCCGCGGTCAGCGGGTGGTAGGTCGCTCGCCAACGGCGCGCTGACGCGTGGCGCACTCGGTGCTGCCGACAGCGTGCCTGGCGCCTCTGCGCGCGCGCCCCTCCCGAGCCGCCCTCCGCGCACACCGTGGACCGCGCCTTCGTGAGCCAGCCAATCCAGCCACCACATGTCCATGCACCCGGTCCACAGAACCCGCACAAACCCACTGGTCGCGCCGCGTGCGCCGGCCAATCGGGCACACCACGCGTCCACCGCCCACGTCCATGCACCGCCGCGCCTGCCCGTGTACCGCGCTGCGTAAGCCGGCCAATGACAGGCCGCCACGTGGCTCAAGCTGGTCCCACGGTCACCTCCCATGCACCGAAAATCCCCGAAAAACTTCCGGAAGCCCGTTTTTGGTCATCCGGACTCCAATTTTAACAAGTAATAGCCGTTTTCAAGCGTTTTTTTTCCGCGCTGATCCAATCCAACCTCAGTTTGGCCCAACCTTTTCTAAAATTTGGCAATACCAGAAAGCCAAATCAGCTAACAATGTCACACAGGTCCATCTGTGGCTCCCTTGATGCACCATGGGCCAGACACACCAACACTGGGTGTTCTACACAGTGGATTCATCGGAAAGGTTGCATGGGAAATCTGGACCACTACAAGCCAGCTGCATAGCATAATGAAACCTAGAGGGTGTGGTTGGCTTAAGAATATCCTCAAGCAAAAGGATCGTTAATTCCTGATGATTATGTAGTCTATCTCCAGGTGTCTTACTATGGGGGGCACCATAAGACCCATGGACTTTTCAGGGCCATGCAGGGGGATAAAATCCACCCTTTGGTATGATGCCATGAAAGAGGAAAGGAAATCTATGGCAAAAATGAGTTTGGGATCTCGTTGTGTTACCACAAGGAGTCAAAGTCGTTGGCTGTAAGTGGTGTCTTCAAGACCAAAAGGGACCTCTTTAGGTAA
>CM055065.1:41639109-41699237 GCA_029204045.2 Tillandsia leiboldiana
CGTGCTCCAACTTTTTCTTCAGAAAAATTCCAAAAATGGTGAATCTAGAAAAGAAAAAGTATGTAAGCACTTTGGTATCAACTTTAAAAGAAAATCATCGTTTCATACAACAAGAAATAGATTATGCAAAATCTATCAATAATATCCAAAAATGAAACGAAAATTATAAAAATTCAATCCCTTAAAGTTGAACAACTTCAATCACATCTAACATGATCTTATGAGTAATGCCTTTATCAAATCATCAATTTGGTAAGAAAATGAAATACCAAGATCAATAGATGTCTGAAATCCCAGATAAGTTAGATAAATATCTAGTCAATTTATTGTAAGGAGTGGCTCTTTGAGCATCTTCAATAAAATCCCACCTTATACCAACCTTGGAATTTGACAGAGTCAAGTATCCAAAAAGCATTTATTTAATCAAACTTGAAAAACCATGCTTGGTATACATGTGGTAGCTGCACACAGTACTCGGACGACCGAGGTGGTAGCTCTTTCCTCCTGGTGGTAGTTTTCACACTCCTCATTGGGATGTAATCTTTCCACATCTTTTGAGCATAACACTTTTTCTTTGACTCCCCCTCAATTGGCTATCAATTATTTAATATAAAGTATTCAACCAAAAATTGATATCGATTTCATATCGACTAAATAGTCAAATAAGATAAAAACTATACCAAGAGATCATAGAGAGAGAATTGACTTTGATCAAAACAAAGATGATTTAATTGACATAAATGATCATTGCATCAAATGAATATTATGATATCCAAAGCATAATAAATTTCTAAATAGCGAAAAAAGATGCTATTAAGTCAATAATACACATGCTCATTAATGTTCTATGTCTAAGCATAGATAATGAACAAAAACACAAAACAAAACCTAACCTAAGCAAAAGTTTCAAAAAGAGGTTATTTCAAGGAAAGCATTCCAATTGCTTTACGCAAATGAATAAAACGTTTTTGATCCAAAGGTTTTGTTAAAATGTCGCTAATTGATCTTCAGTTGAAATGTAGGAAATTGAAGAATATTTGATTCAACTAGCTCTCTTAGAAAATGATATCTAAGTTCAATGTGTTTTGTTCTCGAGTGCAACACAGGGTTTTTGAAATGTTTATAGCCTTGTGTTGTCACAAAGAATTGTTACCGAAGTTGCTGAAATTCGGAAGTCGCTCAACACATTTTCATCCAAATGAGTGGGTTGAACAACTACCTGCTGAAATATATTCCGCTTCGGCAGTCGAGAGTGCAATGCAGTTTGCTTTTTACTATGCCATGCAACAAGGCAATGGCCAAGATAAAAACATGCACCACTCGTGCTTTCCGATCATCCACAGATCCTGCCCAATCGGCATCTGAATATCCTACTAATGTCAAGCGTTGTTCCCATAGGATACCAAATTCCGAATTCAAAGTTCCTTGATAACTGGATGATCCTTTTCACCGCTTCAGGTGACCACTCCTTTGGTGCTGATTGATATCTCGCGCAAATCCCAACACTAAAGGATATATTCCTGGGCGGACTAGCTGTAAGGATAGAGTAGACTTCCTATCATGCTGCGATAGAGCTTCTCGTCTACACTCTCATTAAGAGATTCACTTCCTAATCCCTTTTTGCTAGTTCCCATAGGAGTCGGAAAATCTTTAGAATCTTCTTAATCCGAATTTCTTCACCAAACTCCTTTGCATACTTAGATTGACATAGATGAATGCCTTCTTCATTTTGTTTTTACTTGCAATCCAAGAAAGTATGTCAGTTCCCCCATTATTGGACATCTCAAATTCCGCTTTCATGGTTTCAGCGAATTTAGAAGCATCATTGTCTCTAGTTGCACCAAATACAATGTCATCGACATAGATTTGTGCTACAATGAAATTATCCTGATAATGCTCACAAAGAGAGTCCGGTCTGCTCCCCCTCGAGTGTAGCCCTTTTCCAATAGGTGCTTGTTAGCCTTTCGTACCACGCTCGCGGTGCTTGTTTTTAGACCGTAAAGAGCCTTTTTCAAACGAAAACATGGGTAGGTTGTTTACAGTCTACAAAACCTTTCGGTTGAGCCACATAAACTTCCTCATTTAAAAACCCATTTAAAAATGCGCTCTTGACGTCCATTTGAAAGAGTTTGATTTTAAATGACAAGCAATAGCGAATAAAATACGAATTGACTCGAGTCTAGCTACCGGGGCGAACGTTTCCTCAAAGTCTATACCCTTCTATTTGAGAGTAGCCTTGAGCAACTAGCGTGCTTTATTCCTGATGATGGTACCATCCTCGTTCTTCTTCTTCTTGAAAATCTTCATTTAGTACCAATCACGTTGTGTTGCTTCGGAGGCTTTGTTAATTCCCAAACTTTGTTCGTTCGAACTGATGGAGCTCTTCCTGCATAGCTTCCAATCCAGTAGTCATCCTAAAGAGCTTCATCGATGTTCTTTGGTTGAATCATGGAGACGTAGCATGCGACTCCACAAACAACTGTCTCCGAGTTCTAACTCCTTCTTGTGGGTCTCCAATAATGTTAGATTCCGGATGATCCTTGGAGATGCGTAACGTTTGCGGTAACGGAGTAGTCGGAGGTACATGTGATAATTCCTGCACATTAGATACACTTGAAGAACCATAGATGCATCAACTTTATTGAAAGAATTATTACGAGAAGATGCATTTATAGGAGTATCATCATCTAGAGACATATCAAGGGTAGATTTATCAGATGAAAAGTGGAAAGCTTCACCTACTTTAACATTTATAGATTCTATCATCGTTTTAGATTCAAGTTAAATACCCGATATGCTCTACTGTTAGTAGAATAACCCATGAAAATCCCTTCGTCGCTTCGAGAGTCGAACTTACCAAGGTTTTCGCGATCACGCAGAATGAAACATCGACTCCCAAAGATACGAAAATATTTGATATTCGGTTTTCTACTAAACCACAGTCATCTGGTGTATTTAAAGTTCCAGGGCGCAAATACACTCGATTAATTACATAGACAGCGGTGTTCACAGCTTCAGCCCAAAAATACTACCGGATAAAGTCTGGCTATGTAAGCATAACACGTGCCATCTCATTGACACAACCCTGTTTTTGTGCTCGACAACACCATTCTGCTGAGGTGTATAGGGTGCTGAGAATTCATGTTTTATCCCAATGGAAGTGCAAAAATCAATGAATTTAGAATTAATGAATTCTCCACCTCTATCACTTCGAACACGAACGATCTTTTCATTTCTTTCATTCATAATACGATGACAAACCTCATGAAAAGAGTCAAAAGTATCCGCTTTCTCTTTTAGAAAAGTTACCCATGAATACCTAGAGAAATCATCAACCAAAAGAAAAATATACCATTTACCTCCCAAAGATGGTTGACGAATCGGCCCCATTAAATCCATATGCAGTAATTCCAAGGGTCGTTTGGTACCGACGTGGTTCAAGTTCTTGTGTGCAACTCTTGATTGTTTTCCCTTTTGACAACCACCACACACAATGTTTTCTTTAAATAAAAGTTTAGGAACCCCCTTAACCACGTCCTTATTTGAAATCCTTGCTAGTTCTTTAAAATTCATGTGACCTAGTCTTTCATCCCAAACAGTTTCATTATCCAAAGAAACTAGGTTACATTTTTCAGAAACTTTGTTTGAAACAACATAGTAATTATTTTCCGATCTAACCCCTTTTAAAAAGAATACCTGGTCCTTATCAGTTACAACACATTCTACAGAAGAAAAATTAACTGAGAACCCATTGTCACAAAGTTGACTTATACTAATGAGGTTAGTCTTTAGGCCTTCAACAAATAAAACATTATTCAAAACAGGGCCTTCTGGAATAGCGATTGTTCCTTTTCCAACAATTTTAGAATAACGACCGTCTCCGAAAACAACATGTCCTCCGGAGATTTTCTCTAAAGTTTGAAAACAGTTTTTGTCACCGGTCATGTGATGAGAACAACCACTATCCAAATACCAAGACGAATTATCATAAGCATGTAAAGAAGTATGAACAACAAGACAAGGGAAGATTTCACCTTTGCGTACCCAAACCTTTTGAGTTTTGGAGTATGTCGGAAATGATTGTGGAGTTGATACCTTTGGTGAAAGCGTCTTGATTGATCCATCGCTTTTCCTTGACGTCGTCGTCTTGTTTGATGTACTACCAATGTTCTTTCCTTTTGAAAGATCCTTCTTTGATTTGCGGGAAATGAACTCATTGGTAGTAGTTGCAAGATGTGCTTGATTTGATCTTAGCGCTCCATTCTTGCAATTTCTTCTTATGTGCCCTGTATAACCACAACGAAAACATACCTTAGTGCTTGACGATCCCGAAGAGGGGGAAGTGGGTTTGTTGTCGTTGTTTGTCGTCAATTCCGGTGTCGGAGGAGGAGATACCGACTGGGGCACAAAGACTGTCCCAACCGAACTAAAATTGTCTTCAGTTCGATTGTATCCGAGGCCGAATTTGTTTGTTTGACCAAGACCAAGCATCTTATCCAACTTACTCCTTCCAGAAGAAAATTGCTTTAAATCATCCTTGAGTTGGAAAATGGTCTCCGTCATTTCCAGTTTTTCCTGTCGAGCCTCGCCGTAGAGCTTCAAGAAGTAATTCGCTTTGTTCACCATATCTACATAATTCTTCTCGAAATGCTCATTGGACTCTTGAAGGGAAACATTTACTTTGATCAGACTATCCCTTTCCACTTCAAGAGCGTTTGAGAGAGAAGTTACCCTTTTTGCTTCATCTTCGAGATCCTGCAATCTCCCTCTCAAACTCTTGTTTTGCTTAGCCAGTTTCTTTGAATCCCTCAAAAGTCTGTGGTAGGCCAGAGCAAAATCTTCACCTTCAGAGTTACTCGATTCGTCGTCCGTTGCAGTTTTTTCAACCTGGGAGGAGTTGGACAATGAATCGGATGTACTTGCCATTAAGCATATGAAGGGTGAAGATGTGGACGCGTGGAATGCCGTTGCGTTGTTGTCTTCATCACTTGAAGATGACTCATTTGTCGTTGAGGTGTCATCCCAAGTGACGGCTTGCATCGCCTTCTTCTTGGACGGATTCTTATTTGGACACTCCGTTGAGATATGGCCGTATCCTCGGCACTTGAAGCATTGGACTTGTCCTTCTAGGCTTTTCTTATCCTTTGAAAAACTTTCTTGCTTTCTTGACTTTTGGCTTGAAAAACTTTTGCCTTTCTTCCACTTTCCGGAGGATGAAGTTTTACTTGAATTACCCCTTCGAAAGTTTCGGCGAAAATTTCTTGTCAAGAGAGCAAGCTGCTTCTCAAAGTCCTCCATAGATAGGTTCTCGTCATCGCCTGAGGAGGATGAATCCGCGTCTTCTTCTTTTGTAGTTTTCAACGCAAAACCTTAAGACTTAGAAGTAGATGCTTTTCCAGAAGAATAGTTAGTAGAAAATGTCATTTCATATGTTTGTAATGAACCAACTAATTCTTCTACATGGATTTCGTCCGGGTGTTTAATAGTTTCAATGGCCGTAACCTTGGAACGAAATCTTTCAGGAAGAGTTCTTAAGATCTTTCTTACAATTTTAAATTCTGGAATCTTCTCTCCCAAGTTAGCACATGTGTTTACGATGTCTTGCAATCGTGTATAGTAGTCTGTGAATGATTCATTTTCTGCCATGAAAATAGAGTCAAATCTGCTCGTAAGAATTTGCAGCTTTTGAATCTTCACAAGGTTAGTTCCCTCATGTGTAACTTGAAGAACATCCCAGATTTCTTTCGCAGTCTCACATGCTGAGATGCGAGAGAATTCAGTTTGAGACAAGGCATTAAATAAAGCATTGATTCCTTTGCCATTGTAAGAAGATAAGTCTATCTCTTCCTTGGTCCATTTCGACCTAGGTTTGATGGTGTGAACATCAACAATAACTTCAGTTGGATTTGACCATCCTAACTCGATAGATTGCCACACCCGTTCGTCGATGGAAATAAGAAAGACTTCCATCCACACTTTCCAGTACGCATAATTTGTTCCATCGAAGAACGGAGGTCTGTTGATGTTTCCACCTTCAGCCATTGTTTACAACCCTATTCCCGCTCTGATACCACTTGTCGGGTTATGTATAATATGGATCTAAATAGGGAAAAAAACACCTAGAGGGGGTTGAATAGGTGTAAACGTTTAAACACTCAAAAATCGTTGCGCAATAAAACCCAATGCGGAAATAAAAAATAACACGCAAGATTTTTACGTGGAAAACTCCAAACCGGAGTAAAAAACCACAGGACCGATAACACGGTGAAATCCACTAGAATTATAACACGTACAAAGGTGATATACCGTACTCACAGACGACTCAACCTTTTTCCATACGCTCCTAGTTGATCTTCTCCGCTCGCTCCGCAACGCTTCTCGAATCCACGATTTGCGTCCAACGCCGAATCCACGGCATCCAACGTCGAATCCACGACGTCTGACCGAATCCACGGTCTTCACCCAGTAGCACGTCTCGAATCCACGAACGTACCTCGCTCTGAATCCACGAGAGCGGTAGCACCTTGAATCCACAAGGCCACGCGAGTCCACGCGCCGATTTTGGGAAATCGTTGTTTTTTGGGTGGTGATGATCCGCCGAATACTTAGATTAGAAATAGATCGGAAATACCATCTAAGTATTCATTAATTTGATTCTACTCAAAATCTGAGTATGAAAACCTAGAATCAAATCAATCAATATAGAAGAAGAAACATAGGATTAAATCTATTGATTTCCTTTCTTCTCTATAGGTGGATTCTTCTTTTTATGGCCGTATTTTGATTTATTCGGCTTACCCTAGAAAATGAATCATAGGGTCTATTTATAGGTTAGAAACTGTTGGAAGAGGATAAGAATCAAAAACTAACCTTTTCTGGAATTTTACAGGACGACGATCCGAATCGGATTTACGGCGATCCGGACTGTCGTAACGAAACAGACAATTTCCAGAAAAACAAAGGTTCGGGATCCGGATTGAAATGCCTGATCCGGACTGTTCATACATTTCAGCAAAACCAATGTTCGGGATCCGGATCAGAAATGGCTTGGATCCGGATTGGATTTGCGTATGAACCAACACCCTTTGGGATCCGGACTGCCGTGTCTGATCCGGATCCTGAACATGTCCCATGTCCAGTTTTTGATTTTTATGTAATTAAAAATTCATCCAAGTGTTTCTACACTATAAGAAGTATTCGGATCACCAAAATTAATTAGTTAAACATACCTGATCCTTTTGAATTCTTCTTTCCTGAGATTGAGTTATATGATCCAAACTTCTTCATCTTCAATCTTCAAGACTTAATACTTTCACGAAATGCGCCAAAACAAATTCCTTAACACGATTTGCGTCCAACGCCGAATCCACGGCGTCCAACACGATTGGTGTAAGAACTATTCAGATCACCAAAATTGTTTAGTTAAACTTACCTGATCCTTTTGAATTCTTCTTTCTTGAGATTGAGGTATATGATCCAAGCTTCTTCATCTTCAATCTTCAAGACTCAAACACTTTCACGAAATACGCCAAAATAAAATCCTTAACAACATACGGTGATCATGAAAATTTAGAGTAGTGTTTATATAGACTTCATACAGTTTATAAATTTTGAGTCACATAAAGTTGTATAATTTTTTTTTTTTTTTGATACTTTCCGTTGCGTTTAGGAATAATATGAAATATTGGGTCATTCGATGTCATATAAAGATTTTTTAGATCAACTATGTTTAGAAGTAGCCACAGCATTTTAGTCATAGCATATGATCGTTTATGGTATTTTTTATAAAATGACATTAAATTAAGGTTAACCCGAAAATTCATACAAATTCCTAATTTAATTTTAATAGTTATTCAATGTTATATAAAGTTGTTTGTGTTTTTCATTATATTTGGGACTAGCCACAGCATCATGCAAATAAAGAAAAACACATAAAAATTTTTGACATTAAATTAAAGTTTAACTATTTATTGCAGTCAAATAAAATTATAATTTTCTTTTATTTTTATTTTGACTGGAATAGGATAGTGGAATGAATTTCCAGATAACAAGTTTTCTTATACCCACAGGTACAGAAATCTAGTTATTTAGGAATTAGTTTTCCCTTAGTCTTATTATTAAAGTAGGTAAATTCTATGCATGTAGCGCCTCTATCCACAGAAAGGTTGAATTTATCTAATTAAAGATTATTGTTTCATAATATGCGATAAAGTCCAATATTTATTTTATTGTTGCAGCTTCTTCCTCTACTACATTTTTTAGTGATGTTTCTCGTATTCCCATGCTTACTGGGGACAACGATTCTGATTGGAAAAAAAGCATTCTTTTTACTTTGGGTTATATGGATCTTGACTTGGCTCTACACATTGAGGAACCGCCTAAGGTAGTGGGGCCAATAACTCCACAGTAGAAATCCGCGCAGGATAAATGGGAGTGATCCAACCGCTTAAGCTTGATGCTCATAAAGTCTAGAGTGTCAAAAAGCATAAGGGGATCAATTCCAAAATGTGATAAAGCCAAGAATTACCTAAAGGCCATTGAGGAGCAATTTGTTAGCTCCGATAAAGCTTTGGCTAGCACGCTGATGAAACGACTTTTGGGTATCAAATACGATCGAACCAAGGGTGTGCGTGAGCATATCATGGAGATGCAAAACATAGCAGCTCAACTAAAAGCTTTAAAAGTTGAGATCTCCGGCGCCTTCTTAGTCCATTTGATTCTAAACTCATTACCGTCTGAGTTTGACCCCTTTAAGATCTCCTACAACACATAAAGATAAATGGTCAATAAATGAATTACTCACCATGTGTGTTCAAGAAATGGAGAGACTTAAGCAGTAGAAGCCGGAGATCATGACAAAATCTGTCAATTTGGCGACTCAGCGCAAAAGGGGAAAAGGAAAAAGTGCCTCCAATTCCAAGAAGTCAACACAATTGCCAATAAAGAATTATGGCAAGAAGGATCAATGTTACTTCTGTAAGAAAAATGGGCACATGAAAAGGGACTGCTTGAAGTATAAAGCTTGGCTCGAGAAGAAAGGTATTGAAACTATCTATATTTGTTATGAATCTCATTTGGTTAATGTTCTTAAAAACACATGGTGGATTGACTCTAGCACTACTGTACATATCTCAAATACCATGCAGGATTTTCGCAACCTAAAGATGCTGAAGCCAAATGAAAGGATTTTAATTAGTGAAGGAAATAAATCTCAAGTTGAAGCTGTAGGAAACTATATTTTAGAACTTAGCACTGGTTTTGTACTTGAACTTGAGGATACTTTTTATGTTCCTAGATTTTCTAGAAATTTAGTTTCCATTTCTAAACTAAGAAATAAAGGTTTTAAATTTTTATTTGAAAATAAATCTTTTACAATCTTCTCTGATAATTTTATTGTTGGTAATAGTTGTTTGGTAGGTGACTTGTACAAATTTATTTTGAGTCAATCTTTTGAGAATAACTTTAATGTTAATCATAGCATTGGTGTTAAAAGGAACATTCTTAAGGAAAACTCCTCTTCGTTGTGGCACAAGCGTTTAGCTCATATCTCTTTAGAGAGAATAAAGCAATTGGTGAAAGAAAAGATCCTAAAAGATCTCGACTTTACCAATTTTGGTACTTGTGTGGAATGCATAAAGGGAAAGCATACCAACACGAATACCACTAAAGGTGCTAGAAGGAGTTCTGAAATTTTTGAGATCATACATACAGATATCTGTGGACCTTTTCCTATTCCTTGTTTCAATGGTCAGAGATATTTTATCTCATTCATTGATGACCACTCTAGATACATGTATCTCTATCTCATATTTGAAAAAGCTAAAGCACTTAATGCTTTCAAAGCTTATAAGGTTGAGATAGAGAAACAATTGGATAGGAAAATCAAAATTGTGAGGTCCGACAGAGGGGGTGAGTACTATGGAAGACATACGGATAAAGGTCAAATGACCGGTCCATTTTCTCAATTTCTCGAAAGTGAAGGCATCATTGCTGAATATACACTGCCTGGCACGCCCCAACAAAATGGCATTGCCGAAAGGAGGAATAGAACACTTATGGACATGATAAGGAGTATGATTGACAACTCTTGTCTTCCATCATCTCTTTGGAGTGAAGCATTAAAGACAGCGGTGTATGTTTTAAATAGGATTCCATCGAAGGCTGTTTCCAAAACTCCTTTTGAGTTATGGAAAGGGTGGAAGCCTAGTTTAAATCACCTGCATGTATGGGGATGTCCAACCGAGGTGAGAGTTTATAACCCACATATAAAGAAGTTGGACACCCGAACAGTCAGTGGATACTTCATTGGCTATGCGGTAAACTTCAAGGGATTTAGATTTTATTGTCCAAATCATTCATCCAATATAGTTGAGGCCAGAAATGCCAAGTTTTTTAAGGATTCTGAAGCTAGTGGGAGTATTGTTCCTCAAAAGATGGATTTTGAGGAAATAATGGATTCAACTAGTTATCCATCAAGAGATGATTATTTAGTTGCTCTTCCAAGAGATCAATATGACCATATTGGAGACCAACCAATCATAGAGCATGAAAATGCTCAACCAGTTGAACCTCCCCATGAAGAGCTTTCCCAAGGGGAACAAACAATTATAGAGCCATGTCACGCCCCGGGTGTAAACCAGAACCCGGGCTCGTCCACAGATCCGCCGTGCACACGGTATTTCCCGTGTACACGAAGCGCTGGTAACCTGCTCAGATATAAATGAAATAATAAAGGAGCATAAAAGCAGAGCTAAACTAAAACTAGTACATCTCAGACAAATGCTGGAAATAAAAGTACAATAAACTCTCATATATACATGTGTCTCTCCCAGCTCACGAAATAAATACAAGTAGCTGGCTGAAGCCAGACCCAAAATAAAAGGAAAATACAACCGTCTGAGTGTACAGGTGATACATCAAAACTACTGAACTCGGTATCGGGGAAGTAGCTAGCTAATCAGCAATCCTCTTACCTCGATCCTGGGCAGAGGGTCCCGCAGCTCCAGCAGAGGACTCTGCAAAACAAAGGGGAAAAGAAAAGGGAAAACAGTGGGGGGTGAGAACTACTATAAAAACAGTAGCCTCCCCTAGTGGGTAGACCTCAAACTCAGACATGCCCACTAGGACTACCAGAGGCGAAAATAAAATAAAGGTGGTAAGCCATAAGTAAAACTACTGATGAAAAAGCTACCACTAATATGCCTCTAAAATGCCCAGCTAAAAGAATAGCTAAAAGTATGCGTCAGAATGTCAAAGCCTGCCTGACCAAACCCAATCAATACACCAGTAAACACTGGTATTGCCTGCTCTGCTGTCAACTCAAGAACCCAGTATCTGATCGGCACATGGCACGATCCCAAAGTATCCAATCGACCGGCACACGGCTCGGCCCTAAGCCTACTCCGGAGTGGCACTCGAGGGGAGCGACCCACACGAGTAAAGTATGTATCCATAAGTATCTGGTATAGCAGGACTGGATCAAGACTCTAAGTAAGTGGGTAAGACCATCCACTAAGGAAGCCCGATCCCTCACCTCCAATCTGATGCAATAATAATAATAATAATAATAATCATCCGGTCAACCGCCCACAGTCTGCGGTTGCCGCAATACCCAACCATCAATCCCCATCTGTCCCAAACTCCGAACATCTGACTACACTATCCCAGACCCCTCTCGAACCCGAGCACACTATCCCCTGAGACTAGACGACAGGAGAAAGAATAAAAAGCATGGTTTCTCCTAAGTCAATTCCAGCATGATAGTGTAGCAGAAAAAGGTGGCCTATCTAGGTGACCATACAAGCATGCAAAAGTCCTTTACTTAATAAAATGATCTCAGTGTTCTAATTCTTAAATGAATTACAGTATGCCTTTGTTTGAATATCTGAAGTACTATCATGCCATAAGCTAATTCATACACATGCATAAGTCCCCTAATTATACATAAAGCATGATATGGTATTAGCCTATTATTACCAAAAGGTTTAAACAATTTATCCTTTTCCAAGAAATATTAATTCACTAACTACTAGTCCTCTAAAGATGCAAGTGCTAACAACCAATCAATACTTTCATACAAGCATGCTAAGTTCATCCCACTGATACAGCTATCAACATGATATAGGAACATCTCTTAGTATGCCCAGTGGGTGATCAAAAGTAAGAGGTGACAACGGTACCCACATCAGCGCTAAATCCCTGTCCCAAAAATGAAGTCCACGCTCGGTCAAAACGGTCACCTCGATACTGCACAAAATTCCCCAGAAGAACATAAATAATTTAATCACACAATGCTTCACAAAATCTGTCCCAAAATACATCAGTCCAAAGTTGCCCTATTTTCACCTGCGAAAAATACCCGAAAAAATCCACGAAAAATACTGTCGTGATCCTCGCGACGAACCCGTCGAAACGAGTACCTGCACATTCAAATCCAAGTTTCCTACACTGAGATATAAATTCGGCAAGGGAAACACCCCAAACAAAACTGTACAAAATTTCAGTACCCATGAACTCAGGGAGAAGAGAATTTTCACCTTTGAAAAATATCCAGAGAAATCTGAGAAAAATCCAGGAGATTCCTTGCGAAATGTAGATGAAAAATGCCTCTTGAATCGCCTCGATCCGATGTCTGTGCGCAAAGATATAGCCAAAACACCAGAGTGCTGACCAAAAATCCGCGAAGAAAAATGGGTCAAATGGAAGCTCGGGAAACTCCAAGGTCAGCATGGAAAACGAGGAAACTCAAAACACGAAAGTTGGAGTCCTACCTGTCGTGAGTCCACCTGCGGGAGAATCGCCTAAATCGGAGGTCGGGGTGAGCCGGGGGAGTCCGCGAACTGAAAAGGGACGAAGCGGGTCGCCGGAGAACAAGCGTCCCGCCGCGCCGTAAAATCGCGAACCTCGGGATGCGTGCCTCAAAAAATCCTCAAAGTCCTCCAATGGATAGTGCACTGTGTGAGGGAGATTTCTTCTGAAGAAGCCACAGTGAAGAAAAGCCCAAAAGAGTAGAAAAAAATGCATTGGGGACCTATTTATAGCCCAGCCCAATACACCTAAGTGGGCCGGATTCGGGCGCGCAATTCGGGCGCCCGAATCCGAAAAGCCCGGTCGCAGCCTTCCCGTCCAACGCGCCCGGATTGCCCAGGTGCTGCCACGTGTACACATAACACGGGACAGCAATGCAAGTGGCCCCGCCGCGCGCCACGCATCCCCCCGCGGTCAGCGGGGGTAGGTACGGCTCGCCAACGGCGCGCTGACGCGTGGCGCACTCGAGTGCGGCCGACAGCGTGCCTGGCGCCTCTGCGCGCGCGCCGTCCCGAGGCGCCCCTCCGCGCACACCGTGGACCGCGCCTTCGTGAGCCAGCCAATGCCAGGCCACCACATGTCCATGCACCCGGTCCACAGAACCCGCACAAACCCACTGGTCCGCGCCGCGTGCGCCGGCCAATCCGGGCACACCACGCGTCCACCGCCCACGGTCCATGCACCGCCGCGCCTGCCCGTGGACCGAGCTGCGTAAGCCGGCCAATGACAGGCCGCCACGTGGCTCAAGCTGGTCCACGGTCACCTCCCATGCACCGAAAATCCCCGAAAACTTCCGGAAGCCCGTTTTTGGTCATCCGGACTCCAAATTTAACAAGTAAATAGCCGTTTTCAAGCGTTTTTCCGCGCTGAATCCAAATCCAACCTCAGTTTGGCCCAAAACCTTTTCTAAAATTTGGCAAATACAGCAGAAGGCCAAATCAGCTAACAATGTCACACAGGGTCCATCTGTGGCATCCCTTTGATGCACCATGGGCCAGACACACCAACACTGGGTGTTCTACACAGTGGATTCATCGGAAAGGTTGCATGGGAAATCTGGACCACTACAAGCCAGCTGCATAGCATAATGAAAACCTAGAGGGTGTGGTTGGCTTAAGAAGATCCTCAAGGCAAAAGAGATCGGTAATTCCTGATGATTATGTAGTCTATCTCCAGGTGTCTTACTATGATGTTGGGCACCATAAAGACCCATGGACATTTTCAGAGGCCATGCAGGGGGATAAATCCACCTTTTGGTATGATGCCATGAAAGAGGAAATGAAATCTATGGCAGAAAATAGAGTTTGGGATCTCGTTGTGTTACCACAAGGAGTCAAAGTCGTTGGCTGTAAGTGTGTCTTCAAGACCAAAAGGGACTCTTTAGGTAACATAGAGCGATATAAGGCCAGACTTGTTGCCAAAGGTTTCACTCAGAAAGAAGGCATTTATTATCATGAAACCTTCTCTCCGGTATCTAAGAAGGATTCATTAAGAATTATCATGGCTTTGGTAGCTCATTTTGATTTAGAGCTACATCAAATGGATGTGAAAACGACATTTCTAAATGGGGATATAGAGAAAATAGTCTATGTAATGACCCGGATCTTCGCTGAAGGGTTACGGCATGATCAGCAACTTCTGGAGGATTATTTTGGGTGATGGAAGCGTTTGTGTGTGAATCGGACTCAAAGAATAGATCCCGCGCGAAAAAGGGATCAAATTTGCCTTTCGGATGCCTTCGTCGAAATATGGAATTAGTTTTGCATAAAACGAAGGTCGGATTTGGATTCAGCGGAAAAACGCTTGAAAACGGCTATTTACTTGTATTTTTTGGAGTCCGGACGCCCAAAAAGGGACACCCGGAAGTTTTAGTGTATTTTGGTGCACGGGGGAGCTGTGGACCGGCGGGGATAACACGTGGCGGCCTGTCATTGGCTGGCACACGCTGCACGGTCCATGGGATTCTGGTGCTGGGGCAATGGACCGGGCGGGTGACACGTGGCAGCCTATTATTGGCGGGCTCACACGGCGTGGTCCACGGAGTCGCACGACCGGGTGCATGGACCGGGGCACGCCACGTGGCGACCCCGGATTCGCCGGCTCATGCGTTCGCGGTGCACGCGGTGGCGCGGCGCTGCGGCCGTACCCACGCGTGGCAGGGGGCGCCGGTGTGTCGGGCGGCCACTGGCGGGCGCCGGCTGGCGGCGCTGCGGCATCGTTTTCACGAGAGGTAGGCCTTCTGTGGTGGCCCAGGTTCCCATGCAACCTTTTCTGGTGAATCCATTGTTTAGAACACCTAGTTTTGGTGTATTTGGCCCATGGTGCATCAAAGGGATGCCACAGATGGACCATGTGAGTCATCTTTAGCTGTGTTGGCTTTCGGCTGCATTTGCCGAAATTTTGAAAAGGTTTTAGGCCAAACAGAGATTGGAAATGGATTCAGCATGGAAAAACGCTTGAAAACGGCTATTTGCTTGTTTGATTCTGAGTCCGGATGCCCAAAAACGGACTCCCGGAAGTTTTTATTGGATTTCGGTGCATGGGAGGGGCTGTGGACCGCCGGCATGCCACGTGGTGGCCTATCATTGGCCGGTTCACGACGCTCGCTCCACAGGGCGCCGCGGCGGGGTGCACGGACCCGGCGCAGGGACACGTGGCGCCGCCTGATTGGCGGGCTCTTGAGGCGCGGTCTACAGATTTAGCGCGACGGTGCATGGACCAGGGCGGGGGACGCGTGGCAGCCCCCGGTTGGTCGGTGCACGCGGCGCGGTCCACGGAACCCGAATTAGGGTGCATGGACCGGGTGCACGGGACACGTGTCGAAGCGTTACTGGCTGGCTCATCGGACGCGGCGCACGGAGGCGTGGGACCCCGCCTCGAGGCGCGTGCGCGTCAGGGCGCCAGGCGGCGCGACAGTGCTGCACGTGGGCACTGTTGCAGGGACACGTGGTGCCCGCTCATTGGCGGGCGCCAACCACCCCTTTGACCGGGTGGGGGCCACGTGGCCGCAGCGGAGCGACCCATACGGCTGTTGCCTGTTTGCTGGGCTACGTGGCAGCACGGGAAGGTTTCGGGCGCGCACAGTGTTGGGCCAGGCCCAACACTGTAGCCGCCCGGAAAATCCCCTGCGCCCGAAAGTCGGGACCCATCCGGTATTTGTTGAAATGTTTTCTAGGGCCTATAGATAGCCCGAGCCCGTTTCACCTTGGACTTTTTGGCATTTCTGAGCTTCTTTTCACTGCGATTTCTTCAGAGGAGTTCATCCCCGAGTTGTGCTGCACCTATCTGCAGAGTTTGGAGATTTTACGTGGCACGGTTTTCGAGATTCCCATTTTCTTGGCGCGTCGCGACGTTCTTCCGCCGGTGTTTCTTCCGTCGTGTTTCGATGCATGAGCTCCCCCGGCCCACTCCGACCATCTTTTCGAGCGATTTCTTGACCGTTGGATCCGCGACAGGTAAGGATACAATTTTGGTTTTTTCCGCTTTTCCTCATTTCGTGCATTTCGAGGAGTATTTCCTTGCTCACTGGGACACTGGTTTGCTGTGAGGTTTTGTGAGGACAGCAGGTTCATTCGAAGAGACCTCCGCGCACGAGCATCGGATCAAGGCGAGCCTGTACACTTTTTTCATCTACTCGACGCGAGGATCATCACTGTATTTTTCTTGGATTTTTTCGAGACCTTCCTGGAGGCATACATTTTCCTTTTTATCTGTGCGAGAGTTTACAGTTTTATGGTTGTGTGATTTTGTGCACCGGTACTGTGGAATTTGTAACTTGGCCTACGGTACTCGAAATTGGACGTGCAGGTACCCGTTTCGAAGGTATCGACGCAAGGATCGCTGTGGTATTTTTATCAGAATTTTTGAAGCCCTGTCTGTAGGTGAAAAATTGACATCTTTGTGGCTGAAATTTTAGATTGTAATACTTGGTTAAATTTTGGGATTAAAGTGTAATTTTAGCCTTCTGTTGCACCCAGGAGGGATTGCGGATCGTGCTGGACCCTTTGGACTTTGAGTTGTTGTTTTCCTGGTATTTTCAGCTGTAGGACTTGGACTGTCAGCTCTTCAGGTGGGTGGCCATATCTTCAAGATCTACGGATTGCTTGTTAATTCCATATGTGTAGGAACTTGCATGATTAGAATAGTATGTTGATAGTGTGTCAGTCGGTGAAAAATTGATTTTCCTGTTGTATTCAGATGATCATGTGATATGTTATCTTTCCTACATCCTGTTAATTATTGTTATCTTGGAACTTGACCTAGGACCCCCGCCATATGCAGTATGTTCAGCCAGACTGTAGAAAACATCAACTTGGGCTAGGTTTTTATTGCTCTAGACATTCCCACACCACTATTCTATATTTTCACTCTGGACTTAGAGTCTTCCTCGCCCGAGTAGTGGGCCGAGAGGTCGGGTTGTTGTGGGATGCATTGACACTCGTGTCTGTAGATCAGGGTTCTTTGGGAGCCGTCTGAGTGACAGTGGGTCTCGGCTGTGTAGTTTTCCAGCCTGTGTGTGAGACAGTTTTCTGTTGGTTACAGCCGATCTTGTTGATCGAGGATTTGGATTATAGCCTGCATGAACCACATTTGAGCTCGACAGAGATGCGCAGATACTTTACTCGTTGGGGTCGCGCCCCTCGAGTGCCACTCCGGAGTTGGGCTTGTTACTTGTTATCGCGACTTGTCGACGCAGTCCCTCTGGTTGGGCCAGTTTTGGCAGTCACGGACGCCCTACGTAAGTCCGGTCCTCCGGGATGTAACGGCAGTAGGTAGGCGCAGGTTTGACTGGACCCGAGGAGGCAGTCAGTTTAGATTGGGTGATTTGAGTTGAGAGCTAGTTGTAGCATCATGTCCTTTCTGTTCCACTCCTTGAGCATCTAGATAGAGGCATAGTAGCTGTAGATTTTACTTTTTTAGCTTTTCCTTACAGCACTACATATGTTACTTTATGCCTCTAGTAGACTTAGTGGGCAGACCGTCGGGCTTGTTGGCGGCACCCACTGAGAACTACTGTGGGATGTAGTTCTCACACCCGTCGTGGTGTCTTTTCCCCAGGGACTTCTACTCCTGTTCCTACTACACCTATTGCTGATCCGGCTAATCGAGGTAAGGGAGTCGCGAGATAGATCCCTACCAGTTGTCGTCCTGAGAGTAGATGTACCCCCTTACATTTTGAGAGTTCATGTTGAGTGATCACGTAGTGAGGATTGAGTTGTACTCTTACCAGTTTTTGAGAGATATATGTATTTTGGTGAGGGCTTGGGTTGTATATTTCTAGAGTTGTATTTATTTTATTCTGCATTTACCTTTCAGCTCTGATATCTGTATAGTATAGATGATTCTTTTGCAGGTTAGTCGCTACGTCTATACGGGGCTTCCCGTATGGGCGGCGGATCTGTTGGCGAGCGCGGGTCGCAGTTTCGACCCCGGGGCGTGACAGATTAGGTGGTATCAGAGCCTAGGATGTAGGTCATTGAGGACTTAGAAACCCTAGGCTTGTGGTTGGACCCTAGGATGACTTACGTGAGAGCCATAACCTTTTAGCGAGAGTCTTGATTGGGTTCCCAACTCTCCCAGTGGATGGGATGAGTGATCAACATGTCTTCCTTCGGTGGCAATTATGTTGGCTGCAGACAACATAATACTATGGGAAGGGGGACATGCCTTTTTTGACTTTTGCTAGATTGGGTCGAGTTTTGTTTCGGGTTCTGACTGTTCTTCTTTTTCCCCTCAGGTGAGTGATGCCTCCGCGACGCACGATGTCGACGCGTTCGCAGCCTTCTTCCTCTGAGCCCGAGCAGGAGGACTCGGGGCAGGGACAGCAGAGAGAGGTTCTGGAGCTCCGTGCCCAGATGACACAGTTGTCTGAGGCGGTTCGGCGTCAGGAGGAGACATCTCGGCGTCAGGAGGAGACATCTCAGCGCCAGGAGAAGGCTTCACGGTGCCAGGAGGAGGCTTCTCGGCGCCAGGAGGAGGCCATGGGTCGGGTGATGCTTCTGTTAGAGCAGAGGGCGCAGCCAGTGGTAGCACCCCCTGAGAGTTCGCCTGTGCCTTCTTCGCCAGCTGTGGCGCCCCCTGTGGTTCCGTCAGCACCGGCAGTTCCTGTCGAGCTGGTTTCTAGCAAACCACCGCCTGGGTCGACGGGACCTTTGACTTTAGCTGAGCAGCGTGCGGTGGTGGATCTGTTGATGAGGTTCCGCCAGTTCGATCCACCCCATTTTTCTGGTATGAGTGCTGAGCCGTGGGAGGCCGAGTCTTGGATCACGGCCATGGAGCGTCATTTTGAGAGTATGTTCATTGAGGATCGGTTTCGGGTCCTCTTGGCTACACACTTCTTGGAGAGCAACGCCGAGGCTTGGTGGCGGCGTGTGCAACCTGCGGGTCTGCCTGGGACGCAGCTTCTCCCTTGGGCGGAGTTCCGCAGTCTTCTTCTAGGGGCCTTCTTTCCTGAGAGTGTTCGTCAGAGACTGGAAGAGCAGCTGAGGAATCTCTGCCAGGGAGATAGGCCCGTGCATGTGTACATAGCTGACTTCAATCAGCTGTTGGCATGTATGCCTCACGTGGCCAGGGATGAGGCTAACCAGATTTACATGTTTGAGCGAGGATTGTGCCGGGACATTTATCAGCTTGTTCGCTCCCGCAGATTGCAGACTTTGGAGGCCTCGATGGAGCAGGCATTATATGTTGAGTGTGGAGAGGCAGTGATGGCAGAGGTGACTCCAGCCCCCGTAGTGACTCCTGGGGCGAAGCGCCCGGCACCGATGGATGAGGGGCAGTCGAGTCGGCAGGGACCCCCGAGACCTCCACGATTCCATCCTCAGGGTCGTGGGTACCAGGGGCGCCAGAGATCTGGAGCATCTCGTCAGTCTTCGCAGCAGCAGCGTCGACCGCCTCGGCAGCAGCAGCCTTCGCAGCAGCAGCAGACCTCGCGGCAGCCACGCCCGGACCGATGTGTCATTTGTGGAGGGCCGCACTCATCGATTCAGTGTTCTCAGAGGCAGGGTCATTGCTTCCATTGCGGGCAGACCGATCACTTTCAGAGTTCGTGCCCCAGGGCAGGTCATCCAGCTCCTTCCTCAGCATCAGCACCTTCTGTTCCTTATCAGCCGGCAGGGCCTTCTGCGGCCTCTGGTAGGCCCGATCATGCTTCTTCCTCTTCGCGACAGCCAGAGCGACGTCCCCCGGCGCCGAGCGGGCGAGTCTATGCCGCTCAGGTTGAGGATGCTTCAGCAGCTGATCATGTCGTCGTAGGTATTATTTTGATTTCTGTAGTTCGTACTCGTGCTCTTTTCGATACTGGTGCATCACATTCATTCATTAGTAGAGCATTTGCATCCCTACATGGTATAGAGGTAGTTTCTTTATCGCATGCATTAGAGGTTCTGATTCCAGACCATGTCTTGCATGTCGAGGAGTATTGTAGGGATTGCCATGTACAGTTGGGATCCTGGATCTTGCCTGCAGACTTGCTTGTCTTGCGGCAGCTCCAGGATTTCGATGTTGTACTCGGCATGGACTGGTTGTCGTGATATTTCGCTACTATAGACTGCAGAGAGAGGACGGTGACCCTCCGCGAGCCTGGACAGGAGGAGTTCATTTTCAGAGGCTGCCAGAGCACCTTCTTTGCGATGACTGTTTCTTCGGCGAGGGCTAGGCGGATGATGAGCAGAGGCTGCACCGCTTTCCTGGCGACGATTGTAGAGGTGTCTACGGCGGCACTGGGGCTCGAGGATATCCCTATTGTCCGCGAGTTCCCAGATGTGTTTCCCCTGGAGTTGACGACTATGCCGCCGGAGAGGGAGATAGAGTTTGTGATTGATGTGGTTCCCGGAACCGCACCAATCTCAAAGGCACCTTATAGGATGGCCCCTGCCGAGTTGAGGGAGTTGAAGGCCCAGCTTCAGGATTTGATGGACGTGGGTTTTGTCAGGCCCAGTGTATCTCCGTGGGGAGCGCCGGTGTTATTTGTGAAGAAGAAGGATGGGTCGCTTCGATTATGTGTTGATTACAGGGAGCTGAACAAAGTGACCATCCGGAACAAGTACCCCCTACCACGGATAGATGATTTGTTCAATCAGTTGCAGGGAGTGTCAGTGTTCTCGAAGATTGATCTCCAGTCAGGTTACCACCAGCTGCGGGTGTGATGATCCGGAATTCTACAGGGCTTTTACTGTGTAACCGGCAGCTTCTGGAGGCCTACGGGGCATGTCGGCGGTGTTCGTGCGCCAATTTGGACACAAGTGATTGACTCCGGGCTTAAAGTGGATCACGTGGGTAATCAGGGAACCCCGTCGGATGTTTATAGGTGTTCTCGCGCAAATCGGATATCAGATTTGGACTCGGCACGAAATTCGGATTGAAAATGCCTTTTCGGGAGCCACCGGCGATTTATTGGATGGGAATTTGGCGAAGCGGACGTCAAATTCGGGTTCAGCGCGCGAAAACGGTCAAGATGGACTATCTGCTGGATTTTTCTGAGCTTCGGGTACTGTTCACCGCCGGAACAGTAACTCCGGCGATCGCCGGCGGCGGCGGCGGCGGCGGGCAGCGTCGGCGGGCGGCGGCGCGGCCTCGGGCAGGCGGAACGGCGGCGGCACAGGGCGCGGGCAGCGCGCGGGCGCGCGGGCAGGCGCGCGGTCCACGCGGCCGTCGTGCACCAAGGCGGGGGCACGTGGCACCACCCCATAGGCCGGCTCACAGCTCACGGTCTACGGAGCATGATGGTTGGGTTTTGGTTCACGGTGCACCGGAGTGGACACGTGGCAGGTTACCATTGGTTCGGCTTACGGAGGCTCGTGCACCGGGTGCAGCGGTCAGTGGCAGGGACACGTGGCGCTTCCCTATTGGCTGGTCAACTGTGCGGGCAGGAGGGGCAGCTGGCGCGGGCAGGCGCGCAGGCGCGACGGTACTGTTGTCGGGGACGCGTGTCGACTCCCGGGGTTGGCCGCGTGGCGCAGCGGGAGTGGAGGATTTGGGCTGTCGCCTGTTCGGGCGACACGTGGCGGGCGCTGAGGCGGGTCGGACGGACCGCGGATCCCGTCCGACGGCGCGCCTTGGGCCGGGCCGCACTGTGCGCGCCCGAAAGTCTTGGGCCGGGCCGCACTGTGCGCGCCCGGAAACTTCCGGGCGCCCGAAAATTGGGACCCGGATGGCATTTTGCTATTTGTTTGGGAGGCCTATTTAAACAGCCCGAGCTCCTTTCTTCTCACTTTTTCCACCATTTCCGAGCCTCCTCTCACCAAGGTGTCTTCAGCAAAGTTGTTCCCCTTCGAGTTCTACATCTTCTGGAGGATTTCCAAGATTTGTGGTGGCACACACTCCGAGGTTTGGATTTTACGGCGCGGCGCGACGCTCGTTCCCTTGTGATTCCCTTCGTCGCATTTCAGTGCACGGACTCTCCCGAGCTACCCCGGCACTCTTTTTCAGCGATTCTTGCGCCATCGTCTTCACGACAGGTAGGGCTACGTTTTCTGTGTTTGCTGGTTTTTCCCATCCCGAGGTTTTCATGGGTTTTTCGGATCATCTTGTGACCTCTTTTGCTGTGATGGAGTTTTGGACAGCGGTTCGGTATTTCGGCGATATCTCCGCAACCAGACATCGGATTGAGGTGATTCAAAAGGCAATTTGCATCTACGCATCGCAAGGAGTCTCTCTGAATTTTCTTGGATTTTCTGGAATTTTCCCCGAAGGTGAGAAACCCCTTTTTACAGAACTTTGTAGCACAGTTTTGGGTGGAAGTATTGTTCGGGGTAGTTCTCTTGTCGATTTTGGATCTCAGCGTAGAAAACTCGTGTGGGAACGTGCAGGTACTCGTTTCGACCGGTTCGTCGCGAGGATCGTGACGGTATTTTTCCTGGAATTTCTCGAGCAGATCTCGCAGGTGAAAAAAAGGCAAAACTGTGGACTGATTGTATTTGGGACAGATTTTGGTGTGAGCATGGTGGATTAATTGTGCTTGTTCTTTTGGGGTATTTTTGTGCAGCACCGTGGTGATCGTTGAGACCGGGCGCGGACTTCGCTGTTGGGATCGGGGTTTAGCGCTCGAGGTGGGTGGTTGCTTTACTCCTCTTTTCTGATATACCCACTAGGAATATTAGAGTGATCCCCTTTATTGGACATGTTGAATGGTCACCTAATGGACATGCATGCTTAACTAGATAATTGTGAGCCTATCATATGGAAAACATTATATTGGAAACTTGACATGTTGGAACTTATACATGCTTCATGGACATCGTTTTAGCATTTAACCTTGCATAAGGGGGGGATGTACTTTCATATTGTGATATTGTGAGGCGTCTTGTGGGAGGGTACCACTTGAGGATTTTTGGACAGGCATAGGTGGATGATTCATGTGAGGGTGATTAGCAGGTTATGGACATGTGTGGTTGGATTATGATTTAGCATGATGATTACACCCAGGTGGAGTTATTACTTGATACACATGATGAACCACTAGTTGTCACTCCCCTTCTTTCTTCCATGAGGAGATAGGCTTGATTTCAGGGATATCTAGTTAGACCATTTCTGGTCGCTACACTATATGTTGGGACTGCCTTGGGAGGAACCCTATTGTCTCTTCTTCCCCCTATTCCTTAGGCAGGCGGCTATTTGTTGCTCGGGTTTGAGCAGGGATCGGCATAGTGTAGCCGGGGCTTGAATTTTAGCTTTTGGGGTATTGCGGCTATTGCGGATAGTAGGTGGTTGACCGGATGTCGGACCTGGGTCAGGATTGTCATTATGGGTGTGGTTGTTAACCCTCCATCTTTTGATTACCCGCTAGGCATTTGAGTAGCTTCTTTGATTAAAAGGATAAATGCACTTTATGTGTGGCAATGGCAGGCTTATTGTGATTAAACAGATATTGTTAGAACTTGCTTGATTGGGGATTATGATTGTAGGACAGTAACATCATGTTAAAAGGTAAGGCTAATCAATAATTGTGGGCTTTGGGTATGTGGCATAGGCAGGCACAGGCTATCTCATATTTACTATTCTCATACTGTTCTATACATGCTCTAACATTATAAAGGTTATCGACATCTGTTTATTTTTATATCATCTTGGGACATTTGCATGCTTGTATGGTCACCTAGTTAGGCCACCTTTTTCTGCTACACTATCATGCTGGAATTGACTTAGGAGAAACCATGCTTTTCTCTTCTTTTATTTATATTCGGGGGATAGTGCGCTCGGGTTCGAGCAGGGACTGGGATAGTGTAGTCAGACAGTTGTGGGCTTTGGGACAGGCAGGCTGTGAGGGCCGGGCATTGCGGCAACCGCGGATCTTTGGCGGTTGACCGGACAGTGGTTATGGCATCAGATCGGGATAGAGGATTTGGATTTCTTTTAGTGGATGGGTTTTCCACCGTGATCAGAGTCATGATCCAGTCCTGCTGATTTGGTACTTGTTACCCAGGCATTATACTCGTGTGGGTCGCTCCCCTCGAGTGCCACTCCGGAGTGTGCGTTTTTACAGGCTTCGAGTCTTCGAGACTCCCTTTTCCTATCGGTGTTATGCGTAGGCGGGCATACCCGATTTGGCAGGCAGAGCAGGCAGTACCAGTGCTTACTGGTGTATCGATTGGGTCTAGACAGGCAGGCGTTGACATTCTGATGCATACATTCAGCTATTCTTTTAGCTCAGTTTTTAGAGGCATTCTAGTGGTAGCTTTTCATCAGGAGTCATACTCGTTGCAAACCACCTTTATTCCTTTTGCCTCTGGTAGACCTAGTGGGCGTGTCAGAGTTGAGGTTTTACCCACTAGGGGAGGCTACTGGTTTACTAGTAGTCTCACCCCCATTCTTCTTTCCTCTTTTGCTTCTCCCTTGTTTTGCAGTGTTTTATGCGGGTGCTACTGGGCTTACAGTGGCGGGTCGAGGAGAGAGGACGGCCGAGTAGATAGATCTCGAGGCAGGATGAGCATGTTAGCTGGATTGTTGGTGTACCCATGTTTCCTCAGACGGTAGTACCTTTACTTTGGGACTGGCTTTTGCCAGCAGGTTGTATTTATTTTGGTGAGCTGGGAGAGACAGATGTATCATTTATACAGATGTATTGTATTTTATTTCCAGCTTCAGTCTGAGATGTATTAGTTTTAGTTCAGCTCTGTTTTTATTGCTCTTTTATTTTATCTCTTTTATCTGAGCAGGTTACTGGCGCTTCGTGTACACGGAAAATACCGTGTGCACGGCGGATCTGTGGACGGGCCCGGGTTCTGGTTTACACCCGGGGCGTGACAGATTAAGTTGGTATCAGAGCTTAGGGATAGGTCGGTTGGGACTTAGGAAACCCTAGGCTTTTAGCAGACCCTAGGATGATAGGACGCGAGAGACGCGACACCTTGCGAAAGTCGGCGATTTATTTGTTTTACTCTTCCTGTGAGTGAAGAGGGATCGACATACTCTATTTCTGGGGGACAGTATGTTGGCTGCAGACAACATAAGGTTACAGAAATAGAAGGATGTCTTTGACTTTCGCTAGATTGGGTCGAGTGTTTGGGGTGTGCTGATTTGCGGTTTGTCGTGGCGAGCGGTGTCTCCCCGACGTTGGGCCTTGACCCGGGCGCACCTTGGTGCGGCAGTTGGGTCTGAGCTAGTTGTTTCAGGCCGGATACCGGATTAGAGTCAGAGGACTCGGGACCCTGATGACAGGATTGTCAGAGGCTTATCAGCGGCAGAGTGAGCGGGCATCTGGTTTTGAGTGACACAGTTGTCGGAGCAGCGGGCAGCTCGACAGTGCTTCTTTCTGAGACCACCCGGTTGCAGTATCCTCAGGGGCGGGGATTTTTGTAGTATTGAGGGAGTGAGTAGCCCTCCGTGCCAATGGTTAGTGCCGAGGCGCCGAGGCAGGGTGGATTGTTGACAGCGGATGAGCTATGGGACACCATTGATCAGTTAAGCCAGTTTTGGCAGATAAACCACCCCGATTCATAGGATTAAGTTTGGAGCCTCTTGGGGTAGAATCGTGGTTGGTGGTGATAGAAAGACTGCTTGAGAGCCTCTTGGTGTCAAAAGGATTTACGCAGTTACTGAACTACGCGCTCTATGATTTAGGGGACAAGGCGCATAGGATATGCTTGACTGTGAGTGGATTGCGCCAGGATGCCCTTCCGTGTATTCGGACCCTCTTTTGCAGGTTTTAGATTTTGGGGTGCTTTGATAGTGGAGGCATTGGGTATGGCGCGTAGCATTGCAGTTCCGTTGGATAGGGGTCTGCCGCCAGAGGCGAGTTCTGGATAGAGGCGCTTGGCGCTAGGTATTGGTGGACAGGTCGGCCGGCAAGGACATTTTCGTTTCCCTTCCAGGATGGTGGATATCCTTTTGGATGGATTATGTAAAGCTTACCCCAGGGGGATGTTACCCTTGGTGATCGATAACATGCATGTTTGGGGTACAACATATGTGATTGAGGGGTGAGCTTAGTAAGGGTAATTGTATAAGGAATTGCATGAATTGATGGTGCTTTGTCGTATGACGATGATATCCAGGTGGATTCCTGAGACGTCAGAGGTTGGGTGGACCCCGATGACAGCATCAGCCCATTTTTCAGAGTGGTGCAGCGGTAGCGTGGATTGGCTGTCTGCGAGAGACCACATTCGTCGCCTCAGTGTGAGCAGGGACAGGGGTCGAGCTCCCTTTGTGATTGGTCTAGATATGTTTGGCAGGCTGAGCGACGACCACTTGCATCGAGAGGATGAATTTGTGCCGCCCGGTTGGAGGGCGCCACGGTAGTGGATCGAGTGTCGCCGGTGTGATTTCATCACAGCAGTCAGAGTTAGAGCATGTTGCAGTCCGGCATGGGCTAGAGGCAGAGTTGTTGCCCCGTGCACTAGAGGTACAGGTTACTGTTGGTTTTGTGCAGGTGGGGAAGGCTTGTGGATCATATCCAGTGCAGTAGAGGCCGTAAGTTATGCCGGCAGACTTATTGGTATTTGTGGCCGTTCGGTGTTTAGACCCAGTGCTTAGGACTGGTTGGCATAGTGCCACTGGATGTTTCACTGCTGAGAGAAAGGACCTTATTTTCTGCGAGGCAGACAATAGAAGGCTTGTTTGTTGCGACTGTTTGGGTACTCAGGTTACAGCGATAGTGTGAGAGGTGCCTACGGCGGCACCGGGACGTAAGGATATTCTTGTTGCCGTGAGATCCCGAGTGTGATTCCACCTGAGCCGATGATGATGCCGCCGGTTAGGGAGATTGTGATTTCGATTGACGTGGTTCTGGGAACTGCGCCTACCTCGATAGCACCTCGTTAAATATCATTTGTAGAGCTGTGAGAGTTGTGGGCATAGGTGCGTGGACCTGATGGATAGAGGGTTTGTTGGACCTAGTGCCGCGTCGTTGATACACGACTGTGAGAGTTCTTTGTGAGTGGAGCCCAGGCAGGTCCGGGTATTATTTAGGACCTTTTGGATGGAGTTATACTCCGGCAGATGTTCGATTATGATGCCTGCATCAATTTGGAACTACAGCTGAGTATCTCGCCAAGATGACGTTCAGGACACGCTAGGGGCATTATGAGTACAGTGAGGCCAATGGAATGACTAATGCCTTATTGCCTTTAAGATTGAGGAATTCTGTGTTCCAGTTGGGCTTGGACGGATTGATAGCGGCATTTTTCAGGGATATCTTGGCTTTTACCCCTCCCTGAGTGATTTAGAGCTTGTGAAGCATTTATAGATGCTGTGGCAAGGTCTGTGAGGATAAGGTTTTATGCTAAATGGTTTTGGTACGAGTTTCATCTTTAAGAGCACATCTTCCTGGATTACGTATTTAGCCGCGGGGGCGGCGGTGGAAGTCCAGTCAAAATAGATGCTATTTGAGATGGGCCGAGATCGGCAGTTACTACTGAGGTGAGGAGCTTTTGGACCGGATGGTGCCAGCAGAATTTGACGAGCGGATGGTAAGATTGGTATCAGTGACGATTTTAGTTGGTCAACGGAGGAAGATGGACTTGCGAGTTATAGTGATGCCTCCCATAGTGGCTATGGAGCTACCATTGGATTTTGAGGAGCATCCAGGATCACCCCGACCGGGCCACTGTGGTGGCGGATACCTAAAGCAGAAGAGCTAAATTGGGAGTTGAGTTTGATGGTCCCATAGCTGGCGCTGTGTGGGACCATGGTGGTATACTGGGCTTGAGATTGTGTCCCAGGGGATCCCTTTTGAGGATAGGCTGCGGCTGAGCAATCTACTCGTGTGGTCTGGTTTTGACAGTGACCGAGTGAGAACCCCTGCTTGTTAGGGCCCCTTTCCTGTGCGGGTGCTTGTGTGGATGTGTTTCGGGTTGCCCTGGTTGAGTCGGCTCTAGAGGGTGATTTTAGTGCGTGTTGCACTGGCTGTTCGTTCTTTTCCCCCAGGCTTTTGATGGAGTCCCTGAGGTTTTTCTGCGTCTTCGCTCAGGAGTGTTGTGTTTTGAACTCCTCGCCCGTGATTGACTCACTTCTTTGGAGCCCTGCGAGAGTTTGGAGTACGAGGGACGCTCGTTGCGAATTCCGGCTCGTGAGATGAGGGAATTGCGCGATCGGGCTATGCCGTACTGGTTGTTGCTGTTAGTGTTGCTGAGGAGTAATCACGGGGAGTGATAGGCGACTTGAGAGCGGGAGACGGCGGTGTTGAGTACTTACCCCTGGTTTCTGAGACTCGTTGAGAGTTGCTTTAGTTTCGAGGACGAAACTTTCTTTTAGTGGGGGAGGATGTGATGATCCGGAATTCTACAGGGCTTTTACTGTGTAACCGGCAGCTTCTGGAGGCCTACGGGGCATGTCGGCGGTGTTCGTGCGCCAATTTGGACACAAGTGATTGACTCCGGGCTTAAAGTGGATCACGTGGGTAATCAGGGAACCCCGTCGGATGTTTATAGGTGTTCTCGCGCAAATCGGATATCAGATTTGGACTCGGCACGAAATTTGGATTGAAAATGCCTTTTCGGGAGCCTCCGGTGATTTATTGGATGGGAATTTGGCGAAGCGGACGTCAAATTCGGGTTCAGCGCGCGAAAACGGTCAAGATGGACTATCTGCTGGATTTTTCTGAGCTTCGGGTACTGTTCACCGCCGGAACAGTAACTCCGGCGATCGCCGGCGGCGGCGGCGGCGGCGGGCAGCGTCGGCGGGCGGCGGCGCAGCCTCGGGCAGGCGGAACGGCGGCGGCACAGGGCGCGGGCAGCGCGCGGGCGCGCGGGCAGGCGCGCGGTCCACGTGGCCGTCGTGCACCAAGGCGGGGGCACGTGGCACCACCCCATAGGCCGGCTCACAGCTCACGGTCTACGGAGCATGATGGTTGGGTTTTGGTTCACGGTGCACCGGAGTGGACACGTGGCAGGTTACCATTGGTTCGGCTTACGGAGGCTCGTGCACCGGGTGCAGCGGTCAGTGGCAGGGACACGTGGCGCTTCCCTATTGGCTGGTCAACTGTGCGGGCAGGAGGGGCAGCTGGCGCGGGCAGGCGCGCAGGCGCGACGGTACTGTTGTCGGGGACGCGTGTCGACTCCCGGGGTTGGCCGCGTGGCGCAGCGGGAGTGGAGGATTTGGGCTGTCGCCTGTTCGGGCGACACGTGGCGGGCGCTGAGGCGGGTCGGACGGACCGCGGATCCCGTCCGACGGCGCGCCTTGGGCTGGGCCGCACTGTGCGCGCCCGAAAGTCTTGGGCCGGGCCGCACTGTGCGCGCCCGGAAACTTCCGGGCGCCCGAAAATTGGGACCCGGATGGCATTTTGCTATTGTTTGGGAGGCCTATTTAAACAGCCCGAGCTCCTTTCTTCTCACTTTTTCCACCATTTCCGAGCCTCCTCTCACCAAGGTGTCTTCAGCAAAGTTGTTCCCCTTCGAGTTCTACATCTTCTGGAGGATTTCCAAGATTTGTGGTGGCACACACTCCGAGGTTTGGATTTTACGGCGCGGCGCGACGCTCGTTCCCTTGTGATTCCCTTCGTCGCATTTCAGTGCACGGACTCTCCCGAGCTACCCCGGCACTCTTTTTCAGCGATTCTTGCGCCATCGTCTTCACGACAGGTAGGGCTACGTTTTCCGTGTTTGCTGGTTTTTCCCATCCCGAGGTTTTCATGGGTTTTTCGGA
Organism: Tillandsia leiboldiana; assembly: GCA_029204045.2. NCBI lineage: Eukaryota > Viridiplantae > Streptophyta > Magnoliopsida > Poales > Bromeliaceae > Tillandsia > Tillandsia leiboldiana. Next base: position 41,668,996 of record CM055065.1, read on the forward strand.
TCATCTTGTGACCTCTTTTGCTGTGATGGAGTTTTGGACAGCGGTTCGGTATTTCGGCGATATCTCCGCAACCAGACATCGGATTGAGGTGATTCAAAAGGCAATTTGCATCTACGCATCGCAAGGAGTCTCTCTGAATTTTCTTGGATTTTCTGGAATTTTCCCCGAAGGTGAGAAACCCCTTTTTATAGAACTTTGTAGCACAGTTTTGGGTGGAAGTATTGTTCGGGGTAGTTCTCTTGTCGATTTTGGATCTCAGCGTAGAAAACTCGTGTGGGAACGTGCAGGTACTCGTTTCGACCGGTTCGTCGCGAGGATCGTGACGGTATTTTTCCTGGAATTTCTCGAGCAGATCTCGCAGGTGAAAAAAAGGCAAAACTGTGGACTGATTGTATTTGGGACAGATTTTGGTGTGAGCATGGTGGATTAATTGTGCTTGTTCTTTTGGGGTATTTTTGTGCAGCACCGTGGTGATCGTTGAGACCGGGCGCGGACTTCGCTGTTGGGATCGGGGTTTAGCGCTCGAGGTGGGTGGTTGCTTTACTCCTCTTTTCTGATATACCCACTAGGAATATTAGAGTGATCCCCTTTATTGGACATGTTGAATGGTCACCTAATGGACATGCATGCTTAACTAGATAATTGTGAGCCTATCATATGGAAAACATTATATTGGAAACTTGACATGTTGGAACTTATACATGCTTCATGGACATCGTTTTAGCATTTAACCTTGCATAAGGGGGGGATGTACTTTCATATTGTGATATTGTGAGGCGTCTTGTGGGAGGGTACCACTTGAGGATTTTTGGACAGGCATAGGTGGATGATTCATGTGAGGGTGATTAGCAGGTTATGGACATGTGCGGTTGGATTATGATTTAGCATGATGATTACACCCAGGTGGAGTTATTACTTGATACACATGATGAACCACTAGTTGTCACTCCCCTTCTTTCTTCCATGAGGAGATAGGCTTGATTTCAGGGATATCTAGTTAGACCATTTCTGGTCGCTACATTATATGTTGGGACTGCCTTGGGAGGAACCCTATTGTCTCTTCTTCCCCCTATTCCTTAGGCAGGCGGCTATTTGTTGCTCGGGTTTGAGCAGGGATCGGCATAGTGTAGCCGGGGCTTGAATTTTAGCTTTTGGGGTATTGCGGCTATTGCGGATAGTAGGTGGTTGACCGGATGTCGGACCTGGGTCAGGATTGTCATTATGGGTGTGGTTGTTAACCCTCCATCTTTTGATTACCCGCTAGGCATTTGAGTAGCTTCTTTGATTAAAAGGATAAATGCACTTTATGTGTGGCAATGGCAGGCTTATTGTGATTAAACAGATATTGTTAGAACTTGCTTGATTGGGGATTATGATTGTAGGACAGTAACATCATGTTAAAAGGTAAGGCTAATCAATAATTGTGGGCTTTGGGTATGTGGCATAGGCAGGCACAGGCTATCTCATATTTACTATTCTCATACTGTTCTATACATGCTCTAACATTATAAAGGTTATCGACATCTATTTATTTTTATATCATCTTGGGACATTTGCATGCTTGTATGGTCACCTAGTTAGGCCACCTTTTTCTGCTACACTATCATGCTGGAATTGACTTAGGAGAAACCATGCTTTTCTCTTCTTTTATTTATATTCGGGGGATAGTGCGCTCGGGTTCGAGCAGGGACTGGGATAGTGTAGTCAGACAGTTGTGGGCTTTGGGACAGGCAGGCTGTGAGGGCCGGGCATTGCGGCAACCGCGGATCTTTGGCGGTTGACCGGACAGTGGTTATTGCATCAGATCGGGATAGAGGATTTGGATTTCTTTTAGTGGATGGGTTTTCCACCGTGATCAGAGTCATGATCCAGTCCTGCTGATTTGGTACTTGTTACCCAGGCATTATACTCGTGTGGGTCGCTCCCCTCGAGTGCCACTCCGGAGTGTGCGTTTTTACAGGCTTCGAGTCTTCGAGACTCCCTTTTCCTATCGGTGTTATGCGTAGGCGGGCATACCCGATTTGGCAGGCAGAGCAGGCAGTACCAGTGCTTACTGGTGTATCGATTGGGTCTAGACAGGCAGGCGTTGACATTCTGATGCATACATTCAGCTATTCTTTTAGCTCAGTTTTTAGAGGCATTCTAGTGGTAGCTTTTCATCAGGAGTCATACTCGTTGCATACCACCTTTATTCCTTTTGCCTCTGGTAGACCTAGTGGGCGTGTCAGAGTTGAGGTTTTACCCACTAGGGGAGGCTACTGGTTTACTAGTAGTCTCACCCCCATTCTTCTTTCCTCTTTTGCTTCTCCCTTGTTTTGCAGTGTTTTATGCGGGTGCTACTGGGCTTACAGTGGCGGGTCGAGGAGAGAGGACGGCCGAGTAGATAGATCTCGAGGCAGGATGAGCATGTTAGCTGGATTGTTGGTGTACCCATGTTTCCTCAGACGGTAGTACCTTTACTTTGGGACTGGCTTTTGCCAGCAGGTTGTATTTATTTTGGTGAGCTGGGAGAGACAGATGTATCATTTATACAGATGTATTGTATTTTATTTCCAGCTTCAGTCTGAGATGTATTAGTTTTAGTTCAGCTCTGTTTTTATTGCTCTTTTATTTTATCTCTTTTATCTGAGCAGGTTACTGGCGCTTCGTGTACACGGAAAATACCGTGTGCACGGCGGATCTGTGGACGGGCCCGGGTTCTGGTTTACACCCGGGGCATGACAGCGGGTGAGGGCCGAGGACATCTCCAAGACGGCTTTTAGGTCCCGGTATGGGCATTATGAGTTCACTGTCAGGCCTTTTGGTTTGACTAATGCCCCTGCTGCATTTATGGATTTGATGAACCGGGTATTTCAGCCGTACTTGGACCGGTTCGTCGTTGTGTTCATTGACAACATTTTGATTTACTCCCGGAGTGATTTGGAGCACGAGGAGCACTTGAGGATAGTGCTGCAGCTTCTGCGAGAGAAGAAGCTATATGCCAAGTTTAAAAAGTGCGAATTTTGGCTTCGGGAGGTTGCATTTCTAGGCCACATTGTATCAGCCGCAGGAGTGGCAGTAGACCCGATGAAGATTGATGTTGTTCGGGATTGGCCTAGACCGACGACGGTCACTGAGATCCGTAGCTTTTTGGGCTTAGCAGGCTATTATTGTCGGTTTGTGGAGGGCTTTGCGAAGCTCTCTACCCCCCTGACCAGTTTGACCAGGAAGGGGATAAAGTTTGTTTGGAGTGAGCGGTGCCAGGAGAGTTTTGAGGAGCTGAAGAGGAGATTGATCACGGCACCAGTTCTAGCACTACCAGTGATGGGCGATGGATTCGTGATTTATAGTGACGCCTCTGACAGCAGTTTGGGATATGTTTTGATGCAGCATGGTAGGGTAATTGCTTATGCTTCACAGCAATTAAAGGATTATGAGAAGAATTACCCTACTCATGATTTGGAGCTTGCAGCTGTGGTGTTCGCATTGAAGTTGTGGCGACATTACCTCTACGGTGAGCACTGCGAGATTTACACTGATCATAAGAGTTTGAAGTACTTGTTCACTCAAAAGGAGCTGAATTTGAGGCAACGCCGGTGGTTGGAGTTACTAAAGGACTATGATGTTAGCATCCTTTATCATCCCGGCAAGGCCAATGTTGTAGCAGATGCTTTGAGTCGGAGGTCAGTGCAGAGTTTGAGCATGTTGATCACACAGCAGGCACCGCTTGTGGAGCAGATGAGGCGTTTACAGATTGAGGTGGTATCCCCTGGGGTCTCTGCTAGACTCATGTCTATGGTCTTGCAACCCACTCTGTTGGACAGGATTAGGGAGACACAGAGTGAGGACCCCAACTTGACGAGGATCAGATCGCAGATTCAGGCAGATCAGATAGGGGATTTTTTAGTGGATAGCTCGGGAGTACTACGGTACAGGGACCGAGTGTGTGTGCCTACGGATCCAGAGATCAGAGACCAGATTTTGAGAGAGGCCCATTATACACCTTATACCATTCATCCTGGTGGTACTAAGATGTATAAGGACCTCAAGGCACACTTTTGGTGGTCCGGAATGAAGCGGGACATTGGGAGATTTGTGGCTCAATATTTAACTTGTCAGCAAGTGAAGGCAGAGCACCGGGTTCCTGCTGGCAAGTTGCAGAGTCTTCCAATTCCCGAGTGGAAGTGGGACCACATCACTATGAATTTCGTCACTGGATTGCCGAGGGCGCAGAGTGGAGCCGATGTGATTTGGGTTGTCGTAGATAGACTCACCAAGTCTGCACTTTTCTTGCCTGTTCAGATGACTTGGCCGATGGAGCGACTTGCGCAGTTATATTTGGATGAGGTTGTGAGGCTACACGGCGTACCCGCCTCGATTGTATCAGATAGCGACCCGAGGTTTGTATCACACTTTTGGGGGAGTCTACAGTCAGCCTTGGGGACCCAGCTCAGGTTTAGTACTGCTTTCCACCCACAGACTGATGGCCAGTCTGAGCGCACCATATAGACCCTTGAGGATATGCTGAGAGCGTGCGTTATGGATTTTGGAGGAGGGTGGTACCGGCACTTAGCATTGGTTGAGTTTGCGTACAACAACAGCTATCAGGCGAGCATTCAGATGGCTCCGTTTGAGGTGTTGTATGGACGCAAGTGTCGGTCGCCCTTGTATTGGAGTGACGTGGGTGAGAGGAGGACTTTGGGACCGGATTTACTGTTGGAGGCAGAGGAGAAAGTCAGATTAGTTCGCCGACATCTTGAGATAGCCTAGAGTCGTCAGAGGAGCTACGCTGATACTCGGCGGCGAGACCTAGAGTTTCAGATTGGTGATCATGTCTTTTTGAAGGTCTCGCATTCGAAAGGTGTCCGAAGATTTGGAGTTCGTGGGAAGCTCAGTCCCCGCTTTATTGGACCCTTCGAGGTACTTGAGAGAGTAGGCCCCGTGGCTTATAGAGTTGCCCTTCCTCCACGCCTGGCCGGAGTTCACGATGTTTTCCACGTCTCGGCTCTGAGGAGATATGTTTTTGACCCTTCGCACGTGATTGACTTCACTTCTTTGGAGGTCGGCGAGGATCTTGGTTATGAGGAGCGCCCGTTGCGAATTCTTGCTCGTGAGGTGAGGGAATTAAGCAACCGAGTCATTCCGTATGTGAAGATCTTGTGGAGCAATCACGAGGAGCGCGAAGCTACTTGGGAGCGAGAGATGGTGATGAGAGATACCTACCCCTTTCTGTTCGAGACTTCTGGTTGAGGTACGTCTGTTTGTTTTTCTTGTTTCGGGGACAAAACTTCCTTTTAGTGGAGGAGGATGTGGTGGCCCAGGTTCCCATGCAACCTTTTCTGGTGAATCCATTGTTTAGAACACCTAGTGTTGGTGTATTTGGCCCATGGTGCATCAAAGGGATGCCACAGATGGACACTGTGAGTCATCTTTAGCTGTGTTGGCTTTCGGCTGCATTTGCCGAAATTTTGAAAAGGTTTTAGGCCAAACAGAGATTGGAAATGGATTCAGCACGGAAAAACGCTTGAAAACGGCTATTTGCTTGTTTGATTCTGAGTCCGGATGCCCAAAAACTGACTTCCGGAAGTTTTTATTGGATTTCGGTGCATGGGAGGGGCCGTGGACCGTCGGCATGCCACATGGCGGCCTATCATTGGCCGGTTCACGACGCTCGGTCCACAGGGCGCCGCGGCGGGGAGCACGGACACGGCGCAGGGACACGTGGCGCCGCCTGATTGGCAGGCTCTTGAGGCGCGGTCTACAGATTTGGCGCGGCGGTGCATGGACCGGGGCGGGGGACGCGTGGCAGCCCCCGGTTGGTCGGTGCACGCGGCGCGGTCCACGGAAACCGAATTAGGGTGCGTGGACCGGGTGCACGGGACACGTGTCGAAGCGTTACTGGCTGGCTCATCGGACGCGGCGCACGGAGGCGTGGGACCCCGCCTCGGGGCGCGTGGGCGTCAGGGCGCCAGGCGGCGCGACAGTGCCGCACGTGGGCACTGTTGCAGGGACACGTGGCGCCCGCTCATTGGCAGGCGCCAACCACCCCTTTGACCGGGTGGGGGCCACGTGGCCGCAGCGGAGCGGCCCATACGGCTGTTGCCTGTTTGCTGGGCTACGTGGCAGCACGGGAAGGTTTCGGGCGCGCACAGTGTTGGGCCAGGCCCAACACTGTAGCCGCCCGAAAAATCCCCTGCGCCCGAAAGTCGGGACCCATCCTGTATTTGTTGAAATGTTTTCTGGGGCCTATAAATAGCCCGAGCCCGTTTCACCTTAGACTTTTTGGCATTTCTGGGCTTCTTTTCACTGCAATTTCTTCAGAGGAGTTCATCCCCGAGTTGTGCTACACCTATCTGCGGAGTTTGGAGATTTTACGTGACACAGTTTTCGAGATTCCCATTTTCTTGGCGCGTCGCGACGTTCTTTCGCCGGTGTTTCTTCCGTCGCGTTTCGGTGCACGAGCTCCCCCGGCCCACTCCGACCATCTTTTTGAGCGATTTCTTTGCCGTTGGATCCGCGACAGGTAAGGCTACGATTTTGGTTCAATTCCGCTTTTCCTTGTTTCGCGCTTTTCGAGGAGTATTTCCTTGCTCACTGGGACACTAGTTTGCTGTGAGGTTCTGTGAGGATAGCAGGTTCATTCGAGGAGACCTCCGCGCACGAGCATCGGATCAAGGCGAGCCTATACACTTTTTTCATCTACTCGACGCGAGGATCATCATTGTATTTTTCTTGGATTTTTCTGAGACATTCCCGGAGGTATACATTTTCCTTTTTATCTGAGCGAGAGTTTATAGTTGTATGGTTGTGTGATTTTGCACACCGGTACTGTGGAATTTGTAACTTGGCCTACGGTGCTCGGAATTGGACGTGCATGTACCCGTTTCGAAGGTATCGACGCGAGGATCGCTGTGGTATTTTTATCAGAATTTTTGGTGCCCTGTCTGCAGGTGAAAAATTGACATCTTTACGGCTGAAATTTCAGATTGTAATACTTGGTTAAATTTTGGAATTGAAGTGTAATTTTAGCCTTGTGTTGCACCCAGGAGGGATTGCGGATCGTGCTGGACCCTTTAGACTTTGAGTTGTTGTTTTCCTGGTATTTTCAGCTGTAGGACTTGGACTGTCAGCTCTTCAGGTGGGTGGCCATATCTTCAAGATCTACGGATTGCTTGTTAATTCTATATGTGTAGGAACTTGCATGATTAGAATAGTATGTTGATAGTGTGTCAGTCGGTAAAAAATTGATGTTCCTGTTGTATTCAGATGATCTTGTGATATGTTATCTTTCCTACATCCTGTTAATTATTGTTATCTTGGAACTTGATCTAGCACCCCCGCCATATGCAGTATGTTCAGCCAGACTGTAGAAAATTTCAATTTGGGCTAGGTTTTTATTGCTCTAGACATTCCCACACCACTATTCTATATTTTCACTCTGGACTTAGAGTCTTCCTCGCTCGAGTAGTGGGCTGAGAGGTCGGGTTGTTGTGGGATGCTTTTACACTCGTGTCTGGGGACCGAGTGGAGTCTGATAGCAGTCTGTAGATCAGGGTTCTTTGGGAGCCGTCTGAGTGACAGTGGGTCTCGGCTGTGCAGTTTTCCAGCCTGTGTGTGAGACAGTGTTCTGTTGGTTACAGCCGATCTTGTTGATCAAGGATTTGGATTATAGCCTGCATGAGCCACATTTGAGCTCGACAGAGATGCGCGGATACTTTACTCGTTGGGGTCGCGCCCCTCGAGTGCCACTCCGGAGTTGGGCTTGTTACTTGCTATCGCGACTTGTCGACGCAGTCCCTCTGGCTGGGCCATTTTTGGCAGTCACGGACGCCCTACGTAAGTCCCGTCCTCCGGGATGTAACGGCAGTAGGTAGGCGCAGGTTTGACTGGACCCGAGGAGGCAGTCAGTTTAGATTGGGTGATTTGAGTTGAGAGCTAGTTGTAGCATCATGTCCTTTCTGTTCCACTCCTTGAGCATCTAGATAGAGGCATAGTAGCTGTAGATTTTACTTTTCCAGCTTTTTCTTACAGCACTGCATATGTTACTTTATGCCTCTAGTAGACTTAGTGGGCAGACCGTCGGGCTTGTTGGCGGCACCCACTGAGAACTACTGTGGGATGTAGTTCTCACACCCGTCGTGGTGTCTTTTTCCCAGGGACTTCTACTCCTGTTCCTGCTGCACCTGTTGCTGATCCGGCTGATCGAGGTAAGGGAGTCGCGAGATAGATCCCTACCAGTTGTCGTCCTGAGAGTAGATGTACCCCCTTATATTTTGAGAGTTCATGTTGAGTGATCATGTAGTGAGGATTGAGTTGTACTCTTACCAGTTTTTGAGAGATATATGTATTTTGGTGAGGACTTGGGTTGTATATTTCTAGAGTTGTATTTATTTTATTCTGTATTTACCTTTCAGCTCTGATATCTGTATAGTATAGATTATTCTTTTGCAGGTTAGTCGGTACGTCTATACGGGGCTTCCCGTATGGGCGGCGGATCTGTTGGCGAGCCCGGGTCGCAGTTTCAACCCCGGGGCTTGACACCTTCGATTTCCGTGTTGATCACTTCGCTCCATTTTGAGTTTTTGGCGTGGTTCCCCAGGCATCTTTTGACCCCATTTTCTGTGGCAACTTTCTAGATAGCGCTGTTCATTTTATATCTTGGCCTACGGGTGTCGAAACGGGACGTATAAATACTCAATTTTCATCTGCTCGTCACGAGAATCGCAGCCTTAATTTTTCTAGATTTTTCAGATGACTGCGCAGAGGTGAGATTCCCTGTTTTTCTGTGCTGTTTTACAAAACAGCAAGTGCTGTTTTTGGGGGGGGGGGGGGGGGGGTCCATTTATGCCGAGAGCGATTCCTTTTGCAGTGGCTCGCGGATTTTAGGTGTTGCGAGGACAGTTGTTGGACAACGAGGAGTCTTTTACAGTTGTGGATTTGCGCATACCAGGTGGGTTGTTGTTGCTTACCTCACTCTACGATTTACTTACTAGGGCTATTAGAGAAACCCCCCTGATTTTTGGATTGATAGTTCGCTACCCTATATGACATCATGCATGATTAAAATAAACTGATTAATTCTTAGCCTATTGAAGTTAGAATATTATTGGGAAAATACTATTGTGAAAACATGATTGTGGGGATATTATAGTGGTGATAAATTAACATGCCATGTGTCACGCCCCGGGTGAAAACCAGAACCCGGGCCCGTCTATAGATCCGCCGTGCACGCAGAATTTCCCGCGTACACGAAGCGCCAACTACCTGCTCAGATATAAGAGATATAATAAAAGGGCAATAGGAACAGAGCTGAACTAAAAACTAATACATCTCAGACTGAAGCTGGAAATAAAATACAATACATCTGTATAAATGATACATCTGTCTCTCCCAGCTCACCAAAATAAAAACAACCTGCTGGCAAAAGCCAGTCCCAAAGGTAAAAGCACAACCGTCTGAGGAAACCTGGGTACACCAACAGTCCAGCTAACACGCTCATCCTGCCTCGAGATCTATCTACTTAGCCGTCCTCTCTCCTCGACCCGCCACTGAAAGCCCAGTAGCACCCGCAGAAGACACTGCAAAACAAGGGAGAAGAAAAAGAGGAAAGAAGAATGGGGGTGAGAACTACTAGTAAACCAGTAGCCTCCCCTAGTGGGTAAAACCTCAAACTCTGACACGCCCACTAGGTCTAACAGAGGCGAAAAGGAAAGAATTGTGGTAAGCAATAATGACTGCCGAAGAAAGGAAACTACCACTACTACGCCTCTAAAATGCTGTCCTAGACTGGAATAACCCTATGCAACAGTAACCAACCGTCCCAGATGAACCCAATCTGTACCGCCCTCATCATCGGGCAAGTAAGCCGCGCTGATGTGATAGCAAAACTCCTGCTGCCGTCCTCATCATCGGGCAAATAAGCCGCGCCGATGTGATAGCAAAACTGTCAATAACTGTCTGGCCACGGCCTCCGGAGGGGAACTCGAGGGGAGCGACCCACACGAGGAAAGCATCACCGGGCATATAAAGCCGCGCCGGTGTGATAACAAACTCAAGCACTGTCTAACCCCAACGCTCTAGAGGGGAACTCCCCAACGCTCTAGAGGGGAACTCGATATCTCGCTATAGCAGGACTGGATCACGACTCTGATCCAAGTGGAAAACCCATTCACTAAGGGAAACCCGATCCCCAATCTGATGCATAAGTAACCATCCGGTCAACCGCCTAATATCCGCGGTCGCCGCGATACCCACTGTCAACAATCAAGCCTGATAACCATACCCGGTCAACCGCGCAATATCCGCGGTCACCAAAATAACCCACAATCACAATCATGTCCCACATCCGACATCCGGTCAACCGCCTACTATCCGCGGTAGCCGCTATAACCCCCAATCCAAAACCGGGTAAAATATTATGTATCCGGTCAACCGCCTACTATCCGCGGTAGCCGCAATACCCCACAACCCATAATCAAAATACCACCTGTCCCCGACCCCAAGGTCCCGGCTACACTATCCCGTACCCCTGCTCAAACCCGAGCAACAAGACTCAAAAGTCTAAATGAGAAGGAGAAAGAAAACAATCATGGTTTCTCCTAAGTCAAATTCCAATATGATAGTGTAGCAATAAATAGTGGCCTATCTAGATGTCCATACCAGCATGCAAATGTCCTCATGCCAGATGAAAGAGAAATATCAAATAACAGTTCCACATGTGTATCAATTAATAGCTCCGCATAGATATAACCATAATGCTAAATCATAATCCAACCACACATGTTTAAAATCCACAATTTTCCCTCACCTAAATCATCCACGTATGCATGTCCCAAAAGATCCTCAAGTGGTACCCTCCCACAAGACATTTCATTTTATCCCAACATAAAAGTAAATTCCACATGCAAGGTTAAGTGCCAAAACTATATCCATACAAACATGTATAACCCCCAACCACTATCAGAGTTCCAAAATAGTAATTTTCATTGGATAGGCTCACAGTTATTTTACTTTAAGCATGCATGTCCATAGTTGATCATTCAATGTAACCAATGAGAGGATCTCTCCAATATTCCTAGGGGTATGTCAGAAAATGAGGAGTATAGCAACCACCCACCTTGATCGCTAAATCCAAGTCCGAAAGGTGCTCTGGCCCAAAAGATCAACCGCCGCGATCACTGTACAAAAAATATCCCCAACATACACAAAGATAAGCACACATGTATCCAAATACATGCTGTCCAGAATTCAGTCTCAAAGAAGCAATATTTTCACCTACGATCTCTGCACAGAAAATTCCCAAAAAACTACCATCGCGATCCTCGCGACGAGCCCGTCGAAATGAGTACCTGCACGCTCAAATCCGAGTTCCGTACGTCAAGATATAAAATCGGCAAGGTGACCCTCTCGAAAGAATCCTGTACCAAAAATCTGTAGCACTTATCTCTGGGAACAGGGATTTTTTACCTTTGGGAAAAACCCAGAAAAATCCAAGGAAATTCGAGGATGCTCCTTGCGATGTGTAGATGAAAAACGCCTCATGGTACGCCTCAATCCGACGCCTGTGCGCAAAGATATCGCCGAAATACCAATGTGCTGTCCAAAACTCCGCAGTGGAAAATGGGTCAAAGTGAAGCTCGAAAAACTCCAAGAAATGCTCGGAGATAGGGGGAGCTCAAAACACGATAGTTGAAGCCCTACCTGTTGCGATGTGTAGATGAAAAACGCCTCTTGGTACGCCTCAATCCGACGCCTGTGCGCAAAGATATCGCCGAAATACCAATGTGCTGTCCAAAACTCCGCAGTGGAAAATGGGTCAAAGTGAAGCTCGAAAAACTCCAAGAAATGCTCGGAGATAGGGGGAGCTCAAAACACGATAGTTGAAGCCCTACCTGTTTTGAAGCCAACGGCGCAAAAATCACCAAAAAAGGAGCTCGGGGTAGGCCGGGGGAGCTCGTGCACCGGAATGCGACGGAGAAGAACACCGAAGAAGAAACGTTGCGCCGTGCCGGTAAAATAGAAATCTCGAAATCCGTGCCGCCAAAAAATCTGAAACTTGACAAGTGTATACTACTCTTCATGGAGAAGAACTCTCCTTCCCATCCCCCTTCGAGCTGAGAGCTCGAAGGGGTCGAAAACCCCCTTGCAAACAGCCTCAGATTGCACCAAAGAGCCAAGCCAAAAAAAACAATTCAGAAAATACCCGATGTGTCCCCAGAACAGGAAACACCAAAAAGGCCCACTCCTAGCGCGACACGTGGCCTCTCCCCGCACCGCTGTACCGTGCGCAACCGCCTCGGGATCCGCGCCCACGTGCGCGCGCGTCGCCGCTGCCGCGCCCATGCCGCGCACGCACCCCGAGGTTCCCACTCCCTGCTCCGTGGACCGGGTCCACAACACCAGCAAATCGAAAACTGCCACGTGTCCTCCACCGGTCCACCGTGCACCCGAAAATTTTCGTGGACCGCGCTGCCTGAACCACCCACTCAGCGGACGCCACGTGGCACACCTCAGGTGCACGCCGCCCGCGTGGACCGCGCACCTGCCCGCGGCCCTGTGCGCCTGCCCGCGGCCGCGCGCCGCCTGCCCTAGCCCGCGCCGCCGCTGCCCACCGCCGTTGCCGGTGCCGGCCGTACGCCGGGATCACTGTTCCGGCAGTGAACAGTAAAATTACTGTAGCAAGCTCCGAAAAATACATGTAAATAGCCCATTTTGACCGTTTTCGGGCGCTGAATCCAAATCCGCCATCCGATTTTCCAAATTCCACTCCTAAAATTTGCCGAAGGCATCCGGAAAGATGTTTCTTGACCCAAATTTCGCGCTGAGTCCATTCTTAATATCCGCTTCGCGCGAAACTACTCCTAACATCCAACGGGGTCCACCGATCACTCACGTGACCCATATCAAGCCCGAAGTCCAACACTTATGTCCAAATTGTGCACAATCACCGCCGACACACCACGTAGGCTTCCAGAAGCCACCTAACGCACTGCAACAGCTCTGCGGAGATCCAGGTCATCACACCATGTTAGCACATAGACTTTTATGAAAATAGATTATTTTGTTGGGACAAGATGACATATCTATGTGCAGGTACCACATTGATGAATTATTATGGATCATGGATTATAGACATGTGTAGTTGGTTAGTGATTGTGGCGTGTTGGTTATACCTATGCGGAGCTACTATTTGATACACATGTGGAACTATTTTTTGATACACTCTTTTATCTTTCATGAGGACATTTGCATGCTTGTATGGGCATCTAGATAGGCCACTATTTATTGCTACACTATCATATTGGGACTTGACTTAGGAGAAACCATGATTGTTTCTTTTCTCCTTTTCATTTAGACTTTTGATTCATGTTGCTCGGGTTCGAACAGGGGTTTGGGATAGTGTAGTCGAAACCTTGGAGTCTGGGACAGTTGTACTTAATTATGAATTTGTGGGGGATTGCGACGACCGCGGACATTAGGCAGTTGACCGGATGGTTACTTTTGCATCAGATTGGGGATCAGGGTTTCATTAGTGGATGGGTTTTTCCACTTTGATCATAGTCGTGATCCAGTCCTGCTATATTATGATACTTGTGACAGAGATACTTTACTCGTGTGGGTCGCTCCCCTCGAGTGCCACTCCGGATGTAGGCTTATGACCGAGCCATGTGTGCCGGTCTGTTACTTATTGGGATTCGAGCCATGTGTGCCGAGCCCGCTACTGTGGTACCAGATAGGTGTCGGATAGTTATTGGGTTCTTGAGTTCGACAGCAGAGCAGGCAGTACCAGTTTTTACTAGTGGCTAGATTGGGTTTATTTGGATAGATACTGTGTACTGATGCATGCATACAGTCATTTTAGTCAGTACTGCATTTAGAGGCATACTGGTGGTGGTTTTCTAGTTTCAACAGTTCATTTACCTTACCACTTTACCTTTCCCTTTGCCTCTGGTAGACTTAGTGGGTACGTCGGAGTTTGAGGCTTTACCCATAGGGGGAGGCTACTGGTTTTACTAGTGGTTCTCACCCCCATTGTTGTTTTCCTCTTTTTCCTCCCTTTGTTTTGCAGTGTCTGCTGCGGGAGTTGCTGATCCTTCGGTTGTTGTTCGAGGCGAGGGAGTCACGAGCTAGATCCTTACCCGCCCGAGGAGTGTAGCTGTATCCCCTGGTTGGAGATTTTTAGTACTATCAGCTGGATTTTTGTATAGTATATTTGGAGAGGAATTTTTTGTATTTGAGAGACTATTGTACTATGGTTTTAGTTTATCTCCCTTTTTGGGTCCAGGGATGATGTGTGAAGACCCGGATCTTTGTGGTCATTACAGTGTGATCGATAGCTTGTGGAGGCCTATTTCTGTGGATAGTGTTGATTGCGCGCAAATCGGACCCAAGAAACGAACTCAGTGCGAGAAATGGATCAAGATTGCCTAATGTGGAGTTTCGCCAAAAATTAGAAATTGAATCTTGCAAAACAGACTTCGTATTTGGATTCAGTGCAGAAAAACGATGAAAATCGGCTATTTGGTTGTATTTTTCGGAGTCTGGATGAGCGAAAACGGGCAACCGAAAGTTCGGGGGTTTTTTCGGGCGCAGGGGAAGGCCGTGGACTGGGGGTGCCACGTGTCGGCACCCCATTGGGCCGGTGTTGAAGCGCGGTCCAGCGGGTTTGCGGGAGGACGCGTGGCGGGCCGTGGTTGGGCCCGCCGCCGCGCGCACGTGGGCGCGCTGCGCGGTCCCCGCGCGTGGGGACACGCGGCGCGCGCCCGTTGGTGGCGCCGCGGCCACCCGGATCAAGCCGCGTGGCTTGATCCGGGCGGCTCATCCCGGGCAATGTGGCGGCCCAGATGGCCGCCACGTGTCCGGCCCGCCAGGCCGAGCGGGCCGGGCCCGCACTGTAGCTGCAGGGGAGAGAGGGAGGGGATTATTTAGTGTTTTTCTTCTTCTTCTTCTTCTTCTTCTTCTTCTTCTTCCTCCTCCTCCTTCTTCCTCCTTGGACCAGGGATTTTTGGGGGACTCCAGGCAGAGCTGCACCAGCAACCCTACTTCATCTTCATCACCATGGAAGGGCCATTGGAGCTCCATGATCAACATTTTCCCCATGATGGAGCACAAGCACCATTGCTGGATTTTCGGAGCTCCACCGTCGCAGTTTAGTACGAAAATTCCCCAGGCTTCATTTCTTGGAATTTAGAGCTCATTACTGGTTCTACATTTTCACAAGAGGTAAGGCTACAATCGTTGTATTCAACTCTCCTCTCAGATCTCATGTTTTTACAGAGTTTTAAGGCCATCTTTGGAACCCTTCATTTCAGTCTAGAATCCTGAACAGTCCTCAGTGTTTTGGCCTTTCTGGGCAGTAGGATGGGAATATTTGGATAATTTTTGTGGGGAAATTTCCAGGACTCGAATATCTACAATATTGGTATGTACCATTTTCCCCATATCTGAGTTTTTATTAGGGTTTATACATGATCTTTGGAGCACCTTGCTGCATTCGTGTGCAGATGGAACTTGGTGGATAGTTCAAAGTGTTTATGGGTTTTCTCCTTCATCCGAGCATGAAAATTGAAGTTCTTTAGCTCAATATGTATCTACTCTCGACAAGGAATCCAATGGTACCTCTCTTGCAGGATTTGGAGCACGTTTGATTAGGTAACTTTAATGATCTTTCCAAGTGCTATTATATGGATTACTGCAGTCCCTGTTTTAGTTTTGATTTGAGCAATGAACCTTGGAATGCGGATAACTTTGTGGATATAAGGTATTTTTCAGCAATTCAAGTTGGAACTTCTTCTTAACTTCAAGGTGAGCAAATTCTATTTTGTGATCTGTAGATAAATCCCTTTGGAAAAGCCTCTAATTAAGCTTGGAAATGCTAGCAAGTTTATGTTAACAGTTTTTGGGCAGCATTGTGATTTTTGCTTCATTTGAATGTTAAGGGAAATTAATGGTGGATTTTTGGGGACTTGAAGACATTTGTATGAAAGAGGAGATCTTTGTTTTACTGTTGGAGACTTCATTTTGAGGTATTTGAGGTTGCACATACTTTTTATTTAACCTTGTTGCACTTGCTGAAATTCTGGAATTTGAGTGCGTAGTGTGCATTGTTTCAGCAATTGCGCCCAATCCGTGAGGCGGATTTGGATGATTTTCACGGTATCGGACTCCTGGGAGGATAAGGATTACTCACGCCAAAATTCAGCCAGATCGGGCATCGGATCGTCAAGATTCAGGTGGGTGGTTGTGCTTTGCCGAAAACATCGATTTACCCACTCGGGCTATTGATTTCCCTCATGCCATTGTGGTTGATGTTCTCTTCCCCTTGGTGTGATGTGTTTGGATATCCATGTTTAGATTAAGTTAATTGATCCTCATTGTATACATAAGTGAATGAATAGTTTGATTGATGTTGCATTATCTCATATGAATTTCATTATAAGTGATCATCCTTAAACCTATGTTATGTGAGGGTAATTGGAAAATTAATCTTTAACCTACGCCTTGTGATGAATGTTTAACCTAATCATGGTGAATGATGGTGATAGTTATATGTGAATGGTTGGTGGATTTATGTGAGGACTTGATGGGATTATGTGACAAGTGCTTGGTAGCTTATGTGAGAATAATTAATTGATTGATCTTCGATCTAGCTTATGTGAAAATGGGTGTTGATGTTGATTGTTGATCTAGTGATGTGCGAATGACCTATGCTTTTGATTCCTAATTCATTCATGAAAAGACGGTTATCATTGTGAGTTGGGGCCTATTCCTTATAAGACTAAGCTTTGATAATGACTCTTAATTCCCCAAATGGGATTGGATGTTGTTGGTAGATCCTATGGTCAATCCTAAGTGAGATCAATAAAAGTTGTTGAACCTTAGTCTATTCATTGGTGATAGTGGATTAAATGCCCATATTCAAGTAATGTTAAATGATATGTGGCAAGTCTATATGTAAATGGATGGTTCATATGAGGGCGGTTAGTGGTTTGTGTGAGAATAGCTGACTACTTTAATCTTGATCTATCTATGTGAGATTCACTCTTATGGAATTGATGATTGTCGGTTATCTCCTGATTCATGATTAGATGAAAACCATGATGGATACTATTCTCTCTTTATTTTCAAATGTGAAAGGTGCATACTTGTGTAGACTTGATGTATGATATGTTAATATCCAATTCTTTTATGAGATTGATTATGTATTTTGGATAGCATGCTCTAATAAATGTAAGAACATCGACACCTGTTTACTTTATATCATCTTGGGACATCTTATGCATGTATAGAGACCGGCTTATGGCAACTTGGTACAGTGGATATTCATGAGATAGAATACCTGAAATCATGTTATTAAGTAAAGGACTTTTGCATGCTTGTATGGTCACCTAGATAGGCCATCTTTTTCTGTTACACTATCATGCTGGAATTGACTTAGGAGAAACCATGCTTTTTATTCTTTCTCCTGTTGTCTAGTCTTAGGGGATAGTGTGCTCGGGTTCGAGCGGGGTCTGGGATAGTGTAGTCAGATGTTCAGAGTTTGGGACAAATGGGGATTGATGGTTGGGTATTGCGGCAATCGCGGACTGTGGGCGGTTGACCGGATTATTATTATTATTATTATTGCATCAGATTGGAGGTGAGGGATCGGGCTTCCTTAGTGGATGGTCTTACCCACTTACTTAGAGTCTTGATCCAATCCTGCTATATCAGATACTTATGGTTACATACTTTACTCGTGTGGGTCGCTCCCCTCGAGTGCCACTCCGGAGTAGGCTTAGGGCCGAGCCGTGTGCCGGTCGATTGGATACTTTGGGATCGTGCCGTGTGCCGATCAGATTCTGGGTTCTTGAGTTGACAGCAGAGCAGGCAGTACCAGTGTTTACTGGTGTATTGATTGGGTTTGGTCAGGCAGGCTTTGACATTCTGAGGCATACTTTTAGCTATTCTTTTAGCTGGGCATTTTAGAGGCATTTTAGTGGTAGCTCTCTTTTATCAGTAGTTCTGTTTATAGCTTACCACCTCTCTTATTCTTTTTTTTTGCCTCTGGTAGACTTGTGGGTACGTCGGGGTTTGAGGCTTTACCCACAGGGGGAGGCTACTGGTTTTACTAGTGGTTCTCACCCCCATTGTTGTTTTTCCCCTTTCCTCCCTTTGTTTTGCAGTGTCTGCTGCGGGAGTCACAGGATCTTCGGTTGACAGTTCGAGGCGAGGGAGTCACGAGATAGATCCCTACCAGTGTCGATTTCTACAGTGGGATAGATGTACCAACCCGGATTGTGGGTTTCACTGTACTCAGTTGTATTTTATTATTTCGGTTATATCCCCTTTTGGATTTGTAGATGATGTATAGGTGGCTTTTACTTGTATTACAGTTTCGGTGGACCAGACTATTGTATCATTATTGTTGGGAGATGGATATTGTACTTGTACTTTATTTCAGTTGTACAGTGATTCAGGTTTTTATTACAGCAGTTTTCTTCAGCTCTGATATCTGTTTAGTTGTTAGATGGTACTTTGCAGGTTGGATGCTTCGCCTATGCAGGGTTTCGCATAGGTGCCGGATCTGTTGGCGAGCCCGGGTCGCAGTTTCGACCCCGGGGCGTGACATGATGTATTGAGGATATTGTGTGATGATTATTTATATTTGGGAGATGGATATTGTACTTTATTTTTGGATATACAGTGATTTGATTCTTTTCTTCTGCACTTTGTTTCCGCTCTGATATTTGCATAGCTGTAGTACTATCTTTTGCAGGTTAGACGCTTCGCCTATGCGGAATTTCCTGTGTGGGTGGCGGATCTGTTGGCGAGCCGGGTCGCAGTTCGACCCCGGGGCGTGACAGTCTACATGCAACAGCCCAAAGGTTTTAGCACAGATGAGAATAGTCGCCTTGTTTGCAGACTAAAGAAGTCTATATACGGATTAAAATAGACCTGTGAGGACCCGAATCCCCACTTAAGAGATTACTGTCAGATTAGTGGTCTTTAGGAGTGTTTGCGCGCGTGTCGGGCCCAAGAAATGGATTTACGGTGCAATTCGGGATTTAGTTTGCATCACTGGAGGCCTGCGTGGTGTGTCGGTGGTGTTTGTGCGCAATTTGGACACAAGTATTGGACTTCGGGCTTAAAAAATGGATCACGTGGGAATTGGAGGACCCGTCGAGTGTTTAGAAGTGGTTTCGCGCGACACGGATGTCAAAATTGGACTCAGGGCGACGTTTGGATAAAGGATCACCTCTCCGAATGCCTTCGGCAATTTTTTGAGTTGGAATTTGACAAAATGGACATCGGATTAGGATTCAGCGCGCGAAATCGTTGAGAATGGACTATTTACTTGCTTTTTTCGGAGTCCGGTTGACGCGCGCGTTTTTTGAGGTGCGTGCGCGAATCCCGAGGCGGCGCGGATCCCGAGGTGCACGCGCAGTGGCGTTGGCACGCGGCTCGAGGGGGCGTTCTGCGCGATGGGGGCGCAGCTGGCGCGGGGAACCGCGCAGCTGGCGCGGGGAACCGCGCGTGCCTGCGCGGTCAGCGCGGGGGCTGCCACGTGGCGGGCCCCCGTTGGCGCCCGCGCGGGCGTGGGGGACGCGCACCCGTGTGGCGCGCGTGGTGTCCCGCGCCCGTGTGGCGCGGTGTAATGCGCTTCTGTGTGGCGCGCGGGATGCCGCGCCTGCGTGCCCGCGCGCCACGTGGCGCAAGGGGTGCGCACCTGTGCCTGGTGCGCGCGCCCCTGTGCTGTGGACCGCCAGTCGGCGGGCCCTCATTGGAGGGCCCGTGGACCGGGTTCATGGGAGCCACCCCTCTCCCTTTTCTTCTTCTTCTCCTTTTCTTCTTCTTCCTTCTCCACCCCGCACCATTTCTCCTCCCTTTTTTTCTTCTTCTTCTCCAACCGTGCGAGAGGGAGTGAGGGAGGGATTTTCGTGGGGTGCGGCAGTGCGCCGTGGACCTCTCGGAGCGCGTGAGGTGTTCCAGTTGTGTGACACCCCCGGAATTTGGATTAGTCCTATATATAAATGATATAATAGGACTAAATCTCTAACCCGGCTATAGCATTTTGGATGGTAGCAAGATCCAAGAGGAACATGAGAGTTAAGCGTGCTAGAGCTAGAGTAGTTCTAGGATGGGTGACCCCCTGGGAAGTGGGGCGTCACAGTTGGTATCAGAGCCATTCACCAGCCGGAAATGTGAGATGAGTCTCGGCTGAGCCAGGGTTATATAGCGGGTAGAGTGTGGCTCCCCGGCTAATGACCGTTGTAGGTGGAGTGCAGCTCCCTACAAGGTCGGCTAAGGCTAGCGAGACGAGTCTCACATCGCCTGGTGCTTGTGAGTGTGCTTGAGCCTGACGTGGACGTCAGGGCTTAAAGGGGGGAAGAATGTGACACCCCCGGAATTTGGATTAGTCCTATATATAAATGATATAATAGGACTAAATCTCTAACCCGGCTATAGCATTTTGGATGGTAGCAAGATCCAAGAGGAACATGAGAGTTAAGCGTGCTAGAGCTAGAGTAGTTCTACGATGGGTGACCCCCTGGGAAGTGGGGCGTCACAAGTTGAGCCGGTTGGGCGGCGCGACGCGGTCGAGGTAGGTCCCGCGTGTTATTTTTGCGGTATTTTTGGCACAGTTTTGGAGCGTCCTTTTGGACATTGGTTTTGACCCCTTGCTCTTATTTGTGTTAGGGACCGTGTTTTGCTGCACCATTTTGCGTGCGGACTCCGGCGGTGTGCTCCGTTTTGCGTGCGGACTCCGTTTTGCGTGCGGATTCTGGCACCGTGCTCCGTTTTGCGTGCGGATTCCGGCACCGTGCTCCGTTTTGCGTGCGGACTCTATTTTGCGTGCGGACTCCGGCGGCGTGCTCCGTTTTGCGTGCGGACTCCGTTTTGCGTGCGGATTCTGGCACCGTGCTTCGTTTTGCGTGCTAACTCCGGCAGTGGGCATCATTTTGCGTGCGGATTCCGGCACCGTGCTCCGTTTTGCGTGCGGATTCCGGCACCGTGCTTCGTTTTGCATGCGGACTTTATTTTGCGTGCGGACTCCGGCAGCGTGCTCCGTTTTGCGTGCGGACTCCGTTTTGCGTGCGGATTCTGGCACCGTGCTTCGTTTTGCGTGCTGACTCCGGCAGTGGGCATCGTTTTGCGTGCGGACCACGTGGGGGCAAGATAATCGTGCGGAGCCCAATTGCAAGTGTCTACGAGCAATTGGTGGCAAATCGAGGTGGGTGGCCTTATCTTCAAGTTTAATGGACTGAACAATAAATCTGCTATAGTGGACTCTTGTGTAGCATTCTAGAATGTAGGAACTGTTATTCCTTATATTTATCTGATGATCTTATGATCCCTTTTACTTCCTACCACCTATTAAATTGTAGTTATCTTGGAACTTGACCTAGCACCCCCGTCATATTTTACATGTGTAACCAGACCAGTAGAAACCCTCACTTGGGCTAGGGTTATTTATGTTTAGACATCCACACTGTTCTTTCATTCCTGGACTTAGTGTTATCCTCGCCCGGATAGTGGGCCGAGTGTCACGCCCCCGGGGGTTTTTGAGTCTATCAAAGCGGAAAATTGCGTGTATTATTTTTTTTCTTAACAAAGTAACTTAAACCTCATCCTCGGTGCGTGCCAGACCGCCAGATACACAAATTCTCTCTGCCCACGGACAGAGTCTCCTTTGTATATGCACGGCGTCTCATTTACAACATGCGTTTCATTTACAACATCATACATCAACCATCAACCATACAATAGACATACATCGTCAAGCAGAGTACAGTAATTTAACAAATGTGTAAAAAGACCGGTGTCCACTTGACACCTTGTTATTATTTTTTTTTCAAGCGAGTTATTAAAGCGGCATCAACGTTTGGAAAGGATAAAACCCGCGGTTGCAAAACCCGCGCCCACACGGCACTTCGTTTTGAGAAAATATTTTCGAAATCGTTTGGTTTATCATGAAAACGTGCCGCGTATGAAAACATCACTAAAAGTATCAAAGTATAAAAGTACACCTCATCCACAACGCTAACTAATACATGTCCACGACTAATATGATCCACAAGCAAATTAACTATTTAAAGTATAAGAAAAACGAGATAAAAACCAAGTATCCTGACTACGGTCCTCGCGACGCTGTCTCACCGCCATCCCGGCTAACGCACCTAGTAATACCTGTCACGGAGTGGGTAAAGTCAGTGACAAACAAAGTATATGTCTAAATATCAATAAGGAATAAGGAGCAAACCGATTACACCGGAACCTTTCGCTAAAATCCTGTACATAATTAAGCTGGGCACCAACCCCAGATTTATCAATTAAGTTGGGCACCAACCCCAGAGTACCTGTCGGAGAGACTAAAGTCTCCCCTCGTGCGCAAACACCTTTTTAATGCTTTTAACCTCTTCACGGTGCTGGTGTGCTATTTTCAACAGGCGCGAAGAGGTCCTCACGGCTCCCACCCCTTTGTGAGGTACACGGGTCAAAAAGACCACTTCTCTGGAAAAGTACACCCATGCGGAGGCCAATCCGCCTGTGTACGTGCAGCATCCGAAAATGGATTTGCCGAGATCGGCGTGTAGTGAGCACCGCGACCGCAGCCGCTTCAATTGTTAGATAAAATACAATTATGCGAAAGGTTAAACTGTCCATCTACTTTGTTAGACAAATTAAGAGCATTTTAATGATAATAGATGCACTTACTGCACTTGTTGCACTTATAGCAACCGTACCCACCTAGTTGAAGAGAAATCGGAACACCTGAATCCTTCGCGCACCCCCTGTCACGCCCCGAGTTTAAAAACCAGCGTCTAATTTTTATTTTTTTTTTTTTTTAAATCAGAGTTGCAAAAACAGCCAGGGCAATGACAGACCGCCACATATATAGAATGTTACGGAATTTGAGTTGGCGTAGTTTCGTGAAAGGTTCAAGTCTTGAAGATTGAAGGTGAAGAAAGTTGGATCATTTAACTCAATCTCAAGAAAGAAGAATTCAAAAGGATCAGGTATGTTTAACTAAAGATTATTGGTGATCCGAATACTTCTTGTAGTGTAGAAACACCAGGAAGAATTTTTAATTGCATAAAAATCAAAAACTGGTGTTCGGACATGTTCAGGATCCGGATCAGAGCCAGCGATCCGGATCCCGAAGGTTGTTGTTTCATACATTACTTCAATCCGGATCGCAGCATCTCACGATCCGAATCCCGAACGTTGAGTTTTCTGAATTGTATGAACGATCCGGATCAGGCATTCCGATCCGGATCCCGAACGTTTGTTTTTCTGGAAACCGTCTTTCTTGCTACTGCAATCCGGATCGCCCAAATCCGATCCGGATCGCCGTCCGTAAAAATTCCAGAAATGTTAGGTTTTTGATTCTTATCTCCTTCCTAGGGTTTCTAACCTATAAATAGACCCTATGACTCTTTTTCAAGTGGAAGCCGATAATCCAAAAAGCCGTCATCTTTCATACGGCCCTAGATCCACATATAGAGAAGAAAGGAAATCATTAGATAATACTCTATGTTTCTTCATCTATATTGATTAGTTTGATTCTAGGTTTTCATACTCACATCTTGAGTTGAATCAAACTAATGAATACTTAGATGGTATTTCCGATCTATCTTTGATCTAAGTATTCGGCGGATCATCACCACCCAAAAACAATGATTTACCCCAAAATCGGC
The DNA here is from genome assembly GCA_029204045.2 of Tillandsia leiboldiana. Taxonomy (NCBI): domain Eukaryota; kingdom Viridiplantae; phylum Streptophyta; class Magnoliopsida; order Poales; family Bromeliaceae; genus Tillandsia; species Tillandsia leiboldiana. Next base: position 41,692,656 of record CM055065.1, read on the forward strand.
GCGTGGATTCGCGTGTCCTTGTGGATTCAAGGTTCAACCGCTCTCGTGGATTCGGAGCGAGGCACGTTCGTGGATTCGAAGGGTGCTACTGGGTGAAGACCGTGGATTCGGTCGGACATCGTGGATTCGACGTTGGATGCCGTGGATTCGGCGTTGGGCGCAGATCGTGGATTCGAGAAGCGTCGTGGAGCGAGCGGAGAAGATCCTCTAGGAGCGTATGGAAAAGGTTGAGTCGTAAGTGTGTACGGTAAATCACCTTGTACGTGTTTTAATTCTAGTGGATTTCGCTGTGTTATCGGTCCCGTGGTTTTTTACTCCGGTTTGGAGTTTTTCCACGTAAAAATCTTGCGTGTTATTTTTATTTCCGCATTGGGTTTTTTATCGCAACGATTTTTGAGTGTTTATACGTTTACACCTATTCACCCCCCTCTAGGTGTTTCTTCCCCTATTTGATCTATATTACATATAACCCAACAAGTGGTATCAGAGCGGGAATAGGGTTGTAAACATTGGTTGAAGGTGGAAACATCAATCGACCCCCTTTCTTTGATGGAACAAATTATGCGTACTGGAAAGTACGGATGAAAGCCTTTTTAATTTCCATCGACGAAAGGGTGTGGCAATCAATTGAATTAGGATGGTCTAATCCAACTGAAATTATCTCTGATGTTCGCACCTTAAAACCTAGGTCTGTGATGATCCGGAACTCTACAGGGCTTTTACTGTGTGACCGGCAGCTTCTGGAGGCCTACGGGGCATGTCGGCGGTGTTCGTGCGCCAATTTGGACACAAGTGATTGACTCCGAGCTTAAAGTGGATCGCGTGGGTAATCAGGGAACCCCGTCGGATGTTTATAGGTGTTTTCGCGCAAATCGGATATCAGATTTGGACTCGGCACGAAATTCGGATTGAAAATGCCTTTTCGGGAGCCTCCGGCGATTTATTGGATGGGAATTTGGCGAAGCGGACGTCAAATTCGGGTTCAGCGCGCGAAAACGGTCAAGATGGACTATCTGCTGGTTTTTTTCTGAGCTTCGGGTACTGTTCACCGCCGGAACAGTAACTCCGGCGATCGCCGGCGGCGGCGGCGGCGGCGGGCAGCGTCGGCGGGCGGCGGCGCGGCCTCGGGCAGGCGGAACGGCGGCGGCACAGGGCGCGGGCAGCGCGCGCGGCGCGCGGGCAGGCGCGGTCCACGCGGCCGTCGTGCACCAAGGCGGGGGCACGTGGCACCACCCCATAGGCCGGCTCACAGCTCACGGTCTACGGAGCATGATGGTTGGGTTTTGGTTCACGGTGCACCGGAGTGGACACGTGGCAGGTTACCATTGGTTCGGCTTACGGAGGCTCGTGCACCGGGTGCAGCGGTCAGTGGCAGGGACGCGTGGCGCTTCCCTATTGGCTGGTCAACTGTGCGGGCAGGAGGGGCAGCTGGCGCGGGCTGGCGCGCAGGCGCGACCGGTACTGTTGTCGGGGACGCGTGTCGACTCCCGGGGTTGGCCGCGTGGCGCAGCAGGAGTGGAGGATTTGGGCTGTCGCCTGTTCGGGCGACACGTGGCGGGCGCTGAGGCGGGTCGGACGGACCGTGGATCCCGTCCGACGGCGCGCCTTGGGCCGGGCCGCACTGTGCGCGCCCGAAAGTCTTGGGCCGGGCCGCACTGTGCGCGCCCGGAAACTTCCGGGCGCCCGAGAATGGGGACCCGGATGGCATTTTGCTAATTGTTTGGGAGGCCTATTTAAACAGCCCGAGCTCCTTTCTTCTCACTTTTTCCACCATTTCCGAGCCTCCTTCCACCAAGGTGTCTTCAGCAAAGTTGTTCCCCTTCGAGTTCTACATCTTCTGGAGGATTTCCAAGATTTGTGGTGGCACGCACTCCGAGGTTTGGATTTTACGGCGCGGCGCGACGCTCGTTCCCTTGTGATTCCCTTCGTCGCATTTCAGTGCACGGACTCTCCCGAGCTACCCCGGCACTCTTTTTCAGCGATTCTTGCGCCATCGTCTTCACGACAGGTAGGGCTACGTTTTCCGTGTTTGCTGGTTTTTCCCATCCCGAGGTTTTCATGGGTTTTTCGGATCATCTTGTGACCTCCTTTGCTGTGATGGAGTTTTGGACAGCGGTTCGGTATTTCGGCGATATCTCCGCAACCAGACATCGGATTGAGGTGATTCAAAAGGCAATTTGCATCTACGCACCGCCAGGAGTCTCTCTGAATTTTTTTGGATTTTCTGGAATTTTCCCCGAAGGTGAGAAACCCCTTTTTACAGAACTTTGTAGCACAGTTTTGGGTGGAAGTATTGTTCGGGGTAGTTCTCTTGTCGATTTTGGATCTCAGCGTAGAAAACTCGTGTGGGAACGTGCAGGTACTCGTTTCGACCGGTTCGTCGCGAGGATCGTGACGGTATTTTCCTGGAATTTCTCGAGCACATCTCGCAGGTGAAAAAGGCAAAACTGTGGACTGATTGTATTTGGGACAGATTTTGGTGTGAGCATGGTGGATTAATTGTGCTTGTTCTTTTGGGGTATTTTGTGCAGCACCGTGGTGATCGTTGAGACCGGGCGCGGACTTCGCTGTTGGGATCAGGGTTTAGCGCTCGAGGTGGGTGGTTGCTTTACTCCTCTTTCTGATATACCCACTAGGAATATTAGAGTGATCCCCTTTATTGGACATGTTGAATGGTCACCTAATGGACATGCATGCTTAACTAGATAATTGTGAGCCTATCATATGGAAAACATTATATTGGAAACTTGACATGTTGGAACTTATACATGCTTCATGGACATCGTTTTAGCATTTAACCTTGCATAAGGGGGGGGATGTACTTTCATATTGTGTTATTGTGAGGCGTCTTGTGGGAGGGTACCACTTGAGGATTTTTTTTTGGACAGGCATAGGTGGATGATTCATGTGAGGGTGATTAGCAGGTTATGGACATGTGCGGTTGGATTATGATTTAGCATGATGATTACACCCAGGCGGAGTTATTACTTGATACACATGATGAACCACTATTTGTCACCCCCCTTCTTTCTTCCATGAGGAGATAGGCTTGATTTCAGGGATATCTAGTTAGACCCATTTCTGACCGCTACACTATATGTTGGGACTTGCCTTGGGAGGAACCCCTATTGTCTCTTCTTTCCCCCTATTCTTAGGCAGGCGGCTATTTGTGCTCGGGTTTGAGCAGGGATCGGCATAGTGTAGCCGGGGCTCGAATTTTAGCTTTTTGGGGTATTGCGGCTATTGCGGATAGTAGGTGGTTGACCGGATGTCGGACCTGGGTCAGGATTGTCAGTATGGGTGTGGTTGTTAACCCCTCCATCTTTTGATTACCCGCTAGGCACTTGAGTAGCTTCTTTGATTAAAAGGATAAATGCACTTTATGTGAGGCCAATGGCAGGCTTATTGTGATTAAACAGATATTGTTAGAACTTGCTTGATTGGGGATTATGATTGTAGGACAGTAACATCATGTTAAAAGGTAAGGCTAATCAATAATTGTGGGCTTTGGGTTTGTGGCATAAGCAGGCACAGGCTATCTCATATCTACTATTCTCATACTGTTCTATACATGCTCTAACATTTATAAAGGTTCTCGACATCTGTTTATTTTTTTATATCATCTTGGGACATTTGCATGCCGTGTCTGGTCACTAGTTAGGCCACCTTTTTCTGCTACACTATCATGCTGGAATTGACTTAGGAGAAACCATGCTTTCTCTTCTTTTATTTATCTCGGGGGATAGTGCGCTCGGGTTCGAGCAGGGAATGGGGTAGTGTAGTCAGACAGTTGTGGGCTTTGGGAAGGCAGGCTGTTGAGGGCCGGGCATGGCGGCAACGCGGATCTTTTGGCGGTTGACACGGACAGTGGTTTATTGCATCAGATTGGGATAGAGATTTGGATTCTTCTAGTGGATGGGTTTTCCACCGTGATCAGAGTCATGAATCCAAGTACTGCTGATTTGGTACTTGTTACCCAGGCATTATACTCGTGTGGGTCGCTCCCCCGAGTGCCACTCCGGATCGTGTGCGTTTTTACAGGCTTCGAGTCTTCGAGACTCCCTTTTCCTATCCGGTTATGCGCGTAGGCGGGCATACCGATTTGGCAGCAGAGCCGAGCAGCAGTACCAGTGCTTACTGGTGTAATCGATTGGGTCTGGTCGGCAGGCGTTGACATTCTGAGGCATACATTCAGCTATTCTTTTAGCTCAGTTTTTAGAGGCATTCTAGTGGTAGCTTTTCATCAGGAGTCATACTCATTGCCATACCAACCTTTATTCCTTTTGCCTCTGGTAGACCTAGTGGCGTGTCAGAGTTGAGGTTTACCCACTAGGGGAGGCTACTGGTTTACTAGTAGTCTCACCCCCATTCTTCTTTTCCTCTTTTGCTTCTCCCTTGTTTTGCAGTGTTTTATGCGGGTGCCACTGGGGCTTACAGTGGCGGGTCGAGGAAAGAGGACGGCCGAGTAGATAGATCTCGAGGCAGGATGAGCATGTTGCTGGATTGTTTGTGGACCCATGTTTCCTCAGACGGTAGTACCTATTACTTTGGGACTGGCTTTTGCCAGCAGGTTGTATTTATTTTGGTGAGCTGGGAGAGACCAGATGTATCATTTATACAGATGTATTGTATTTATTTCCAGCTTCAGTCTGAGATGTATTTCTTTTAGTTCAGCTCTGTTTTTATTGCTATTTTATTATATCTTCTTTATCTGAGCAGGTTACTGGCGCTTCGTGTACACGGAAAGTACCGTGTGCACGGCGGATCTGTGGACGGGCCCGGGTCTGGTTTACACCCGGGGCGTGGACAGATTAAGTTGGTATCAGGAGCTTAGGGAGTAGGTCGGTTGGGACTAGGAACCCTAGGCTTTTAGCAGGACCCTAGGATGATGGACGCGAGAGACGCGACACCTTGCGAAAGTCGGGCGATTTATTTGTTTTACTCTCTCCTGTGAGTGAAGAGGGATCGACATACTCTATTTCTGTGGGTACAGTATGTTGGCTGCAGACAACATAAGGTTACAGAAATAGAAGGATGTCTTTGGACTTTCGCTAGATTGGGTACGGAGTGTTTGGGGTGTGCTGATTTGCGGTTTGTCGTGGCGAGCGGTGTTCTCCCCGACGTTGGGCCTTGACCCGGGCGCACCTTGGTGCGGCAGTTGGGTCTGAGCTAGTTGTTCAAGGCGGATACCCGGATTAGAGTCAGAGGACTCGGGACCCTGATGACAGGATTGTCAGAGGCTTATCAGCGGCAGAAGTGAGCGGGCATCTGGTTTTGAGTGACACAGTTGTCGGAGCAGCGGGCAGCCTCGACAGGGCTTCTTTCTGAGACCACCCGGTTGCAGTATCCTCAGGTGGCGGGGATTTTTGTAGTACTAGGGAGTGAGTAGGCCTCCGTGCCAATGGTTAGTGCCGAGGCGCCGAGGGCAGGGTGGATGTTGACACGCGGATGAGCTATGGGACACCATTGATCAGTTAGCCAGTTTTGGCAGATAAACCACCCCTATTCATAGGATAAGTTTGGAGCCTCTGGGTAGAATCGTGGTTGGTGTGATGGAAAGACTGCTTGAGAGCCTCTTGGTGTCCAAAAGGATTTACGCGCATTACTGAACTACGCTCGCTACGATTTAGGGGACAGGCGCATAGGATTGCTTGACTGTGAGTGGATTGCGCCAGGATGCCCTTCCGTGTATTCGGACCCTCTTTTGCAGGTTTAGATTTTGGGGTGCTTTGATAGTGAGGCATTGGGTATGGCGGCGTAGCATTGCAGTTCCGTTGTTAGGGGTCTGCCGCCAGAGGCGAGTTCTGGATAGAGGCGCTTGGCGCTAGGTATTGGTGGACAGGTCGGCGCGCACAAGGACATTTTCGTTTCCCTTCCAGGATGGTGGATATCCTTTTGGATGGATTATTAAAGCTTACCCCAGGGGGATGTTACCCTTGGTGATCGATAACATGCATGTTTGGGTACAAATATGTTATTGAGGGGTGAGCTTAGTAAGGGTATTTGTATAAGGAATTGCATGAATTGATGGTGCTTGTTGTCGGATGACGATGATATCCAGGTGGATTTCTGAGACGTCAGAGGTTGGGTGGACCCCGATGACACGATCAAGCCCATTTATCAGAGGGGGTGCAGCGGTAGCGTGGATTGGCTGTCTGGCGAGAGACCACATTCGTCCGCCTCAGAGTCAGTGTGAGCAGGGACAGGGGTCGAGCGCCCTTTGGATTGGTTAGATATGTTTGGCAGGCTGAGCGACGACCATTGCATCGAGAGGTGAATTTGGTGCCGCCCGGATTGGAGGGCCCACGGTAGTGATCGAGTGTCGCCGGTGTGATTCATCACAGCAGTCAGAGTTAGAGCATGTTGCCGCAGTCCGGCAGGGGCTAGAGGCAGAGTTGTTGCCTGCGTGCACTAGAGTACATGTTACTGTTGGGATTGTGCAGGTGGGAAGGCTTGTGGAGTCATATCCAGTGCAGTAGAGGCCGTAAGTTATGCCGGCAGACGTATTGGTATTTGTGGCCCGTTCGTGTTTAGAACCCAGTGCTTGGGACTGGTTGGCATAGTGCCACTGGATTGTTTCAC
>CM055065.1:41699337-41786096 GCA_029204045.2 Tillandsia leiboldiana
TTTTTCGAAATTCATGCAATTTATCTATTTTTAAAAGTCCTTTTGCAAAACTAATTTGATTCTTAGTCTCTCTACATGATTAAGATTGTTGGGGACAATTGTTCAACTTTTTGAAACTAAGATTGTTGTGTTCTTGAGTTGGGCTACTCAGGATTCCTTTTTCTCAAGAAACCCTTAGCATGGTGCTCACTTGGATTGTTTTTCTACTTGCGGCTATGTTCATACGGAGACACCGTCAAGCCCAAAGAGGCTAAGAAGGCTAAGAAAGCGACAAAGGCTAAAGATGATTCCGATACAAATCTAACGGAATCAATTGATTGGGATGACTCAAGTTGAAGCAACGACTGTGTCCTACGCCTCAAAGGCAAGCACCCTCAGAAACATCGAAGGCTGCCGCCTACTGCTGCTGAAAAAGGGAAAGCTCCAATGGAAAACCGTCTGGGAAGACAAGAAGAAAAAGTGTTGCTGTTCGCAAGAGGAGTGCTCGGGAATCACCATTGAGCAACCAGCTGCTGCCAAGCACCGGCCAGACTTTGCTCGGCTAGAATAAAGATTTTGAAAACGAGAATTCAATTGGCTAGAAAGTGCAATGTTGATGTAAAAGCCTTAAACGCAACGTTCTCAGACGTTCGGACTTTGTTTTTGTCCAGAGCAGGTCTTGCTCCCATTTGCGAGTTCCCGGCGACCGACTGTGTATTGTCTTCCTCAGTGAGATGTTCTATCAAATGCCTGCTATCTAGTTGATCAGAGCGGGCGTCCGGGATTTTCAACATTAGTCAAGAATGTCAGAATCAAAGTACGCCTCAGCTAATTGGTGAGTACTAGGATGGACGCCCGAGCCGATGGCACTCATACCTGAAGAATCAAAACTTCAACACCTTCTCCTGGAGAGTGGGTCGTTGATGGAATCTTGGTCCCAGATACTCCCGACTGGAAACTCCGTTTTCTCGAAAGAACGACGACCATGAGTACCGCAGCCTTAAATCTTATTGGGTTGTTACAATAGTATTCCAACATGACACAAGGTTCTTCGGTGGAAAGAATGAATTTCTTTATCTAATTGGAAACCCCGCAGCAGCAATGGAGCGAACTTAAACATTCCCTACATCATCTGGTCAAGGATGGCACGATATGTGGAGCAAGCTCATCCGTCAAAGCACTACTTTTCCAATGATCATCATGCCTTCTTCGCAATTTAAAGCTGACACAATGCGATCCTATCGCCAGTCTAGGAACATCAATGACAACACAATTGTAAAGTCGCTTTCGCGAAGCCAGATGAACCTTCATACCTCTTCACCCGGCAACGGAACAACGACAACAAGCAACAACCTCTGCACCGCAGCAGCTCCTCAACTCAACCCACCTCCGGCACAAGAAGCACCACAATCAACTTCTGATGATGATGCTTCTGTTACCTCAATCTATAAAGAACAGCAAAGGCTCTCCAACGAGCAAACGTATATCAATGAACTGATTGAAGTAAAGGAAGAAATAAAGAAAGTAAATAAAATCATCACATGAACAAGCGAATAAAGAAGATTTTCCAAATCCTCGGCTGTATCAGTTCAGACGAGTCTGAATGATCCGAATCCTTCTATTTCTGTTTTTAGTCACATGGTGAATCCACTGTTGTGCAGGTTTTTTAGTTTTAATTGAGTTTTAGTTCTCGACTTAAACTGTTAACCATTCTCAGCTCACTTCTGTAATTTTTGGCTTTGGTTGTGGACAAAAGGGGAGAGAGTTAGAGAGAACTTTGAACAAATACTCGATGAAACAGCGTAAGTGAACAATGTTTGATATAAACGGAGGAATAGCACGAAGTATGATCCAACTTCCATTCTCAACGTTGAGGTTTTCGCTGTATGAATGCTGCCGTCGACTAACTAGTGGCTAACTAGTTGGGCCATGTGATATACTAACAAGTGGTCACTAAGTTTGTGACACTTGGTTTTTTGAGTGCATAGAAGATATGTTGGTTCTTAACTCTGATCAATTACATATCTATATATATTAGTTTGTTCACAAACATGTTCATGACATTTGGTTTTTACGTGCAAAGAAGATATGTTGGTATTTTTTTTTTAACTATGATCAGTTTACATATCTGAATATAAATGTCATGGTAAGTATAAATGAGTTTAAACTTCATCTCTGTTTGTGGTTTTTTGAATAATACAAAATTCTTGAGGTATCTAACGATTTCTTTTGTCAAGAATGATTTCTTTTTGCAGAGAGTACAGATGTCTAAGTCTTAGAGTCTGTTTTAGGAGTTTAACTCATGTATTGTATTTTGGATCTCCATTGTAAATTTTTGTTGTATGGTGATAGCAACAAAAATATCTTTTTGAATTTTCTTTAGTGGATCTGTGTTTTGTCACGAAACCGCCAAAGGGGGAGATTGTTACGGAATTTGAGTTGGCGTAGTTTCGTGAAAGTTTCAAGTCCTGAAGATTGAAGGTGAAGAAAGTTGAATCATTTAACTCAATCTCAAGAAAGAAGAATTCAAAAGGATCAGGTATGTTTAACTAAAGAATTTGTGTGATCCGAAATACTTCTTGTAGTGTAGAAACACTTGGAAGAATCTTTCATTGCATAAAAATCAAAAACTGGACTTGGGACATGTTCAGGATCCGGATCAGGCTGTTCGATCCGGATCCCGAAGGGTGGTTCGGTTCATACATCGTCGCAATCCGGATCGTAGTCTCTTGATCCGGATCCCGAACGTTGAGGTTTACCATCTCCTTGAACGATCCGGATCTTGCTTCGCAATCCGGATCCCGAACGTTGATGTTTGGTGAACTGTATGAACGATCCGGATCGTAGTTACATGATCCGGATCCCGAACCTTCATTTTTCTGGAATTGGCTGTTTCGTTATGACGATCCGGATCTCAGTTATCACGATCCGGATCGCCGTCCGTAAAATTCCAGAAATGGCAGGTTTTTGATTCTTATCTCCTTCCTAGGGTTTCTAACCTATAAATAGACCCTATGTCTTTCTTTCTAGGGTCAATCCACATAGCCGTCATTTCATGTATCATCTTATACGGCTATAGATCCACATATAGAGAGAAAGGAAATCATTAGAGAATACTCTATGTTTCTTCATCTATATTGATTAGTTTGATTCTAGGTTTTCATAACTCACATCTTGAGTTGAATCAAACTAATGAATAGCTTAGATGGTATTTCCGATCTATCTTTGATCTAAGTATTCGGCGGATCATCACCACCCAAAAACAACGATTACCCCCCAAAATCGGCGCGTGGATTCGCGTGTCCTTGTGGATTCAAGGTTTCATTCGCTCTCGTGGATTCGGAGCGAGGCACGTTCGTGGATTCGAAGGGTGCTATTGGGTGAAGACCGTGGATTCGGTCGGACGTCGTGGATTCGACGTGGACGCCGTGGATTCGGCGTTGGGCGCAGATCGTGGATTCGAGAAGCGTCTGGAGCGAGCGGAGAAGATCCTCTAGGAGCGTATGGAAAGGTTGAGTCCGTAAGTGTGTACGGTAAATCACCTTGTACGTGTTTTAATTCTAGTGGATTTCTGCCGTGTTTATCGGTCCCGTGGTTTTTTACTCGGTGATGGAGGTTTCCACGTAAAAATCTTGCGAGTTATTTTCATTTTCCGCTTTGTTTTTTTTTATCGCAACGATTTTTGAGTGTTTATACGTTTACACCTATTCACCCCCCTCTAGGTGTTTCTTCCCCTATTTAGATCCGTATTATATACGACCCAACAAATTTATTGAAGAGAGTGGCTCTTTGAGCATCTTTCATTAAAAATCCCACCTTATACCAACCTTGAAATTTTGACAGAAGTCAAGTATTTTAACATGCATTTTATTTAATCAACTTGAAAAAACCTTGCTTGGTATACATGTGGTAGCTGCACACAGTACTCGGACGACCGAGGTGGTAGCTCTTTCCTCCATGTGGTGGTAGTTTTCACACTCCTCATTGGGATGTAACTCTTTCCACATCTTTTGAGCATAATACTTTTTCTTTGACTCCCCCTCAATTGGCTATTAATTATTTAAGATATAAAGTATTTAGCCAAAAATTGATCTCGATTTCATACTCGACTAAACAGTCAAATAAGATAAAAACTATACCAAGAGATCATCGAGAGAGAAATTGACTTTGATCAAAACAAAGATGAGTTAATTGACATAAATGATCATTGCATCAAATGAAATATTATGACATCTAAAGCATAATAGATTTCTAAATATATAAAAGGATGCAGTTAAAGTCAATCAAACTAATGCTCAATTAATATTCTATGTCTAAGCATAGATAATGAACAAAAACACAAAAACAAAACCTAACCTAAGCAAAAGTTTCAAAAAGAAGTTTATTTCAAGGAAAGCATTCCAATTGCTTTACGCAAATGAATAAAACGTTTTTGATCCAAAGGTTTTGTTAAAATATCAGCTAATTGATCTTCAGTTGAAATATATGACAGTTGAAGAGTATTTGATTCAACTAGCTCTCTAAGAAAATGATATCTAAGTTCAATGTGTTTTGTTCTAGAGTGCAACACAGGGTTTTTGGAAATGTTTATAGCACTAGTGTTGTCACAAAGAATTGTTACCGAAGTTACTGAAATCCGGAAGTCGCTCAACACACTTTTCATCCAAATGAGTTGGGTTGAACAACTACCCGCTGAAATATATTCCGCTTCGGCAGTCGAGAGTGCAATGCAGTTTTGCTTTTTACTGTGCCATGCAACAAGGCAATGGCCTAAATAAAAACATGCACCACTCGTACTTTTCCGATCATCCACAGATCCTGCCCAATCGGCATCTGAGTATCCAATAATATCTAAACTTGTCCCCATAGGATACCAAATTCCGAAATTTATGGTTCCTTTAATGTATCGGATGATCCGTTTCACCGCTTTCAGGTGAACCTCCTTTGGTGCAGATTGATATCTCGCGCAGATCCCAACACCAAAAGATATATCCGGGCGACTAGCCGTGAGGTAAAGTAGACTTCCAATCATACTCCGATAAAGTTTCTCGTCTACATTCTCACTAAAAGATTCAGTTCCTAATCCTTTATTGCTATTTCCCATTGGAGTTGGAAAATCTTTACAATTTTCTAGATCAAACTTTTTGACCAACTCCAAAGCATACTTGGATTGACACAAATGGATGCCTTCGTCACTCTGTTTCACTTGCAATCCAAGGAAATAAGTCAATTCGCCCATCATTGACATCTCAAATTCGCTTTCCATGGTTTCAGCGAATTTAGAAGCATCATTATCCTTTGTTGCTCCAAAAACAATGTCATCGACATAGATTTGTGCAACAATGAAGTTATTTTGATAATGCTTCACAAAGAGAGTCCTGTCAGCTCCCCCTCGAGTATAGCCCTTATCCAATAGGTGCTTTGTTAGCCTTTCGTACCATACTCGCGGTGCTTGTTTTAAACCGTAAAGAGCCTTTTTCAAACGAAAAACATGGTTAGGTAGTTTACAGTCTACAAAACCTTTCGGTTGAGCCACATAAACTTCCTCATTTAAAAACCCATTTAAAAACGCGCTTTTAACGTCCATTTGAAATAATTTTATTTTAAAATGACAAGCTATCGCGAATAAGATACGAATGGACTCGAGTCTAGCTACAGGGGCGAAAGTTTCATCAAAGTCTATACCTTCTACTTGAGAGTAGCCTTGAGCAACTAAACGTGCTTTGTTCCTGATGATGGTACCATCTTCATTTTTCTTATTCTTGAAAATCCATTTGGTACCTATCACATTGTGTTACTTTGGAGGCTTTGTTAATTCCCAGACTTTGTTTCGCTCAAACTGATGGAGCGCTTCCTGCATTGCTTTAATCCAGTAGTCATCCTGAAGAGCTTCATCGATGTTCTTTGGTTCGATCAAGGAAACGTAGCAAGCGAATCCGCAAACCAACTGTCTCCGAGTTTTGACTCCTTCTTGTGGGTCTCCAATGATGTTTGATTCAGGATGATCCTTGGAGATTCGTAACGTTTGTTGTAACGGAGTACTCGGAGGTACATGAGATGATTCCTGCATATCAGATAAACTTGAAGAACCATTAGATGCATCATTAATATTGGAAGTATTATCATGAGAAGATGCACTTACAGGAGTATCATCATCAAGAGAGATATCGAGGGTAGATTTTTCAGATGCAAAGTGAAAAGCTTCATCTACTTTAACATTTATAGATTTTACAATCGTTTTAGATTCCATGTTAAATACCCGATATGCTCTGCTATTTGTAGAATAACCCAAAAAGATCCATTCGTCACTTCGAGAATCGAACTTACCAAGATTTTTGCGATCACGCAAAATAAAACATCGACTCCCAAAGATACGAAAGTATTTGATATCCGGTTTTCTACTAAACCACAGCTCATATGGTGTATTTAAAGTTCCTGGGCGCAAATACACTCGATTAATGACATAGATAGCGGTGTTCACAGCTTCAGCCCAAAAATGTAGCGGTAAATTCCGGCTATGAAGCATCACACGCGCCATCTCTTGAACAACCCTGTTTTTGCGCTCAACAACACCATTATGCTGAGGTGTATAGGGTGCTGAGAATTCATGTTTTATGCCGTTGGAAGTGCAAAAATCAATGAATTTAGAATTAATGAATTCTCCACCTCTATCACTTCTAACACGAATGATCTTTTCATTCTTTTCAATCATAATACGATGGCAAATCTCATGAAAAGAATCAAACGTATCAGCTTTCTCTTTTAAAAATGCTACCCAGGAAAACCTAGAGAAATCATCAACCAATAAGAAAATATACCATTTACCTCCCAAAGATGGTTGACGGGTTGGTCCAAAGAAAGAAAAATAGTCTACATAAACTACACAACATTTAATCGTAGGAAGATTAAAGGCAAGGAAAGATTTCACCTTTGCATACCCAAACCTTTGAGTTTTAGAGTATGTTGGCAAAGGTTGAGAAATTTTCCTTGATAAAGACGTCTTGTATGATTGATCTTTTTCTTTTGTCATCGTCTTGCTTGAAGTACTACCAATGTTCTTTTCTTTTGAAAAGTCCTTCTTTGATTTCCGGGGAGTGAACTCATTGGTAGCAGTTGCAAGATGTGATTGATTTGATATTTGAGCTCCAATCTTGCAATTTCTTTCAATGTGCCCTTCAACATTACAACGAAAACATACCTTAGTGCTTGACGATTCCGAAGAGGGTGAAGTAGGCTTGTTGTCGTTGCTTGTCGTGAATTCCGGTGTCGGAGGAGGAGATACCGACTGAGGCACAAAAACTGTCCCAACCGAACTAAAGTTGTTTTCAGTTCGATTGTATCCGAGGCCGAACTTGTTTGTTTGACCGAGACCAAGAAGCTTATCCAACTTACTCCTTCCTGATGAAAATCGCTGTAAGTCATCCTTGAGTTGGAGAATGGTCTCTGTCATTTCCAATTTTTCCTGTCGAGCCTCGCCGTTGAGCTTTAAGAAGTAATTCGCTTTGTTCACCATATCTATATAATTCTTCTCGAATTGCTCATTGGACTCTTGAAGGGAAACATTTGCTTTTATCAGATTATCCCTTTCCACTTCAAGATCGGTCGAGAGAGAAGTTACCCTTTTTACTTCTTCTTCGAGATCCTGTAATCTCCCTCTCAACCCCTTGTTTTGTTTAGCCAGTTTCTTTGAATCCCTCAAAAGTCTGTGGTAGGCTAAAACAAAATCTTCACCTTCAGAGTTACTTGATTCATCATCCGTTGCAGTTTTTTCAGCCCGGGAGGAGTTGGACAATGAATCTGAAGTACTTGCCATTAAGCACATGAAGGGTGAAGATATGGACGCGTGGAATACCGTTGCGCTTTCTTCTTCATCACTTGAGGATGACTCATTTGACGTTGAGTTGTCATCCCATGTGACGACTTGCATCGCTTTCTTCTTCGACGGATTCTTAGTTGGACACTCCGTTAAGATATGGCCGTATCCTCGGCACTTGAAGCATTGGACTTGTCCCTCTGAACTTTTCTTATCCTTTGAAAAGTTCTCTTGCTTTCTTGACTTGTAACTTGAAGTACCCTTGCCTTTCTTCGACTTTCCGAAGGATGGAGTTTTGCTTGAATTACCCCTTCGAAAGTTGCGGCGAAACTTCCTTGTCAAGAGAGCGAGCTGCTTCTCAAATTCCTCCATAGATAGGTTCTCGTCATCGTCTGAGGAGGATGAATCCGTGTCTTCTTCCTTTGTTGTTTTCAAAGCATAACCTGAAGACTTAGAAGAGGATGCCTTTCTCGAAAAATAGTTAGTAGTAAATGTCATTTCATAAGTTTGTAATGAACCAACTAGTTCTTCTACACGCATTTCGTCCGGGTGTTTAATAGTTTCAATGGCTGTAACCTTTGGGCGAAATCGTTCAGGAAGAGTTCTTAAGATCTTTCTTACAACCTTAAATTATGGAATCTTCTCTCCCAGGTTAGCACATGAGTTTACGATGTCTTGCAATCGTGTATAGTAGTCCGTGAAAGATTTATTTTCTGCCATGAAAATAGAGTCAAATCTGCTCGTAAGCATTTGCAGCTTTTGAATCTTCACGAGGTTAGTTCCCTCATGTGTAACCTGAAGAACATCCCAGATTTCTTTCGCAGTCTCACATGCCGAGACGCGAGAGAATTCAGTTTGAGATAAGGCATTAAAATAGCATTAATTCCCTTGCCATTGTAAGAAGATGAATCTAACTCTTCCTTGGTCCACTTCGACCTAGGTTTGATGGTGCGAACATCAGCAATAATTTCAGTTGGATTAGACCATCCTAATTCAATTGATTGCCACACCCGTTCGTCATGGAACTTAAAAAGGCTTTCATCCGTACTCTCCAGTACGCATAATTTGTTCCATCAAAGAATGGGGGTCTGTTGATGTTTCCACCTTCAACCATTGTTTACAACCCTATTCCTTCTCTGATACCACTTGTTGGGTTATATGTAATAATGGATCTAAATAGGGGAAAAAACACCTAGAGGGGGGTGAATAGGTGTAAACAATAAACACTCAAAAAATCATTGCGCAATAAAAACCCAATGCGGAAATATAAATGAACACGCAAGATTTTTACGTGGAAAACTCCAAACCGGAGTAAAAAACCACGGGACCGATAACACGGTGAAATCCACTAGAATTAAACACGTACAAGGTGATATACCGTACTCACAGACGACTCAACCTTTTCCATACGCTCCTAGTTGATCTTCTCCGCTCGCTCCGCAACGCGTCTCGAATCCACGATCTGCGTCCAACGCCGAATCCACGGCGTCCAACGTCGAGTCCACGACGTCTGACCGAATCCACGGTCTTCACCCAGTAGCACGCTTCGAATCCACGAACGTACCTCGCTCCGAATCCACGAGAGCGGTTGCACCTTGAATCCACAAGGCCACGCGAGTCCACGCGCCGATTTTGGGGTAAATCGTTGTTTGTTTGGGTGGTGATGATCCGCCGAATACTTAGATCAAAGATAGATAGGAAATACCATCTAAGTATTCATTAGTTTGATTCAACTCAAGATGTGAGTATGAAAACCTAGAATCAAACCAATCAATATAGATGAAGAAACATAGGGTAATATCTAATGATTTCCTTTCTTCTCTATATGTGGATCTTAGGCCGTATAAAAGATATTTGATTATGACGGCTTATGCGGCTTATCTGGATTAACCCTAGAAAAAGAATCATAGGGTCTATTTATAGGTTAGAAACCCTAGGAAGAAGATAAGGATCAAAAACTGTCGTTTCTGGAAATTTTTACGACGGCGATCCGGATCGGATTAGCTGTGATCCGGATCGTCGTAACGAGTCAGGCAATTCCAGAAAAACGAAGGTTCAGGATCCGGATCGAAGTGCTTGATCCGGATCGTTCATACAGTTCACCAAACATCAACGTTCGGGATCCGGATTGCGAAGCCTGATCCGGATCGTTCAAGAAAAATGGTAAACTCAATGTTCGGGATCCGGATCAAGGGAAGCTACGATCCGGATTGAACTGGTGTATGAACGAACCACCTTCGGGATCCGGATTGAACAATCTGATCCGGATCCTGAACAAGTCTCATGTTCAGTTCTTGATTTTTATGCAATAAGAAATTCTTCCAAGTGTTTCTACACTACAAGAAGTATTCGGATCACCAAAAATATTTAGTTAAACTTACCTGATCCTTTTGAATTCTTCTTTCTTGAGATTGAGGTATATGATCCAAACTTCATTCATCTTCAATCTTCAAGACTTAACACTTTCACGAAATGCGCCAAAACAAAATCCTTAACTAGCTCCTATTATATGTGACGCCCAACTTTTTCAGGGGGTCACCCATCCTAGAACTACTCTAGCTCTAGCACGCTTAACTCTCATGTTCCTCTTGGATCTTGCTACCATCCAAAATGCTATAGCCGGGTTAGAGATTTAGTCCTATTATATCATTTATATAGAGGACTAATCCAAATTCCGGGGGTGTCACATTCTTCCCCCCTTTAAGCCCTGACGTCCACGTCAGGCTCAAGCACACTCACAAGCACCAGGCGATGTGAGACTTGTCTCGCTAGCCTTAGCCGACCTTGTGAGGAGCTGCACTCCACTCACAACAGTCATTAGCCGGGGAGCCTCGCTCTACCCGCTATATAACCCTTCGGCTGGTGAATGGCTCTGATACCAACTGTGACGCCCCACTTCCCAGGGGGTCACCCATCCTAGAACTACTCTAGCTCTAGCACGCTTAACTCTCATGTTCCTCTTGGATCTTGCTACCATCCAAAATGCTATAGCCGGGTTAGAGATTTAGTCCTATTATATCATTTATATAGAGGACTAATCCAAATTCCGGGGGTGTCACAATCAACTAGGAGCGTATGAAAAAGGTTGAGTCGTAGGTTTACGGTAAATCACCTTGTACGTGTTTTAATTCTAGTAGATTTCGCCGCGTTATCGGTTCCGTGGTTTTTTACTCCTGTGACGGAGTTTTCCACGTAAATCTTGCGTACTTTATTTATTTTCCGCATTGGATTATTTTTACACAACGATTTGGTGTGTTTATTGTTTACACCTATTCACCCCCCCTCTAGGTGGTTTTTCCCCTATTCAGATCCATATATCCCATAACCCACACAAGATGGGTTCCGGTACTCAATAAAAATTCTAGAAAATCCTGTGTTGGGTTTGAGGAACTCAAAGTGGGGTTTCGGTACTCAATATAAAAACTGATTTTTCCAAGATAAATTTTATCAAAAACAAACCATGTACCGGAATCCAAACATAAAATAAGTTGTGAGTTAAAAACCAAGTTCCCAAAACCACGTCAAAACCGGGTTTCAATAAATTCCTGATTCCAAAGATTGTAAATGTACTTAAATCACCATTGTGACGCCCCACTTCCCAGGGGGTCACCCATCCTAGAACTACTCTAGCTCTAGCACGCTTAACTCTCATGTTCCTCTTGGATCTTGCTACCATCCAAAATGCTATAGCCGGGTTAGAGATTTAGTCCTATTATATCATTTATATAGAGGACTAATCCAAATTCCGGGGGTGTTACATTCTTCCCCCCTTTAAGCCCTGACGTCCACGTCAGGCTCAAGCACACTCACAAGCACCAGGCGATGTGAGACTCGTCTCGCTAGCCTTAGCCGACCTTGTGAGGAGCTGCACTCCACTCACAACGGTCATTAGCCGGGGAGCCTCGCTCTACCCGCTATATAACCCTGGCTCAGCCGAGACTCATCTCACATTTCCGGCTGGTGAATGGCTCCGATACCAACTTAATCTGTCACGCCCCGGGTGTAAACCAGAACCCGGGCCCGTCTACAGATCCGCCGTATACACAGAATTTCCCGTGTATACGAAGCGCTGGTAACCTGCTCAAGTATGGATGATATAATAAAAGAGCATAAACAGAGCTAAACAGTAACTAATACATCTCAGATAAAGCAGAAAAGCAAAGTGCAGAAAGTAACTCTCAATAATACATATGTCTCTCCCAGCTCACTAATCAAATACAACCAGCTGGCCGAAGCCAGACCCAAAAAGAAATGAATAGTAGAGTATCTGAGAGTATCGGGGTACATCTAATAATAGAACTGGTGCCTGGGTGGACCGCTATCTAGTCCGCGATTCTCTTACCTCGGTCCGCAGTGGAGGGTCCTGCAACAGCCGCAGACGACTCTGCAAAACAAAGGGGAATAGAAGAAGAAAAGCAGTGGGGAGTGAGAACTACTATAAAACAGTAGCCTCCTCCTAGTGGGTAGACCTCAACACAAATGTGCCCACTAGGACTATAAGAGGCAGAAAAGATGAACAGAGGTGGTAAGCTGTAATTAAAACTGCTGATGATGAATAGAGCTACCACTACATGCCTCTAATGAGCTAACTGATAGATTAGCTATATGTATGCATCAGAATGTCAACGCCTGCCTGTCTAGACCCAATCGATACACCAGTAAGCACTGGTACTGCCTGCTCTGCCTGCCAAATCGGGTATGCCAGCCTACGCATAACACCGATAGGAAAAGGGAGTCTCGAAGACTCGAAGCCTGTAAAAACGCACACTCCGGAGTGGCACTCGAGGGGAGCGACCCACACGAGTATAATGCCTGGGTAACAAGTACCAAATCAGCAGGACTGGATCATGACTCTGATCACGGTGGAAAACCCATCCACTAAAAGAAATCCAAATCCTCTATCCCAATCTGATGCAATAACTACTGTCCGGTCAACCGCCAAAGATCCGCGGTTGCCGCAATGCCCGGCCCTCACAGCCTGCCTGTCCCAAAGCCCACAACTGTCTGACTACACTATCCCAGTCCCTGCTCGAACCCGAGCGCACTATCCCCCGAATATAAATAAAAGAAGAGAAAAGCATGGTTTCTCCTAAGTCAATTCCAGCATGATAGTGTAGCAGAAAAAGGTGGCCTAACTAGATGTCCATTTAAGCATGCAAAGTCCTTTATATAAAACAGGGTTTAAATATTATTATCCTTCCCAATAGAGAGGTATGCCACTAGTTAAACTTTCATTTGCTAAGTTATCTCATATCCATTTATCACATAAGCATAAGAGGTCCCAAAGTGTACGAGTAAGATAGTCCTTTATAGCAAAACTCCCCCCCCCCGTGAGGTTTAAACGACATATTAATATAAGAATCATCCATTCATTAATACTTAGTCCATTTTAAGATGTAGCCCAAGCAATAAGTCCAATTCTCAACCAAGATGCCATTTTAACTTATTCCGGTTCATTTAGCAACATAACAGTGAAGCACTCCAATAGGCCTAGTGGGGACATCATAAGTAGGAGGTAAACAACGGTACCCACCTCGAGCGCTAAATCCGGTCCTCAAAGGCTAAGTCCGCGCTCGCTCCGGAAAAACCCCGCAACACTGTGCCAAAGATCCCAAAGAACACACACAAATTACAATTCAAGTTTAACCCAAAATCTGTCTCCCAAATTCAGATTTACTGTTCAGCCATTTTTACCTGTGACACGTGCCCACAAAATTCCCAGAAAATATACACTGCGATCTACGCGACGATCCGGTCGAAACAAGTACCTGCACGTTTTCCCACGATTTTTTTGTGCTGAGAACGAAAATCGACAAGAGGACCACCTCAAACAATACATTCATCCCAAAACAGCGATATAAAATTCTGTAACAAGGGATTCCTCACCTTCAGGGAAATTCCACAAAAATCCACGAAAATTCCAGGAGATTCCTCGTGACGCGTAGATGCAAATCCCCTTTTGAGTCGCCCTGTTTCGATGCTCGAGCGCGAAGTTATCACCAAAACGAGATGGTGCTGTCCCAAAACTCCGCGACGGAAAAGGGTCAGAAAGAAGCCACAGAATCACCATCAAAACCTCTGAATCAAGAGAAACTCATAAAAGAGGAAGTGAAGCCCTACCTGTCAAGAATCCGACGGCGCAAAAATCGTAAAAACAGGATGTCGGGGTGAGCCGGGGGAGCTAGAACACCGAAATGCGACGAATCTGGTAGCCGTAGAACGATCGTCGCGTCGCGCCGGATAAATGCAAACCTTGGGATCCGAGCCTTCAAAATTCTTGAGATTACTACAGTGGATGGAGGATTGGGAGAGGAAGAAATGTCTAAGAGGGGGCTCGGAGTGGTTCCAACCAGGAAGAGAGAAATCGGGCTTCCAATGCCCTAAAAGAATTAAGAAGGAGAAAAACAACCCGCGTTATTGGATTCGGGCCACGTTTGGGCCCGGATCCGCCAGAGCGGGTCGGACGCGTCCCGTCCGACCGGGCGGAACCAACCAGCACGCGACGCGCGTCCCCACAGGGGATCGGCGCGCATCCCGCACAGCGAACAGCCGTGCGGGGCGCGCCAGCGGCCGACGCGCGTCCCGACCGCGCGGTCAGCCCCGCAGTCGCTCGCCAATGGCGAGGCGACGCGCGTCCCACGCACTGTGCGGTCAGGCGCGGGGGCAGGCGCCGCCTGACCGGCCGCAGGCGTTGTCCCCTGCGCCGAGTCCCATGAGCCCGCCAGTAGCCATGCGCCACGTGTCGGTGCGCCGGGTCCGTGCACCCCGCCGAGCCGTTCCATGCACCGGGCGCCGCGGGCCGGCCAATGAGGGCCCGCCACGTGGCATCCGGCGGTCCACGGCCTTCCCCCATGCACCAGGAGACACTAGAAACTTCCGGGAGTCCGTTTTTGGGCATCCGGACTCCAAATCCGGCAAATAAATAGCCGTTTTCAAGCGTTTTTCCGCGCTGAATCCAAATACGCCATCCGTTTGGCCTAGAAACTTTTCTAAAATTCGGCAAACCCCGCCGAAGGCCAAACTAACAATAAACACTGCCACGGACCCACCTGTGCTGTCCCTTTGACACACTGTGGATCAAACACCATCATTAGGTGTTTCACACTTGGATTCACGGGAAAACAGTGCATGGAAACCTGGATCATCACAACCATGAATACTATAAATCATATATGAGTGTCAACTTGAGCTCTTGTTGAATCATCTCAAGTCTTCGATTGTTGATTGATAATTTGATCACTTCAAGACTCCGACTCAACTCACGAAATATGCCAACAAAAAGTCGTAACACCTCACAACCAACAATCAAGTCCAACCTGTCCCAAACTCAAAGTCTTGACTACACTATCCCAAACCCCTGCTCGAACCCGAGCAACATGAATCACCTGACTAACGAATAAGGAGAAAAGAAGCAAACATGGTTTCTCCTAAGTCAAGTTCTAACATGATAGTGTAGCAGTAAAAGATGGCCTATCTAGATGTCCATACAAGCATGCACTTGTCCTCAAGAAAGATAAAAAGGGAGCAAATCACATACTAACTCCACAAGGGTATAACCAACATGCCAAATCACTAATCAACTACACCTATCCATAATCCATGATTCGTAAGAAATCATGTGACACCCCCAGAATTTGGATTAGTCCTATATATAAATGATATAATAGGACTAAATCTCTTAACCCGGCTATAGCATTTTGGATGGTAGCAAGATCCAAGAGGTTGTGAGAGTTAAGCGTGCTAGAGCTAGAGTAGTTCTAGGATGGGTGACCCCCTAGGAAGTGGGGCGTCACAGTTGGTATCATAGTCATTCACCAGCCGGAAATGTGAGATGAGTCTCGGCTGAGCTAGGGTTATATAGCGGGTAGAGCGAGGCTCCCCGGCTAATGACCGTTGTGAGTGGAGTGCAGCTCCTCACAAGGTCCGCTAAGGCTAGCGAGACGAGTCTCACATCGCCTGGTGCTTGTGAGTGTGCTTGAGCCTGACGTGGACGTCAGGGCTTAAAGGGGGAAAGAATGTGACACCCCCAGAATTTGGATTAGTCATATATATAAATGATATAATAGGACTAAATCTCTTGACCCGGCTATAGCATTTTGGATGGTAGCAAGATCCAAGAGGTTATGAGAGTTAAGCGTGCTAGAGCTAGAGTAGTTCTAGGATGGGTGGCCCCCTGGGAAGTGGGGCGTCACAAATCATCTCAGGTGATATTCGCACATAGATACATAATCCTGCCCCATCGCATAATCAAATCTCGTAAAAACTATGTGCTAACATGGCATGCTAATAATCACATAGGGTACCATTCCCTTAGGTAAGCTTTCACTAATCATCAACATGGATATCCACTATTGCAATTGTCATAAGACATAACACGAATATAAATCTTGCAATTCCTTTTACAATTACCATTACTAAGCTTACCCCTCAATCACATATATTGTACCCTAAACATGCATGCATTCTAACATATTGTCACGCCCCGAGTTCAAAAACCAGTGTATAATTTTTTTTTTTTTTTTTTTTTTTTTTTTTTTTTTTTTTTTTTTTTTTTTTAAATCAGAGTTGCAAAAACAGCCAGGGCAATAACAGACCGCCACATATATAGAAGAGTCCCAATCCCCTTTGGAATTGAGCCTTTTCTATATATGCACGGCTACCTTGGCAACAACATCAGAGTACTAACTACGTACAACTACATGCAAAAGTTATAATTAACTTTACAATTATTTACATCTGAATTACAACTCTTTCCTTTAACATCAAATAATACATGAACTTTCGGCTGTCCAGGGTCAACATCTAACACGGAATCTCACCAACACGTCCCGACATCCCAGCACCCGCTCGGCCTGAAAAACAGTCACCCGAGGGTGTGAGATCTGTTACGCCCGTTTTGCAAACTCTGATGTATTCAAAAAAAAAAAATTTCAGACCTGATTTTTAAACTCGGGGCGTGACACAGATAGAATTACAGAACCGTCCACCAGTTTTGGAGACGAAATAACCCACCTGAATCGCTTTCTGTAGGCAAAGCTGAAGCCGGTGAAGTGCGCAGTCACTCACTAACAAAATTCGCTGAAACTGCACCCTCAGCACTCAGTCGCACAAGCCTCTGCTCCAACTAACATCACAATCACAAAACACTAATCAATACCCCACACATACCAAACAGCGTTTGCTGTTTTTACAAAACAGCGTTTGCTGTTTTTACAAAACAGCGTTTGCTGTTTTTACAAAACAGCGTTTGCTGTTTTTACAAAACTGCAAAGAAAAGGGGCCTTTTCACCTACGTGCAGTCCCCCGAAAAATCCAAAAAAGTCACGGTTGCGATCCTCGTGACGAGTAGATCCAAATCGAGTATTTATACATCTCGTTCTGACACCTGTAGGCCAAGATACACCCAAATCAATGTGGTAAGTCAAACTACCCCACGAACACAAGTCTGCAGAAAAACAGCCGCGAAGAAGCATAATTATCACCTACGAAAAGTCCTCCAAAAATTCCAATAAAAATACAAGCGCGTTCCTCTCGAAGCGTAGATACCAATCGAGTCCTCATACACCCCGATCCGATGCCCGTAGGCCGAAAAATCCCAACATTACTCCACCGCTGTCCCATACCTCGCAGCAGTACAAAGAGTCACAAAAACACCTCGGGAACACCACCAAAAACTCGAAACAGAGCAAAGTGCTCAACATAAAAATCGAAGGCGTACCTCTCGTGAACGCGCTTCCATGAAAATCGGCTCAAAATTCCATCCGAGTAGCTCAGGGGGCCTCGCGCACTGAAAAGCAACGGTAGAAGCCAAAAACGATGGAGCGTCGAAGTGCGCCGCGTTGCAGAAAACGCCGATGCTGCGGCCTCCAAAAATATCCAAGATCCATCAAAAGGGTGGAGGAGGAGATGGTGAAGTTCTCTGCTGAAGGGAGACTCCCGGAACTGCCAAAAATCCCGCACACATGGCCCCCAATGCCTATTTATAGGCTGAAATCCGGACGAAAAATACACATTGGCCCAATCCAGCCGTTCCTCCAGCGCCCGGATTCGCCTGATTGCGTCACGTCACCCCCGAACAGGCAACAGTCGAATCCACGCCTCACGCCGCGCCGCATGGCCCGCGCGGGCGCTGACGCGTGGCGCGCCCACGCTCGGGAACCGCGCGTCAACGCGTCGGTCGCCGCGCCAACATGCGCGGCTGCCGCGCCGCCCGCGCCCTGTTGCCCACGCATCCCGAGGCGCCCTCTCCCGACACCATGGACTGCGCCTAATGTGCCAGCCACTCCTCTGCTGCCACGCGTCCAACGCGAACCACTCGAAAGACGCCACGTGGCACACATCGCGCGCCTGCCCACGCGCCTGCCCACGCCTGCGCGCTGCCCGCGCCTGCTCCCGTGGGCCGGGCCCACTGCGCCGCGACTCCCGCTCCGCCACGTGGCGTACGGCACCAACAGGAAGCCACCACGTGGAACTCTCCTCGGTCCACGGGTCCACCGTGCACCCGAAAGCACTAGAAATCTTTCGGGTGTCCGTTTTTGGGCGCCCGGACTCAGAAAAATACAACCAAGTAGTCGATTTCCATCGTTTTCGCGCGCTAAGTCCAAATCCGATGTCCGTTTTGCCCCATTCCACTTCTGAAATTTGTCGAAGGCATCCAAATAAGTAATCTTAATCCAAATTTCGTGCTAAGTCTAATTCTTGGGTCCAATTTGCGCACAAACACCTCCAACACACAGCATAGGCCTGCAGAAGTCGCTGAACACACCGCAAAAGCTCAGTGGAGATCCGGGTCACCACACTTCGGTTATCTCTTTCTTCTTTTTCATGGCTTCTCGCGCCGCTCCATTGCTGTCTAATCCCAGTGTCGATTTTCGGCTCCTTCGTCCATTGGCGGAGAATCCACTGGGTTTTCTTCATGGACCTTCTTTCGTGGAAAAACTTGTCACATCCCGAGACCACCAATTTGGACAGTTCGGGCATGCCAACTGACCCGCCAATCGGACATGACCTCTCTATACCCGATAGGAACGGTTACATCTATATCAACACAACTTCGTGTAAGCGGAAGAGTAACAATCGGAGTATGAAACTAGCAACTAAAAATTTTCATTCATCAAACAAATAGTTTAATAAACATGAAAGTAAATACATGAGTGAAACTTTAAATATAAGGAAAGTTACATCTTTTATTCAACAAGCTTTGAACCAAATTAAACATTTACATTATTTTTCTCTCACATACAAGTTCACTCAAAATAAACCAAAAAGGTGCTGGCGACTCTAGACTACTAGATCGCTAAGCTGTTGGGCTCTTGCCCCTGTCGTACGTCTCGCCCGATGTACCTGGTCATGTAAAATGGTCACCTAAGAATGTGAGAACTACTAAAAATTTCTAATAGTTTCAACCACCGAGAGAGAATGTTCTACACCATTTGGTTCAATGGAAACAATATAATAGATAATAAAATGACAAGGTAACTGTAAATGCTAATAAGAATACTTATGAAGTAAGCTACTATTGCCATGACACGACCACTATGCCGCTACCAAAGGTTCAACACTAGTCCAGCCACTCGGCCACTTTACTCATTCTTTTTATTTTGCTTTAGTTCAGGTTACTTATCCCTTTGGAAGATCTCGTCCAACGGACCCGTGCCCAGTAGTCGTGCTATCATAAGACGCGATGATCCAAAGGCGCCAATAGCACCCGAGTGCTATGTCAACCAATCGGAAGTATCTCGTCGACAACGGGCCATGCCCAGGGAGGTGGCTATCACTCTCATACTCCCGCACGAGTTCCAACATCTGATGGTGTCATTTCCTTTTCTTTTCCATTCACTTAAGTTTTTAGTTTTTTTTTGCTCTTTCATCTTTACCCTTTTATTCATTTATCCTTTACCTTGGATTCTTGACTAAAGGAAAACTAGAAAGTCTCTTAGACTATCAATTTGGATTGAAGTTAAGTATTAGTTCATTTTGCACATTCACCCTAAGACAAAAGCTCTAGGGTTGATATTGTTATACTCATTAACCTCAACCAATACACATGATCCTTAGGCACCGTTTGGTTCGAATTTAAATTTAATAGGTATAAATTTTTTTATACCTAGGATAACTTGTAATTCCGGAATAATCAAGTATAAAAGTTAAATTGGGTTTGGTTGAAAAGTTGGTATTGTCTGGAATAGTTAAAATTGTGTTTGGTTAAAATTATAAAATAGTAGAGAATAGTTGAAAAAGAATATATAATTTTTATTAAAATGTCAACTTTGCCCTTATCTTTTTTATAGAAAAATTAATTTAAATATTATATTAAATTTGAAGTAATTTAATTATAAATAATAAATTATGTCTTACCTAAAGAAAATAATATTTTATATTTTATAGTATATTTTAGTAAATGTAAAAATTAAGTTTAGATAGCTACAAGTTGGAAGTTAAGCTGCAAATATAAAAAATCAGAGTTCACATGGCAGCAGGTTAGAACTAAAGCTAAATCAATGAAAAAATTATTTAGCCGCATAGTGTAAATCAATGAAAAAAATATTTACATAGCCCCTCGTGGATAAGCCCTATTCCGAGAGGGGGGAGGAATAGAGCTTAAAGGGTTACCCTAGGATAACCCGTTAAGTAAGGATAATTTTAAATTTTTATACCTTGGCTTTTTCACCTCTTGGCAAGAATTGTGGAATAAAAGAGATTATTCCGCCTTTATCCCACAACCAAACAAGTTCTTAGAAATTTAACTCTATGTTAAATACTCTATAATACAATCTTAAATTAACCCCTAAAAATTCTATTAAATTTCTATTAAATTTTTAGTAAATAGAATTATAAAATAAGTAAAAAAATTCTAACCCTGAGGAGGTTAGAGCCTAGAGTGTACAAATTTGCACCTATTGCTTAAGGAAAATGCTACTTGTACACCCCATTTGGGGGTGTACATCGCACACCCCACCCATCCAATGGGTGGGGTGTGGTGAGGGGTCACTTCACAATTTGTGAAGTGACCCCCCCACCCTTAGATGGGTGGGTGTAAGATGTACACCCCCTTTGGGGATGTACATGTAGCGTTTGCTCATTGCTTAATAACTGAATACACCGTACAACGACCACCGCAAGGAACTCTTTTGAAAACTTTCACTATAAAAACACAATTGACTTTTACTTGTTTATTTTTTACTAATATTCAAAATTTTTAAATTTATTTTAAAATTATCAAAATATTTTTTAACCTCAATTTCCAATACTAAATTCTAGAAGTTTGAAAATATTTAATTTTTTAAAAAAATTAGTAAA
This sequence comes from Tillandsia leiboldiana, assembly GCA_029204045.2. Lineage (NCBI taxonomy): Eukaryota > Viridiplantae > Streptophyta > Magnoliopsida > Poales > Bromeliaceae > Tillandsia > Tillandsia leiboldiana. Next base: position 41,720,429 of record CM055065.1, read on the forward strand.
AATACTCCATCAATCAAAAATATATTAAATATTTTTAAGTGCTGAAAAAAAAAACAAGATATGTACATTGAGGGAGGTGGGCTATTAGAATTTGGATTAAACCGGAATAAAATAAAAAAAATTAAAAATTTAATATGTGCGGGAGTATTTTTGAAACTAATCTTTATGATAATTTTTATTATAAAAATGAATTTATAAAAATAAGCTCGAGTGAGAAATTACTATAAAAAATTATTTTGTTTGTTTCTAAGTAATATTGTATTTTGTTATGATATATATTGCGATGAGAAAGTATGACAAAAATATTACATTTCGTTATGATATATATTGCGATAAGTCGGTTATGATATTTTTTTATTCCAACTATATTTTTTATAAATAATTTTAATTATGTACCACTTGTTTTTAAAAATAGTAAACCGTTCAGAATAAATCTTTTAGAAGCGGTGAATAATTCACCCTATTCATATTTTTATGAATTTTTTTAAAGACGGTAAATGATTTACGCGTATACTTAAGACTATATTTTAAAAAAAAAATTATAGAAAATTATTTTTAGAATTATAAAATATAATAAGATTATTTATAAAAAAAATTTGTTTGTGATTCTGTACAGAATGAAAATATATATTTTTTTAAAAAAAATATTATTTATATATTTTAAATAAAAATATATATTTTAATTTTGTTTTTATTTTAGAAAGAAGTGTAATGAATTTTAGTGGTCTCTTTTAATGCAAGTAGTGCAGAAGCCTGGGTGGAGTCTTAACAGTTTTGAAGTCCAGAGCGTTTAAATTTGACACGTTTCTAGCTGTCACTGGTCAGAATAGTTACCGGGGATCTGGGCGGCGGGATCCGCGGGGAATGGGTGAGGCTTGCGGGCAGCAGCAGCAGAGTACGTGAGGGGAAAATGCTATGTGTACACCCCTTTCGGGGTGTACATCATACACCCCACCCATCTAAGGGTGGGGGTGTGATGATGGGTCACTCGATGTGACCCGTAAAAAATATCGGCACCATTAAAATGGTGGAGGTGTATAATGTACACCCCTTCGGGGTGTACATGTAGCATTGCTCGTACGTGAGGTACTCTTAAAAAAAAAATAAAAAAATTAAATCGGACGACCGTGGAGTGCGGAAAGGGCCAGCTGGATCCAACCAAGCAAAATGGCCCACCAATATTATCGCAACTACAATGTTCTTCACGTAACCCCAAAAAAATTGGAAAAAAAAAACACGCAATGATACACACGCTGAGGGGGTCTTTGGTTGCACCAAAAAAAAAAAAAAAAAATTATTTGGATGAAAAGAAAATTCGATAAAAAAAATATTTTATATTTTATAGTATTTAATTTGTAAAGAAAAAAAATAATTTTTTATCGATATTTATTTGGTTGAAAGAAAAAAGAATTATATTTGTTTGATTCGGTTTAAAAAAATAAATAAATAACGTTTTTCAAATTTTGAATTTCGTTTTTTGTCAACTTTGGGTGGAAAACGAAAACACACTAATTTTTTTAAATTCGTAAAAAAAAAAAAATAAAAATAAATAAATAAATAAATAAAAATTACTACTAAACAAACACTCGAAAAATAATTTTTCAAATTAAAAATTAATTTTTACTGTATTTTACGGAAAACTAAACAAATCCTAAAAGTGGTATAAATTTTCTCAACTTTTGATCTTTATTTTATCAATTTTTTAAGAATAATTTTAAAAACTTTATAAATTTTAAAATAAAAGAATATTAATCATAAACTTCCATAATGTACAACTAACATTCTTCTATAAAAACAAAAAATAATAATATTACTCGTACACCCAAAATATATAGATGTATATTTTATAACCATTTTATTCAAAAATTATTAATTATTTACTTATCATGTAATTTTTTTTATTTTTTATTAAAAGTTATTTAGATTTTTATTAATTCTATAATGAAGTTGAAAATTTTATATCTTTTTAGGATGTACCACTAGAATTTTTTTAAAAAGAAATACTCCTATTTAAATCTCATTTAGTATTGAGTACCATCTAATATTAATACATAAAATAGAATTAGAGCGAAAGTATATATATATATATATATATATTCAGTAGGATTATAAAAAAAAAAATTATAAAATATTCATTGTGATATGCAAAATACTATATTACGCACAAAAATAATTAAAATAAATTTTTATCATATTTTTTTAAGTATTTTTTAGTGCAGTAATATTGTTGTAATTCCAAACAAAGCAACACTATTTAGAAGCACAGGTGAGTTTTTCATTTATTTTTATTTTATCTTAATTCAAAGGCTTATTTGATTCGAGTAATATTTCGATATTTTTTTATATTTTTTATTAAATAAATATTTAAATTATTATTATTCAACACAACTGGATAATTGTCAAAGATATATTATTGTTGATTTCTAAATGGCAAGAATAATGTATCAATTAGATGGTATTCTCATTTCTATACTTATAAGAATCATTGATAAACCATTAATATATAAAAGTATATTATGGGTTGTTTGGTTTCTAAGAAAAATATGGAAATTATTTTTTTTCAAATTTTCGGCCGTTTGGTTGCAATAAAAATTAGTTTTTTTTAAAAAAAAAAAATTCACATTTTACAAAAAATTTAGTATTTTTTTTAAAGAAAATAGAAATAAAAACACGAGTTATTCATAATTTTTTTAATCTTTTTATTTAAATCTTGTTTTTTTTATACGAACGAAAAACTTAAAAAATGGTTTTCCATAAAAACTTTTTTCTCAAAATTTATTTTTATATTTTTCTAAAAAATCAAACAACCCCTTAACTCTTTAAAATCTTTCAATTCAAATAGCTTGATAAGTTAATAGCAAACTTATCATTCCATATATATATAATACTTTTAAAATATTACATTGAACTAAATAGTCAATCCTACCCATACATTTTATAATACTATAAAGTACCTCCGTTTTGCCGGATAAGATAAAAACTAATAACTAAATAATTTTTTTAAAAAAATGAAATGCATGCGTAACTAGTAGGCATATAATTAATATAAGTTTAAATATTTGTTGATGTAGTTAATAATATTTGAGCAAAATATATATAGGCAATAAAGTTCATACATAACAGGAATCATAAATATAAATAAAGTTCATATAGAACAAAAGCAGAAATTATAGATATAAATAGTGTAATACCAAATAAAACTTTAGATCGTACCTTCTGTCATGATTTTTAATTTTCTATACTTGATTACAGACGACGGTTCTTCCTTTTGATTCGTCCTCGTGCGCAATCTACAAAAAGCAGGATGTTTCCTGTCTATTCCCTTATCCCCGGAGATGGAGCCATCACAGAAAATCTGAATTAGGGTTAGACTGGGACTCTCGTTATGTCATATATATATATATATATATATATATATATATATATATATATATATATATAAAACCTAATGTAAGTATATTTTAATCACGCCATGTCACGCTCCGGATGGAAACCAGAACCCGGGCTCGCCAACAGATCCGCCGTGCACACGGAATTTCCCATGTACACGAAGCGTCGGTAACCTGCTCAGATATAAATGTACAATAAAAGAGCATAATACAGAGCTGAACTAAAAGAACTACATAATATCTCAGACTGGAAAAGAAATAAAAACTGTATAAAAATACAATAAACTCCCAGCTCACCAAAATAATACACCCAGCTGGCCAAAGCCAGACCTCAAAATAAAAGTGAACTACTACAGTCTGAGTAAAAGGGGTATAATATCTGTCTAACAGCAGCTCACAGCCTCACAGGAGATCTATCTACTCAGCGATCCCCTCACCTCGATCAGCTGCCGATGGCCCAGCAGCTCCCGCAGAAGACTCTGCAAAACAAGGAAAAGAAAGAGAGAAAAACAACAGTGGGGGTGAGAACCACTAGTAAACCAGTAGCCTCCCCCTGTGGGTAAAGCCTCAAACTCCGACGTACCCACAAGTCTACCAGAGGTAAAGAATGAAGAAAGTGGTAAGCTATAAGACTACAGATAAAAAGGAACTACCACTAGTATGCCTCTAAATGCAGTGCCAAAATGAATGACTATAAGTATGCATCGGTAACCGCATCTGTCCAAATAAACCCAATCTAGCCACCAGTAAAACTGGTACCGCCTGCTATCATCATCGTGCAACCTGATCCGCGCCAAAGTGATAGCAACGAGTCAATGCCGTCCGGTACCCACTTGGTACCCCGCACGCTTCGAAGTGGCACTCGAGGGGAGCTACCCACACGAGGAAAGTAACCATGTCATAAGTATCATAAAAGCAGGACTGGATCATGACTATGATCAAAGTGGAAAACCCCTCCACTAAAGAAAACCCCAATCTGATGCAAAGGTAAACATCCGGTCAACCGCCTAATGTCCGCGGTTACCGCAATACCCCACAAGTCCACAATCTGATGAAATAACCAACATCTGGTCAACCGCTTAATGTCCGCGGTTACCACTATGCCCCACAATCCATAATCAAGTACGACCTGTCCCAGACTCCAAAGTCCTGACTACACTATCCCAAACCCCTGCTCGAACCCGAGCAATATGAATCAAAAGTCAAAATGAGAAGGAGAAAGAAAACAATCATGGTTTCTCCTAAGTCAAATCCCAATATGACAGTGTAGCAATAAATAGTGGCCTATCTAGATGTCCAAACGAGCATGCAACAGTCCTCAAGAAAGATAAAAGAAAGTGTATCAAACAGTAACTCCACATGTGTATTAAATAATAGCTCCGCATAAATATAACCATCATGCTAAAATCATCAGTCAACTACACATGTAAATAATCCCTGGTCCATAATAAATCCCAAAGTGGTACCCGCACATAGATATGTCCTCATGTCCCAATACTTAATCCATTTAACCAACTTTCATAAAATCTATGTGCTACACGGCATGTTAATTATCACTATTAAAATATCTCAATGATCATGTTCCAACAACAATATTATCCCAGTAATATTTCCAACATGCTATATCCACATAATTAATCTCAAATGATAGTCTCGCATTTATATCATTCAATCATGCATGGTAATCAATCAATAAGTCCAAACGGGGAATCCTCTAAATAAACTTAGTGAGTAAATCACAGTAAGAGGTAAGCAACAACTACCACCTGAAGAGCTGACTATCCAAATCCCACAGCTGAAAATACCAGGAAATCCAAATCTCCTACTCCAAAGGGTCCAGTAATACCCGCAACTCTCCTGGGTACAACATAAAGTCCATAAATCCCAAAAACTACCCCCGCATACACATACAGAAATCAGTCCCAAAGATGCCCTTATTTCACCTACTGAAAATGCCCAGAAAATTCCAATAAAAATATCACAGCGATCCTCGCGTCGATACCTTCGAAACGAGTACCTGCACGTCCAAATCCGAGTTTTGCAGGTCAAGATATAAATTCGACAAGGTAACCATCCCTAAAGAATCCCCCAAAAAAAACTGTAGCACTTAACTCTGGAGAAACAGTGATTTCTCACTTTTGGGAAATTCAAAAAAATCCAAGAAAAATACGAGAACGTTCCTTGCGACGAGTAGATCAAAATTGTCTCTTTAAACGCCTCGATCCGTTGTTCCTATGCCAAGATATAAAATCAACAAGCCCATGCTGTCCAGGAAATCCATCACAGAAAATAGGGTCAAAAGATGCCTCGGGAACCGTGCCAAAAACCCAAAATGAAGCAAAACGATCAACACGGAAATCGAAGCCTTACCTCTCAAGAACACGCTGTCGAAGAAATCGTCCAAAAATTCCACCTGGTTTGCGCACAGGAAAATCCTGACTGAACTGCGACGGAAATGGACTGAAAAAGAGGAAACGTCGAAGCGCGCCGCGTCGCAGATGACTCGCTGTCGGTAGCTCCAAAAATTCCAAAACATCCTAGAGAGATGGAGGACAGAGAGAGGAAGAAGTCTTCTTAAGGCCACACCCTCAGATTCTCTCTCTAAAACTCGGAAAAAGAACAGAAAGGGAGGAAAGTGGAGCTGTATTTATAGGCCCAGAAAACAAATGCCAAAATTCCCACTGTGTCCCAAGAATCGGGCGCCCGGAAATATTGGGCTGCTACAGTGTGGCCCAATTCGCGATCACTGTGCGCGCCCGGAAGAGCCCGGGCGCGACACGTGTCCGCCAAACAGCGGACAGCGGCGCCCGCCAATCTGGCGCCGCCACGTGTCCCAGCCGCCCACGTGTTCCACGTGCCTCGAGCACGTGGGCGGCGTGCACCCGCCAATAGGGACACGCCACGTGTCACCACGCGGTTCACGTGGTCCGCGCCCCCGGTCTACGCGCCGGGTCTTCCGGAAAGTGTCGGCCAACCAGAAGCCGCCACGTGTCCCAGACAGGCCGCCCTCCTTGACGCCGCCCGACCAATGAGGAGCTGCCACGTGGCAACCTCAACCTTCCCTGCACCCGGTGCACGACTATTCTGTGGACCGCCCGCCTGCGCGCCTGCCCGCGCCCGCCCGCGCTGCCCGCGGCCCTGCTCCGCCGCTGCGCCGCTGTTCTCCGCCGTGCGCCGCCGCTCGCCGCCTGCCGCTGGTCGCCGGAACAGTATTTTCCGGCGGCTGGAACAGTATTTTCCGGCGGCCGGAGTTACTGTTCCGGTGAACAGTATTTTTGGCGCCGAAAATAAAGTGAATACACCATTTTGATCGTTTTCGCGCGCTGAGTCCAAATTCGCTGTCCGATTTTCCAAATTCTCATCCGAAATTTTGCCGAAAGCCCCCGGAAAGGCCCACTTGATCCGATTTTCGCGCCGGGTCCATTTTAAAAAGCCAATTTCGATTCTACAAGCTCCATGACACTGTGTGAGCTTCCTATAGTCACTGATAAAGCCGCAAAAGCTTCTACAAAAGTTCGGGTCATCACATCCTCCCCCACTAAAAAGAGTTTCGTCCTCGAAACGAAACTAAACAGCATCCCATAGTCCGATGCCTCACATAAGTAGGGGTAGGTGTCCGTCATCTCCGACTCCAGCCCCCAAAGCTGTCTGCAAGCTCCTTCAAAAACGTGAAGCAAACCTCTAGCTCGAGCCGCCGTATCTCTTCTAGCATCCCTGGTACACGAACACCTCCTGGTCACTATCCTCGCGGCACAATCGATCGTCATGAAGTACCGAGCCAGCCCATCCATCCCGAGCATCCTATTCATGTCCCGCAGCCATCTGGTCTGCTGGCAAAATCTAGGACTCAATCTACACTGGGTAGGACCAATGACACTCCTCCATGTGCAAGATATGATCGGGAATCTGAACCTCCCGTGCACGTGGTAACCATGCTACCCCTAACCCAGGCAATGATGCAAATATACTCCTAACAAATGACTAGGATGCTCAAATGCAATACAATGCAAAATCTAATGCCAGAAGGTAAAATAATACATGTCACCACATAATCGGCTGCTGAAAAGTCCTCCACCTGAGCGGCATATACCCGACCGCTCTGAGCCGGTGGCCAGTGATCAGAAGAGTGGAAGGGAGGTGACCTGCTCACTGGAGCAAAAGACTGCTGAGCTGACGTCCTCTGTCGGAATGCACTAGGAGCCGAGGCTGAAAATGGTGCCGTGGAAGTCGATAGGGGGCATGAAGCTCGATCGTGGCCTGACTGTCCACACTTATAACAACGACCCCACCTCAGATCACAGGTGTGAGACAGATGAGGTTCTCCACAGAAAATGCATATGTCACGACGTCGTGGCTGCTGCTGCGGCTGCTGCTGTTGCTGCCTCTGGGGTCCACCAGACTCTCGTTGCTCAGAATGCCCCTGGCCATGAGACTGAGGCCGCGACTGTCACGCCCCGGGGCAATACTGCGCCCCGGCTCGCCAACAGATCCGCCGCCCATACGGGAAGTCTCGTCTAGGCGTAGCGACTAACCTGCAAAGAAACATCTACACTAGCAGATATCAGAGCTGAAAGAGAAAAGCTGGAATAAAATACATAAAATAAACTACAACTCACAAATATACAGACCAATCTCACCAGAATACAAGAGTCTCTCAGAAAAGCAGGAAAGAAAGGTACAACTCAAAACCTCACTACAACAGTCACTCGACATAACACACACCAAAATGGTACTGGGGTACATCTACTCACACACTGAAGATGACAGGAGGGGATCTATCTCGCGACGCCCTTACCTCGGTCAGAAGGAGCTGGATCAGCAACAAGAGCTGCAGGAACCGGAGCAGAAGTCCCTGGGGAGAAAACACCACGACGGGTGTGAGAACTACATCCCACAGTAGTTCTCAGTGGGTGCCGCCAACAAGCCCGACGGTCTGCCCACTAAGTCTACCAGAGGCAAAAGTAACATATGCAGTGCTATAAGGAAAGCTGGGAAAGGTAACTCTACAGCTACTATGCCTCTATCTAGATGCTCAACAGTGGAACAGAAAGAACATAATGCCACAACTAACTCTCCTCCCTGATCACCCAATCAAAACTGACTGCCACATCGGGTCCAGTCAAACCTGCGCCAACCTACTGCCGTTACGTCCCGGAGGAGCGGACTTACGTAGGGCGTCCGTGGCTGCCAACGAAAGCACAGCCAGAGGGACCAATGCAACAACAAGTCGCTAAAGAACATCTCAAACTCACGCCGGTACACAACCCGGTCTCGCCTACTCCGGAGTGGCACTCGAGGGGAGCGACCCGCTCGAGTCAAAGTAACCCATAAGTATCACTGTAAAGTATCTCTGTAAAGCTCAAATGTGGCTCATGCAGGCTATGATCCAATCCTCGATCAATAAGATCGACTACCAAACAAATCACTAACTCACTCACTGGCTGGAATCTACACAGCTGAAACTCACTGTCTCTCTGACAGTTTCCAAGAACCCAGATTTACCATCACTATCACTCTCCCAAAGAAATCAAATCTACAGACTGCTATCAACTCCACTCGGTCCCCAGACACGAGTGCAAATGCATCCCACAACCAACCGACCTCTCGGCCCACAACTCGGGCGAGGAAAAGCTAAGTCCAAGGTGAAATGAAGTATCGTGATGTGGAATGTCTAGAGCAATAAAAACCTAGCCCAAGTTGGAGTTTTCTACAGACTGGCTGAACATGATACATATGACAGGGGTGCTAGGTCAAATTCCAAGATTTCATTACTTAACATAGTGAAGGAATCAAAAGATTCATCAACTGATATACAAGATACAACATACAGTTTTACACATGCTAATACTCCAATTTCTAACATGCATGATCCTACACACATAGAATTAGTACACAGTCCAGAGTTCTTGGAAGCAAGGTCACCCACCTGAAAGTGCTAACTGCCCGGAATCGTACAGCTGAGAAAGCCCAAAACAGTCAAATCACAGATCCCACCAAGCCAACAACACGGTAGAAGTGCTCACAACCTCCTGGGTACAAACATACACCAAAATTACACTTTAAACCACACAAATTCCAAAATCCCAAAATCTGTGATGAACAGTCCCATTCACACGAAATTTTCACCTGAACAACTTCCTCCAAAAATTCCAATAAAAATATGACGGCGATCCTCGCGAAGAGTAGATGTCGATAGAGTCCTGAAACGTCGAATTCCGATGTCCGGATGAGGAGATAAAAATCCGACAAGTAGGTGCTGTCCAAATCAACCAACAGTCGCAAAGGGGGTTAAAAATGTACCCAGAACCCCAAGAAAAGCTCGGATCCAGAAAAAGTGTCCAACACGGAAAATGTAGATTTACCTCTTACGAAACCGTCCAGAAATCGTCCAAAAATAACGTCGGGGTAGCCCGGTAGACCTCCAAGACTAAACTGCGACGAAAATGGGCCTCCAACAGTAGATCGTCGCTCCGCACCCCGATGTAGAAGTCGCCGGCGTCGCGGCCTCCAAAAATTCTGAACCTTTGCCAAAAGATGCACAAGAGGGAGAGGAAGAAAATTGGTGAAGGGCTCAATGGCTAAAGCTCTCGGGAAAAGCCTCTAAAGTGAGCCCCAAGGGGCCTATTTATAGGCCTCACCCGAAAACAGCCCAAAAAGACAAGTCAATGGGCTTTCGGGCCCAACTTTCGGGCGCCCGGGACTTTCGGGCGGCTACAGTGTTGGGCCGGCCCAACACTGTTCACGCCCGAATCCACCAGGTGCCGCCACGTGGCCCGCCGAACAGCAAACAGCTGTTCGGGCCACCCACGGGCTGCCACGTGGCCCGCCCCCGCACAGTGAGGCGGTTGGCGCCCGCCAATCAGCGGGCGACGCGTGTCCCCCCGGTTGACCCGCTGACCGGTCGGCGGCCGCGCCGGGCGCGCGGCATGGCCCCGACGTGGGCACGCGCCCCGAGGTACCGGCCCCTACTCCGTGCGCCGCGCACGGTGCGCCCGCGAACCAGAGGGTGGCACGTGTCCCCTACACCCGGTCCACGCATTCCACTCCGGAATTCCGTGGACCGCGCCGCGTGCACCGACCAACCGGAGGCTGCCACGTGCCCCCGCCTTGGTCCATGCACCGCCGCGCTCACCCGGTAGACCGCGCGCCTTGCGCCCGCCAATCAGGCGGTGCCACGTGTCCATGCGCCGGGTCTGTGCACCCCGCCGCGCAGCTCTGTGGACCGCGCATCCTGAACCGGCCAATGACAGGCCGCCACGTGGCATCCCGGCGGTCTACGGCCCCTCCCATGCACCATTTTCCACTAAAAACTTCCGGGAGTCCTTTTTGGGCATCCGGACTCAGAAATAAACAAGCAAATAGCCGTTTTCAAGCGTTTTTCCGTGCTGAATCCATTTCCGACCTCTGTTGGGCCTAATTCTTTTCCGAAATTTCGGCAAACTCAGCCGAAGGCCTACACAGCTAATAATAACACACAGGGTCCATCTGTGGCATCCCATTGACGCACCATGGGCCAGATACACCAACGCTAGGTGCTCTAACAGTGGATTCATCGGAAGAACGCTGCATGGGAATTTGGGCCACTACAGCGACGGTCGTGGCGGTCTCCAAGAACTAGCTTGTCCTCCATCATCAGGTGCTGGTCGCTTCCTCTCAGAACTCTGTGCGACCGACCCGCTCCTCCTGGCAATCTTCGTGTTGCCCTGCTCCACCCACAGTGCCTGCTCAACGGCTTCACCAAGGGTCTGTAGCCTCCGAGCGTGCACCAGGGTATAGATCTCAGGTCGAAGACCAGACTCGAACAACTCGACCTCATGCGGTCCATCATGGGCAACGAAAGGCACGCAGTTAAGCAACTGCATAAACTCCTGGTAGTACTCCTGCACCGATTTGTCTCCCTGCTGGATATTCTTCAAGTCGTCCTCCAGCTTCCGTTTCACGCTCCCAGAAAAGTACGTTCCAAGTAGCATACGCCGGAACTCGGACCAGGGCAGCTGTCGTGTGGTCTGGAACTCCGCTGGCTCCACCCAGCGCCACCATGCGTCAGCATCCCCCTCGAGACAATGCACTGCCATGTGCACTCTGTACTTCGGGTCGATGAAGAAATCCCTAAACAGCTTCTCCATCGAAGATAACCAAGCCTCCGTATCCCACGGTCGCGCGTTCTGCCCCGAGAATCTAGGCGGTCCATACTGGCAGAACTTGGTGAGCTTCTCCGCGATATACTCCTCCTGAGAAGGGGTCAAAGGCTGGGCCGCTCCTTGAGCCCCACTACTTGATGATGGCGCCGTCGGCACACGAAGTGGTACAGGTGGTACAGGGGCCTCCAAAACAGTCGGGGACGGCGCCTCTCTCTGGGCTACAAGCTGGTCAATCCTCTGCTCCTGCCGACGGGTATGCTCCGCCAATTGGGCCACCATGGCCCTCAGCTCACTCAACTCCGAAGATCCGGTCTGCTCCGGCTCCTCAGGGGGTGTAAGGGTACCCCGAGTAGTAATCCGACGTCGGGGAGGCATCCTGCCAACAGAAAACACAAGTCAGGACGCAACCACGCACGACCCAATCTAGCGAAAGTCAAAGACATCCCCCTATTTCTGTAGCTTTATGTTGTCTGCAGCCAACATAACCGTTCACAGAAACAAGATATGTCGATCCCTCTTCCCCCATCGGAAGAGTCAAATAACCCAATCACCGACTTTCGCCAAAAACATCACGTCTCTCACGCCCTATCATCCTAGGGTCCAACATAAGCCTAGGGTTTTCTAAGTCCCAACTGACCTATCCCTAAGCTCTGATACTAACTTAATCTGTCACGCCCCGGGTGGAAACCAGAACCCGGGCTCGCCAACAGATCCGCCGTGCACACGGAATTTCCCATGTACACGAAGCGTCGGTAACCTGCTCAGATATAAATGTACAATAAAAGAGCATAATACAGAGCTGAACTAAAAGAACTACATAATATCTCAGACTGGAAAAGAAATAAAAACTGTATAAAAATACAATAAACTCCCAGCTCACCAAAATAATACACCCAGCTGGCCAAAGCCAGACCTCAAAATAAAAGTGAACTACTACAGTCTGAGTAAAAGGGGTATAATATCTGTCTAACAGCAGCTCACAGCCTCACAGGAGATCTATCTACTCAGCGATCCCCTCACCTCGATCAGCTGCCGATGGCCCAGCAGCTCCCGCAGAAGACTCTGCAAAACAAGGAAAAGAAAGAGAGAAAAACAACAGTGGGGGTGAGAACCACTAGTAAACCAGTAGCCTCCCCCTGTGGGTAAAGCCTCGAACTCCGACGTACCCACAAGTCTACCAGAGGCAAAGAATGAAGAAAGTGGTAAGCTATAAGACTACAGATAAAAAGGAACTACCACTAGTATGCCTCTAAATGCAGTGCCAAAATGAATGGCTGTAAGTATGCATCAGTAACCGCATCTGTCCAAATAAACCCAATCTAGCCACTAGTAAAACTGGTACCGCCTGCTGCCGCTATCATCATCGTGCAACCTGATCCGCGCCAAAGTGATAGCAACGAGTCAATGCCGTCCGGTACCCACTTGGTACCCCGCACGCTTCGAAGTGGCACTCGAGGGGAGCTACCCACACGAGGAAAGTAACCATGTCATAAGTATCATAAAAGCAGGACTGGATCATGACTATGATCAAAGTGGAAAACCCCTCCACTAAAGAAAACCCCAATCTGATGCAAAGGTAAACATCCGGTCAACCGCCTAATGTCCGCGGTTACCACAATACCCCACAAGTCCGCAATCTGATGAAATAACCAACATCTGGTCAACCGCCTAATGTCCGCGGTTACCACTATGCCCCACAATCCATAATCAAGTACGACCTGTCCCAGACTCCAAAGTCCCGACTACACTATCCCAAACCCCTGCTCGAACCCGAGCAATATGAATCAAAAGTCAAAATGAGAAGGAGAAAGAAAACAATCATGGTTTCTCCTAAGTCAAATCCCAATATGATAGTGTAGCAATAAATAGTGGCCTATCTAGATGTCCAAACGAGCATGCAACAGTCCTCAAGAAAGATAAAAGAAAGTGTATCAAACAGTAACTCCACATGTGTATTAAATATTAGCTCCGCATAAATATAACCATCATGCTAAAATCATCAGTCAACTACACATGTAAATAATCCATGGTCCATAATAAATCCCAAAGTGGTACCCGCACATAGATATGTCCTCATGTCCCAATACTTAATCCATTTAACCAACTTTCCAACTTTCATAAAATCAATGTGCTACACGGCATGTTAATTATCACTATTAAAATATCTCAATGATCATGTTCCAACAACAATATTATCCCAGTAATATTTCCAACATGCTATATCCACATAATTAATCTCAAATGATAGGCTCGCATTTATATCATTCAATCATGCATGGTAATCAATCAATAAGTCCAAACGGGGAATCCTCTAAATAAACTTAGTGAGTAAATCACAGTAAGAGGTAAGCAACAACTACCCACCTGAAGAGCTGACTATCCAAATCCCACAGCTGAAAATACCAGGAAATCCAAATCTCCTACTCCAAAGGGTCCAGTAATACCCGCAACTCTCCTGGGTACAACATAAAGTCCATAAATCCCAAAAACTACCCCCGCATACACATACAGAAATCAGTCCCAAAGATGCCCTTATTTCACCTGCTGAAAATGCCCAGAAAATTCCAATAAAAATATCACAGCGATCCTCGCGTCGATACCTTCGAAACGAGTACCTGCACGTCCAAATCCGAGTTCTGCAGGTCAAGATATAAATTTGACAAGGTAACCATCCCTAAAGAATCCCCCAAAAAAAACTGTAGCACTTAACTCTGGAGAAACAGTGATTTCTCACTTTTGGGAAATTCAGAAAAATCCAAGAAAAATACGGGAACGTTCCTTGTGACGAGTAGATCAAAATCGACTCTTTAAACGCCTCGATCCGTTGTTCCTATGCCAAGATATAAAATCAACAAGCCCATGCTGTCCAGGAAATCCATCACAGAAAATTGGGTCAAAAGATGCCTCGGGAACCATGCCAAAAACCCAAAATGAAGCGAAACGATCAGCACGAAAATCGAACCCTTACCTCTCTGGAACACGTTGTCGAAGAAATCGTCCAAAAATTCCTCCTGGTTTGCGTACAGGAAAATCCTGACTGAACTGCGACGGAAATGGACTGAAAAAGAGGAAACGTCGAAGCGCGCCGCGTCGCAGATGACTCGCTGTCGGTAACTCCAAAAATTCCAAAACTTCCTAGAGAGATGGAGGACAGAGAGAGGAAGAAGTCTTCTTAAGGCCACACCCTCATATTCTCTCTCTAAAACTCAAAAAAAGAACAGAAAGGGAGGAAAGTGGAGTTGTATTTATAGGCCCAGAAAACAAATGCCAAAATTCCCACTGTGTCCCAAGAATCGGGCGCCCGGAAATATTGGGCTGCTACAGTGCGGCCCAATTCGCGATCACTGTGCGCGCCCGGAAGAGCCCGGGCGCGACACGTGTCCGCCAAACAGCGGACAGCGGCGCCCGCCAATCTGGCGCCGCCACGTGTCCCAGCCGCCCACGTGTTCCACGTGCCTCGAGCACGTGGGCGGCGTGCACCCGCCAATAGGGACACGCCACGTGTCACCACGCGGTTCACGTGGTCCGCGCCCCCGGTCTACGCGCCGGGTCTTCCGGAAAGTGTCGGCCAACCAGAAGCCGCCACGTGTCCCAGACAGGCCGCCCTCCTTGACGCCGCCCGACCAATGAGGAGCTGCCACGTGGCAACCTCAACCTTCCCTGCACCCGGTGCACGACTATTCTGTGGACCGCCCGCCTGCGCGCCTGCCCGCGCCCGCCCGCGCCTGCCCACGCTGCCCGCGGCCCTGCTCCGCCGCTGCGCCGCTGTTCTCCGCCGTGCGCCGCCGCTCGCCGCCTGCCGCCGGTCGCCGGAACAGTATTTTCCGGCGGTCGGAGTTACTGTTCCGGTGAACAGTATTTTTGGCGCCGAAAATAAAGTGAATACACCATTTTGATCGTTTTCGCGCGCTGAGTCCAAATTCGCTGTCCGATTTTCCAAATTCTCATCCGAAATTTTGCCGAAAGCCCCCGGAAAGGCCCACTTGATCCGATTTTCGCGCCGGGTCCATTTTAAAAATCCAATTTCGATTCTACAAGCTCCATGACACTGTGTGAGCTTCCTATAGTCACTGATAAAGTCGCAAAAGCTTCTACAAAAGTCCGGGTCATCACACGCCCGTCCATCAAGGACGTGTCCAGATATATCATAACCGATTAGATTGACTGTATCTTTAAAGATCGCATTGAATAAATCACGTGGGCCACATCCAACATTCTCCCAGTTGGTCTAGTGATATATTCAATACTATATTGACGATGTAAAACTTTATTAGGTACTCACCAAATTATACAGTCAAAATCTCTCATTCAACCAGGAAATAATAATACTTTGATCATTGCGGTCATATTTAAAATGAACACTTCTTTCTATGTATCAAAAGTATGTATTTCTTAATTAAATATCTTTATGAGTTATAACTATATGAACTTACTATAAGTTCAACTCAGAGTCCCACTTTAATGCACAATAATACTTTAATGTACAAATATAACTTTATGCACAAAAATGTGCAAAACAAAATATTCTTATTCAAATAAAAAATAGTCACTGAAGTTTTTATACAAGAAGAAAACTCAAACTGTAAATGAACTCAAGATACCCATACGATCAACATGATTCTTGAATTTGTTTGCCGGGAATGCTTTAATCATAGGGTCAGCGATCATCAACTCAGTCCCAATGTGTTCGATATCCACCATATTCTTCTTGTCGTATTATTTCACAACAAGAAACTTTATATCGATGTGTTTACTGCGATCTGTAATTCGACTATTCTTAGCAAAGAACACTGCAGCAGAGTTGTCACAATGAATCTTAATGGGCCTTGCAATAGAGTCGACAACTCTTAAATCTGAGATAAAATTTCTCAGCCATAAAGCCTGTGACGAAGTCTCATAGCAAGCGATGAACTCCGCCTCCATAGTGGATGTAGCAACTGTATCCTGCCTGGTGCTCCTCCAAGATATATCACCATGAGCAAGAAAGAAAATATATCCTGAAGTGAATTTTCTAGAATCCACACATCCAGCAAAATCGGAGTCCGAATAACCAATCACCTCAAGATGGTCAGAATGTCTGTAGGTGAGCATATAGTCCTTTTGTTCCCTGTAAATATCTCATAACCTTTTTTGCAGCTTTCCAGTGATCAAGGCCAGGGTTGCTCTGGTATCTGCCCAACATCCCTACTGCATGCGCTATATCAGGCCTGATATAAACCTGCGCATACATCAAGCTCCCTACTGCAGAGGCATAGGGTATGCTCTTCATATGCCCTCGCTCTAAATCATTTTGTGGACACTGTTTCCGATTGAATTTGTCACCTTTCACAGTAGGTGCGGTTGTAGGTGCACAATTTTTCATATTAAATCTTTCTAAAACTCTTTCGATGTAGGCTTTCTGAGATAGATCCAAAATTCTTCGGGATCTATTTCTGTGAATCTTTATGCCAATGACATAAGAAGCTTCACCCATATCATTCATCTCAAAATTTTTAGAAAGAAAATTTTTGGTTTCTTTAAGCAAATTTAAATCACTACTTGCAAGCAGAATATCATCCACATACAGGACTAAAAAAATATATTTACTCCTACTGACCTTAAGGTATATACACTGATACACGATATTTTCTACGAAACCAAATGTAGTAATTACATCATGAAATTTGATATACCACTGACGGGAGGTCTTGTCACGCCCCGGCGTCGAAACTGCGACCCGGGCTCGCCAACAGATCCGCCGCCCATACGGAAACCCCGTATAGACGAAGCGTCTAACCTGCAAAAAGAATCAACTACAGTGTACAGATATCAGAGCTGAAAGTAAACTACTGAAAAACTGAAATCCAATCACTGTACAACTGAAAATAAAACAATATCCATCTCCCAAATACGATCGTATGAAAAGTCCTCTGATACAAAACTCAAAAGGGAGATATCTCCAATAAATACATCAGTGTACAAGCTCTCAATACAAAAATAACCTCACTACATCAGTCTCTCAAACTGTAAAATAAAATACAACTCTATACCTCACAACAAAGGTCTCTCAACAGAGGGAAAAGAAGTAAACTAATCTACTGAAGCTCTCCTTAGAAGGGGTACCGCTACACTCCAACGATGGGTAGGGGACTAGCTCGCGACTCCCTCGAAACCGGTCAGAAGGATCAGCAACTGGAGCACAGGAACAGGAGTAGAAGTCCCTGGGGAAAAAGACACCACGACGGGTGTGAGAACTACTTCCCATAGTAGTTCTCAGTGGGTGCCGTCAACTAGCCCAACGGTCTGCCCACTAAGTCTACTAGAGGCATAAAGTAACAAAGTAATACAGAAAGAAAAGAGCTGGAAAAGGATAACTCTACAGCTACTATGCCTCTATCTAGATGCTCAAGAAGTGGAACAGATGATAATATGATGCATCTACTGAATCTCAAGTATAGTCACCCAATCTACACTGACTGCCTCCTCGGGTCCAGTCAAACCTGCGCCTATCTACTGCCGCACATCCACAAAAGGACGGGACTGACGTAGGGCGTCCGTGACTGCCAAAACTGGCTCAGTCAGAGGGACCGCGTCCGTGGCTGCCAAAACTGGCTCAGCTAGAGAGACCGCGTCGACAAGTCGCGATACAAAAGTAACAAATCCACCCGGGCGTGGCTCTCGAGGGGAGCGACCCCATCGAGGAAGAAGGTATCCGCGCACTCTGTCGAGCTCAAAGTGGCACTGTAGGCTATAGTCAAAATCCACGCTCACGCACTGAACGGAAAGACTCAATCCTCAAACATCTCGCATAACAGTCGGAGCACTCTCGACGACTCAGCTGATCAGCTCTCACGAAACACGAGACACTAGCCTCTCCAATAGCTCGCAGCACAACGCACACTGGCTGGAGATACTCCACAGCCAGGAACGACCCACAACTCAGGGCTAACAATACTGGTCGGACAACACTCAATGACCCGGGACCACCGTCAACCCCAACGGCTCCCACAACAGAACACCGACCACACCGATAACTCAGGAAGGGCCGACACCATAAGGGTTTGGAAAACCCGATAGGTCGGTGCTAAGAACCCTATCAAACAAGAACAGACTCTAAGCTCCGCCTATCGAAGTTCCCGGCCCTGTAGTAATCTAGAATTTAAAAACCTCTGTTTGCTTTTAAATAATTAAAATTTGTAAATTTTGGCAAAAGAGGAGAGATAGTGGGCTCAGAAATGTTGACTTTTGATCGGGGTCTAATCTGGAAAATCCGAGATCACCGTAGCGATCGTCTCGTCGAAACATAGAAGTTTCATATTCATATGTTTTCGATCCGACGGTCGGATCTTCCAGAAATCAGAAATCAAAAAGCGGGCCCCGCGACTTAAAGTGTATAGTAAACTTTGTATTTTAATGTCCCTTTGATCACTAATGGCCAAACCATTGTCTAAAATTATAACATAGGGGTATTAGTAATGAACCCTAGCTAATTTTGACGTTCTGAACGTAATGGCACTGACGGCTTTCGCGTTTGGCGATCCGAGTGCATCGAAGTTCGTGCGTCGGTTTTCGACATACAGAACAAGATGGCCCGAGATTTCATACGAGCGCCAAATCAAACAAATAAATAGGCTATTTTGAAGGTCTCGACGAGCCGGACGTCCTGGCGAAATCCGTTTTTCATTTTGATGAGCGAAACATCTCGAAAAGCATGAAATACGACAAAAAATACAGTATTTTGCAGAAAAACCCGTAATTTTCTGCTCCGAAAAATGTGCAGCATATAGATGAGGGACTTAACAGTAAAAGGACCAACTTTTGTTAAGGACTTATGTCCAAATACTGTTAGTTGAAGGGGTTTTGTGCAAATGTGCAACAAACACATGCACACACGTGTTGGAGTAATCCCGAATCCCTGCCTCTTCCTCTTCGGTAACTGAAGCTCCACCAGCATCTTCAGACCATAACCGACGCGGCCCCTCGGCTGCTGAAACCCCCGGTCGCTCGGGTCACCGGAGTTGAGGTTGAGAAACCTATGAATAGGATCTTCTCTTGAGTTCATGAAGCAGAGTTCAACCAAGAGCTTTAGGTTTAGCTAACCTTCTTCTGAGAGCTCCACTGTGAGGCCGCAACCAAGCTCTGGTGAACCCGACCCCAGCCGTCGCCGAGCGCCGCCGCAGCCACCTTCCTCTTTCTTCCTTACTCCGACAAAGTAGAAGGTTGGAACCAAGTTGCTTCAAGATTGGTTTGGGAGTGCTGAGTGGTGTTCCCTGGTGTCTTTGGACCTTGCTGGAGGTTGCTGTGGCCGCGCGTGGAAGAGGGACCAAGATCCGGCTTCTTCCATCTTCTCCGATCTCGGCCAAGGTAAGGAACCCCAAACCAAAGGTTGTTTGAACCCGGGACCTCTAGCAGTAGCCTCTATAGTCCCTAAGTATGCTCCCTACACAGCCTGAGCCCCCCCATGCACGTTAGTTGGCCGACGGGGGAAGACTATTGTCGGAAACCTAATAATTCTTCATCTTGGTTTTTCTTTTCAACTACTGAACCAAAATGAACCAAATTTTGTGGAAAAATACTGTTGGATATAAGGATTATTTCTGCAAAGTTTGGGAAAATATGGTGGAGTATTTACGAAGAAATTCGAAGCCCTAGTTTTCGGAAAAAAATTGCACCACGGCCGAGCTTGTTGCTCCGGCGCCGCCGAGCCTCCCCAGCGCCGGCCACCTACCCAGAACTCTTCCTGGGTGTGAGAGGAGTGCACCCATGTATTTGCATGGCACCCATGCAGCAAGAATAGAGCGCGGCCAAGATGGGTTCGAAATGGGATCTAATCGCGGCCGCCGGCGTTCCGGCCATCTCCGGCCGGGGAGGGTTGGTCGGGAAGCTTCCTATGACTCTTTAGAGCATTTCCATTCAAGTTGGAAGTCTCCAAATTGCCCCATTTTAAATCCGCCATTAATGGAGTTGAAGCTCCAAACCGAGCTTGTGGCCGCCGCGTCGCCGCCGTGTCCTGTCGCCGGGCACGGGTCCGGGTGGGTTAGTTATAAGTTTTAGCATCTACTTGGTCAAGTTGTTTGGTCCCAGATGCCCTGGTTGAATGATCACAAATTTCGATGCCTTAACTTCATCTTCAACCTCGGACTCCGGCCAATCCATCCATGCATCTTGGCCCAAACTTGCAGAGAATGTAGAGAAATCTATTTAGAGCATTTCCTTCCAAGAATGGAAGCTTTTGGTTCAGTATTTACAGAGAATGAGCTCGGGAATGGTTGTATATGCTTGTATACAAATGGTGCACACCAACTGTTTGCTTAAATGTCTCAAAGAAGAAAAGTTTTGAATTGGACTTTTGTGTAAATATGAAAGTTGCTTACAAATGTCTCCTGAGCTTAATGCTCACTTTAGACCAAGATGGTTCTGTGTGGACAAGTGTTTGGAGCAAAGTGAACTTGTTTGAGTGCATGGCTTTGGTTCTGGTTGAACCAGCAGACCTGGGCTACAATTAGGGTGAGCCCTAGCATCTTGACACTATTTAGAGACACTTTCATATACAAAGTTTAATTAAAAGAGGTTTAGATTAAAAGTTGTAGTTAAAACAACCTTTTAATGAAATGTTGGCCCAAAACCATGTCCCGGGCTGTTTGCGAAGCCGCGACAGTGTGCCCTAGGCTAATTTGGGGTCACCGGACGCGATGCTCGCGTTAAAATTTCTGTTTGAAGTCTCGAAGAAATAAAATGGCATTTAGGCTAAGTTAGAGCATAAATTATGGGCCAAAGTTTGCCTCGGGTTCCGTGCTGACACAAATGGGTGAGCACGGTGTCCAGCAAGACATAAGTAACCTGCTGGAAGTGACGGAATGTTAAAATGATTTTCCTGCTAAAAGAACGAGCGAAAACAGTGCCCAAATTGGCACTAAAAGTAAATTTAAAAGCCCTAGGGGCCTAGATGCAAAGATCACATCATATACTGGTTAGTAAACTGATTCCTGAACCTTATTTCACATTCAGGGTTACTTGGTAGCATCTGGTGTGCTGAGCGTACAGTTGGTTCAGATTAGCCGCCTGCGTTATATCATGTGGGTTATCTTCGGTCCGGGTTTTATCAGTTCGGCCCTCTGGGGTGCGATACTGGTTGGACCCCTGTTTTTGGTAGCTTAACTTGATTACTTTGAGCCTGCCTTCCTTTTGATTCAGATTATACTGCTTCATGCCTGAGTTATGACTTTTATCAGTTATCTGCTTCTTTACATGATTAATCATAGTGCTTCCAGTATTCATATCATTATTCTGGATATTGCCATGCCTGATTGGTTATTAGATTCTGAGCTTGCTTTCCTGATGATCAAATATTACACTGCTGAACACATAATTTTAATCAACCAATGTTTTACTGAACTTCGTAGGGTCGCCGGAGTCTGTTCTTGTTTGATAGGACAAAGGCAATTGCTCTGCGAGGTTTGGAAAACCCAAACTTCGTAGTGTCGCCTGAGTCTGTTCTTGTTTGATAGGACGAGGGCAACGCTCTTCGGGGTTTGGACTTTTCAAAATAGTTTTCTCAAAAATATGCGTTCAGTTTTGTATGTTTGGTTGGTCTGCCTGATTGAGTTGAGATTTACTGTTGATCTTATGTTGAGTTGAGATTTGCCTTTGATCTTGCATATGAGTTGAGATACAGTTGATTATCTGCTGATTATTCCTGCATGAGAGTTTAGATTCAGTTGATTTTGCTATTGCAACCCAGTGGGGATTTCCCGGCTTGTTGCCGATTACCCGGTCAGTGGACCGTGAGTTTGAGCATTTGCATTTGATCGCCCGCACCGTTGTACTTCACGAACATCAGCGGAGTCATGACCCGTGTAGATGTTCTTTACCGGTAAAGTGGTTAGCAGTAGCAACCCGTGACCCCTTGTGGGGGGTAATTCGCCTGAGGTTTTGTGGAACCAATATGGTGGCTTGTGGTGCCATATGGGCAAATTCGCCTGAGGTTTTGTGGAACCAATATGGTGACTGGTAATTGGGTAATTTGATATATCACTTATTTGATGCATAAGTTGCTTTAACATGATTCTTTGATTCTTTGATCTGGCTTCTAGTTATCTACCTTTATATGATTCTATGTGATGCCTTTGATTATAGTTTCATTGTTATCTTGCTGATTGTCCTAACCCCTTGATGTGTTGATTATCCTGATACATGTTTAAAATTCTGCTAAAATTATCTCCTATGCTTGTACCCAGATTATGAGTTTTGCTTTCTTTACAGCACCAATTATATATCTGCTTTACACTAACCCCTGATCTATTACTACCTCTAGCATTGTATACCAGTAGGTACGATCTGCTATTTCTCGGCTCGTCGTGCCCACTGGGATACACTCCGGTGTGTCTCACACCCTCGGGTGACTGTATTTCAGGTCGAGCGGGTGTTGAGATGTCGGGACGAGTTGGTGAGATCACGAGATAGAGCTTGACCCTGGACAGCCGATAAGATCAAGTATTTAGTTATTTGTTGTATCAAGTGTAATGCAATGTAATTGAGAAGTTATTGATATTGTAATTTAATCTTGCTTAGTAGATGTACGTAGTTAGTACTCTGATTGTATGCCAAGTGAGCCGTGCATATATAGAAAAGGCTCAATCCCCAGTGGGATTGGGACTCTTCTATGTATGTGGCGGTCTGTTGCGCCCTGGCTGGTTTTAAACTCTGATTTCAAAAAAAAAAAAAAAAATTTTTAGACGCTGATTTTTAAACTCGGGGCGTGACAGGCCCCCTTACAGTTCGGGAACACGACAACCCCGGTACAACATGCGAAAGATATCAGCTAGGGCCCGGAAGTTCCGGGAGACCAACACCTACAACCCTATCAAACAAGAATAGGTTCCAGGCTCGGCCCCCGTGGCTTTCGTCCCGACAAGGGATGGCCCCTAGAACCCAGGCCACTCGAATCCTTACGAGTGGGGAAAATTACAGGAAAAAGGGTGACATTTGTTTCTGAAAACCATTTTCACTCGACCCACGCGGGTGAGGACTAAAAGTAGTTTCCTTTTTTAAGAACCATCTTAATTTGAGGAGAAACCCATTTTTAATGATTTTTAGTTCTTTTTAGGAAAAACAGTTAGAAAACAAGTGTTTACCCAAACCTCGAAGGGCTGATGCCTTTGTCCAATTAAACAAGAACAGACTTCAGCGACCCTTCGATGCTTGGAAGGAAACATCGATAGACTAAAATCATGTGTATGTCAAAAGGGTTCTGGGTTCTAGGTCCAGCTAACACACAACTGCCACTAATACAGTGGCGACAGCACAAACAGGGATACAAGACCTCCCGGGACTACCGTTTACCCAAACGGCTCCCGGCACAGGTAAGCGACCCACTACAACTACCAGACTCCACTCTGCTCCCAAGCACGAGTGCAAATGCATCCCACACTAACAGAAAGTCCCGACCTCTCGGTGTAGTGATCCGGCCCTTAGGGGTATTTTTGACTCACATGTAATTATTTAAGCCTTTAAGTGAAATAAAATTATTCAATTCTTAAGAGTTGGCCAGTGTGTGGTGCTGGTATTGTTCTGCGATAGAGCGCGGAAAATGATGGCCGACGGTGCGATCGGATCTGAAATCCGATGCCGGGATCTCCCGAAACGGAATTCTTAGTGATGCGGTGATTAGTCATGCATCGGAATCCGTGCAAAATATCTTGCACCCGTTGGAGATAAGGTGGGTTATCTCGTAGGGGATAACTAATTAATTAATTAATTATTCGATGACGGAAAATAGAATTTTCTTACGTACGAATTAAAGAGGAAATTAATAAAAGATATAATACGAGCTATATAAGGGATCTCGATTATCGGAAAGAAAAGAAAAGAAAAATAAAACCCTAACCGGTGAGGAGAGAAAGAAAGATAAAAAGGAAAAGACGGAACCCTAGCCGGAAGAAAGGGAAAGGAGAAAGAGAAGGAGCCCGATCTTCCCGGACATCGAACCGAAGGCAAGAACGCGACCGGACAACCTTCCCGTCGATCTTCGGTTAGTAAAATAATTGTTATAAATTATTTGGGATTTTTCCGTCGTCCTTTTTGTTTGAGTTCTTGGGTTTCTCCGTCGTATTCGTCACCGTCGCCGTCATCGTCGTCATGCTAGGGGACGGAACGGACGGCGGAGGCGCGCGGTGCCGCTAGGGCATCGCGCGGAGGAGAATCGCGGACGGCCGATCGCCGCAGCAAGCGGCGATGGGACCGCGCGGGCACCGCGCGGGTCGTACCCGCGCGGGCGCCGCGCGGGCGGCACCCACGCGGACATGCAACCGCGCGGGCGCCGCGCGGCTGCCGCGCGGGCGGCACCCACGCGGACCCGCAACCGCGCGGGCGGCACCCGCGCGGGCACCGCATGGGCGGCACCCGCGCGGGCACCGCGTGGGCGGCACCCGCGCGGACCCGCAATCGCGCGGGCGCCGCGCGGGGCACCCACGCGGGCGCCGCGCGGGCAACCCCGCGCGCGGGCGCCGTGCGGGGCCGCACCCGCGCGGGCGCCGCGCGGCCGCCGCATGGGCAGCACCCGCGCGAGGCGCCGCGCCGCGTGGGCGCCGCCCGAGGAGACACGCCGCGCGGTTCTGAACCGCGCGGGGCTCCGGCGGACGGCGACGGCGGCGCGAGATTCCGGTTTTCGTCAACCCGGACGGTGTTGGACTTTTCCGTCGAAAAGAGTAAATTGGGTCTTTTGTTTTGGGATGTTAGTACACGTTTTTGACTATAGTTATCCTTGCGGACTTTCTTTAGGTCCAGGTGCGCAGCGGGGGTGCGCGAAGGATTCAGGTGTTCCGATTTCTCTTCAACTAGGTGGGTACGGTTGCTATAAGTGCAACAAGTGCAGTAAGTGCATCTATCATCATTAAAATGCTCTTAATTTGTCTAACAAAGTAGATGGACAGTTTAACCTTTCGCATAATTGTATTTTATCTAACAATTGAAGCGGCTGCGGTCGCGGTGCTCACTACACGCCGATCTCGGCAAATCCATTTTCGGATGCTGCACGTACACAGGCGGATTGGCCTCCGCATGGGTGTACTTTTCCGGAGAAGCAGTCTTTTTGACCCGTGTACCTCACAAAGGGGTGGGAGCCGTGTAGAGTCCTGGCGTTCCCTTACCCTGTATACCCCCTTTTTATTTTGACAGGACTGGTAGGAAAACTTTTCACCGCTTTCGGCAATGGACTGACCGGGGCCGCTAGTATTTTTCTGCGTTTGAGCTCGAAGAACGGAGGGCGGCAAAGCGAACGGATTCGGATTCCGACTTACGGATCTCCCGGAATGGGGGTCAAAGCGTTTGCTTTGAGTGGTGCATCGAAATCCGTGCTAGGTGGCTGGTACACTTTTCGAGGCGATCGGACTTTTCATTTTTTTATGTCAGTGGGTTATTTTATCTTTTGGGTGGTACCTCGACCTTTCGGTTTTTCGTTTAGGGTCCTAATTTAATATTTTTTTTAGTTGACTAAGGTGGGGCAGAAATTTGAGAATTTTTGGGCTGATCATCGGGACTTGCGGATAATTTTTGGTGCTAGAGCTCGCAAAACGGTGAACGGAGACGCGATCGGATTCGAATTCCGACTCCCGGATCTCCCAGAATAAATTTTTGAAGTTTGGGCCCCTTTCTGTGTGCTCCGGGATCCGTGCGAGCGTTTGACACGCTTTTCGAGACAATCTTAGCCGTCGGTTTTTATTTTGGCAATTTTAGGGTTTCTTTAGAATCGGGGGGGTCGTAGGGTTTTTCCCTCCTTGATTTCTCTCTTGACGGCTAGGGTTTAAGGCGGCCCCCTTAAGAAAGGGAAGGGGAAAAACCCCGATTCATATTTCCTCTCTTTTCAACCGAGGGCGTAAGGAACCGAGACGGAGACGAGGAGAAGGAAGGACGATCGCACGCCCTGCGGAACCCTGCGAAAGAGAGCGGGACGATCCTCTTCCTTTCTCCCTCACCGGCGAAAACAAGGTGAGCGGTTCGGGTCTTCCTGGTTATCTTTTCGGTATAAGATTCTCTTTCTTTTCGTGTTGCGTGCGAGGCGTGTTGCCGAACGGGAGGCCGCCGCCACCGTTGTTAAACGGGAGGCCGCCGCCGCCGCTACCATGTTCGCGGGGTCGTCGCCGGAGTCGCACGGGAGCGAAAACGGAGAGAAAACGCGAAAACTAGGGCTCACTGTGCTGTCCGTACGGCCGCGGTCCACAGGCCCGGGCGTGCACCCGGTGCACGCCCCGCAGCCTCGGAGGTGCAGACCCGGCGCACGAAACCGTGCGCCGGGCTGCACACCGTGCGCGGTGCACGCTCCAGGCGTGCACCCGGCGCACGCATCGGCAGCCAGAGCCGCGGACCCGGCGCACGCTTTCGTGCGCCGGCCCGGCCCGCTCGGGTGCGGTGCACGCTACGGGGTGCACCCGGTGCTCACCGCAGGCCCCAGTGGACGTGAGCCCGGTGCACGCTCGTGTCGTGCACCGGCCCGGCCCAGGATGCGCGGTGCACGCTTCCTGCGTGCACCCGGCGCATGCGGCGCAACCGCCGACGCTGTAAACCCGGTCCACGCCCGGACCGTGCACCAGCCTTCAGCCAAAGAGCCCAGAAGCTCCGTTTTTGGCCCGTTTCGCCCCGTTTTTGAGTGTTTTTGACCCCGACGATGTTATTAACGATACTTCTTACTGTAGTTCTTTTCGGGCTCAGGGTGGGAGCATTTTAACTGAAGTTTCCACACACTTTCTTCACGTTTCAGGTGGGTACACCCTTAGAATCCCTTTATGCGTAATGTCGTTATGATCAGGTTTATTATGTAGTGGGTTTTATTTTCTTTGTCCTAGCATCTAACTCTATCATGTTGGACGGGGTCTATTCTAAGTGTACTGGGGTTAAATAGTGATGGGTGATAGCTTATGCATGTTAGTGGGTTCTTCATAGTGTTTAGCGTCGGTCTCCGACGGTCGTTCTCCTTTTGATAGCTATATGTTGGCGGGCTACCTTCGAGCGCACGTATTATTACCTCGTTTTTGATTATACATGATAGCGGGTTACTTTTCATCGCATATGCTACGGTTTTGCTTTTGATTATACACTTTGCCGCGTTACTCTTGTTATACATATTATGATGCTGACATGATGGTGGTTATGGTTACTTGGCTCGAGGCTGCAACACGCGCACCCGCGGTTTGGCCACCGCAAAGGGTGCGCTTTTCCGGAAAAGTGGTCTATGACCCGTGTATACCCACGAGGTGACGTAGTGGGGCCCCTTATTAGTGGTGGGGTTTGAGGCGCCGAGGTGCGAGCGGTGCGACCCGTCGGTTTAGTTGTCCGACGTGGTCAGGTTTCTGCAGGTACGGTATGGGCCGTCGGTTTAGTTGTCCGACGTGGCCGGGTATTACAGGATACAGGTGTACAGGTTGCCTTCTTCCTCGAGAGGGTGGTTGCTCCGGTTGTCTTCACAGTTTGTTTTATTATATTCTCCTGCTCTACTACTTTTACGTCACTGACTTCCCACTTCGTGACAGGGTTCAGACGGGGGGAGACGTAGGCGGTGGTGAGGACGGGACAGGAGCAGCTGGGTCGCTGGGGACCCTGGACTGTATTTCCTTTTCTTTCTTGCATTTCATTCACATTGTAGTTATGTGAGAGGTTCTCGATACCCTCGTGGGGTCGGCGTGGATGTCGGTATGGGTTGCATTTAGTTATCCTCTTATGCGTTACTCTCCCTTTTAATCTTGTTGGCCATTTGAAAATGAAAAAGGCAAAAGCAAAAGAAAAGATTGCGAAAACCGTTTTTAAAATCGAAGTGTCGTGTGGGCACTGGTTTCAAAACCCTGTGGATTTATGGATTGCAAAAGGGATTTCAAAACTTGGTGTCGGGTGGGCACCGTTTTCAAAACCTTGTGGTTTTATGTTGATTTCGAAACTCGCTTTCAAAACGTAAGCGCCGGGTAGGCGCTCCTTTTAAAACTGTGGATTTATCCTTTCCAAACTGATCGGCCATACGTTTCAAATAAGTTAGAATGCTGGTTGTATGTTAATAATTGTTGTGATTGAATGGTTGTGTATGTTGGAACATGTACTGAATGCTACGCCGTGCACATACAGGGGAGACTCTGTCCGTTGCAGAGTGACCCTGTACGTGTGGCGGGTCTGGGCATGCGCCGGGGAAGAGAGGTTCGCTTTTACAAAAAATTTTACACGTCAAATGTTTGACTTTTATGAATCATTTCCGCTAAAACAAATCCCCCGGGGCGTGACAGATTAAATGGTATCAGAGGCGTTCTTTCAATCACAATAGTTTGTGCCGACATCCGTGGGGATACCTCACTTGCCTACAGGTGAATGAAATGGGTAGGGCATAGCAAGGTAGAACGCGAGTGATCGAGGGGGGGGAAGAGTCCGAGTCCTTTTCTCTCGCTAGGTGGTTCGTTGTTTTGTAAGTGAAGTCTAGAGCCGACTCTTGTTGTGTGTGTACAGATATGGCCCGTACCAGATCATCGGCCGGGGACGCGGAGGCAGATACGACGACGTCGACGGCCGCGGAAAACTAGCTCCTGCGGCAACAGATGCGAGAGTGCGGGGACTATTGGGTTTCTTTTCCCGATATCGCTCGGGTGGTAGCACAACCCACCGGGGGTTGTTGGTTTGTCAGCCGTCTGTCGGTCATGAGTAACTGGATAGCCGTTTGTCCAAACATGTACCTTCTGGGTTTTCTGGTGTTAAGTTACAGCGGGTAGTCGGTCGATCCCTTTTGCACCATGGGCAAGGTACGGGAGGGAGTGAGGATTCTTCCCCTATAATTGTTACCCATGGTTCGGCCTTTCACCGTAGACACTGCGACGATTGTAGAGATCGTCGTGATGGGTTCACGGGTGGCTCCTTTTGGTGGGGTTGTGGTGGTAAAGCTTTGGGTTGGGTTCCCGTTTTCTGCACAAGTGCGTCGGTTCGGTTGTCCTGCTGGTGGGTTGGCGTGTGATCCCTCGAGTGTGTTTAGTGAACCTAGGCAACTTTTGACACGGTTCTTCTCGCTGTTTTCGTTGCTTGTCTTCTTCCGACCCTTAGATTTCAGATGGATAGTCTTCAGTACCTGGAGGTCTTTGCTGAACGGACCTAGAGCTTAGATTTTCTTCTAGTTGGGAGTGTCGCTGTTGGTCTAGAAGTTTACCGCTCGATTAGATGCCCGGTGCTGGGTGGGGCAACGGTTTGGGACCGAGAGCTAGTGGCAGGTTGGAGCGTCGCACCCCGTCGGTGCCGGGACGGAAGTAGGACCCTACCTTGTGGGTTTTGTCGCCAGCTTCCCATGACTAACGCATAGCCTTGAGGCTTGGTTGGGAGCGTTGTGGATTGTGATCTTTTGGGGCTGGTGTGAGTCAAGGGGGGGATCTGGCGACTACTCGGAGTTTTGGTACTGGTCACCTTCGGCTAGGAGGCCCTGTACGCAGCCCTTTCTGTGGGGTAGACCTTGTGGTAGGTCTTAGAGCTGAAACCTAACGTTAGTCTTGACCGTCGCCTCGGTAGGATGGATAGTCGGAGCGGGTTGTCCGGGTTGGTGGATATGCTCCGAGCTTGTGGCCCGTGTTGGTGACGGGTGGAAGTGTCCCGTGTTGGGGACGGAAGGGAGCGGTCTGTGTCGGTGACAGGTGAGTTCATTGTTTTTTTTGGAGGAGAAGTTATGGTAGTTAGTAACCCAGCCTGTTTGGTTGGCACCCCTCGGAGCCTTGTGAGGGCGTTGTGTGGCTTGTTTTCCTCATCGTCGGGTTGGATGTTTTGGACTTTTAAGGGACCATTGGTATAGGTTGGGCGGTATGACTGGGGCACCCCGACGCATCGCGAGACTTTGTTGCGGACTGCTCAGCGCCGGCTGGGGTGGCGTGCGGACCAGTGTCGTCATGACTGGGAATTTCGAGTCGGGAGGCAGGAATACGACGAGGTGCTGGGCAGGGACTGGTTCACGAGGTATCCGGCGGTTGTATAGCTACTTGGTTTCAGCGAGCCTAGCGACTCGACCCTTTACGTCGTTCACTGACACCCCCGTGGTAGGGGTTTCTTCTGCCATCCTCCTGACTGAATTGTCGGGAATACCCCCGGGCGAGAGGTCATCCTATCTTTCGAGCTCCTACCAGACACGCAACCTATCATTTAGGCGCCTTGCGGAATGGCTTTCGCGGAACTGAGGGAATCTAAGGCACAACAAGGAGTTTTTCTGAATAAAGGGTTCATCAGGCCGAGTGTGTCACCTTGGGGCGCACCCGTGCGTTTCGTGCAAAAGAAGAACGGAAGTCTACGCCTACGCATCGACTATAGGGAGATAAACAATGTTACAGTGAAGAACAAGTCCGGGATTGATGACCTCTCCAATCAACTGCGAGGAGCACTTACGAACTTTTCTCCGGAATCTCAGGGACCAGAAGCTGTTTGCTAAATCTAAGAATGTGAGTTTTGACTTCGCGAAGTGGACTTTTTGGGGCACATTGTGCCAGCAACGGGAATCACAGAGAAGGTGAGCGGAACTGCCCGACATACGATCCGGAACTGGCAACAGTCGTTTTCGTTTTAAAGCTTTGGAGACACCACCTTTTAGAGTTCATCGTGATGTGTTTTCGGACCGCCAGAGTCTTAAGTTTTGTTCACATAGAAGGATTTGAATTTTGCGGCAGAAACATTGGTTGGAGTTACTGAAGGACTCGGCTTGTCCATTCAGTACTACCCCGGGAAAAGCAAGTGTAGTAGCGGATGTTTTAAGCAGGAAGGGTCAAATCGGGGGGGGGGGAACCGATGAGCGCGAGTACTCAGCAGGACCGGTGCTGTCGTGCGACTTTTGTCCTTGAGGGTCAAGCCAACCCTTTTAGAGAAACCCTAGAAGGTCAGAAGATGGGCGCACGGATACAGTTTTTTCGAGACAAGGCCCCCCCGGACCACGCAAGCGACTTTTCGGCGAGTGCGAACAACGCAATACGTTTTCGAGGGCGGACTTGCGTGCCCGAACTGCTAGTATTGAAGAAGGAATTACCGTTAGAGGCGCACGGCGCTTCCTCTGCGGCGCATCCAGGTGATACGAAGATGTACGAGGACCTCAAGTAGAAATTTTGGTGGACTAGAGACACTCGGCTGGTGTCGAACCTTTGGCAAGTCTGCAACGAGCTCTAGAGACTAAATCACACTTCAGCACGGCGTTTCACCCCCAGACCGGCGGACAGCCGGAGCGAATGAGCCGGACTCTCGAAGATGTGCTCTGAACCTGCTTACTTGATTTTTGGGTGACGGATGGTCACTGCCTTTGAGCTTAGAGAGGACCTGAGCTTCGACGGAACACCGGTGCGGACCTTAGCACGAGAGGACAAAAAGGATTGTGCAACCGGGCGACCCCCTATGGGAAGGTGCTGTGGAGCAACCAAGAAGAACGTGAAGCGACTTAGGAACAGGAGTTAAAGATGGAGGAGTGCTACTCAGTTTTATGCGTTGCGGACCAGGATTAAGTTTCGAGGACGAAACTTTTTTTTTGTGGTGAGTGATGTAGAGTCCTGGCGTTCCCTTACCCTGTATACCCCCTTTTTATTTTGACAGGACTGGTAGGAAAACTTTTCACCGCTTTCGGCAATGGACTGACCGGGGCCGCTAGTATTTTTCTGCGTTTGAGCTCGAAGAACGGAGGGCGGCAAAGCGAACGGATTCGGATTCCGACTTACGGATCTCCCGGAATGGGGGTCAAAGCGTTTGCTTTGAGTGGTGCATCGGAATCCGTGCTAGGTGGCTGGTACACTTTTCGAGGCGATCGGACTTTTCATTTTTTTATGTCAGTGGGTTATTTTATCTTTTGGGTGGTACCTCGACCTTTCGGTTTTTCGTTTAGGGTCCTAATTTAATATTTTTTTTAGTTGACTAAGGTGGGGCAAAAATTTGAGAATTTTTGGGCTGATCATCGGGACTTGCGGATAATTTTTGGTGCTAGAGCTCGCAAAACGGTGAACGGAGACGCGATCGGATTCGAATTCCGACTCCCGGATCTTCCAGAATAAATTTTTGAAGTTTGGGCCCCTTTCTGTGCGCTCCGGGATCCGTGCGAGCGTTTGACACGCTTTTCGAGACAATCTTAGCCGTCGGTTTTTATTTTGGCAATTTTAGGGTTTCTTTACAATCGGGGGGGTCGTAGGGTTTTTCCCTCCTTGGTTTCTCTCTTGACGGCTAGGGTTTAAGGCGGCCCCCTTAAGAAAGGGAAGGAGAAAAACCCCGATTCATATTTCCTCTCTTTTCAACCGAGGGCGTAAGGAACCGAGACGGAGACGAGGAGAAGGAAGGACGATCGCACGCCCTGCGGAACCCGGCGAAAGAGAGCGGGACGATCCTCTTCCTTTCTCCCTCACCGGCGAAAACAAGGTGAGCGGTTCGGGTCTTCCTGGTTATCTTTTCGGTATAAGATTCTCTTTCTTTTCGTGTTGCGTGCGAGGCATGTTGCCGAACGGGAGGCCGCCGCCGCCGTTGTTAAACGGGAGGCCGCCGCCGCCGCTACCATGTTCGCGGGGTCGTCGCCGGAGTCGCACGGAGCGAAAACGGAGAGAAAACGCGAAAACTAGGGCTCACTGTGCTGTCCGTACGGCCGCGGTCCACAGGCCCAGGCGTGCACCCGGTGCACGCCCCGCAGCCTCGGAGGTGCAGACCCGGGGCACGAAACCGTGCGCCGGGCTGCACACCGTGCGCGGTGCACGCTCCAGGCGTGCACCCGGCGCACGCATCGGCAGCCAGAGCCGCGGACCCGGCGCACGCTTTCGTGCGCCGGCCCGGCCCGCTCGGGTGCGGTGCACGCTACGGGGTGCACCCGGTGCTCACCGCAGGCCCCAGTGGCCGTGAGCCCGGTGCACGCTCGTGTCGTGCACCGGCCCGGCCCAGGATGCGCGGTGCACGCTTCCTGCGTGCACCCGGCGCATGCGGCGCAACCGCCGACGCTGTAAACCCGGTCCACGCCCGGACCGTGCACCAGCCTTCAGCCAAAGAGCCCATAAGCTCCGTTTTTGGCCCATTTCGCCCCGTTTTTGAGTGTTTTTGACCCCGACGATGTTATTAACGATACTTCTTACTGTAGTTCTTTTCGGGCTCAGGGTGGGAGCATTTTAACTGAAGTTTCCACACACTTTCTTCACGTTTCAGGTGGGTACACCCTTAGAATCCCTTTATGCGTAATGTCGTTATGATCAGGTTTATTATGTAGTGGGTTTTATTTTCTTTGTCCTAGCATCTAACTCTATCATGTTGGACGGGGTCTATTCTAAGTGTACTGGGGTTAAATAGTGATGGGTGATAGCTTATGCATGTTAGTGGGTTCTTCATAGTGTTTAGCGTCGGTCTCCGACGGTCGTTCTCCTTTTGATAGCTATATGTTGGCGGGCTACCTTCGAGCGCACGTATTATTACCTCGTTTTTGATTATACATGATAGCGGGTTACTTTTCATCGCATATGCTACGGTTTTGCTTTTGATTATACACTTTGCCGCGTTACTCTTGTTATACATATTATGATGCTGACATGATGGTGGTTATGGTTACTTGGCTCGAGGCTGCAACACGCGCACCCGCGGTTTGGCCACCGCAAAGGGTGCGCTTTTCCGGAAAAGTGG
This sequence comes from Tillandsia leiboldiana, assembly GCA_029204045.2. Classification (NCBI taxonomy): domain Eukaryota; kingdom Viridiplantae; phylum Streptophyta; class Magnoliopsida; order Poales; family Bromeliaceae; genus Tillandsia; species Tillandsia leiboldiana. Next base: position 41,754,549 of record CM055065.1, read on the forward strand.
TCTATGACCCGTGTATACCCACGAGGTGACGTAGTGGGGCCCCTTATTAGTGGTGGGGTTTGAGGCGCCGAGGTGCGAGCGGTGCGACCCGTCGGTTTAGTTGTCCGACGTGGTCAGGTTTCTGCAGGTACGGTATGGGCCGTCGGTTTAGTTGTCCGACGTGGCCGGGTATTACAGGATACAGGTGTACAGGTTGCCTTCTTCCTCGAGAGGGTGGTTGCTCCGGTTGTCTTCACGGTTTGTTTTATTATATTCTCCTGCTCTACTACTTTTACGTCACTGACTTCCCACTTCGTGACAGGGTTCAGACGGGGGGAGACGTAGGCGGTGGTGAGGACGGGACAGGAGCAGCTGGGTCGCTGGGGACCCTGGACTGTATTTCCTTTTCTTTCTTGCATTTCATTTACATTGTAGTTATGTGAGAGGTTCTCGATACCCTCGTGGGGTCGGCGTGGATGTCGGTATGGGTTGCATTTAGTTATCCTCTTATGCGTTACTCTCCCTTTTAATCTTGTTGGCCATTTGAAAATGAAAAAGGCAAAAGCAAAAGAAAAGATTGCGAAAACCGTTTTTAAAATCGAAGTGTCGTGTGGGCACTGGTTTCAAAACCCTGTGGATTTATGGATTGCAAAAGGGATTTCAAAACTTGGTGTCGGGTGGGCACCGTTTTCAAAACCTTGTGGTTTTATGTTGATTTCGAAACTCGCTTTCAAAACGTAAGCGCCGGGTAGGCGCTCCTTTTAAAACTGTGGATTTATCCTTTCCAAACTGATCGGCCATACGTTTCAAATAAGTTAGAATGCTGGTTGTATGTTAATAATTGTTGTGATTGAATGGTTGTGTATGTTGGAACATGTACTGAATGCTACGCCGTGCACATACAGGGGAGACTCTGTCCGTTGCAGAGTGACCCTGTATGTGTGGCGGGTCTGGGCATGCGCCGGGGAAGAGGGGTTCGCTTTTACAAAAAATTTTACACGTCAAATGTTTGACTTTTATGAATCATTTCCGCTAAAACAAACCCCCCGGGGCGTGACAAGCCGTGAGGACCTCTTCGCGCCTGCTGAAAATAGCACACCAGCACCGTGAAGAGGTTAAAAGCATTAAAAAGGTGTTTGCGCACGAGGGGAGACTTTAGTCTCTCCGATAGGTACTCTGGGGTTGGTGCCCAACTTAATTGATAAATCTGGGGTTGGTGCCCAGCTTAATTATGTACAAGGTTTTAGCGAAAGGTTCCGGTGTAATCGGTTTGCTTCTTATTCCTTATTGATATTTAGACATCTACTTTGTTTGTCACTGACTTTACCCACTCCGTGACAGGTATTACTAGGTGCGTTAGCCGGGATGGCGGTGAGACAGCGTCGCGAGGACCGTAGTCAGGATACTTGGTTTTTATCTCGTTTTCCTTATACTTTAAATAGTTAATTTGCTTGTGGATCATATTAGTCGTGGACATGTATTAGTTAGCGCTGTGGATGAGGTGTACTTTTATACTTTGATACTTTTAGTGATGTTTTCATACGCGGCACGTTTTCATGATAAACCAAACGATTTCGAAAATGTTTTCTCAAAACGAAGTGCCGTGTGGGCGCGGGTTTTGCAACCGCGGGTTTTATCCTTTCCAAACGTTGATGCCGCTTTAATAACTCGCTTGAAAAAAAAATAATAACAAGGTGTCGAGTGGACACCGGTCTTTTAACACATTTGTTAAATTACTGTACTCTGTTTGACGATGTATGTCTATTGTATGGTTGATGGTTGATGTATGATGTTGTAAATGAAACGCATGTTGTAAATGAGACGCCGTGCTTATACAAAGGAGACTCTGTCCGTGGGCAGAGAGAATTTGTGTATGTGGCGGTCTGGCACGCACCGGGGATGAGGTTTAAGTTACTTTGTTAAGAAAAAAAATAATACACGCAATTTTCCGCTTTGATAGACTCAAAAACCCCCGGGGGCGTGACAGATTAAATGGTATCAGAGAAAACAACCATAACCATAGTAGACGTGATCCACATCCACAGTGTAGGGTGCCACAAGCAAATTGGACATGAGATAACCAAGGTATAGGTGCGTAGTACGTGAGAGTACGGGGAAAAGGGAACGTAATATAGGTGTAATCGTAAGACAGGGTGCTAGGGTTATAACCTTAGGGTTAACATGGTTTCTCTGTATATAGCGGACGATGGCCCGGACTAGATCATCCACCGAGAATGCGGACGCGGACAGAGTGACCCCGGCCACCGCAGAGAACCAGCTCCTTTGGCGACAACTGCGGGAAATGGCCGGGCAGGTAGCGACGCTGACGGAGCAGGTTCGTCAACTGACGCAGCGACAGGCAACCGCGCCAGCCGAGCGCGATCCGACCCCTCCGCCCGAAACCACCGCACCCACTACGGAACCGCAAGGGACGGGTGGTACGACGACGGAACAGCCCCCAACCCCAAGGGATGTACCTACTCCGACGACCTCGGGGCCCGTGTTGGGAGCGACAGCGGGGAAGGCAGGAACGACCCCTACTCTTGGGGGGTCCGCCGCTGCAGGAGGGATCACGGAGCAACGAGCGACGCGAGAAAGGGTCAGGACGAATTTGACTAAGTTCAAGAAGCATGACCCTCCCACTTTCGAGGGAGAGACGACCGATCCATGGGTCGTCGAGAAATGGGTGGATACCATGGAAAAACTCTTCGAGGACCTACTGATGGAGGAGCACGAGCGGGTTCCACTAGCCGTCCACTTTCTCGAAGGGAATGCACGCATCTGGTGGAAGACGGTACGCCCGGATCCGTCTACAAACGACCCGCTACCGACATGGTCGGCCTTTAGAGAGGAACTTTTTGGCGCTTTCTTCTCCGATAGCGTTAAGCGGCAATTGGAAGACGGCCTGAAGAACATTAGACAAGGGAACCGCTCGGTCATGGAATATCAAAGGGAGTTTGTAAGATTGGTTAACTGCGTCCCGTTTGTTATACGGGATGAACCCCACAAGGCCCGTCTTTTTGTGGACGGGTTACAGAGCGACATCTTCGAGATGGTTCAGGCAGCGGACCTGCGCACGTTCAGGGAGGTGTTGGACAGGGCCACCATTGTGGAGCGGGGATTCGCTATCACCCGAGCTCGACGTGAGGGATCAGAAAATAACCGGGAGAGGAAGCGGACACAGACTTACCCGGGAGGGGGCCCGTCTGGTAGGAGCCGACCCCCAAAGTACCCCAAGACGCAACAAGGAAGCAAGAGTGCGCCTACCGGAAAGCCGCGACCAGCAAACAAGCCATGTGTTATTTGCGGAGCATCGCATCCAGTGACGGAATGCCCTAAGAGACAGGATCACTGTTACCGCTGCGGCAAACCGGGGCATTTTCGATTCAACTGTCCCCTGAACACTGGAGCGGCATCTTCCGCAGCTTCCACCCCAACGGCGCAGCCACCAGGACGGGGTAGAGCATCAACGGGAATGCCCCCACACCCTCCGGCGCCAAGAGCAGAAGGAGAATCGCGACCACAACCAGGAGGGAGGCTCTACTCCATGGGCCAGCATGGAGCGACACTGCCAGAGGAGGTGGTCGCAGGTATTACCTCCGTTTCTAATTTTCGAGCTCGAACCCTGTTTGACACCGGGGCGACTCGCTCCTTTATTTCCCGCACTTTTGCACAAACACATCTGCTAGAAAGTAGTCCCCTTGATGTCTTACTGACCGTCCAGACCCCTGGGGGGCCAATCGCGGCGACTGGCCTAGTACCCTCGTGTTCAATAAGACTGGGAAGGTTATCGTGCCCCTGGGATCTGGTGGTCATACCGCTAAAGGAATACGACGTGGTTTTGGGCATGGACTGGCTTACCGAGTATCAGGCGGTCATCGACTGCGAGAAGCGCCAGGTGCAACTACAGAAGCCGGGATTCCCAGAAAACGTGTACTTGGCATGTAAAAGCACTTCCTTTTTGGCTATCATCTCCGCGTCACGGGCTAGGAAGTTGATGGAGGGTGGGTGCGTGGCCTATCTAGCCTCGGTAGGTTTAGCCACCCGACCCGTTCCCTCGCCTTCCGAAATTCCAGTGGTAAAGGAATTTCCAGATGTATTTCCGGCAGAGCTCCCCGGAATGCCACCGGAACGAGAGGTCGACTTCCCTATTGAACTACTTCCCGGCACCAAACCCATCACCAAGGCACCATACAGGATGGCCTTCACGGAGTTGAAGGAACTCAAGGCACAGTTGGAGGACCTTTTGGATAAGGGTTTCATCAGACCTAGCGCGTCACCCTGGGGCGCGCCCATCCTGTTTGTGAGGAAGAAGGACGGAAGTCTCCGGTTGTGCATCGACTACCGGGAGATAAATAAGGTCACCATTAAGAACAAGTACCCCCTGCCAAGGATCGACGACCTCTTCGACCAACTACAGGGGGCGACGGTGTTTTCAAAGATTGACCTGCAGTCGGGCTATCATCAGGTCCAGGTCAAGGGGGAGGACATCCCCAAAACGGCTTTCCGGACTCGCTACGGCCATTACGAATTTACAGTAATGCCGTTCGGGCTCACAAATGCCCCGGCGGTGTTCATGGACATGATGAATAGGGTATTCAAACCCTTCCTGGACTTATTCGTGGTGGTCTTCATCGACGATATCCTCATCTACTCCCGTACAGACGAGGAACACGAAGAACATCTGCGCACAGTCCTCCAGACCCTACGGGAACAGAAACTCTACGCCAAACTCAAAAAGTGTGAGTTTTGGCTCCGTGAGGTCGGCTTCTTGGGGCACGTAATCTCGGCGGCTGGAGTCGCAGTCGATCCGAAGAAGATAGATTCGGTGACGGACTGGCCCCAACCGACGACGGTGACGGAGATTCGAAGCTTCCTGGGATTAGCCGGGTACTACCGGCGCTTAGTGGAGGGTTTCTCCAAGATAGCCACCCCCTTAAACCGTTTGACTAGAAAGGAGGAAAAGTTCATCTGGACGGACAAATGTCAGAGGAGCTTCAAGGCAGCACAAGGAATACGAGCGGAACTACCCCGTGCACGATTTGGAACTCGCAGCGGTTGTGTTCGTCCTCAAGCTTTGGAGACACTACCTATATGGGGCACACTCCAATGTGTACTCAGATCATAAAAGTCTTAAGTACCTTTTCACCCAAAAGGAGTTAAATTTGCGACAAAGACGGTGGCTCGAGCTACTAAAGGATTACGATTTAACGATCCACTACCACCCGGGAAAGGCAAACGTGGCGGCCGACGCCCTGAGCCGCAAGGGGCAGGCCAACGAGGCAGGGGTAAGTGCCATCACCCAGCAAGATAGTCTGATTGCGGAATTTTCGCGATTAAGACTAGAAGTAGTACCGGCGGGTACAGTCGCACAACTTCTGACACTGGTGGTCAGACCTACCTTGCTTGACAGAATTCTCGAGGGGCAGTCGACTGATGACCAACTCCAGCTGGTGCGAAGTAGAGTAACTGCCGACCTAGAAGGTGATTTCACAGTAAACTCCGACGGCACGATACGATTTCGGGGACCAATCTGCGTGCCGTATCTACCGGAACTCAAAGAGGAAATCCTGCGGGAGGCGCATACTGCTCCATATGCAGCACACCCCGGGGGAACGAAGATGTACAAGGACATCAAACAGACCTTCTGGTGGCCCAAAATGAAGGGAGACGTGACTCGGTTTGTGGCACACTGCCTGGTGTGCCAACGGGTGAAGGCCGAGCACCAGCGTCCGGCAGGAAAATTACAACCCTTACTGGTGCCCGAATGGAAGTGGGACATGATTACCATGGATTTTGTGACCGGGTTCCCGAGATCGTCACAGGGACACGATGCAATATGGGTGATTGTGGACCGTCTGACGAAATCGGCCCACTTTCTGGCCATACACACGACGTGGACGCGGGAACGACTGGCACAAACCTACATCAACGAGATAGTAAGGTTGCATGGGGTGCCGACATCCATCACGTCGGACAGGGACACGCGATTTGTGTCAAACTTTTGGCAGAGCCTGCAGCGAGCAATGGGAACCAAGTTGCACTTCAGTACGGCTTTTCACCCGCAGACCGATGGACAATCAGAGCGGGTGATACAAATTGTGGAGGACATGCTTCGAGCATGCGTTTTGGACTTGGGCGAAGGGTGGGCACGGTGTTTGCCCCTAGTGGAATTTGCCTACAATAACAGTTACCAGGCCAGCATTCAGATGGCACCATACGAGGCCCTGTACGGGCGCCGCTGTCGGTCTCCAATATGCTGGGACGACTTGGGTGAGCGTAAGTTTCTGGGCCCAGATTTGGTGGAGGAGACCGAAGCAAAGGTGCGATTGATTATACAAAGGCTACTGACCGCCCAGAGCAGACAGAAAAGCTACGCGGACAACAGACACCGAGACTTAGAGTTCATGGTGGGTGAGCATGCGTTAATCCGAGTTTCGCCCTCCAAGGGGAACCGACGCTTCGGCATAAAGGGAAAGTTAAGCCCGAGGTACGTTGGACCGTTCGAGATCCTAGAACGCGTAGGACCGGTGGCGTACCGATTAGCCCTGCCGCCGAACCTCGAACGAATCCACAACGTGTTCCATGTCTCAATGCTCCGGAAGTACCTAGCTGATCCCTCTCATGCCTTGGATGCCTCCACCATCGAGTTGCGAGAGGATTTAAGCGTCGAGGAGACGCCGGTGCGGATTTTGGCGAGAGAGGACAAGAAGTTGCGCAAACGAACAATCCCCTATGTAAAGGTCCAGTGGAGCAACCACGAAGAGCGCGAGGCGACTTGGGAACTGGAATCGAAGATGAGAGAATGTTTTCCCGAATTGATTAGTGGGGTTTGTACTTAAGTTTCGGGATGAAACTTTTTATAAAGTGTGAGTGGTGTAGTGATCCGGCCCTTAGGGGTATTTTTGACTCACATGTAATTATTTAAGCCTTTAAGTGAAATAAAATTATTCAATTCTTAAGAGTTGGCCAGTGTGTGGTGCTGGTATTGTTCTGCGATAGAGCGCGGAAAATGATGGCCGACGGTGCGATCGGATCTGAAATCCGATGTCGAGATCTCCCGGAACGGAATTCTTAGTGATGCGGTGATTAGTCATGCATCGGAATCCGTGCAAAATATCTTGCACCCGTTGGAGATAAGGTGGGTTATCTCGTAGGGGATAATTAATTAATTAATTAATTATCCGATGACGGAAAATAGAATTTTCTTATGTACGAATTAAAGAGGAAATTAATTAAAGATATAATACGAGCTATATAAGGGATCCCGACTATCGAAAAGAAAAGAAAAGAAAAATAAAACCCTAACCGGTGAGGAGAGAAAGAAAGAGAAAAAGGAAAAGACGGAACCCTAGCCGGAAGAAAGGGAAAGGAGAAAGAGAAGGAGCCCGATCTTCCCGGACATCGAACCGAAGGCAAGAACGCGACCGGACAACCTTCCCGTCGATCTTCGGTTAGTAAAATAATTGTTATAAATTATTTGGGATTTTTCCGTCGTCCTTTTTGTTTGAGTTCTTGGGTTTCTCCGTCGTATCCGTCACCGTCGCCGTCATCGTCGTCATGCTAGGGCACGGAACGGACGGCGGAGGCGCGCGGTGCCGCTAGGGCATCGCGCGGAGGAGAATCGCGGACGGCCGATCGCCGTCGCAAGCGGCGATGGGACCGCACGGGCTCCGCGTGGGTCGTACCCGCGCGGGCGCCGCGCGGCCACCGCGCGGGCGGCACCCACGCGGACCCACAACCGCGCGGCTACCGCGCGGGCGGCACCCACGCGGACCCGCAACCGCGCGGGCGGCACCCGCGCGGACCCGCAACCGCGCGGGCGCCGCGCGGCTGCCGCGCGGGCGGCACCCGCGCGGACGCGCAACCGCGCGGGCGCCGCGCGGGGCACCCACGTGGGCGCCGCGCGGGCAACCCCGCGCGCGGGCGCCGTGCGGTGCCGCACCCGCGCGGGCGCCGCGCGGCCGCCTCACGGGCAGCACCCGCGCGAGGCGCCGCGCCGCGTGGGCGCCGCCCGCGGAGACACGCCGTGCGGTTCCAAACCGCGCGGGGCTCCGGCGGACGGCGACGGCGGCGCGGGTTTCCGGTTTTCGTCAACCCGGACGGTGTTGGACTTTTCCGTCGAAAAGAGTAAATTGGGTCTTTTGTTTTGGGATGTTAGTACACGTTTTTGACTATAGTTATCCTTGCGGACTTTCTTTAGGTCCAGGTGCGCAGCGGGGGTGTAGTACTCTAGAAATTTAAAGACTTTAAATTTACTTTGGAATTTATAAAATTAGTAAATTTAGCAAAATTTGAAACATAGTGGATCAATGGTAGCCCAGAAATATCGACTTTTGATCGGGGGCTGATCTCGAAAATCCGAGAGAACCATTGCGATCGTCTCGTCGAAACATAAAAATTTCATATTCACATGTCGACGATCTGACGGTCGGATCTTCCAGAAATCAGTGATGAAAAGCGGGTCTCACAACTTATGTTGTGAATAGTAACCCCTATTTTAAATGGCCCTTTCATCACTAACGGCCGTTTCGTCGTCTGGAACCCTGACATAGGGGTATGGGTAGTCAAACCTAACTAATTTCGACGTTCTGAGCACGATGGCACTAACGGTTTTCGCGTTTGGCGACCTGGGTGCATCGAAGTGCGTGCGTCGATATGCGTCATACAAGAACTTGTTGGCCCGAGATTTTATCCGAGCGTCAAACCAAAACAAACAAATACCCTACTTGACAGGTCTCGACGAGCCGGACGTCGTGGCAAAGTCCGTTTCGCGAAACGACAACCGGATTGCCTCGAAAAGCATGAAAATCCCTAAAAAATGGACTAATTTGTAATAGGAAACTAATATTTTATGTGTTTAACTCTAAGGGCTTGTAACCATAAGGGGTTTGGTGCATTTTGCACCCACTGAGAAGGCCTCGGAGGGTTGAGGTTAAGTGTGAATTGGGTTTGGGGTTATTTTGCAAAGGGATCTACCATTAAAGAAGCAAGTGACCCTTGGTATGCCTTGGCTCCATGCACGAAGAGTCTTGTGGGAACTCAAACATTACCTAGGTACTCTGCCTAAGCCATGCGTGTAGTGAGAAGCCAAAGAACCCAACACCATTAAAGGATAACCCGAGGGAGAGAGAGAGGAGAAGGGAACTTGAACCAAAGCTTCACCAAGCTTTCTCTGGGTTTTGGGAGGAGTTCCTGGTGCCTGGGCTTCCTCCTGATCAAGCCCGGAGTCCTGGACACCCAAGAACACTAGCCACCATAGAGAGAGAAACGAGAGAGAAAGGAAGAGTAAGAAAAGGTTGGACCCAACTTTATCAGGGTTGGTTTTGGGAGGTTCCTTAGGATTCCTCTGGTACCTGTGATCCTTGCTGGAGCAAGCCGTGGCCGCGCGAAGGAGGGAGAGTGAGAACCGGCTACTTCCTTTCTTCCCCGAGCTCGGCCAAGGTGAGGCACTTTAACCATGGGTTTCCTGCACCTGAGACCCCTAGCAGTGGACTTCTTAGGTCCCTAGGATGCTACAGCCCTAGCCCCGAGCCCCCATGCAGCACGGTTGGCCGGCGGCCACAATGGGTCGCCGGAAACCTAGTGTTACTCCACCTCGAGAGAACTCTTCAACCTGTGGACTAGACGGACTCAAAATTGGAGGGTAGGGACTGTAGGATATATGGAAGAAATCTGCAAAATTTGGTTGAGGGAGGTGCAGTATTTTTGGAGAAAATTGATGCCCTAGCTTTTCGGGTTTTTGCAAGTTGGCCAAGCCTTGTGCTCCGGTGCCGGCAAGCTTCTCCGGCGCCGGCCATGCGCCCAGAAGTCTTCCTGGGAGTGAGAGGAATGCCCCCATGCATTTACATGGCACCCATGCAGCACCAAATTGGTGCGGCCATGGGTGACCCGAAATGAAGCCTTATAGCCGCCGCCGGCGCTCCGGTCATCTCCGGCCGGGGAGAGGTGGTTGGGAAGCTTCATATGACCCCATGGAAGCTTTCCATCCATGTTGTAGGGCTTCAAAGCGGCTCTGTAAAAATCCGCCATTAGAGGTGTTGAGCTCAAATCCGAGCTTTGCTCCGCCGCGCCGCCGCCGCACCCCGAGGCTAGCCACATGCATGGAAAGGTTCAGTGAGGTGAATGGCACCTACTGGTGCAATTAGTTGAGCACCAGACCTTTCAGATAGAGCATCACGAATTTCAAGGTTTTCCCCCACCTTCTTCTTCCTCGAACTCGGCCAACCGAAGGGTTGGGCCTGCTCCAACTTGAGGGAAACTGCTCCATGAACTCATTAGAATACTTTGCTTCAAGAATTATTGCCCCAGATACCTTCTGTGCAAAGAATCCAGATCCAAAACTGCTTATGTAATAGTTAATAAACTATGCACACCAAGTGTTTGATAATATGCCCCAATGAATTTCTAAATGGAATTTGATAAAACTTTAAATACAAAAGTTACTCCAAATAGTCCCCTAAGCTCTGTGGTCACTTCAATTCAAACAGAGATTGAGTGGATAACAATTTAGAGCATTGTGAACTTGTAGGTGTGCTTGACCTTGGTTCTGATTGAACCAGCACCCCTGGGCGCCAACCAGGGTGAGCACTAAGGTCCTGGCAGTGCTCAGATCAACTTTGATATACAAAGTTTTCCTGTTTGAAGTTTAAATTAACAAGTTATAGTTTAATCATCCTTTTAAAGAAATGTTTGAACAAAACATTGTTCTGGGCTGGTTGCGAAGCCGCGACAGTGTGCCCTAGGCTAATTTGGGGTCACAGGACGCGATGCTCGCGTTAAAAACTGATTTTGAAGTCCCGGAGAAACAAAAATGCAAAATGGCTATGTAGAGGTTTTAAAATTGATCTAGGTTTTAAGTTGAATTGGAATAAGTTAGAGTCAGAGTTGATCCTTGATCCATATGATTGATTCAGGTTTATTCGGTGCCTCTGGTTCTAAGCATACTGTGGATACGGTTTAGTCGCCTGCTGTGAGGTCCCGGAATCCCCCGCGTAGGAGTTGCTGGTTGTTGGGCAGCTTTTAGTGGCCGTTGGGGGTGTTTGTGCGCGTGTCGGGCCCAAGAAATGGATTTGTGATGCAATTTGGGATTTAGTTGCATCACTGGAGGCCTGCGTGATGTGTCGGTGGTGTTTGCGCGCATTTTGGACACAAGTGTTGGACTTCGGGCTTATAAGGAGACCCCGTGGGAATTTGGGGGACCCGTCGGGTGTTTGGAAGTGATTTCGCGCGATTCAGATGTCAAAATTGGACTCCGGGCAAATTCTGGATTAATGTTACCTCTCCGGCTGCCATCGGGAATTTTTTAGAGTTGTATTTTGGCAAATCGGACTTCAGATTTGGACCCGGCGTGGAGAATCGGATCAAGTGGGCTATCCGGGGGCACTCCGCAATTTTCGGATGAGAATTTGGGAAATTGGACATCGTTTTTGGATTCAGCGCGCGAAATCGCTAGGAATGCACTATTTATTTGTTGGATTTGGAGCCCGGATGAAGTGCGCGTTTTTCGAGGCAACGCGGCACAAATCTCGAGACAGCACGGTTATCGAGGCAGGCGCGCGGCTCGAGGAGCGTACGGACGCGACAGGGGGGCACGCTGACGCGCCTTCGGCACGGAACGCGCGGGGGCCGCCACGTGGCGGGCCCCCGTTGGCGCCCGCGCGGGCGCGGGGGCACGCGCGCCCGTGTAACGGGCGCGTGTCCCGCGCCTGCGCGTGGTGCGGTGCAACGCGCCCGTGTGGCGGGCGCGTTGCCGCGCGCCACTTGGCGCGCTGGGCGCGTGCGTGGACCCGGCGCACGCGCCCAGCCCTGTGGACCGGCCGGTTGGAGCCCCCGGTTGGTTGGCGCCGTGGACCAGGCCCGTGGACCGTGACCGTGGACCACCCTCTTTCTCCCCTTTTTCTTTTTCTTCTTCCTCCCCGCACCGCCATTGTTTCTCCCTTCTTTTCTTTCTTCTGCACCCGAGAGCGAGAGGGAGTGAGGGAGGAGGTTGCGTGAGGTGCGGCGGCGCGTCGTAGACCTCGTTTTGCGTACGAGGTCACCCGGCGGAGCGTTTCGGCGACGGCGGCGCAATGGGGTAGGTCCCGTGTGTTGGTTTTTCTGTATTTTTGTATAGTTTTTGGAGCGTTCTTTTAGACTGTTATTGACCCTCTTGCTCTTTTCTGTGTTGGGCACCGTGCACCGTTTTGCGTGCGGACTCCGTTTTGCGTGCGGATCCTGGCACCGTGCACCATTTTGCGTGCAGACTCTGGCACCGTGCACCGTTTTGCGTGCGGACTCCATTTTGTATGCGGATCCTGGCATCGTGCACCGTTTTGCGTGCGGACTCCGCCACCGTGCACCGTTTTGCGTGCGGACTCCGTATTGCGTGCGGATCCTGGCACCGTGCACCGTTTTGCATGCGGACTCTGGCACCGTGCACCGTTTTGCGTGCGGACTCCGTTTTGCATGCGAATCCTGGCACCGTGCACCGTTTTGCGTGCGGACTCCGGCACCGTGCACCATTTTGTTTGCGGACTCCGTTTTGCATGCGGATCCTGGCATCGTGCACCGTTTTGCGTGCGGACTTCGGCACCGTGCACTATTTTGCGTGCGTACTCCGTTTGGCGTGCGGATTCCGGCACCATGCTCCGTTTTGCGTGCGGAGTCTGGCAGCGGACATCGTTTTGCGTGCGGATCGCGTGGAGGCCAATTGCAAGTGTCTACGAGTAATTGGTGGCAAATCGAGGTGGGTGGCCTTATCTCCAAGTTTTATGGACTGTACATTAATTCTATTGATGTAGGACTATGCATGATAGTTTATTTCCTTGTATAGCATGCTAGATTGTTGGAATGGTTATTCCTCTTTATCATCTGTTAATACAGCTATCTTGGAACTTGACCTAGCACCCCCGTCATATGTTGCATGTGTAACCAGACCAGTAGAAAACCCTCACTTGGGCTAGGGTTAATTATGTTTAGACACCCACACTGTTTTGCTATCCCTGGACATAGTGTTATCCTCGCCCGGGTAGTGGGCCGAGAGGTCGGGATTTTCTTTTAGTGTGGGATGCGTTTGCACTCGTGCTTGGGAGCAGAGTGGAGTCTGGTAGTTGGAGCGGGTTGCTTATCTGTGCCGGGAGCCGTTTGGGTAAACGGTAGTCCCGGGAGGTCTAGTATCCCTGTTGCGCTGTCGTGGGGGGGAGCCGTTGAGCAGGCGGTAGTCCCGGGCCGTCGAGTATCTTCCGGCCAGTGTTGTTGGGAACCATTGGGGTTAACGGTGATCCCAGGTCGTTGAGTGTTGTCCGACCAGTATTGTTAGCTTGAGTTGTGGGTCGTTCCTGGCTGTGGAGTACCTCTAGCCAGTGTGCCTTGTGCTGCGAGCTGTTGGAGAGGCTAGTGTCTCGTGTTCCGTGTGAGCTGATCAGCTGAGTCGTAGAGAGTGCTCCGACTGTTGTGCGAGATATTTGGGGATCTTGAGTCCTACCGTTCTGGGAGTGAGCGTGGTTTTGGCTATAGCCTGCTTATGCCAATTTGTGATACTCTATGCCGCGCCGTTTTCCTCAGTTAGAGTCGCGTCCCTGAGATGCCGCTGTGGATACGATGGGCCTGTTGAGGCAGTTTTGCGCGAGGGGTGAGTTAGTCGGGCAGGACGCCCCACGTAAATCCCGTCCTCATGGGGATGTGTGGTAGTGGGCAGGCGCGTTCCTAGTCGACAGGCGCAGGCTTGACTGGACCCTATGAGGCGGTCAGTTCGATTGGGTCTATTGAGCACCTTGGGTGCGAGTGGTCTCTTTTACTTTCATCTGTTCCACTTTTTGAGTATCTAGATAGAGGTATGGTAGCTGTAGAGTAGCTCCAGCTTTTCTTGTTCAGATTTCATTGCACTGTTATCTTTTACCTCTAGTAGACTTAGTGGGCGGACCGTTGGGCTTGTTGACGGCACCCACTGAGAACTACTGTGGGAAGTAGTTCTCACACCCGTCGTGGTGTCTTTTTCCCCAGGAACTTCTTCTCCTATTCCTGTTGCTCCAGTTGCTGATCCTTCTGACCGAGGCGAGGGAGTCGCGAGCTAGTTCCCTACCCGTCATTGGAGTGTAGCGGTACCCCTTCAGAGGAGAGCTTCAGTAGATTAGTTTACTTATTTTTCCTCTGTTGAGAGACCTTTGTTGTGAGGTATAGAGTTGTACTTTATTTTACAGTTTGAGAGACTGTTGTAGTGAGGATGTTCTTGTATCGAGAGTCTGTACACTGATGTATTTATTGGAGTTACCTCCCTTTTGAGTTTTGTATCAGAGGACTTTGTATACGATCGTTTTTGGGAGATGGTTATTGTATTATTTTCAGTTGTACAGTGTTTGGTTTTCAGTTTTTTAGTAGTTTACTTTCCGCTCTGATATCTGGATACTGTAGTTGATTCTTTCTGCAGGTTAGACGCTTCGTCTGTACGGCAGTTTCCGTACAGACGGCGGATCTGTTGGCGAGCCCGGGTCGCAGTTTCGACCCCGGGGCGTGACAGATTAGAGTGGTATCAGAGCCTAGGTTGTAGGTCGTGGTGGACTTAGAAACCCTAGGCTTGTGGTTGGATATTAGGATGACTACGTGAGAGTCGTGACTTTTAGCGAGAGTCCTGATTGAGTTTTTACCTCTCCCAAGAGACGGGATGAGTGTTTGGCATGCTTATATTCCTAAGCGATTATGTTGGCTGCCGACAACATAATACTCTGGAATGGATGACATGTCTTAGACTTTCGCTGGATTGGGTAGTATGGTTGTTGTGTCCTGACGTTTGTTATTGTGCAGCGGATTGCGATACCCCGGAGACGTCGTGTTGTGAAGAGGACACACCCCTCTCCTGATGAATACCCCACAGCGGGAGGCTGAACTATCAGAGTCCCGCAGCGGAAGCGTGGTGGGCCCATAACCCACAGGTCCCAGGATTGAAAACTTCGATAGACTGAGCCTAGAAGAGCCTAGAATCTGTTCTTGTTTGATTGGGGTTCTAGGCACCGGTCTATCGGGATTTTCGGATTTTTGTCGCGTCAGTCGGTTCTTCTCGCCTATGAGTGGGGTGTTATTGTGGGAGCTGTTTGGAGTGACGGCGGTCCCAGCTGTGAGGGCATTTTTCCCTGGCTGAGTTACCAGGAGGGCATTTTTCCCTGGCTGAGTTACCAGGAGGGCATTTTCCCTGGCTGAGTTACCAGGAGGGCATTTTTCCTGGCTGAGTTACCAGGAGGGCATTTTCCCTGGCTGAGTTACCAGGAGGGCATTTCCCCTGGCTGAGTTACCAGGAGGGCATTTTCCCCTGGCTGAGTTACCAGGAGGGCATTTTTCCCTGGCTGAGTTACCAGGAGGGCATTTTCCCTGGCTGAGTTACCAGGAGGGCGTTTTTCCCTGGCTGAGTTACCAGGAGGGCATTTTTCCCTGGCTGAGTTACCAGGAGGGCATTTTCCCTGGCTGAGTTACCAGGAGGGCATTTTTCCCTGGCTGAGTTACCAGGAGGGCATTTTCCCTGGCTGAGTTACCAGGAGGGCATTTTTCCCTGGCTGAGTTACCAGGAGGGCATTTTTCCCTGGCTGAGTTACCAGGTGGGCACATGCCCTGGCCGAGTTACCAGGAGGACACTTTCCACTGGCCGAGCTACCAGATGGATACATTGCCCCTGGCTGAGTTACCAGGTGGGCACATGCCCTGGCTGAGTTACCAGGTGGACACATGTCCTGGCCGAGTTACCAGGAGGACACTTTTCACTGGCCGAACTACCAGATGGATACATTACTCCTGGCTGAGTTACCAGGTGGGCACATGCCCTGGCTGAGTTACCAGGAGGACACATGCCCTGGCCGAGTTACCAGGAGGACACCTTCCACTGGCCGAGCTACCAGATGGGTACATACCCCTGGCCGGGTTACCAGGTGGGTACATGCCCTGGTCGAGTTACCAGGTGGTTGCTTTACTGAGATTGAGATGGTCTAACAGGACGCCGATATTTGGTGGCGTCGAGTTCGTCCTGTTGGACTACCAGGAGCTCGGTTGTTGACTTGGAACCAGTTTCGTGCTTTGCGGCTCAGGGCCTTCTTTCCTGACAGTGTAAGCAGAAACTGGAAGGGGATCTTAGACTCCTACAGCAGGGGAGTCGACCTCTTTTGGAGTATGTTCGCGAGTTTTGCAATTGTTGAGCCGGGTACCCTTTGTCGCCTGGATGAGGCCCAGGAGGTTGAGCTAGTTGAGAAAGGACTGCATCGGAATATCTATCACTTGGGGTATTCTCGGCGGGTGTCGACGTTAGATGCAGCGATTGAGCATGCTTAGCGGGTTGACCGAGGATCAGTGATCATGTCAGAGATAGACGGAGCGCCAGGGACCAGCTCCGGGGAGAGGCATCCAGTGCCGCCTGAGTTTGGACAGTCGAGTAGATCGAGACCCCGGGGCCGCCACGATTCCAGTCTGAGGGTCGTGAGTCTCAGAGGAGACAAAGATCAGAAGGTTCTCCACCGCCGATGTATCAGCAGCAGTAGCGGGATGACTGTGTCCATTGTGGTAGGCCGCACTTTGCGCCGCAGTGTGACCACAGGCAGGAAACAGATCAGGGTCTTGTCCTAAAGCGGGATCATCAGTCGCTTGGGCAGCTTCGGCTCCTCCTCCGCCGCTCTTCCAGACAGGCGGAGCTTCGGCAGGTTATGGCCAGATAGTTAGGGCCACTTCTTAGCGGCAGTCCGACGGACGACCACCCCCGAGCGGGAGCGTCTATGTCGCACAGGATGAGGATTCGGGGGCGGCTAGCCACGTGGTGGCAGGTATTAATCTTATCTCCTCTACACGCACTTGAGCGTTATTTGTTACCGGAGCAGCATCGCATTCATTTCTTTTGTAGGGCATTTGCATTGTTGTATGGGCTAGAGATAGGACCCTTAGCTTGTGCTCGTGAGGTCCAGATACCTGATCACGTGTTGCACATAGATGGGTGTTGTTGGTCCTGCCCAGTGCAGTAGGGCCCTGGTTTTTGCCTGTTGATCTTTTGGCCCTTCCTCAGCTCCGGGATTCCGAGGTAGTGTAGGGTATGTTACTGTGAGGATCTAAGGCCTTGATGCTTGAGTGATACCACACCGTTGATACACGGTGGTGATGCCACACCGTTGATACACGGTGATGATGCCACACCGTTGATACACGGTGGTGATGCCACACCGTTAATACACGGTGGTGATGCCACGCCGTTGGTGCACGGCAGTGATGCCACACCGTTGATACACGGTGATGATGCCACACCGTTGATACACGGCAGTGCTGCCACACTGTTGATACGCGGTGATGATACCACACCGTTGATACACGGCAGTGATGCCACACCATTGATACACGGTGATGATGCCACACCGTTGATACACGGTGGTGATGCCACACCGTTGATACACGGTGGTGATGCCACGCCGTTGGTGCACGGCAGTGATGCCACGTTGTAGGTATACAACGGTGAGAGTTTTGTGAATGTTTTGGACTTTGACCGCGAGTTTGGGCATCAGCTTTATGATCGCCTTGTGAGCCAGTTTCCAGTCCCGTTCACCGACGGTTTGGTTTCCGTCAGGGTGTTCTTTATTAGTTAAGGGATCGACTTCGACCCGTGGGTCCGTTGGGGTTATGATAGCATTTTGAGCGACCAACTGTGGCACGAGATTGTGTCTCTTGTGGATCCCTTCTGGGGGTAGCCTGCAGTTGTGTTGTCCACTCGAGTGGTTTCGGATCGGGAGGTAACCGAGTGAAGACCCCAGCGTATTGGATTCCCTTCCTTATTGGATTAATTTGCGGGTATGCTCGGGTCGTCTTGTTGAGGTTGGCACCATGTTGTGGTTTGGTCCGTGTTACACTTGTGGTTATTTCAGTTTCCCCCAGCCTTTTAGTGGAGCCCTTTAGTTTTTCACGCCTCAGCTCAGTAGTGATGTGTTTTTCCTCGCCCGTGATTGACTTGCCTCTTGAGATCTGTGATTGTTGGAGTACGAGGGACGCCCGTAGCAATTTCTGGCTCGAGAGATGAGAGAATTGCACATCGGGTTATACCGTACTTGTTGATGTTATTGCGGAGTAATCACGAGGAGCGAGTGGGGTTTAGGGAGCTGGAGGCGTATTGTAAGATACCTAGCCGTGGTATTCTTGACTCCTGATGGGCTTGATCTAGTTTCGAGGACGAAACTTTTGTTTAGTGGGGGAGGATGTGAGGTCCCGGAATCCCCCGCGTAGGAGTTGTTGGTTGTTGGGCAGCTTTTAGTGGCCGTTGGGGGTGTTTGTGCGCGTGTCGGGCCCAAGAAATGGATTTGTGATGTAATTTGGGATTTAGTTGCATCACTGGAGGCCTGCGTGATGTGTCGGTGGTGTTTGCGCGCATTTTGGACACAAGTGTTGGACTTCGGGCTTATAAGGAGACCCCGTGGGAATTTGGGGGACCCGTCGGGTGTTTGAAAGTGATTTCGCGCGATTCAGATGTCAAAATTGGACTCCGGGCAAATTCTGGATTAATGTTACCTCTCCGGCTGCCATCGGGAATTTTTTAGAGTTGTATTTTGGCAAATCGGACTTCAGATTTGGACCCGGCGTGGAGAATCGGATCAAGTGGGCTATCCGGGGGCACTCCGCAATTTTCGGATGAGAATTTGGGAAATTGGACATCGTTTTTGGATTCAGCGCGGGAAATCGCTAGGAATGGACTATTTATTTGTTGGATTTGGAGCCCGGATGAAGTGCGCGTTTTTCGAGGCAACGCGGCACGAATCTCGAGACGGCACGGTTATCGAGGCAGGCGCGCGGCTCGAGGAGCGTACGGACGCGACAGGGGGGCACGCTGACGCGCCTTCGGCACGGAACGCGCGGGGGCCGCCACGTGGCGGGCCCCCGTTGGCGCCCGCGCGGGCGCGGGGGCGCGCGCGCCCGTGTAACGGGCGCGTGTCCCGCGCCTGCGCGTGGTGCGGTGCAACGCGCCCGTGTGGCGGGCGCGTTGCCGCGCGCCACGTGGCGCGCTGGGCGCGTGCGTGGACCCGGCGCACGCGCCCAGCCCTGTGGACCGGCCGGTTGGAGCCCCCGGTTGGTTGGCGCCGTGGACCAGGCCCGTGGACCGGGACCGTGGACCATCCTCTTTCTCCCCTTTTTCTTTTTCTTCTTCCTCCCCGCACCGCCATTGTTTCTCCCTTTTTTTCTTTCTTCTGCACCCGAGAGCGAGAGGGAGTGAGGGAGGAGGTTGCGTGAGGTGCGGCGGCACGTCGTAGACCTCGTTTTGCGTACGAGGTCGCCCGGCGGAGCGTTTCGGCGACGGCGGCGCAATGGGGTAGGTCCCGTGTGTTGGTTTTTCTGCATTTTTGTACAGTTTTTGGAGCGTTCTTTTAGACTGTTATTGACCCTCTTGCTCTTTTCTGTGTTGGGCACCGTGCACCGTTTTGCGTGCGGATCCTGGCACCGTGCACCGTTTTGCGTGCGGACTCCGTTTTGCGTGCGGATCCTGGTACCGTGCACCGTTTTGCGTGCGGACTCTGGCACCGTGCACCGTTTTGCGTGCAGACTCCGTTTTGCATGCGGATCCTGGCACCGTGCTCCGTTTTGCGTACGGACTCCGGCACCGTGCACCGTTTTGCGTGCGGACTCCGTTTTGCATGCGGATCCTTGCACCGTGCACCGTTTTGCGTGCGGACTCTGGCACCGTGCACCGTTTTGCGTGCGGACTCCGTTTTGCATGCGGATCCTGGCACCGTGCACCGTTTTGCGTGCGAACTCCGGCACCGTTCACCGTTTTGTTTGCGGACTCTGTTTTGCGTGCGGATCCTGGCATCGTGCACCGTTTTGCGTGCGGACCCCGGCACCGTGCACCATTTTGCGTGCGGACTCCATTTGGCGTGCGGATTCCGGCACCGTGCTCCGTTTTGTGTGCGGACTCCGGCAGCGGACATCGTTTTGCGTGCGGATCGCGTGGAGGCCAATTGCAAGTGTCTACGAGTAATTGGTGGCAAATCGAGGTGGGTGGCCTTATCTCCAAGTTTTATGGACTGTACATTAATTCTATTGATGTAGGACTATGCATGATAGTTTATTTCCTTGTGTAGCATGCTAGATTGTTGGAATGGTTATTCCTCTTTATCATCTGTTAATACAGCTATCTTGGAACTTGACCTAGCACCCCCGTCATATGTTGCATGTGTAACCAGACCAGTAGAAAACCCTCACTTGGGCTAGGGTTAATTATGTTTAGACACCCACACTGTTTTGCTATCCCTGGACATAGTGTTATCCTCGCCCGGGTAGTGGGCCGAGAGGTCGGGATTTTCTTTTAGTGTGGGATGCGTTTGCACTCGTGCTTGGGAGCAGAGTGGAGTCTGGTAGTTGGAGCGGGTTGCTTATCTGTGCCGGGAGCTGTTTGGGTAAATGGTAGTCCCGGGAGGTCTAGTATCCCTGTTGCGCTGTCGTGGGAGGGAGCCGTTGAGCAGGCGGTAGTCCCGGGCCGTCGAGTATCTTCCGGCCAGTGTTGTTGGGAACCGTTGGGGTTAACGGTGATCGCAGGTCGTTGAGTGTTGTCCGACCAGTATTGTTAGCTTGAGTTGTGGGTCGTTCCTGGCTGTGGAGTACCTCCAGCCAGTGTGCCTTGTGCTGCGAGCTGTTGGAGAGGCTAGTGTCTCGTGTTCCGTGTGAGCTGATCAGCTGAGTCGTAGAGAGTGCTCCGACTGTTGTGCGAGATATTTGGGGATCTTGAGTCCTACCGTTCTGGGAGTGAGCGTGGTTTTGGCTATAGCCTGCTTATGCCAATTTGTGATACTCTATGCCGCGCCGTTTTCCTCAGTTAGAGTCGCGTCCCTGAGATGCCGCTGTGGATACGATGGGCCTGTTGAGGCAGTTTTGCGCGAGGGGTGAGTTAGTCGGGCAGGACGCCCCACGTAAATCCCGTCCTCATGGGGATGTGTGGTAGTGGGCAGGCGCGTTCCTAGTCGACAGGCGCAGGCTTGACTGGACCCTATGAGGCAGTCAGTTCGATTGGGTCTATTGAGCACCTTGGGTGCGAGTGGTCTCTTTTACTTTCATCTGTTCCACTTTTTGAGTATCTAGATAGAGGTATGGTAGCTGTAGAGTAGCTCCAGCTTTTCTTGTTCAGATTTCATTGCACTGTTATCTTTTACCTCTAGTAGACTTAGTGGGCGGACCGTTGGGCTTGTTGACGGCACCCACTGAGAACTACTGTGGGAAGTAGTTCTCACACCCGTCGTGGTGTCTTTTTCCCCAGGAACTTCTTCTCCTGTTCCTGTTGCTCCAGTTGCTGATCCTTCTGACCGAGGCGAGGGAGTCGCGAGCTAGTTCCCTACCCGTCATTGGAGTGTAGCGGTACCCCTTCAGAGGAGAGCTTCAGTAGATTAGTTTACTTCTTTTTCCTCTGTTGAGAGACCTTAGTTGTGAGGTATAGAGTTGTACTTTATTTTACAGTTTGAGAGACTGTTGTAGTGAGGATGTTCTTGTATCGAGAGTCTGTACACTGAAGTATTTATTGGAGTTACCTCCCTTTTGAGTTTTGTATCAGAGGACTTTGTATACGATCGTTTTTGGGAGATGGTTATTGTATTATTTTCAGTTGTACAGTGTTTGGTTTTCAGTTTTTTAGTAGTTTACTTTCCGCTCTGATATCTGTATACTGTAGTTGATTCTTTCTGCAGGTTAGACGCTTCGTCTGTACGGCAGTTTCCGTACAGACGGCGGATCTGTTGGCGAGCCCGGGTCGCAGTTTCGACCCCGGGGCGTGACACCTGCAATTTGTCAGGTGGGTTTATCTTCGGTCCGGGCTTTATCATTTCGGCCCTCTGGGGTATAGTATTGGTTGGACCCCTGTTCTTGTAGCCTAGTTGATGTTTGAGCCTGCCTTCCTTTTGATCAGTTTTATTTTGCTATAAACGTGTTTTTATTCAACCAATGTTTTGTCTCCAAGCATCGTAGGGTCGCCGGAGTCTGTTCTTGTTTGATAGGACGAAGGCATCTCTCTTCGAGGTTTGGATATAAAACATGTTTTCAAAATAGTTTTTCTAAAAAGGATTTTAGTTGTGCATGATTGATTCTCAGTTGCTTCCAAATATTATGACTCTATTCCTGGACATTTGCCATGCCTGATTGGTCATTAGCTAGCTTGCACATTATACTTGATTATATCCTGATCCATGTTCTAGAAGTTGTTGATTATACTCTGCACCCTTGTTGGGATTTTGGTCATTTCTAGTTGCATACCTATTTATCAGTACTCCCTGATTATTTCTGATCCAAACTATAGTAGTGGATGATTATTCCTGCATATGAGTTGAGATTCAGTTGATTCTGATATTGCATCGTTGATTGGATTGTTTCGGCTTGTTGTTCACCCGTTATGCTGCTAAATACATGATTTTATTAAATAAATGTTTTTACCGAGCTTCGTAGGGTCGCCGGAGTCTGTTCTTGTTTGATAGGATAAAGGCACTGCTCTGCGAGGTTTGGATCGAAAACCCAAGCTTCGTAGTGTCGCCTGAGTCTGTTCTTGTTTGATAGGATGAGGGCAACGCTCTTCGAGGTTTGGACTTTTCAAAACAGTTTTCTTAAAAATATGTGTTTAAGTTTTGTATCATTTGGTTGGTTTGTGTGGTTGAGATGAGTTTATCTGTGAGCTTCTTTTGAGAGAGATTTGCCTTGATCTTGCATATGAGTTGAGATTTGTTGTTTAGTTGCTGAGTGTTCCTGCATGAGTGTTGAGATTCAGTTGATCTTGTCATTGCATCCCAGTGGGGATTTCCCGGCTTGTAGCCGATTACCCGGTCAGTGGACCGCCAGTTTGAGCATTTGCATATGATTCGCCCGCACCGTTGTTCTTCACGTACACCAGCGGACTGATCCCCCGTAGCGGTGTACTTTACCGGTAAAGTGGTTAGTGTTACGGAATTTGAGTTGGCGTAGTTTCGTGAAAGGTTCAAGTCTTGAAGATTGAAGGTGAAGAAAGTTGGATCATTTAACTCAATCTCAAGAAAGAAGAATTCAAAAGGATCAGGTATGTTTAACTAAAGATTTTTGGTGATCCGAATACTTCTTGTAGTGTAGAAACACCTGGAAGAATTTTTAATTGCATAAAAATCAAAAACTGGGTTTCGGACATGTTCAGGATCCGGATCAGAGCCAGCGATCCGGATCCCGAAGGTTGTTGTTTCATACATTACTTCAATCCGGATCGCAGCATCTCACGATCCGGATCCCGAACGTTGAGTTTTCTGAAATGTATGAACGATCCGGATCAGGCATTCCGATCCGGATCCCGAACGTTTGTTTTCTGGAAACCGTCTTTATTGCTACTGCAATCCGGATCGCCCAAATCCGATCCGGATCGCCGTCCGTCAAAATTCCAGAAATGTTAGGTTTTTGATTCTTATCTCCTTCCAAATGTTTCTAACCTATAAATAGACCCTATGATTCATTTTTCTAGGGTAAGCCGAAGAAGCGAAAATCCAAAGAGGCCGATAAAAGGAATATAGCCGTCATATTCATATATCATTATATACGGCCTAAGATCCACATATAGAGAAGAAAGGAAATCATTAGAGAATACTCTATGTTTCTTCATCTATATTGATTAGTTTGATTCTAGGTTTTCATACTCACATCTTGAGTTGAATCAAACTAATGAATACTTAGATGGTATTTCCGATCTATCTTTGATCTAAGTATTCGGCGGATCATCACCACCCAAAAACAACGATTTCCCCAAAATCGGCGCGTGGATTCGCGTGTCCTTGTGGATTCAAGGTTCAACCGCTCTCGTGGATTCGGAGCGAGGCACGTTCGTGGATTCGAAGGGTGCTATTGGGTCCAGACCGTGGATTCGGTCAGACGTCGTGGATTCGACGTTGGACGCCGTGGATTCGGCGTTGGGCGCAGATCGTGGATTCGAGAAGCGTCGCGGAGCGAGCGGAGAAGATCCTCTAGGAGCGTATGGAAAAGGTTGAGTCGTAAGTGTGTACGGTAAATCACCTTGTACGTGTTTTCATTCTAGTGGATTTCTGCCGTGTTATCGGTCCCGTGGTTTTTTACTCCGGTTTGGAGTTTTTCCACGTAAAAATCTTGCGTGTTCATTTTTATTTCCGCATTGGGTTTTATTGCGCAATGATTTTTTGAGTGTTTATTGTTTACACCTATTCACCCCCCTCTAGGTGTTTTTTTCCCTATTTAGATCTATATTTCATATAACCCAACAAGTGGTATCAGAGCGGGAATAGGGTTGTAAACAATGGTTGAAGGTGGAAACATCAATCGACCCCCTTTCTTTGATGGAACAAATTATGCGTACTGGAAAGTACGGATGAAAGCCTTTTTAATTTCCATCGACGAAAGGGTGTGGCAATCAATTGAATTAGGATGGTCTAATCCAACTGAAATTATCTCTGATGTTCGCACCTTAAAACCTAGGTCGAAATGGACCAAGGAAGAGTTAGATTCATTTTCTTACAATGGCAAGGGAATTAATGCTATTTTTAATGCCTTATCTCAAACTGAATTCTCTCGCGTCTCGGCATGTGAGACTGTGACAGAAATCTGGGATGTTCTTCAGGTTACACATGAGGGAACTAACCTCGTGAAGATTCAGAAACTGCAAATGCTTACGAGCAAGTTTGACTCTATCTTGATGGCAGAAAATGAATCTTTCACGGACTACTATACACGATTGCAAGACATCGTAAACTCATGTGCTAACCTGGGAGAGAAGATTCCAGAATTTAAGGTTGTAAGAAAGATCTTAAGAACTCTTCCTGAACGATTTCGCCCAAAGATTACAGCCATTGAAACTATTAAACACCCGGACGAAATACGTGTAGAAGAATTAGTTGGTTCATTACAAACTTATGAAATGACATTTACTACTAACAATTCTTCTGGAAAAGCATCCTCTTCTAAGTCTTCAGGTTATGCGTTGAAAACAACTAAGGAAGAAGACGCGGATACATCCTCCTCAGACGATGACGAGAACCTTTCTATGGAGGAATTTGAGAAGCAGCTCGCTCTCTTGACAAGGAAGTTTCGCCGCAACTTTCGAAGGGGTAATTCAAGTAAATCTCCATTCTTCGGAAAGTCAAACAAAGGCAAGGGTACTTCAAGTTACAAGTCAAGAAAGCAAGAGAACTTCTCAAAGGATAAGAAAAGTTCAGAGGGACAACTACAATGCTTCAAATGTCGAGGCTACGGCCACATTGCAACGGAGTGTCCCAACAAGTATCCGGCAAAGAAGAAGGCGATGCAAGTCGTCACTTGGGATGACAACTCAACGTCAAATGAGTCGTCTTCAAGTGATGAAGAAAAGAGCACCACGGCATTCCACGCGTCCACATCTTCACCCTTCATGTGCTTTATGGCAAGTACGTCCGAGTCATTGTCCAACTCCACTGTTGAAAAGATTGCAACGGACAACGAATCGGATGATTCGGAAGGTGAAGATTTTGCTTTAGCCTACCACAGACTTTTGAGGGATTCAAAGAAAGTGGCTAAGCAAAACAAGAGTTTGAGAGGGAGAGTGCATGATCTCGAAGAAAAAGCAAAAAGAGCAACTTCTCTCTCAAACGCTCTTGAAGTGGAAAGGGAAAATCTGATAAAAGCAAATGTTTCCCTTCAAGAGTCCAATGAGCAACTCGAGAAGAATTATATAGATATGGTGAACAAAGCGAATTACTTCTTGAAGCTCTACGGCGAGGCCCGACGGGAAAAATTGGAAATGACAGAGACCATTTTCCAACTCAAGGATGACTTACAGCAATTTTCTTCCGGAAGGAGTAAGTTGGATAAACTTCTTGGTCTTGGTCAAACAAACAAGTTCGGCCTCGGATACAATCGAACTGAAGACAATTTTAGTTCGGTTGGGACAGTCTTTGTGCCTCAGTCGGTATCTCCTCCTCCGACACCGGAATTCACGACAATCAACGACAACAAGCCTACTTCATCCTCTTCGGAATCGTCAAGCACAAAGGTATGTTTTCGTTGTAATTTTGCAGGGCACATTGAAAGAAATTGCAAGATTGGAGCTCAAAGATCAAATCAACCACTTCTTGCAACTGCTACCAATAAGTTCACTCCCCGGAATTCAAAGAAGGACTTTTCAAAAGAAAAGAACGTTGGTAGTACTCCAAACAAGACGATGACAAAAGAAAAAGATCAATCATACAAAACGTCTTCATCAAGGAAAATTTCTCAACCATTGCCAACATACTCCAAAACTCAAAAGGTTTGGGTATGCAAAGGTGAAATCCTTCCTTGTCTTTAATCGTTCTACGATTAAATGTTGTGTAGTTTATGTAGACTATTTTTTCTTTCTTTTGGCCAACTCGTCAACCATCTTTGGGAGGTAAATGGTATATTTTCTTATTGGTTGATGATTTCTCTAGGTTTTCTTGGGTAGCATTTTTAAAAGAGAAAGCTGATACGTTTGATTCTTTTCATGAGATTTGCCATCGTATTATGATTGAAAAGAATGAAAAGATCATTCGTGTTAGGAGTGATAGAGGTGGAGAATTCATAAATTCCAAATTCATTGATTTTTGCACTTCCAACGGCATAAAACATGAATTCTCAGCACCCTATACACCTCAGCAGAATGGTGTTGTTGAGCGCAAAAACAGGGTTGTTCAAGAGATGGCGCGTGTGATGCTTCATAGCCGGAATTTACCGCTACATTTTTGGGCTGGAGCTGTGAACACCGCTGTCTATGTCATTAATCGAGTGTATTTGTGCCCAGGAACTTTAAATACACCATATGAGCTGTGGTTTAGTAGAAAATCGGATATCAAATACTTTCGTATCTTCGGGAGTCGATGTTACATTTTACGTGACCGTGAAAATCTTGGAAAGTTTGACTCTCGAAGTGACGAAGGGATCTTTTTGGGTTATTCTACGAATAGCAGAGCATATCGAGTATTTAACATCGAATCTAAAACGATTGTAGAATCTATAAATGTTAAAGTAGATGAAGCTTTTCACTTTGCAACTGAAAAATCTACCCTCGATATCTCTCTGGATGATGATACTCCTGTAAGTGCATCTTCTCATGATAATACTTCCAATATTAATGATGCATCTAATGGTTCTTCAAGTTTATCTGATGTGCAGGAATCATCTCATATACCTCCGAGTACTTCGTTTCAACAAACGCTACGAATCTCCAAGGATCATCCTGAATCAAACATCATTGGAGATCCACAAGAAGGAGTTAGAACTCGGAGGCAGTTGGTTTGTGGATTCGCTTGCTACGTATCTTTAATCGAACCAAAGAACATAGATGAAGCTCTTCAGGATGACTACTGGTTTAAAGCAATGCAGGAAGAGCTCCATCAATTTGAGCGAAACAAAGTCTGGGAATTAACGAAGCCTCCAAAGCAACATAATGTGATAGGTACCAAATGGATTTTCAAGAACAAGAAAAATGAGGATGGTACTATCATCAGGAACAAGGCACGATTAGTTGCTCAAGGCTACTCTCAAGTAGAAGGTATAGACTTTGATGAAACATTCGCCCCTGTAGCTAGACTCGAGTCCATTCGTATACTATTTGCTATTGCTTGTCATTTTAAAATCAAATTATTTCAAATGGACGTTAAGAGCGCGTTTCTAAATGGATTTTTAAATGAGGAAGTTTATGTGGCTCAACCGAAAGGCTTTGTAGACCATAAACAACCTAACCATGTTTTTCGTTTGAAAAAGGCTCTTTACGGTCTGAAATAAGCACCGCGAGCATGGTACGAAAGGCTGACAAAGCACCTTTAGGAGAAGGGCTATACTTGAGGGGGAGCTGACAGGACTCTCTTTGTGAAGCATTATCAAAGCAATTTCATTGTAGCACAAATCTATGTCGATGACATTGTATTTGGCGCAACAAGAGATAATGATGCTTCCAAATTCGCGGAGACCATGGAAAGCGAATTTGAGATGTCCATGATGGGCGAATTGACGTACTTCCTTGGATTGCAAATTAAACAAAATGATGAATGTATTCACTTGAGTCAATCCAAGTATGCAATGGAGTTGGTTAAAAAGTATGACTCAGAAAATTAGAAGGATTTTCCGACTCCAATGGGAACTAGCCACAAGGGACTTGGAAGTGATTCACAAAGTGAGAATGTAGACGAGAAACTGTATCGAAGTATTATTGGAAGTCTACTTTACCTCACGGCTAGTCGCCCGGATATATCCTTTAGTGTTGGGATTTGCGCGAGATATCAATCAGCACCAATGGAGGTTCACCTGAAATCGGTGAAAAGGATCATCCGGTACATCAAAGGAACCATAAATTTCGGAATTTGGTATCCTATGGGAACAAGTTTGGATATTGTTGGATACTCAGATGCCGATTGGGCAGGATCAGTGGATGATCGGAAAAGCACGAGTGGTGCATGCTTCTATCTTGGCCATTGCCTTGTTGCATGGCACAGTAAAAAGCAGAATTGCATAGCACTCTCGACTGCCGAAGCGGAATACATTTCAGCAGGTAGTTGTTCAACCCAACTCATTTGGATGAAAAGTGTGTTGAGCGACTTCCGGATTTCAGCATCTTCGGTAACAATTCTTTGTGACAACACAAGTGCAATTAACATTTCTAAAAACCCTGTGTTGCACTCTAGAACAAAACATATTGAACTTAGATATCATTTTCTTAGAGAGCTAGTTGAATCAAATACTCTTCAACTTTCATATATTTCAACTGAGGATCAATTAGCTGACATTTTAACAAAACCTTTGGATCAAAAACGTTTTATTCATTTGCGAAAAGCAATTGGAATGCTTTCCTTGAAATAAACTTCTTTTTAAAACCTTTGCTTAGGATAGGTTTTATTTTTATTTTGTTTTGTTCATTATCTATGTTTGTACATAGGACATTAATTGAGCATAGATCATAATTGACTTTAATTGCATCTTTTCGCACATTTAGAAATTTATTATGCTTTTGCCATCATAATATTTCACTGTTGCAATGATCATTTATGTTAATTAAATCATCTTCTGAGTGATCAAAGTTAATTTCTCTCTCAATGATCTCTTGGTATAGTCATTATCTTATTTGACTGCTTAGTCGAGTATGAAATCGAGATCAATTTTTGGTTGAATACTTTATATCTTAAATAATTGATAGCCAATTGAGGGGGAGTCAAAGAAATATAAAATGCTCAAAAGATGTGGAAAGAGTTACATCCCAATGAGGAGTGTGAAAACTACCACCACATGGAGGAAAGAGCTACCACCTCGGTCGTCCGAGTATTGTGTGCAGCTACCACATGTATACCAAGCATTGTTGTTCAATTTTTGATTAAGTAAAATGCATGTTGAAATACTTGACTCCGTCAAATTTCAAGGTTGGTATAAGGTGGGATTTTAAAGAAAGATGCTCAAAGAGCCACTCTTTTCGACAGATTGTCTAGATAAATTATCTACCATATTTGAGATTTCAAACATCTATTGATCTTTGTATTTCATTTTCTTTACCGAACTGATGATTTGATAAAGGCAGTACTCATAAGATCAAGTTAGATGTAATTGAAGGTGTTCAACTTTAAGGGATTTAATTTTTGTAAATTCTCGTTTCATTTTTGGATATTATTGATAGATTTGGCATAATCTAATTCTTGTTGTATGAAACGATGATTTTTGTTTAAAGTTGATACACAAAAGTGCTTACAATCTTTTTCTGGTTTTTCTTGAATTTCTCTGAAATTTTTTTGAAGAAAAAGTTGGAGCCGATCCGGATCGGGCAAGATGATCCGGATCCCGAACGCAGGCTTCTTCCTGCGGCTGGCCGATCCGGATCGAAATCTCGATCCGATCCGGATCACGGCTAGGGTTTTAATAAGAACAAGAGGGTTTTGATTTCTTTTACCTTAATCTTTTGTTCTCAAGTCTCTAGAGCCTCTCTCTCTAGAACTATTGCACCTTGGAGCTTTCCAAACTCAAGTTCTTCGAATTCAAGTAAGTTTTATTGATCAAAATCTCGGTTTTTCACCGTTTTTCTTTTTCCTCCTCAAACGTGATGAATTTCTTGGATCGATTTCGTTTGTGGATGTTTTTTGATCAAATTTCTTTTGAAATAAGAACTCTGGGTAGATTAGTTTTGATTATATGCTAGGTATTCTCCTGATTAAAGGATTTTTAGGCTTCGATTTCTAAAATTTCAGTTTTAGGGCATATAATAAGGATTTTCGAAAATCATGCAATTGATCTATTTTTAAAAGTCCTTTTGCAAAACTAATTTGATTCTTAGTCTCTCTACATGATTATGATTGTTTGGGTACAATTTTTTCAAATCTTTGAAAATTAACAATTTTTCATGTGTTCTTGAGTTGGTCTTCACAGGATTTCAATCTTCTTAAGGCACTTGGATCAATGGGATTCTCATGGATCATTCTTTTGTTGGTCACTATGGTGCACACTCGGGCCACAAACAAATTAAAGAGAGCTAAGAAAACACAACAAAAAGGTGAGTTTCATATGATCAGCGACACAGAAGTGGAAGCAGATTGTCAAGAGATAGATTGGACTGAATTAACAGATGATGATGACTCATTGGCTGAACAAAAGGCGTCTGAAGGTTCAAAAGGAAAAGCTTCCGATGGATCAAAAGGAAAGGGACCCATGGACACAGGAAAAGCGCCTATGGCTACACCAACCATCTCTGTGAAAAGAAAACGAGTGACTAGACGTTTTGGACTACGACGAGACGCTGATATTGACACGCCAATAGTTCCTGACTCTCCACCTCGTGAGGAACAAGTGTTCGTTAATGCGGATCGCCTAAGGGCATTTGAGAATCGTGAGTGCATTGGCGAGAGGCATGTTAATATTGAGGCTCTACGAGATCACTCCCCCGAGTTTGGTGTTCTGATTGAACAAGCAAATCTTATTCAAATATGTCGATTCCCAGAAATGCTTGGATACTGTCTGCATCACGTGAGGACCTTCTATACAAATGCACAGAACCTTCGAGAAAATGAAAATGGTCCGATGGAGTTTTACACGAATATCCAAGGCACAAGGTTTAAAATCACTCCACAGTTGATTGCCGAGGTATTGGGAATGCAAGCCAGCAAGACAGGAGTTAATTACCTGAAGGGAAAGGTTTTGACAAACACGATGTGGCAAATGGTCATAAAGGGAATATGTTTGGAGGGAACTCAATCAACGGAGAAGTCTATCAAATCCAAAGAACTTCGTCTTGAGTACCGGTTTCTAAACTTCATCACTTGTTACAATATCCTTCCAAATATGCAGACGAAAGTCTTGAGATGGGATCGAATGTTATTTTTGTATCTCTTAGGACATCCGTCAGAGGCAATGGGATTAATATCAACATTCCATACATTATTTGGAATAGAATGACGAGATATGTTGAGCATCCTCATCCCACTGAAAGGATCCCATTTCCATTGATTATAATGAGGATCTTAAAGAGATTTCAAGTTGATATTAGTTCAACAACTTATCATCACTGCTTGGGCATGATCGATGAATCCACCATTGTCAAGTCCCTTCACAAATTGCCTCATGTCACTCCAGTTCCTCCATGCGGAACGAAACCTACTACCGGCACTTCTG
>CM055065.1:41786196-41864523 GCA_029204045.2 Tillandsia leiboldiana
GAGAACAACAATCAACTATGCATGAGGGAAACCAATAGCCCAGTGGGTAAAATCGTCGTTTCAGGCAACGCACAAACACCCACCGAAACTTGATGATCCGCTGCCCGCCTTAGCTGAAATTTGGCGTGGAGTAGTCTATCCTCCCAGAAGTCCGAGCCATGAAAATCATCCAAGTCCGCCTCACGGATTGGGCACAATCCACTAAAACATGCACACATCGACAAATCAAATTCCAGAATTTCAAGCAATTGAAATTAAGTGTAGAAGTGTTAAGTGCAGCCCCAAATACCTCAAGATTGAGTTCCAAGAGTAAAAACGAATATCTATTTCATACCAAACATCTTTAAAGTCCTCAAAAATCCACATTAATTCCCTTAACATTCAAATGAACAAAGATCACAGCAGTCCAAAATGCTAACATTAAACTTGCTAGCCTTTCCAAGCTAAATCGGGGGGCTTTTCCAAAGGGATTCCTACACATTATCACAAAAGAGAATTGCTACCATTGAAGTTTAAGTAGTCCCAACTTTGATTTCTGAAAAAGACCTGTATCACCAACGTTATGTGCATTCCAAGGTGCATTGCCAAATCAAAACTAAAACAGGGACTGTTGCAGTAATCCATATAATTAGCATTGGAATCTCATAAAGTTACCTAATAAACGTGCTACAAATCCTGCAAGAGAGGTACCAGTTGGATTCCTTGTGGAGAGTAGATACAAATTGAGCTAAAGAACTCCAATTTTCAGCCTGTATGAAGGAGAAAACCCATAAAAACTGTTGAACTGTCCACCCAAGTTCCATCTGTACCTGACTGTAGCAAGGGGCTCCAAAGATCATGCATAAACCTAATAAAAAACTCAGATATGGGGACAAATGATACATACCAATATTGTATATCTTCGAGTCCTGGAAATTTTCCCGCAAAAATCATCAAATATTCCCATCCTACTGCCCAAAAAGGCTAAAAACCGAGGGACTGTTCAGGATTCAGACTGAATGAAGGGTTCAAAGATGCCTTAAAACTCTGTAAAAAAAGCGTGACCTGAGGGCAGAGTTGAATACAAAAATTGTAGCCTTACCTCTTTGAAAACATATAACAAAAATGAGCTCAAAATTCCAAGAAAATGAGTCCTGAGGAATTTTCGCACTGAAACGCGACGGGGAAGGTCCACCAACAGCACAATGGTGAGCTTGCACATGGAGAAGATGATGGTGATGCGCCAATAATCCATCTCTTTGCTGATGAAGAGAAGTAGGGATTGCTGGTGACAGCTCTGCTGAGTCCCCCAAAAGAAACCAGGGTCCAAGTTTGTTCACGCGGACCGGGGGGTTTTTGAGTCTATCAAGCGGAAGGAAAATCGCGTG
Source organism: Tillandsia leiboldiana (assembly GCA_029204045.2). Lineage (NCBI taxonomy): Eukaryota > Viridiplantae > Streptophyta > Magnoliopsida > Poales > Bromeliaceae > Tillandsia > Tillandsia leiboldiana. The sequence continues at coordinate 41,787,564 of CM055065.1, forward strand.
ATCTTTTTTTTCTTTTAACAAGGTATTTAAACCTCATCCCCGGTGCGTGCCAGACCGTCACAAACACAAATTCTCCCTGCCTACGGACAGAGTCTCCTTTTGATATGCACCGGCGTCTCATTTACAACAACATACATCAAACACAAACCATCACCATACAATAGACATACATAAAAGCGAATATAAAGCGGCATAAGGTTCGAAAGGATAAAGCCAGCGGTGTGCAAAAACCCGTGCCACACGGCGCTCGTTTTGAGAAAACCTTTCGAAGTCATTTGGTTATCATGAAAACGTGCCGTATAAGGCAAACATCACAAAACGAACCGAAACATATAAAAGTAAACATCATCCACAGCGCTAAGTAAGATTTCATGTGTACGAATATTACGGACCCACAAGCAATTAACTAAATTAAGCGTAAGAGAAATGAGATAATAAAAACCAAGTGTTTTGACTACGGCCCTCGCGACGCAGTCTCACGCCCTCCCGGCTAAAGCACCTCGTAACACTGTCACGGAGTGGGTAATGTCAGTGACAAACAAAGTAGATGTCTATCATCAATAAGGAAGAAGAAGCAAACCGAATACATCGGAACCATTCGCTAAAACCCTGCACATATTAAGCTGGGCCCCAACCCCAGATTTATCACTTAAATGGGCACCAACCCCAGATTATTGTCGGAGAGACTAAAGTCTCCCCTCGTGCGCAAACACCTCTTTGATGCATTTAACCCTCACGGTGCTGGTGTGCTATTCCCAGTGGGCATGAAGGGGTCCTCACGGCTCCCACCCTTTGTGAGGAACACGGGTCATAAGAGACCACTCTTCCGAAAAAGTACACCCATGCGGAGGCCAATCCGCCTGTGTACGTGCAGCATCCGAAACGGATTTGCCGAGATCGGCGTGTAGTGAGCACCGCGACCGTAGCCGCTTCAATTGTTAGATAAAAACACAATTATGAGAAAGGTTGAACTGTCCATCTACTTTGTTAGATAAATTAAGAGCACTTAACGACGATAGATGCACTACTGCACTTGTTGCACTTATCGCAACCGTACCCACCTATTTGAAGAGAAATCGGAAACACCGAATCCTTCGCGCACCCCCGCTGCGCACTTGGACCTAAAGAAAGTCCGCAAGGAAACTATAGTCAAAAACGTGTACTAACATCCGAAAAACAAAAGACCCAATTTACTCTTTTTGACGGAAAAGTCCAAACACCGTCCGGGTCGACGATACGGAAATCCCGCGCCGCCGTCGTCGTCCGACGCCGGAGCCCGCGCGGTCGGAACCGCGCGGTGGTCTCCGCGGCGACGCCCACGAGGCGCGGTGCCAGCGATGGTGTTGCCGTGGCGGGGTGGCCGCGCGGTTGCCCGGAGCCCGGTGTGCCCGTGCGGCAGCCGCGCGGTGCCCGCGCGGGTGACGGCCCGCCCGCGCTCGCGCGGTTGCGGGTCCGCGCGGGTGCGCCGTCGCGCGGCAGCCGCGCGGCGACTCGCGCGGTGCCCGCACGGTCGCGGGCCCCGGCGGGTGCCGCCAGCGCGGTTTGCGGGCTCCGCGCGGCAGCGCGCGGCGGCACCCGCACGGTAGGCGGCGACGCGCGCAGCGCGCGGCGCCCGCACGGTTGCGGGCCCGCACGGCAGCCGCGCGACGCCCGAGGCGGGTGCGGCCCCGCACGGCGCTCGCGCGTGGTGCGGGTCCGCGCGGGGTGGCGCGCGCCGGCGCCGCCGCGCGGCCGCACGAGCGGCGCTCGCACGGTTGCGGGCCCGCACGGTGCGGGCCCGCGCGGCGCCCGCACGGTTGCGGGTCCGCATGGGTGCCGTCCATGGCTCTCCTCCGCGCGATGCCCTAGCGGCACCGCGCGCCTCCGCCGTCCGTTCCGTGCCTAGCATGATGACACGAGGCGACGGTTGACGGTACGACGGAGAAACCAAGAACTCAACAAATGAGACGACGGAAAAAATCCCAAATAAATTATAAACAATTATTTTACTAACCGAAGATCGACGGGAAGGTTGTCCGGTCGCGTTCTTGCCTTCGGTTCGGTGTGCCGGGAAGATCGGGCCCCTTCTCCTTCTCCTTTCCCTTTCTTCGGCTAGGGTTCCGTCTTTTTTTTTCTTTTTCTCTTCTCACGATTAGGGTTTTTATTCTTCTTTTCTTTTCTTTCCGATAATCGGGATCCCTTATATAGCTCGTATTAAATCTTTAATTAATTCCCTTTTTAATTAGTACGTAAGAGAATTCCTATTTTCCCTCCATGGATAATTAATTAACTAATTAATTATCCCTACGAGATAAACCCACCTTATCTCTAACGAGTGCAAGATATTTTGCACGGATTCCGATGCATGACTTAATCACCGTATCACTAGGAATCCATTCCGGGAGATCCCGATATCGGATTTCAGATCCGATCGCACCGTTGGCTTTCTTTTTTCGCGCTCTATCGCAGAAAATACCAGCACCTCACAATGGCCAACTTTTAAAAATTGAATAATTTTATTTCACTTAAAGGCCTAAATGACTATATGTAAGTCAAAAATACCCGAAAGGCCGGATCACTACACCACTCACACTTTATAAAAAGTTTCGTCCCGAAACTTAAGTACAAACCCCACTAATCAATTCGGGAAAACATTCTCTCATTTTCGATTCCAGTTCCCACGTCGCCTCGCGCTCTTCGTGGTTGCTCCACTGGACCTTCACATAGGGGATAGTTCGATTGCGCAACTTCTTGTCCTCTCTTGCCAAAATCCGCACCGGCGTCTCCTCGACGCTTAAATCCTCTCGCAACTCGATGGTGGAGGCATCCAAGGCATGAGAGGGATCAGCTAGGTATTTCCGGAGCATTGAGACATGGAACACGTTAAGGACTCTTCGAGATTCGGCGGCAGGGCTAATCGGTACGCCACCGGTCCTACGCGTTCTAGGATCTCGAACGGTCCTGCGTACCTCGGGCTTAACTTTCCCTTTATGCCGAAGCGTCGGTTCCCCTTGGAGGGCGAAACTCGGAGTAACGCGTGCTCACCCACCATGAACTCTAAGTCTCGGCGTCTGTTGTCCGCGTAGCTTTTCTGTCTGCTCTGGGCGGTCAGTAGCCTTTGCCTAATCAATCGCACCTTTGCTTCGGTCTCCTCCACCAAATCTGGGCCCAGAAACTTACGCTCACCCAAGTCGTCCCAGCATATTGGAGACCGACAGCGGCGCCCGTACAGGGCCTCGTATGGCGCCATCTGAATGCTGGCCTGGTAACTGTTATTGTAGGCAAATTCCACTAGGGGCAAACACCGTGCCCACCCTTCACCCAGGTCCAAAACGCATGCCCGAAGCATGTCCTCCACAATTTGTATCACCCGCTCTGATTGTCCGTCGGTCTGCGGGTGAAAAGCCGTACTGAAGTGCAACTTGGTTCCCATTGCTCGCTGCAAACTCTGCCAAAAGTTTGACACAAATCGCGTGTCCCTGTCCGACGTGATGGATGTCGGCACCCCATGCAACCTTACTATCTCGTTGATGTAGGTTTGCGCCAGTCGTTCCCGCGTCCACGTCGTGTGTATGGGCAGAAAGTGGGCCGATTTCGTCAGACGGTCCACAATTACCCATATCGCATCGTGTCCCTGTGACGATCTCGGGAACCCGGTCCCAAAATCCATGGTAATCATGTCCCATTTCCACTCGGGCACCGGTAGGGGTTGTAATTTTTCCTGCCGGGCGCTGGTGCTCGGCCTTCACTCGTTGGCACACCAGGCAGTGTGCCACAAACCGAGTCACGTCTCCCTTCATTTTGGGCCACCAGAAGGTCTGCTTGACATCCTTGTACATCTTCGTTCCCCCGGGATGCGCTGCATATGGAGCAGTATGCGCCTCCCGCAGGATTTCCTCTTTGAGTTCCGGTAGATCCGGCACGCAGATTCGTCCCCGAAATCGTATCGTGCCGTCGGAGTTTACTGTGAAATCACCTTCTTGGTTGGCAGTTACTCTACTTCGCATCAGCTGGAGTTGGTCATCAGTCGACTGCCCCTCAAGAATTCTGTCAAGCAGGGTAGGTCTGACCACCAGCGTCAGAAGTTGTGCGACTGTACCTGCCGGTACTACTTCTAGTCTTAATCGCGAAAATTCCGCAATCAGACTATCTTGCTGGGTGATGGCACTTACCCCTGCCTTTTCGGCCTGCCCCTTGCGGCTTAGGGCGTCGGCCACCACATTTGCCTTTCCCGGGTGGTAGTGGATCGTTAAATCGTAATCCTTCAGTAGCTCGAGCCACCGTCTTTGTCGCAAATTTAACTCCTTTTGGGTGAAAAGGTACTTAAGACTTTTATGATCTGAGTACACATTGCAGTGTGCCCCATACAGGTAGTGTCTCCAAAGCTTGAGGACGAACACACCCGCTGCGAGTTCCAAATCGTGCACGGGGTAGTTTCGCTCGTATTCCTTGAGCTGCCTTGACGCATAGGCTATAACCTTTCTCCGTTGCATAAGCACTCCACCCAGTCCGTTTCGCGACGCATCGCAGTACACTTCATAATCCTCCCCTGGTTCTGGCAGGGCGAGAATCGGAGCTCGCGTCAATCTATCCTTGAGCTCCTCGAAGCTCCTCTGACATTTGTCCGTCCAGATGAACTTTTCCCCCTTTTTAGTCAAACGGTTTAAGGGGGTGGCTATCTTGGAGAAACCCTCCACGAAGCGCCGGTAGTACCCGGCTAATCCTAGAAAGCTTCGAACCTCTGTTACCGTCGTCGGTTGGGACCAGTCCGTCACCGAATCTATCTTCTTCGGATCGACTGCGACTCCAGCCGCTGAGATCACATGCCCTAAGAAGCCAACCTCTCGGAGCCAAAACTCACACTTTTGAGTTTGGCGTAGAGTTTCTGCTCCCGTAGGGTCTGGAGGACTGTGCGCAGATGTTCTTCATGTTCCTCGTCTGTACGGGAGTAGATGAGGATATCGTCGATGAAGACCACCACGAATAAATCCAGGAAGGGTTTGAATACCCTGTTTATCATGTCCATGAACACCGCCGGGGCATTCGTGAGCCCGAACGGCATTACTGTAAATTCGTAATGACCGTAGCGAGTCCGAAAAGTCGTTTTGGGGATGTCCTCCCCCTTGACCTGGACCTGATGGTAGCCCGACTGCAGGTCAATCTTTGAAAACACCGTCGCCCCCTGTAGTTGGTCGAAGAGGTCATCGATCCTTGGCAGGGGGTACTTGTTCTTAACGGTGACCTTATTTATCTCCCGGTAGTCGATGCACAACCGGAGACTTCTGTCCTTCTTCCTCACAAACAGGACGGGCGCGCCCCACGGTGACGCGCTAGGTCTGATGAAGCCCTTATCCAAAAGGTCCTCCAACTGTGCCTTGAGTTCCTTCAACTCCGCGAAGGCCATCCTGTATGGTGCCTTGGTGATGGGTTTGGTGCCGGGAAGTAGTTCAATGGGAAAGTCGACCTCTCGTTTCGGCGGCGCTCCGGGGACCTCTGCCGGAAACACGTCCGGAAATTCTCTTACCACGGGACCGCTGATCCTTATCTGGGGAGCGGCCCTGAACTACCTATCGGCCCATTGGGTTTTCGGCTGCAAGGCATAGGATGGAGCCTATTTATTCCTTGCATGGCCCTTAACGGGCCCCAAGTACACAAGGTTCTCCTATGCTTCGAAGCTCGCCCGCGCACATCGGCCGTGGGAGGCTTCGCCTAATACTTAAGGATTCTAGAGAGAGGGAGCGAGAGAGAGAGTCTAACAGGGGTAGCAGGTTAAGGTGTGACCGGTGCTCCTAATCTAAGAGGGAAAAGTGAAACAAAAAATTTACCTGCCGTTACTAGGTCTGGGACGTCGCGTCCTCCACTGCAGTATCCCGGGGAGCCCGTCCATAGCCCTTGGGCCAGCGTCGTACGGCGTGCTGGGGAAGGGACTTGACGTCTGAGGAGTCTGCGGATTGCTGGTCGTCAGGCGAATCCTTTGGCTGAACGGGGGCCGCAGCACTCTCTGGTCCTTCCTGCTGTGGTGGCGCGTCGGCGGCGGAAGTGGGCCTCTGAGGGCAGAAGGCACGGGAGTGGTCCGGTAAGCCGCACTGATTGCAGTAATGGTACCTCCACGTACATTCTGCCACCGGGTGAGCACCCTTGCAGATTACGCACGGTCCCTGAGGTGGTTTCGCGTCCCTTGCTGGTGTCGGTTCGTCCTTCCGCGCTTTCTCTGGACGTCCTCCTCCTTGGCCCTTCGGGGCGGGGCCCCCTTGCGAAACGGGTGCAGCAGTCTTCCCTGTCCCCTCCGGTCGCGGTGCCGGAGGCCTGGTGGTGCCCGGTTTCCGTGGGCACTCGTAGCGTGCGTGTCCGGTTTGCCACACCGGTAGCAGTGGTCGTGTCTCCATGGACAATCAGTCACCTGATGCGCCCCACTGCATATGGGACATGGCTTCCTCTGCGGTTTGGATCCTCCTCTCATTGCCTTTCCAAAGTTTCCCTCTGTCCTCGGGCGTTTGAGTGCCGGGCCCAGCTGGAAAGGGTCATCTGCCGGACTGGGATAGGGATAACTCTGCCGAGCGCGTGTCTCGGCCAGCTCTTGCTCCACCCGCCGGGCCAACATAACCGCTTCGTTAAAAGTAGGGAACCCTACCGGTGGCATTCCCCGATAGGCGCCGTCCCTGGCGTCCCGCCGGATGCGGTCGACACCCTCGAAATCCTGAGTCAGTATGCCTAGGCGCTCAGTGAGAGTTAGCATTTGCCCCGCTATATCGCGTAGCTGGTTGCGGAGTAGGCGGTTGGCTGCGGCTACGGGATCCATCCTGTCCATTTAGAATGGTTAGCGCTCGGTGGCCGGACCCTGGCCGTTGTCTGCTGTGATACAAAGAAACCTCGTTAACCCTAAGGTTATAACCCTAACACCCGTCTTACGATTACACCTACATTACGTTCCCCTTTTCCCCGTACTCTCACGTACTACGCACCTATACCTTGGTTATCTCATGTCTAATTTGCTTGTGGTACCCTACACTGTGGATGTGGGTCACGTCTACTATGGTTATGGTTGTTTTTCTCTGATACCATTTAATCTGTCACGCCCCCGGGGGTTTTTGAGTCTATCAAAGCGGAAAATCGCGTGTATCTTTTTTTTTCTTCTTAACAAGGTAATTTAAACCTCATCCCCGGTGTGTGCCAGACCGCCACATACACAAATTCTCCCTGCCCACGGACAGAGTCTCCTTTGTATATGCACGGCGTCTCATTTACAACAACATACATCAAACACCAACCATCAACCATACAATAGACATACATCATCAAGCGAAATATTAAAGCGGCATCAGTGTTTAGAAAGGATAAAGCCAGCGGTTGCAAAACCCGTGCCCACACGGCACTTCGTTTTGAGAAAACCTTTTCGAAGTCATTTGGTTTATTATGAAAACGTGCCGTATAAGAAAACATCACCAAAAGAACCGAAATATAAAAGTACACCTCATCCACAGCGCTAAGTAATACATGTCCACGAATATTACGACCCACAAGCAAATTAACTAAATTAAGCGTAAGAGAAATGAGATAATAAAAACCAAGTGTTCTGACTACGGCCCTCGCGACGCAGTCTCACCGCCCTCCCGGCTAACGCACCTCGTAACACCTGTCACGGAGTGGGTAATGTCAGTGACAAACAAAGTAGATGTCTATTATCAATAAGGAATAAGAAGCAAACCGAATACACCGGAACCATTTCGCTAAAACCCTGCACATATTAAGCTGGGCCCCAACCCCAGATTTATTAATTAAATTGGGCACCAACCCCAGATTATTTGTCGGAGAGACTAAAGTCTCCCCTCGTGCGCAAACACCTCTTTGATGCATTTAACCCCTTCACGGTGCTGGTGTGCTATTCCCAGCGGGCGCGAAGGGGTCCTCACGGCTCCCACCCCTTTGTGAGGAACACGGGTCATAAGAGACCACTCTTCCGGAAAAGTACACCCATGCGGAGGCCAATCCGCCTGTGTACGTGCAGCATCCGAAACGGATTTGCCGAGATCGGCGTGTAGTGAGCACCGCGACCGCAGCCGCTTCAATTGTTAGATAAAACACAATTATGCGAAAGGTTAAACTGTCCATCTACTTTGTTAGATAAATTAAGAGCACTTTAATGACGATAGATGCACTTACTGCACTTGTTGCACTTATCGCAACCGTACCCACCTATTTGAAGAGAAATCGGAATACCTGAATCCTTCGCGCACCCCCGCTGCGCACTTGGACCTAAAGAAAGTCCGCAAGGATAACTATAGTCAAAAACGTGTACTAACATCCGAAAACAAAAGACCCAATTTACTCTTTTTGACGGAAAAGTCCAACACCGTCCGGGTTGACGATACGGAAATCCCGCGCCGCCGTCGTCGTCCGCCGGAGCCCCGCGCGGTTCGGAACCGCGCGGCGCGTCTCCGCGGCGACGCCCCCGCGGCGCGGTGCCCGCGCGGGTGTTGCCCCGCACGGCGCCCGAGCGGTTACGGGTCCGCGCGGGTGCCGCCCGCGCGGCAGCCGCGCGGCGCCAGCGCGGTGCCCGCACGGTCGCGGGCCTGTGCGGGTGCCGCCCGCGCGGTTGCGGGCCCGCGCGGCAGCCGCGCGACGCCCGCGCGGGTGCGGCCCCGCACGGCGCCCGCGCGGTTGCGGGTCCGCGCGGGTGCCGCCCGCGCGGCAGTCGTGCGGCGCCCGCGCGGTGCCCGCAAGGTTGCGGGCCCGCGCGGGTGCCGCCCGCTCGGTTGCGGGCCCGCGCGGCAGCCGCGCGGCGCCCGCACGGTTGCGGGCCCGCGCGGCAGCCGCGCGACGCCCGCACGGTTGCGGGTTCGCGCGGTTGCCGCCCGTGCGGCAGCCGCGCGGCGACCATGCGGTGCCCGCGCGGTTGCGGGTCCGCATGGGTGCTGTCCGTGGCTCTCCTCCGCGCGATGCCCTAGCGGCACCGCGCGCCTCCGCCGTCCGTTCCGTGCCCTAGCATGATGACGACGACGGCGACGGTGACGGATACGACGGAGAAACCAAGAACTCAAACAAAAGAGACGACGGAAAAATCCCAAATAAATTATAACAATTATTTTACTAACCGAAGATCGACGGGAAGGTTGTCCGGTCGCGTTCTTGCCTTCGGTTCGGTGTCTGGGAAGATCGCGCCCCTTCTCCTTCTCCTTTCCCTTTCTTCCTGTTACGGCTTTTTGGTGTTGGCATATTTCGTGAGTCATTTCAGTGAGTTGAGTCGGAGTCTTAAAGGGATCAAATTGTCAATCAGCAATCAAAGACTTAGAGAAGATTCAACAAGAGCTCAAGTTGACACTCAGTGTCTTGAGTCTTGAAGATTGAAGTTGAAGAATTGTGGATCAGTTACATCAATCTCAAGAAGAAAGTATTCAAAAGGATCAGGTATGGTTAACTAAATAATTTTGGTGATCCGAATACTTTCTTATAGTGTAGAAACACTTGGATGAATTTTTAATTGCATAAAAATCAAAAACTGGACATGGGACATGTTCAGGATCCGGATCAGACAGTCCAATCCGGATCCCGAAGGATGCTTGTTCATTGGCAAATCCGATCCGGATCAAAGGTCATTTCGATCCGGATCCCGAACATGGGTTTTTGCTGGAATACATGAACGATCCGGATCGGGCATTTCAATCCGGATCCCGAACCCTGTTTTTCTGGAATAGCCTGACTCGTTACGACGATCCGGATCACAGTAAATCCGATCCGGATCGCCGTCCTGAAAATTTTCAGATAAGGTAAGTTTTTGATTCTTATCTCTTTCCAAAGGTTTCTAAACTATAAATAGACATTTAGGGTTTCTCAAAAACGTGGGGAGCACGGCCGATCAATTTATAAAACACTTGAGAGCAACCCTAGAGGCTAGGTTTTTATCGTTCTTCTTTATAGCCTCTTTTAGGTCAATTCGACGGTTCTTTCAAGAACATATCTTTTGTCGAATTGATCTAATCTTTGCTTAGAGATTTTTCCTATGGATCTTCATTGATAATCTAAGCAAAGGATCACCATCGAAGCCAATATTCTTACCGGCTGAGTTTGTGTCGTGGATTCGACGTGGCATCGTGGATTCGGTGTGCTAAAGGCGTTTCGTGGATTCGAAACGTGTGCTCGTGGATTCGAGTGGCGTTCGTGGATTCGAACGTGTGCAGTGGACGTGCAATCGTTGGAGCGCAAGGTCCGAAGAAGTTGAAGGAGGGGTTAAATCCGTGGAGATGGTAATCACCTTGTTATTCTTCTTTTCTTAGTGGATTGTTATTGCGTGGACATCCAATCGGTGAGCGCAAGATCCGAAGAAGCTGAAGGAGGGGTTTGAGTCCGTGGAGTCGGTAATCACCTTGTTATTCTTCTATTCTTAGTGGATTGTTATTGCGTGTTGGTCCCGTGGTTTTTCTCCTGGATTGGAGTTTCCACGTATATCTCGGTGTGCTATTTTTTATTTCCGCATTGGTTTTTATTTTGCACTAAGATTTGGTTTTATAAGTATTACACCTATTCACCCCCCCTCTAGTTGTTTGATAGTACCTATTTAGATCTTTGTGGATCCTACATTATAAAAATCAACAATTGGTATCAGAGAGGGTTTTAGGTTTATCTATCATGATGGGTAAAAGTGGTAATATTTATAGACCTCCTCTTTTTGATGGGACTAATTATGCTTATTGGAAAGTGCGGATGAGAGCTTTTCTCATCGCAATTGATGAGCGGGTATGGCAATCCGTGGAATACGGTTGGGTGCATCCTGTTGAGGAAGTAGGAAATTCTACTACCCCAAAACCTCGCTCTAGATGGTCCAAAGAGGAATTTGAAAGATCTTCTTACAATGGGAAAGGTATGAACGCTTTATTTAATTCTCTTTCCTCGACTGAGTTCACACGAATTTTCGCGTGTGAAACCGCGAAGGAAATTTGGGATATTCTCAAAATTACACATGAGGGTACTAATCTTGTAAAAATTCAAAAGCTCCAGATGCTTACAAGTCAATTTGACTCTATTCATATGGAAGAGCATGAATTGTTTACAGATTATTACACTAGACTTCAAGATGTAATAAATACATGTGCTAATTTAGGAGAAAAGATCCCGGAGTCGAAAATTGTAAGAAAGATATTTCGGACTCTTCCGGAACGGTTTAGGGCAAAGGTTGCCACCATTGAAACCGTTAGTCATCCGGATGAGATGAGTGTAGAGGAATTAGTAGGTGCTTTGCAAACTTATGAAATGACTTTTCCTACTAATCAAGTTTCTTCCAAGTCTTCTTCTAAGCTTACAGGTATTGCATTCAAATCAACAAAGGAAGAAGATAGCGAATCGAGTTCCGACGATGAAATCTCTTTTGCCGATTTTGAAGAACAAATGGCGCGGATCACAAAGAAATTTCGTCGGAAGTTTTGGAAGAATCGAACCGATGGATCTTCATCCACGAAACCTTCTAAAGGATCATCGGGTTCTAAATCCTCTAACCTCAAAAGCTTTGCAAAACCTTCTAAAGAAAAAGAAAAAGATGATTTCGAAGGGGAAATCCAATGCTATAGATGCAAAGGCTACGGCCATTTTTCAACGGAATGTCCTTCTCCGAAATCATATAAAAAGAAGGCTTTGCAAGCGAAAACTTGGGACGATTCTACTTCTATTGAATCGACCTCAAGTAAAGAGGAAAAAGTCGTTGCCTTACATGCTTCTCAAATTCCCTCTTCTAATGTTTGTTTATCATCTTTAATCACTGACTCTATTCCTTTGATTTTGCATGAAACATCAACATCCAACGGAGAGTCATCAAGTGAGGGGGAGTCGGACGAAGAAGAACTCGTTGAGGCATATCAACAACTTCTTGCGGAATCTAAGAAGATGGCCAAGCATATCAAGAAGTTGAGGAAGCAACGACTTGAGAATCAAGACGAGAATCATGCTTTAAAGATCAAACTTCATGATCTTGAGGAGGAACGAGAGCTTTTATTGGATAATAATAAAATCCTCCAGGAAAAGATAAATCAATCGGAAATGATCGTTAATTCCCATATTAACAAGATTGATTTTCTTGAAAAGCAGTTTGAGGAGATTCATGTTACCAACCAAGCTTTGACCAAGCAAGTCCATGAACTCAAATTCGACATACAAAGGCTTTCAACCGGTTCCAAGAAACTAGATTGTATGTCCGGATTAGGTCAAACAAGCAAGGTTGGTTTGGGATTTAAAAAGGATCAAACTGTGCATGCTTCAAGTTCCACATTCAAATTGAAAGGAAGAACGTGTCACTTATGTGGACTTGAAGGACATTTGGTGAAGAATTGCCCGAAAAAGAGAAAGAAGAGTCCTTCGGCAACTTCATCTACGGAGCGAACTCAACGGAATCAAAAGACACATCAAGTCAAAGGAGTTCACTCAACCCACCAAAGGTCCGAGCCACAATATCAATCATACAAGTGGATCACTACGAGGCAAAGACCTAAGGTGGACCAACAGTCAAAGCGGACAACCCCCGGCCACAACGAATCAAGACAACCCAAAATCCAGCGATTTTGGATTCGGAAAGGTGATATCTTTCCTTGTCTTCAGTTCTAAATAGCTTATGACTGTATGTAATGCTTTGATTGGTTTTCCCTTCATATCTTTCTTAATCTTTGCATTACATGTTTTTTAATGCTCTTCGTTTTTATACTTTGTTTTTGAACAAAAGGGTTTTTACTGAACAAGTGCATTGAATAAAAAGGGCTTCACGTTTATTCACTCCCAATTAATTTTATTTGGATTATCAACTTTACTCCATAATCATAATCTTGAAGATACTTCATTATAGGAGTTTTTGATATTATAAGCATCAAATTTTAGAAATCATGTGTGATCTTTAGATGCTTAATCTATCTCGGTTGTGTGAATTCATTGTGATAAACGTGAGACAACCGATAGACTAAAATTTGGGATTTAATTCTTTCACGTAAGAGATTGCATTCTTACAAGGGTAATGAAATGATTTGCAAAAGATGTGGAAAGAGTTGCATCCGAAAGGAGTGTGAAAACTACCACCACATGTTGGAAAGAGCTGCCACCCCGGTCGTCCGGTCTGTGTGTGAAGCTACCACATGTTATGGATGCTTGAAAATTATTTATGAAATTTTGTTTAGTTGAAGCATTCGGAGATTTAAATTTAAAGCTCTTATTTTGAACAATCTCCTGGTTGGTATAAGGTGGGATAGTTGAAAGATGCTCAAAGAGCCACCCTTAGGTATTTTAGTGCTTATCTCAAATTTGAAAGGGTAAGAAATCAAATTGATGTCATTTGGAAATCTCTGTAAGTCATCTTTGTACATCCGTTACATCTTGATAGACTTTGGATCTCAAGATTATTTTTGATGACTTGTGTTTGACGTATATAATGTGAAAAATGGTTTATAATGTTTTATCTTTATTTTTCATGATTTCGGAGTAAATCTTTTTAATTTTTGTGAAATTAATTGGATTGAATGACATCTATGTGATCTCATATTATTCTCAAGCACTTAAATTGTTTTCTTGATGGAATACAAATCGGTAATTCAAATATTTCAAAATCTGGATTTGTTTCAAGAAATTATTTGATTTTTGCTTTCTGGTACAGGTACGCAATCTGCATTTTTGTTATATACCGGAACTGAGCCTTTATCTCTCTTTCTCTATGAACTAATGCTGTTAGTGATTTCCTTTTGTCTAGTATGTTCACTGTTTGACAATTTGTGACAAAAAGGGGGAGAACAGAAAATAATGATCATATCACAAAGGGGGAGAACATAAATGCTCAAGACAGGGGGAGAACATGGAGAACATGGAGAACATGTTAGAGATGCTCATGATAGGGGGAGATAAAGAAAAGATTGAAAGAGCCGAAAAACAAAAGAACCAAAAGGACGAATCAAATGTAGGATTTTAATTTCTAACGACTAACGTTTGATTTTGTTTGGAGTTTTGTTTTGCAGGAACTTTAAGACTCCAAGTCCTAAGTCATAGAGTATGTTCTAGGACTGTTTGGTTCAAATGTAATTTTGTATTTATTGGATCTTTCACGCAAAGAAAATTAATGTTTTGGTGATAACATTGAATTTCGACTTTTTGGTTTAAGATGAGTGACTTGAGCGCTTTTATGTATTTTTGGGTTTTGTCACGAAATTGCCAAAGGGGGAGATTGTTACGGCTTTTTGGTGTTGGCATATTTCGTGAGTCATGTCAGTGAGTTGAGTCGGAGTCTTAAAGGGATCAAATTGTCAATCAGCAATCAAAGACTTAGAGAAGATTCAACAAGAGCTCAAGTTGACACTCAGTGTCTTGAGTCTTGAAGATTGAAGTTGAAGAATTGTGGATCAGTTACATCAATCTCAAGAAGAAAGTATTCAAAAGGATCAGGTATGGTTAACTAAATAATTTTGGTGATCCGAATACTTTCTTATAGTGTAGAAACACTTGGATGAATTTTTAATTGCATAAAAATCAAAAACTGGACATGGGACATGTTCAGGATCCGGATCAGACAATCCAATCCGGATCCCGAAGGGTGCTTGTTCATTGGCAAATCCGATCCGGATCAAAGGTCATTTCGATCCGGATCCCGAACATGGGTTTTTGCTGGAATACATGAACGATCCGGATCGGGCATTTCAATCCGGATCCCGAACCCTGTTTTTCTGGAATAGCCTGACTCGTTACGATGATCCGGATCACAGTAAATCCGATCCGGATCGCCGTCCTGAAAATTTCCAGATAAGGTAAGTTTTTGATTCTTATCTCTTTCCAAAGGTTTCTAAACTATAAATAGACATTTAGGGTTTCTCAAAAACGTGGGGAGCACGGCCGATCAATTTATAAAACACTTGAGAGCAACCCTAGAGGCTAGGTTTTTATCGTTCTTCTTTATAGCCTCTTTTAGGTCAATTCGACGGTTCTTTCAAGAACATATCTTTTGTCGAATTGATCTAATCTTTGCTTAGAGATTTTTCCCATGGATCTTCATTGATAATCTAAGCAAAGGATCACCATCGAAGCCAATATTCTTACCGGCTGAGTTTGCGTCGTGGATTCGACGTGGCATCGTGGATTCGGTGTGCTAAAGGCGTTTCGTGGATTCGAAATGTGTGCTCGTGGATTCGAGTGGCGTTCGTGGATTCGAACGTGTGCAGTGGGCGTGCAATCGTTGGAGCGCAAGGTCCGAAGAAGTTGAAGGAGGGGTTAAATCCGTGGAGACGGTAATCACCTTGTTATTCTTCTTTTCTTAGTGGATTGTTATTGCGTGGACATCCAATCGGTGAGCGCAAGATCCGAAGAAGCTGAAGGAGGGGTTTGAGTCCGTGGAGTTGGTAATCACCTTGTTATTCTTCTATTCTTAGTGGATTGTTATTGCGTGTTGGTCCCGTGGATTTTCTCCTGGATTGGAGTTTCCACGTATATCTCGGTGTGCTATTTTTTATTTCCGCATTGGTTTTTATTTTGCACTGAGATTTGGTTTTATAAGTATTACACCTATTCACCCCCCCTCTAGTTGTTTGATAGTACCTATTTAGATCTTTGTGGATCCTACATTATAAAAACCAACACTTCCGGCTAGGGTTCCGTCTTTTCTTTTCTTTTTCTCTTCTCACCGATTAGGGTTTTTATTTCTTTCTTTTCTTTTCTTTCCGATAATCGGGATCCCTTATATAGCTCGTATTAAATCTTTAATTAATTTCCTTTTTAATTAGTACGTAAGAGAATTCTATTTTCCCTCATGGATAATTAATTAACTAATTAATTATCCCCTACGAGATAACCCACCTTATCTCTAACGGGTGCAAGATATTTTGCACGGATTCCGATGCATGACTTAATCACCGTATCACTAGGAATTCCGTTCCGGGAGATCCCGATATCGGATTTCAGATCCGATCGCACCGTTGGCTTTCTTTTTCCGCGCTCTATCGCAGAAAAATACCAGCACCTCACAATGGCCAACTTTTAAGAATTGAATAATTTTATTTCACTTAAAGGCCTAAATGACTATATGTAAGTCAAAAATACCCCGAAAGGCCGGATCACTACACCAAGGAGGAAGAAGGAGGAGGAAGAAGAAGAAGAAAGGAAGAAGAAGGAGGAGAAACACAATTAATCCCCTCCCCCCTCTCCCCCGCAGCAACAGGACGGGCCCGGCCCGCTCGGCCAGGCGGGCCGAACACGTGGCGGCCATCCGGGCCGCCACGTCGCCCGGGACAAGCCTCCCGGATCAAGCCACGCGGCTTGATCCGGGTGGCCGCGGCGCCGCCAATGGGTGCGCGCCGCGTGTCCCCACGAGCGGGGAGCGCACAGCGCGCCCACGTGCGCGCGGCGGCGGGCCCAACCACGGCCCGCCACGCGTCCTCCAGCAATGCCCGCTAGACCGCGACTCCAACAACGGCCCAATGGGGTGCCGACACGTGGCACCCCGGTCCACGACCTTCCCCTGCGCCCGAAAAACCCCCCTGAACTTCCGGTTGCCCGTTTTCGCTCATCCGGACTCAGAAAAATACATGTAAATAGCCGATTTTCATCGTTTTTCCGCACTGAATCCAAATACGAAGTCCACTTTTCAAGATTCAATTTCTAATTTTTGGCGAAATTCCACATTAGGCAATCTTGATACATTTTTCGCACTGAGTCCGTTTCTTGGGTCCGATTTGCGTGCAATCAACACCATCCACAAAAATAGGCCTCCACCAGCTGTCGATCACACTGTAATGGCCACGAAGTTCCGGGTCTTCACAATTCGTGTTAGAAGTGATAGTGGTGGAGAATTCATAAATTCAAAATTCATTGACTTTTGCACTTCCAATGGCATTAAACATGAATTCTCAGCACCCTATACACCTCAACAGAATGGTGTAGTCGAGCGCAAAAACAGGGTTGTACAAGAGATGGCACGTGTTATGCTTCACAGCCAGAATTTACTGCTACATTTTTGGGCTGAAGCTGTGAACACTGCAATCTATGTTATTAATCGAGTTTATTTGCGCCCGGGAACGTTAAATACACCATATGAACTATGGTTTTGTAGAAAGCCAAACATCAAATATTTTCGTATCTTTGGGAGTCGATGTTACATTTTACGTGACCGCGAAAATCTTGGAAAATTTGACTCTCGAAGTGACGAAGGGATTTTCATGGGTTATTCTACAAATAGTAGAGCATATCGGGTATTTAACATGGAATCTAAAACGATTGTAGAATCCATAAATGTTAAAGTAGATGAAGCTTTCCACTTTGCATCTGATAAATCTACCCCTGATATCTCTCTTGATGATGATACTCCTGTAAATGCATCTTCTCATGATAATACTTCCAATATTAATGATGCATCTAATGGTTCTTCAAGTTTATCTGATGTGCAGGAATCATCTCATGTACCTCCGAGTACTCCATTACATCAAACGTTACGCATCTCCAAGGATCATCCTGAATTAAACATCATTGGAGACCCACAAGAAGGAGTCAAAACTCGGAGACAGTTGGTTTGTGGATTCGCTTGTCACGTTTCCATGATCGAACCAAAGAACGTCGATGAAGCTCTTCAGGATGACTACTGGATTGAAGCAATGCAGGAAGAGCTCAATCAGTTTGAACGAAACAAAGTCTGGGAATTAACGACGCCTCCGAAGCAACACAATGTGATCGGTACTAAATGGATTTTCAAGAACAAGAAAAATGAGGATGGTACCATCATCAGGAACAAAGCACGTTTAGTTGCTCAAGGCTACTCTCAAATAGAAGGTATAGACTTTGATGAAACGTTCGCCCCTGTAGCTAGACTCGAGTCCATTCGTATCTTATTCGCTATTGCTTGTCACTTTAAAATAAAACTCTTTCAAATGGACGTTAAGAGCTCATTTTTAAATGGGTTTTTAAATTGTTGGGTTATATGTAATAATGGATCTAAATAGGGGAAAAAACACCTAGAGGGGGGTGAATAGGTGTAAACAATAAACACTCAAAAAATCATTGCGCAATAAAAACCCAATGCGGAAATATAAATGAACACGCAAGATTTTTACGTGGAAAACTCCAAACCGGAGTAAAAAACCACGGGACCGATAACACGGTGAAATACACTAGAATTAAACACGTACAAGGTGATATACCGTACTCAAAGACGACTCAACCTTTTCCATACGCTCCTAGTTGATCTTCTCCGCTCGCTCCACAACGCGTCTCGAATCCACAATCTGCGTCCAACGCCGAATCCACGGCATCCAACGTCGAGTCCACGACGTCTGACCGAATCCACGGTCTTCACCCAGTAGCACGCTTCGAATCCACGAACGTACCTCGCTCCGAATCCACGAGAGCGGTTGCACCTTGAATCCACAAGGCCACGCGAGTCCACGCACCGATTTTGGGGTAAAATACATGAGATAAACTCCTAAAACAGACTCTAGACTTAGACATCTTGTCACGCCCACGGGGGGTTTTGAGTCTATCAAAGCGGAAAATCGTGTGTATCTTTTTTTTTTCTTCTTGACAAGGTAATTTAAACCTCATCCCCGGTGCGTGCCAGACCGCCACATACACAAATTCTCCCTGTCCGCGGACAGAGTCTCCTTTGTATATGCACGGCGTCTCATTTACAACAACATACAACAATCATCAACCATCAACCATACAATAGACATTCAACATCAAGCGGAATATTAAAGCGGCATCAATGTTTAGAAAGGATAAAGCCAGCAATTGCAAAACCCGTGCCCACACGGCACTTCGTTTTGGGAAAACCCTTTTCGAAATCATTTGGTTTATCATGAAAACATGCCGCATAAGAAACATCATCAGAAGAACCAAACTATAAAAGTACAACTCATCCACAGTGCCAAGTCATACATGTCCACGAATATTTCTACTCACAAGCAAATTAACTAACATGCGTAAAAGAGATGAGATAATGATAATAACCAAGCGTTCTGACTACGGTCCTCGCGACGCAGTCTCAACAATCTCCCGGGTAACGCCCCTCGTAGCGCCTGTCACGGAGTGGGTAAAGTCAGTGACAAACAAAGTAGATGTCTAACAACAATAAGGAATAAGGAGCAAACCGGAAACACCGTAACCATTTCGCTAAAAACCCTGCACATATTAAGCTGGGCCCCGACCCCAGATTTATCAATTTAATTGGGCACCAACCCCAGAACATTTATCGGAGAGACCAAAGTCTCCCCTCATGCGCAAGCACTCCTTTGATGCATTTAACCCCTTCCACGGTGCTGGTGTGCTATTCCCAGCGGGCGCGAAGGGGTCCTCATGGCTCCCACCCCTTTGTGAGGAACACGAGTCATACAAGACCACTCTTCCGGAAAAGTACACCCATGCGGAGGCCAATCCGCCTGTGTACGTGCAGCATCCCAAAACGGTTTTTGCCGAGATCGGTGTGTCATGAACATTGCGACCGCAGCCGCTTCAATTGTTAGATAATAACACAATTATGCGAAAGGCTAAACTGTCCATCTACTTTGTTAGATAAATTGAGAGCACTTTAATGACGATAGATGCACTTACTGCACTGGTTGTATTTACAGCAACCGTACCCACCTATTTGGAGAGAGATCGGAACACTTGAATCCTTCGCGCACCCCCGCTGCGCGTCTGGACCTAAAGAAAGTCCGCACGGATAACTATAGTCAAAAGCGTGTACTAACATCCGAAAACACAAGACCCACTTTACTCTTTTCGACGGAAAAGTCCAACAAAACTCAATCCTCAATCGGTAGCCCACTCGGGACGTCCATGGTTAGACCAAGAAGGCCCCGACGGCGAAAATGATGGGAAAAGAGACCCGACGGCGCGCCCCCGACGATTTCGTCGATGCGCGGAGCGTCGGCGAAATTAGCACCCGACATAATAAAATAATGACCAAGAAGGTCCCAAGTGGCCATGCCAAGGAAGCCACGGAAATAACGATCCCAACGGCGAAAACGGCGCTCAAAACGGTGGAAAAACGGACCCAAACGGAGCCAATGAACTTCGGGCTGTCGGTTGGTGCACGGGGGCAACCGTGCACCGGGTTCACGGCGTCAGGCGGCGGCGGTATGCGCCGGGTGCACGCAGGAGGCGTGCACCGCGCATCTCGGGCCGGGCCGGTGCACGACCCGAGCGTGCACTAGGTCCTTGCCCTTCGGCCGCAAGCGCGTGCACCGGGTGCACGCATGAGGCGTGCACCGCGCGCCTTGGGCCGGGCCGGTGCACGAAACCGTTCACCGGGTCTGGTGCTTCCGACGCTGCGGGCATGCACCGGGTGCACGCCTGGACCCGTGGACCGTGCTGTACGGACAAGCACAGTAAACCCTAATTTCGCGGTTTTCTTCGCCGTTTTCGCTCCCGTTTCGCGATTTCTTCTCCGTTTTCGCTCCCGTGCGACTCCGGCGAAGACCCCGCGACCATGGTAACGACGGCGGCGGCCTCCCGTTTCACAACGGCGGCGGCGGCCTCCCGTTAACCCACTACGTTCCAATGGAACATCCCCAAAAATTCCCGAATAAATACACGATAATTCTAATGACTAAACCAACGATCGACGAACAACCAAAACGTCGATCGGAGGTCCGATAACAAGAACCCGATTAAAAACCACCAAGAACTCAACGAAAGAGATGACAGAAAAATCCCAAATAATTTAAATAAATTATTTTACTAACCGAAGATCGACGGGAAGGTTGTCCGGTCGCGTTCTTGCCTTCGGTTCGGTGTCCGGGAAGATCGGGCTCCTTCTCTTTCTCCTTTCCCTTTCTTCCGGCTAGGGTTTCGTCTTTTCTTTTTTTTTTTTTTTCCTTCTCTCCGATTAGGGTTTTTATTTTCTTTTCTTTTCCTTTTCGATATTCGGGATCCCTTATATAGTCGTACTTTACCTTTAATTAATTCCTCTTTAATTCGTACGTAAGAGAATTAATTAATTTTCCGTCTGGGATAATTAATTAACTAATTAATTATCCCCCACGAGATAAACCACCTTATCTCTAACGGGTGCAAGATATTTAGCACGGATTCCGATGCACGACTAATTACCATATCACTTTGGATCCCGTTCAGGGGGTTCCCGATATCGGATTTCCGATCCGATCGCGCCGTCGGCTTTCTTTTTCCGCGCACAATCGCGGAAAAATACTAGCGTCCCTATGACGCCCCACTTCCCAGGGGGTCACCCATCCTAGAACTACTCTAGCTCTAGCACGCTTAACTCTCATGTTCCTCTTGGATCTTGCTACCATCCAAAATGCTATAGCCGGGTTTAGAGATTTAGTCCTATTATATCATTTATATAGAGGACTAATCCAAATTCCGGGGGTGTTACATTCTTCCCCCCTTTAAGCCCTGACGTCCACGTCAGGCTCAAGCACACTCACAAGCACCAGGCGATGTGAGACTCATCTCGCTAGCCTTAGCCGACCTTGTGAGGAGCTGCACTCCACTCACAACGGTCATTAGCCGGGGAGCCTCGCTCTACCCGCTATATAACCCTGGCTCAGCCGAGACTCATCTCACATTTCCGGCTGGTGAATGGCTCTGATACCAACTATGATGCCCCACTTCCCAGGGGGTCACCCATCCTAGAACTACTCTAGCTCTAGCACGCTTAACTCTCATGTTCCTCTTGGATCTTGCTACCATCCAAAATGCTATAGCCGGGTTTAGAGATTTAGTCCTATTATATCATTTATATAGAGGACTAATCCAAATTCCGGGGGTGTTACAGTCCCACAATGGCCAACTTCAAGAATTGAATAATTCTATTTCACTTAAAGGCTTAAATGACTACACGTAAGTCAAAAATACCCCGAAAGACCGGATCACTACACATCTGTACTCTCTGCAAAAATAAATCATCCTTGACAAAACGAGATCGTTAGATACCTCAAGAATATTTAGCATTCAAAACCTAACAGAGATAGAGTTTATGCTCACCATGACATTGAGTAATTCAGATATGTAATAAGATCACAATCAAACATTGACATATCTTCTAAGCAATAAGATTCCAAATGTCATAACTTTGCTTTGTTAGTAATCAAACAACTTGTTAGTAATAATACATGTCCAAATAGTTAGTCGAATAGTTAGTAGGGACATGCAACAAATCACAAGATAAAAACCAGAAGTTGTGATACTTACCTTTCACCAAAGTCAAAGTTCAAGGTTTGTTCAAAGTTCTCACAAAGTTCACTCTAAACTCTCTCCCCCTTTTTGTCACAAAAATTAGCCAAACATACAAAATTTAAGGAGAGTTAAATAGTTCAAAATAAAGAAACTTGAGAGATGAATAAAATAATCATAAATGCAAAAACTTAAAACCTGCAAAAGAAAGATTAGAAACAAAAACTTTATGCAGAGTCGTCGGAGCTGATACACCCAAGCTTCTGAAACATTTTCTTGATCCGTTTGTTCATAGAAGCTTGCTCCTTCTTAACTTCTCTAAGATCTTGGACCATCAAAGCTTGTTCTTTCTTAACTTCTTTGAGATCCTCTTTCATTTCAGCGAACTCAATAGACATGCGTTCTTGCTCGTTTGAGAGCCGCTGTTGTTCCTTAAAGATTGAGCTAACCGACGCATCATCATCAGACGTTGATGGAGGTGCTGGTTGTGTTGCCGGTGCAGAGGTTGTTGCTTGTTGTTGTGCTCTTTGTCGGTGAGGAGGTATTATGGGTTCATCTGGCTTCGTCGAGAGAGACTTCACAATTGTCGTCTCATTGATTGTGCCCAAACTGTACATATATGAGCTTGTACTGGTGTCGACTTTAAACTTTCTAAGGATGCGCATAATTATCATTGGATAGGGGAGTCTCTCTGTGGGATGAGAATGTTCCACATAACACGCCATCCTCGACCAAATGAGGTAAGGAATGTTTAAGTTCGCTCCCATTGATGCTGCGGGGTGTCCAAGAAGATAAAGGAATAACATCCTGTCCCATCGAAGAACCTTCGTATTCATGTTTGGAAGGATATTGTAGCAGACAATGAAGTTTATATAGCGATACTCTGTTCGAAGTTCTTTTGAGAAAACAGAGTTTCCTATCGACCGAGTATCTGGAAGACATATTCCATCAACCACTACTCTCCAAGAGTTGTCATTGAAGACTTGAGTTTTCAGATAATGAGCTCCATCAACTTTGGCCTTCATCCCTAACACCTCCCCAATCAATTGAGGGGTGACTTTGATCTTGATATTCTTGACCAATGTGTGAAATTCTCGACGTCCTTGGTCCTGATTAACTAGACTTGAAGCGTTCTGATAGAACATCCGTACTGAGTGAGGACAATACCCAGTATTCTCAGTGAAGTTGCATATGGGACCAAGACCGGCCTGGTCAAACAAAGTCCCAAAGAGTGTAGACCGTTCCTTCATTGCATTGACATCGACATGTCTTTCGCCAATGCATTCTCTCTTCTCAAAATCTTTGATTCTTGCGGAGCTGATGAAGTCCTGTGGAGGAGGCTGGCTGGCAACTGGTTGCTCAATGGAAATTCCCTGAGCACTGCCTCTTTTTCTTGCACCGGTTTTTCTTTTTGTTCCAATTGGACTTGGGTCCATTGGCGCTTTCCCTTTTTCAGCTGCAGTGGCCGGAGCCTTTGAGGTTTCAGCAGGGGCTTTCCCTTTGGAGACAATTGGAATAGTTCCCTCGATTTCGATGTTATCCCAGTCAATCGAGGCCGTCTCTGATTCAGTGTCGGAATCATCCTTAGTTTTCTGCGCTTTCTTGGCCCTCTTGGGCTTGACAGTGTCTCTCGTATGTACCATAGCAGCTAGAAGAAAAATGATCCACGAGATCACCATTGCTATAGGTTTCTTGTGAAAAGAAATCCTGTGAGCAACAACTCAAGAACACGAAAAATTGTTAATTTTCAAAAATTTAAAAAATTGTACCCAAACAAACATTATCGTGTAGAGAGACTAGGAATCAAATTAGTTTTGTAAAAGGAAATTTAAAAATAGATCAATTGCATGATTTTCAAAAATTCCTATTATATGCCCTAAAACCGAATTTTCAGAAATCGAAGCCTAAAAATTCGTTAATCAAGAGAATACCTAGCATATAATCAAAACTAATCTACCCAGAGTTGTTATTTCAAAAGAGATTTGACCAAAAACCATTCACAAATGAAAAAGTTCCATGATTTCTACTCACATTTTGAGCAAACAAGGAAAAACAGTGAAAAACCGAGATTTTGATCAATAAAACTTACTTGGAATCGAAGAACTCGAGTTTGAAAGGCTCCAAGAAGGATGAATTCTAGAGAGAGAAGCTCTGGAAACTTTGGAACAAAAGATTGAAGTAAAAGAAATCAAAACCCTTTTGTTCTTTATAAAACCCTAGCCGCGATCCGGATCAGTCCGTGATTACGATCCGGATCGGCTACCCGCAGTGAAAAACTGCGTTCGGGATCCGGATCGGCAGGTCCAATCCGGATCGGCTCCAACTTTTTCTTTAAAAAAATTTCAGAGAAATTCTAGAAAAACCAGAAAAAGATTGTAAGCACTTTTGTGTATCAACTTTAAATGAAAATCATCGTTTCATACAACAAGAACTAGATTATACCAAATCTATCAATAACATCCAACAAATGAAACGAAAATTTATAAAAATTAAATCCCTTAAAGTTGAACAACTTCAATTACATCTAACTTGATCTTATGAGTAATGCCTTTATCAAATCATCAATTTGGTAAAGAAAATGAAATACAAAGATCAATAGATGTCTAACATCCCAGATAAATTAGATAATGTATCTAGTCAATTTATTGAAAAGAGTGGCTCTTTGAGCATCTTTCATTAAAAATCCCACCTTATACCAACCTTGAAATTTTGACAGAGTCAAGTATTTCAACATGCATTTTATTTAATCAAACTTGAAAAACCTTGCTTGGTATACATGTGGTAGCTGCACACAGTACTCGGACGACCGAGGTGGTAGCTCTTTCCTCCATGTGGTGGTAGTTTTCACACTCCTCATTGGGATGTAACTCTTTCCACATCTTTTGAGCATAATACTTTTTCTTTGACTCCCCCTCAATTGGCTATCAATTATTTAAGATATAAAGTATTTAGCCAAAAATTGATCTCGATTTCATACTCGACTAAACAGTCAAATAAGATAAAAACTATACCAAGAGATCATCGAGAGAGAAATTAACTTTGATCAAAACAAAGATGAGTTAATTGACATAAATGATAATTGCATCAAATGAAATATTATGACATCTAAAGCATAATAGATTTCTAAATATATAAAAGGATGCAGTTAAAGTCAATCAAACTAATGCTCAATTAATGTTCTATGTCTAAGCATAGATAATGAAAAAAAACACAAAAACAAAACCTAACCTAAGCAAAAGTTTCAAAAAGAAGTTTATTTCAAGGAAAGCATTCCAATTGCTTTACGCAAATGAATAAAACGTTTTTGATCCAAAGGTTTTGTTAAAATATCAGCTAATTGATCTTCAGTTGAAATATATGACAGTTGAAGAGTATTTGATTCAACTAGCTCTCTAAGAAAATGATATCTAAGTTCAATGTGTTTTGTTCTAGAGTGCAACACAGGGTTTTTGGAAATGTTTATAGCACTAGTGTTGTCACAAAGAATTGTTACCGAAGTTGCTGAAATCCGGAAGTCGCTCAACACACTTTTCATCCAAATGAGTTGGGTTGAACAACTACCCGCTGAAATATATTCCGCTTCGGCAGTCGAGAGTGCAATGCAGTTTTGCTTTTTACTGTGCCATGCAACAAGGCAATGGCCTAAATAAAAACATGCACCACTCGTACTTTTCCGATCATCCACAGATCCTGCCCAATCGGCATCTGAGTATCCAATAATATCTAAACTTGTCCCCATAGGATACCAAATTCCGAAATTTATGGTTCCTTTAATGTATCGGATGATCCGTTTCACCGCTTTCAAGTGAACCTCCTTTGGTGCAGATTGATATCTCGCGCAGATCCCAACACCAAAAGATATATCCGGGCGACTAGCCGTGAGGTAAAGTAGACTTCCAATCATACTCCGATAAAGTTTCTCGTCTACATTCTCACTAAAAGATTCACTTCCTAATCCTTTATTGCTAGTTCCCATTGGAGTTGGAAAATCTTTACAATTTTCTAGATCAAACTTTTTGACCAACTCCAAAGCATACTTGGATTGACACAAATGGATGCCTTCGTCACTCTGTTTCACTTGCAATCCAAGGAAATAAGTCAATTCACCCATCATTGACATCTTAAATTCGCTTTCCATGGTTTCAGCGAATTTAGAAGCATCATTATCCTTTGTTGCTCCAAAAACAATGTCATCGACATAGATTTATGCAACAATGAAGTTATTTTGATAATGCTTCACAAAGAGAATCCTGTCAGCTCCCCCTCGAGTATAGCCCTTATCCAATGGGTGCTTTGTTAGCCTTTCGTACCATGCTCGCGGTGCTTGTTTTAAACCGTAAAGAGCCTTTTTCAAACGAAAAACATGGTTAGGTAGTTTACAGTCTACAAAACCTTTCGGTTGAGCCACATAAACTTCCTCATTTAAAAACCCATTTAAAAACGCGCTCTTAACGTCCATTTGAAATAATTTTATTTTAAAATGACAAGCTATCGCGAATAAGATACGAATGGACTCGAGTCTAGCTACAGGGGCGAAAGTTTCATCAAAGTCTATACCTTCTACTTGAGAGTAGCCTTGAGCAACTAAACGTGCTTTGTTCCTGATGATGGTACCATCTTCATTTTTCTTATTCTTGAAAATCCATTTGGTACCTATCACATTGTGTTGCTTTGGAGGCTTTGTTAATTCCCAGACTTTGCTTCGCTCAAACTGATGGAGCTCTTCCTGCATTGCTTTAATCCAGTAGTCATCCTGAAGAGCTTCATCGATGTTCTTTGGTTCGATCAAGGAAACGTAGCAAGCGAATCCGCAAACCAACTGTCTCCGAGTTTTGACTCCTTCTTGTGGGTCTCCAATGATATTTGATTCAGGATGATCCTTGGAGATTCGTAACGTTTGTTGTAACGGAGTACTCGGAGGTTCATGAGATGATTCCTGCATATCAGATAAACTTGAAGAACCATTAGATGCATCATTAATATTGGAAGTATTATCATGAGAAGATGCACTTACAGGAGTATCATCATCAAGAGAGATATCGAGGGTAGATTTTTCAGATGCAAAGTGAAAAGCTTCATCTACTTTAACATTTAGATTCTACAATCGTTTTAGATTCCATGTTAAATACCCGATATGCTCTGCTATTTGTAGAATAACCCAAAAAGATCCCTTCGTCACTTCGAGAATCGAACTTACCAAGATTTTCGCGATCACGCAAAATAAAACATCGACTCCCAAAGATACGAAAGTATTTGATATCCGATTTTCTACTAAACCACAGCTCATATGGTGTATTTAAAGTTCCTGGGCGCAAATACACTCGATTAATGACATAGATAGCGGTGTTCACAGCTTCAGCCCAAAAATGTAGCGGTAAATTCCGGCTATGAAGCATCATACGCGCCATCTCTTGAACAACCCTGTTTTTGCGCTCAACAACACCATTCTGCTGAGGTGTATAGGGTGCTGAGAATTCATGTTTTATGCCGTTGGAAGTGCAAAAATCAATGAATTTAGAATTAATGAATTCTCCACCTCTATCACTTCTAACACGAATGATCTTTTCATTCTTTTCAATCATAATACGATGGCAAATCTCATGAAAAGAATCAAACGTATCAGCTTTCTCTTTTAAAAATGCTACCTAAGAAAACCTAGAGAAATCATCAACCAATAAGAAAATATACCATTTACCTCCCAAAGATGGTTGACGGGTCGGCCCCATTAAATCCATGTGCAGTAATTCCAAGGGCCGTTTGGTACCAACGTGGTTCAGGTTCTTGTGTGCAGCCCTTGATTGTTTTCCCTTAAGACAACCTCCGCACACAATGTTGTTTTTAAATAAAAGTTTAGGAACCCCCTTAACCACGTCTTTATTTGAAATCTTTGCAAGTTCTTTAAAATTTATGTGACCTAGTCTTTCATGCCAAAGTGTTTCATTATCCAAAGAAACTAGGTTACATTTTTCTGAAATTTTATTAGGAACAACATAGCAATTGTTTTCAGATCTAACCCCTTTTAAAAAGAAGACATGGTCCTTATCAGTTACAACACATTCAACAGATGAAAAGTTAACTGAAAAACCATTATCGCAAAGTTGACTTATGCTAATGAGGTTAGTCTTTAGGCCATCCACAAATAACACGTTTTTCAAAATCGGGCCATCTGGAATAGCTACCGTTCCTTTTCCAACAATTTTGGAAGATCGACCGTCTCCGAAAACAACGAGTCCTCCGGAGATTTTCTCAAAGTTTTGAAAACTATTTTTTTCACCGGTCATGTGACGGGAACACCCGCTATCCAGATACCAAGACGAATTATCATATGCATGCAAGGAAACATTAGTAACAAGACAAGGGAAGATTTCACCTTTGCGCACCCGAAACCTTTTGGAATGCGTCGGTAACGGTCGTGAGGTTATTCTCCTAGGTGAAGGCGTCTTGTTAGATCGATTGCTGCTCCTTGATGATGTCGTCTTGTGCGGTGAACTACCAAGTCTCTTTTCCTTTGTATGATTTGCATTTGATTTCTGAGGAATCACCTTTTTGGTGGTCGTTGCAAGAAATGTCTGAGTTGAGCGTTTGGCTCCTGTCTTGCAATATCTCCTTATGTGCCCTGAAATACCACAACGAAAGCATACCTTTGCGCTTGACGATCCCGAAGAGAAAGAAGTAGGCTTGTTGTCGTTGTTTGTCGTGAATTCCAGTGTCGGAGGAGGAGATACCGACTGAGGCACAAAAACTGTCCCACTCGAACTTGGACTGTTTCCAGTTTGAGTGTACCCGAGGCCGAACCGATTTGTTTGACCAAGACCAAGAAGCTTATCCAACTTACTCCTTCCAGAAGAAAATCTCTTTAAGTCATCCTTTAGTTGGAGAATGGTCTCTGTCATTTCCAATTTATCTTGTTGGGCCTCGATGTAGAGCTTTGAGAAGTGATCCGCTTTATCCACCAGTTTTGTATGTTCCTTCTCAAAAAGCTCATTGGACTCTTGAAGGGAAACATTTGCTTTTATCAGATTATCCCTTTCCACTTCAAGATCGGTCGAGAGAGAAGTTACCCTTTTTACTTCTTCTTCGAGATCCTGTAATCTCCCTCTCAACCCCTTATTTTGTTTAGCCAGTTTCTTTGAATCCCTCAAAAGTCTGTGGTAGGCTAAAACAAAATCTTCACCTTCAGAGTTACTTGATTCATCATCCGTTGCAGTTTTTTCAGCCCGGGAGGAGTTGGACAATGAATCTGAAGTACTTGCCATTAAGCACATGAAGGGTGAAGATGTGGACGCGTGGAATGCCATTGCGCTTTCTTCTTCATCACTTGAGGATGACTCATTTGACGTTGAGTTGTCATCCCATGTGACGACTTGCATCGCTTTCTTCTTCGACGGATTCTTAGTTGGACACTCCGTTGAGATATGGCCGTATCCTCAGCACTTGAAGCATTGGACTTGTCCCTCTGAACTTTTCTTATCCTTTGAAAAGTTCTCTTGCTTTCTTGACTTGTAACTTGAAGTACCCTTGCCTTTCTTCGACTTTCCGAATGATGGAGTTTTACTTGAATTACCCCTTCGAAAGTTGCGGCGAAACTTCCTTGTCAAGAGAGCGAGCTGCTTCTCAAATTCCTCCATAGATAGGTTCTCGTCATCGTCTGAGGAGGATGAATCCGTGTCTTCTTCCTTTGTTGTTTTCAAAGCATAACCTGAAGACTTAGAAGAGGATGCCTTTCCCGAAGAATAGTTAGTAGTAAATGTCATTTCATAAGTTTGTAATGAACCAACTAGTTCTTCTACACGCATTTCGTCCGGGTGTTTAATAGTTTCAATGGCTGTAACCTTTGGGCGAAATCGTTCAGAAAGAGTTCTTAAGATCTTTCTTACAACCTTAAATTCTGGAATCTTCTCTCCCAGGTTAGCACATGAGTTTACGATGTCTTGCAATCGTGTATAGTAGTCCGTGAAAGATTCATTTTCTGCCATAAAAATAGAGTCAAATCTGCTCGTAAGCATTTGCAGCTTTTGAATCTTCACGAGGTTAGTTCCCTCATGTGTAACCTGAAGAACATCCCAGATTTCTTTCGCAGTCTCACATGCCGAGACGCGAGAGAATTCAGTTTGAGATAAGGCATTAAAAATAGCATTAATTCCCTTGCCATTGTAAGAAGATGAATCTAACTCTTCCTTGGTCCACTTCGACCTAGGTTTGATGGTGCGAACATCAGCAATAATTTCAGTTGGATTAGACCATCCTAATTCAATTGATTGCCACACCCGTTCGTCGATGGAACTTAAAAAGGCTTTCATCCGTACTCTCCAGTACGCATAATTTGTTCCATCAAAGAATGGGGGTCTGTTGATGTTTCCACCTTCAACCATTGTTTACAACCCTATTCCCGCTCTGATACCACTTGTTGGGTTATATGTAATAATGGATCTAAATAGGGGAAAAAACACCTAGAGGGGGGTGAATAGGTGTAAACAATAAACACTCAAAAAATCATTGCGCAATAAAAACCCAATGCGGAAATATAAATGAACACGCAAGATTTTTACGTGGAAAACTCCAAACCGGAGTAAAAAACCACGGGACCGATAACACGGTGAAATCCACTAGAATTAAACACGTACAAGGTGATATACCGTACTCACAGACGACTCAACCTTTTCCATACGCTCCTAGTTGATCTTCTCCGCTCGCTCCACAACGCGTCTCGAATCCACGATCTGCGTCCAACGCCGAATCCACGGCGTCCAACGTCGAGTCCACGACGTCTGACCGAATCCACGGTCTTCACCCAGTAGCACGCTTCGAATCCACGAACGTACCTCGCTCCGAATCCACGAGAGTGGTTGCACCTTGAATCCACAAGGCCACGCGAGTCCACGCGCCGATTTTGGGGTAAATCGTTGTTTGTTTGGGTGGTGATGATCCGCCGAATACTTAGATCAAAGATAGATAGGAAATACCATCTAAGTATTCATTAGTTTGATTCAACTCAAGATGTGAGTATGAAAACCTAGAATCAAACCAATCAATATAGATGAAGAAACATAGGGTAATATCTAATGATTTCCTTTCTTCTCTATATGTGGATCTTAGGCCGTATAAAAGATATTTGATTATGACGGCTTATGCGGCTTCTCTGGATTAACCCTAGAAAAAGAATCATAGGGTCTATTTATAGGTTAGAAACCCTAGGAAGAAGATAAGGATCAAAAACTGTCGTTTCTGGAAATTTTTACGACGGCGATCCGGATCGGATTAGCTGTGATCCGGATCGTCGTAACGAGTCAGGCAATTCCAGAAAAACGAAGGTCCGGGATCCGGATCGAAGTGCTTGATCCGGATCGTTCATACAGTTCACCAAACATCAACGTTCGGGATCCGGATTGCGAAGCCTGATCCGGATCGTTCAAGGAAAATGGTAACTCAATGTTCGGGATCCGGATCAAGGGAAGCTACGATCCGGATTGAACTGGTGTATGAACGAACCACCTTCGGGATCCGGATTGAACAATCTGATCCGGATCCTGAACAAGTCTCATGTTCAGTTCTTGATTTTTATGCAATAAGAATGTGGTGACCCGGATCTTTGCAGGGCTTCTACAGTGTCACCAGCAGCTTCTGGAAGCCTACGTGGCTTGTCGGCGGTGTTCGCGCGCCTATTTGGACACAAGAGATGGACCCTGTGAGCTTTGGTTGGCTGTATTGGCCTTCGGCTGCTTTTGCCGAATTTTAGGAAAGGATTTTGGCCAAACAGAGGGTGGATTTGGGTTCGGTGCGGAAAAACGCTTGGAAATGGCTTTTTGTTTGCTTAATTCTGAGTCCGGATACCCAAAAGCGGGCTCCCGGAAGTTTTGGCAGTTTTTGGGGTTTGCGGGAGCCTCCGGCAAACTATAGGTTTGGAATTTGGCAAAATGGACGTCGTTTTTGGAATCAGCGCGCGAAAACGGTCAAGATGGGCTATTTACTCGATGTTTTTGGGCTGCGGTTACTGTTCATCGCCGGAACAGTGTTTCCGGCGATCGCCGGAGGCGGTTGGCGGCGGCGGGCAGCGGCGGAAGGCGGCGGAGGGCGCTCGGGCAGGCGGCGCGCGGCCGCGGGCAGGCGCACAGGGGCGCGGGCAGGCGCGCGGGGGCGCGGTCAGGTGCGCGGTCCACGCGGCCGTCGTGCACCCGAGGAAGGGACACGTGGCAGGTTTTCACTGGGCGGTGTTGTGGTCTGGGTTCACGGAGCAGGCCGGTGGTGCACGGTAGACCGGGTGGACACGTGGCGGGAGGTAGTTGGTCCGGTGTTGTGCTCCCGGTCCACGCAATCGGTGGAGTCGTTGACCGGGGCAGGTGGCCGTACGGCGGGGCAGGTGGCCGTACGGGCCCGGGTCAGCCGCGACGTGCGCGGTCCACGGCGCGACGTGCGCGGTGCACGGGTGGCCGGGCCACGTGTCGCGTCGCCATTGGCGGGCGCAGGTGCACCGGGTGCAGTGGGGCCCGGGGTGTTAGCGGACTGGGCTGTGTGGTGGAACGGGCCGCACTGTGCGCGCCCGAATCTTGGCGGGCCGGGCCGCACTGTGCGCGCCCGAAACCTGCGGGCTGGGCCGGGCCGCACTGTGCGCGCCCGGAACTTGGGACACATTGGGTATTTCTCCAAATGTTTTTCTCAGCCTATAAATAGGCAGCCCGAGCCCTCTTCTTTGGCTTTTTCCTCTCAGCGCAAGCTTGATCTCCCCGAGCTCCCTTCTTGGAAGATTTTCATCTTCAAGTGCTTGATCTTCCTGCCAAGTTCTAGGATTTTTGGAGGCTCGAATCCCGAGGTTCCCCATTTTACGGCGCGGCGCGACGTTGCATTCCTGGGTTCTTCTTCGGCGCAGCGACAGTGTTTTAGCTCCCCTGGGCTACTCCGAGATCATTTTGCTGTGATTCTTGCGCCAGTAGACTCCTAAGAGGTAGGACTTCATCTTTCGTTTTGGTCGCGCTTTCTCTTTTCGAGGTTTTGGCACGGATCCCGAGGCAAACAGTGACCCCATTTTCTGTGTGGACTTCCTTGACAGCAGCGGGGTATTTTGGCCATATCTTTGTGCACGAGCATCTGACGGAAACGAGCTTATACAACTTTTTCATCTACGGATCGCAAGGAAGGCGCTCGTATTTTTATTGGATTTTTCTGAGATTTCATCAGAGGTGAGAATCACTGTTTCTCTGTGTACAGTGCTACAGTCTTTTGTGCTGAAATCTTTTGAGTGTACCACCTTGCCGAATTTTTATCTTGACTTACCGAACTCGGATTTGGGCGTGCAAGGTACCGTTGCGAAGCTATCGACGCGAGGATCGCTGTGGTATTTTTCTTGGAATTTTCTGGGCACTTTCTGCAGGTGATAATTTAACAGTTTCGGGACTATTGTTGTATGGGATTATAAGAGTTATATTTGGGAGCCTTAGTGTAATTAGTGAGCTTTGTATTGTGCCAGGAGAGTTACGGGTGTGCTGAACTTGTGGGAGCAAGGATTTGGAGTTTTGGTATTTTCTTGCTGTACGGATCCGGACAGTTAGCACTTCAGGTGGGTGGTTGTTGTACTCCTCTCCTTTGGTATGCCCACTAGGAACATCAGAGTGTTCCCTCATTTTTGAGGCCCAAAGTATTATTGTAACCTTGCATGCTCTAGGAAATTAATTATTGGTTGATCGATCTTTGATAAATTGTTATTTGATCCATGTGGAAATTGTTGGACTGCATGTTTAGGGTTAAAATAATAGTTGAGGATTATAAAATTGCTAAATATTCTATGAGACTGTCACTTTAGCTTATGTCACTCTGAACTGATTACTCTTGGAAAGTGGACAACATATTGAGACAATGCATGATTAAACGGGTCACTTAAATATTGACATCTTTTTATTGCTACACTATCTTTTGGGACTTGACTTAGGAGAAACCATGCATTTATTCTTTTCTTCTCCTATTATCGATAGACTTGCGGCATAGTCGCTCAGGTTCGAGCGTGTGTTGGACAGTGTAGCCAGGTATTGGGGATTTGGGACAGGTTGGGCTTTTGACAGGGTGTTGCGGCGACCACGGATCTTGGGTGGTTGACCGGGTTGTTACTGTTGCATCAGATTGGGGGTTTTGGGGATCGGGCTTTCTTTAGTGGATGGAGTTTTCCACTTTGATCATAGTCATGATCCAGTCCTGCTATTATGAGACAGTGGTTACAGAGATGCTTGTTACAGTGATTTCCTCACTCGTGTGGGTCGCCCCCCTCGAGTGCCACTCCGGAGTGTGCGACCGGACGGTTCGATGCCGGTCTGTTATTACTTTCGAGCTTGATCGGACGGGCCGATGCCGATCTGTTACTTACGTTGGGGACATGACCGTATCAGGCAGTAGTCGGTCAGTATCCCCACAGATGAGATTAGCAGGCAGTGCCAGTATCCACTGGCGTTAGATTGGGTCGTTTTGACAGGCTTCTTGATACCGATGCATACTTTTCCATACTTATTAGTTTATCATGTAGAGGCATATTAGGGGTAGCACTTCTTCAGTTGTCATTCATAGCTTCACCCCCCCCTTTCTCTTCTTCCCCTTTTGCCTCTGATTACCTGGTGGGCATATTTGAGCTGAGGCTTTACCCACTAGGGGAGGCTACTGTTTATAGTAGTACTTACCCCCATTGTCTTTTCTTGTTTCTTTCTTCCCCTTGTTTTGCAGAGTCCCCTGCGGGAGTTGCTGGGCCGTCAGCAACTGATCGAGGTAAGCGGATTGCAGACTAGATAGAGAGCCATCCGAGGGTTGTAGCACGTAGCTGGGGCTTTTGGGTACCTGGTCTTCTCAGACAGCTTTTGTTTATTTCTTTTTGGGTCTGGCTTCTGCCAGCTGTTTGTATATTTAGTGGTGAGCTGGGAGAGACATCTGTATTTTTATTCCACTGTTGTACTCTTTTACTTCCAGCTTCTGTCTGAGATACAGTAGTTTTAGTTTAGCTCTGTTTATCATGCTCTTTTATTATTATTTCTTATCTGAGCAGGTTACCGACGCTTCGTGTATGTGGGAAATACCGCATGCACGGCGGATCTGTAGACGGGCCCGGGTTCTGGTTTACACCCGGGGCGTGACCGATTAAGTTGGTATCAGAGCTTAGGGATAGGTCAGTTGGGACTTAGGAAACCCTAGGCTTTTGGACAGACCCTAGGATGATAGGGCGTGAGTGACGTGACATTATGCGAAAGTCGGTGATTTTTGTAGTTTACTCTTCCTGTGAGGAAAGAGGGATCGACATATCTTATTTCTGTTGGACAGTTATGTTGGCTGCAGACAACATAACGTTACAGAAATAGGGGGATGTCTTTGACTTTCGCCAGATTGGGTCGTGTGGGGATTTGTTTCTGATTTGTGGTTTCTTGTTACAGGATGTCGCCCCGGCGTCGTTTTCCCGCCGAGGGTACCCCCACTCCCCCTGTGGAGCCTAGACTGGCGGTATCCGCCGAGTTGGGGGAACTGCGGGCCTTAGTGACCCATTTGGTGGCGAGGAGCTTTCGACAGGATCAGCGCTTGGAGCAACTGTTGGCTCGGAGGAGTGATCCGGCAGTCGGGGTGAGGGCCAGGGCTCCAGAGCAGCAGTTTGAAAGGAAACGCCCAGCCCCGGATGTTGATGGACAGGCCAGTTCTCGGAGACGGCCGCGGCCTCGCAGCAAGTGTATTTTCTGTAGAGGGCAGCATCCATCAGATACCTGCGATCTTAGGCACGGTCGTTGTTTTAAGTGTGGGCAGCCGGGCCACATCCGAGCTACTTGCCCCTTCCCGACCTCTGTAGCACCTTCTTCGGCGTCGGCCCCTATCGCATCCCAGCAGAGGTCGCGGTCACGACATCAGAGGCGACAGCAGCAGCTGAGGCAGCCCCAGCAGGCTGTCAGGTGCATCTTTTGCGGGGACCAGCATCCCGCCGGTACTTGTGAGCTGAGGTGGGGTCGCTGTTTTACGTGTGGACAGCCTGGGCACTTGCGAGCGACGTGCCCCGCAGGGACAGCTGCAGCACCCACTTCAGCGTTTGTTCCTACTACTTCCCAACTACGACCGGGAACTCCACCGACGGATCTCCAGGTAGACCGATCTTCGCCGCCCTGCTTATCTGGTGAGAGACGGCCGTTGTCGAGCGGCCAGGATTGCCTAGCACAGATGGAGGATTCTACTGTCGCCGACCGAGTTGTGGCAGGTATGTTTTATTTCTGGCGGTAGGATTCGTATCTTATTGTTGCAGGAGCATCTCTTTCTTTCATTAGTCGAGCATTTGCATCCCTGCATGGTTTAGAGATAGAGTCCTGGTCGCATGCATTAGAGGTGCGGATTCCTGATTACGTTTTGCATGTCGAGGAGTATTGTGTGGCTTGCCCAGTGCAGATGGGACCTTAGATATTGCTTGCAGACTTGCTTGTCTTGCAGCAGCTCCAGGATTTCGACCTGGTGTTAGGGATGGATTAGCTGTCACGGTATTCCGCCTCTATCAACTGCCGAGAGAGGACGGTGACTCTCCGCGAGCCAGGACAGGAGGAGTTTATCTTCAGAGGTTGCCAGAGCACGCTATTCGCAGCGACCATTTTCCTCGGCGAGGGCTAGGAGGATGTTGAGCAGATGTTGTACTGCCTTTTTGGCCACGGTTGTGGAGGTGCCTACGGCGGCACTGGGACTCGAGGATATCCCTATTGTCCGAGAGTTCCCAGATGTGTTTCCCCCAGAGCTGACGACGATGCCGCCGGAGAGGGAGATTGAGTTCGTGATTGATGTGGTCCCTGGGACTGCACCAATCTCAAAGGCACCCTATAGGATGGCGCCAGCCGAGTTAAGGGAGTTGAAAGCCCAGCTTCAGGATCTTTTGGATAGGGGCTTCGTCCGACCCAGTGTTTCTCCGTGGGGAGCGCCTGTGTTGTTTGTTAAGAAGAAGGATGGGTCACTTCGATTGTGCGTGGATTATAGGGAATTGAACAAAGTGACCATCTGGAACAAGTATCCCCTCCCCAGGATAGATGATTTGTTTGATCAGTTACAGGGAGCATCTGTGTTCTCGAAGATTGATCTGCAGTCCGGTTACCACCAGCTTAGGGTGAGGGCCGAGGACATCTCCAAGACGGCTTTCAGATCGCGGTACGGGCATTATGAGTTCACGGTGATGCCTTTTGGGCTGACTAATGCCCCTGCCGCATTCATGGACTTGATGAACAGGATTTTTCAGCCGTTTTTGGATCGGTTTGTGGTGGTGTTCATTGATGATATTTTGATCTACTCCCGGAATGATCTGGAGCACGAGGAGCACTTGAGGACCGTGCTACAGCTTCTGCAAGCTGTATGCTAAGTTCAAAAAGTGCGAGTTTTGGCTCCGGGAGGTTGCCTTTCTGGGTCATGTGGTTTCAGCTGATGGAGTGGCGGTGGATCCGGCCGAGGTGGATGCTATTAGAGATTGGCCGAGGCCGACGACTATCACCGAGGTGCGGAGCTTTCTTGGATTGGCGGGCTACTATCGGCGCTTTGTGGAAGGCTTTGCGAAGCTTTCCTCTCCCCTCACTCGTCTGACCAGAAAAGGGGTTAAGTTTGTTTGGAGCGAGACTTGCCAGAGCTATTTTGAGGAGCTGAAGCAGAGGTTGATGACCGCTCCAATCCTTGCCCTCCCAGTTATGGGGGAAGGATTTGTGATCTACAGTGATGCCTCACATAGTGGTCTGGGGTGTGTGTTGATGCGGCATGGTAGGGTAATTGCCTATGCTTCGCGGCAATTAAAGGACTATGAGAAAAAAATTACCCTACTCATGATCTGGAGTTGGCAGTGGTGGTGTTTGCTCTGAAGCTGTGGCGGCATTATCTGTATGGAGAGCATTGCGAGATATATACTGATCACAAGAGCTTGAAATATCTGTTCACCCTAAAGGAGCTGAATTTGAGGCAACGCCGGTGGTTGGAGTTGTTAAAGGATTACGATCTGAGTATCCTTTACCATCCCGGCAAGGCCAATGTCGTGGCAGATGTTTTGAGTAGGAGGACGAGTCTGAGCTTATTGATCTCGCAGCAGGCGCCGTTGGTCGAGCAGATGAGGCGGTTACAGTTGGAGGTAGTATTCCCTGGGGTCTCTGCTAGACTCATGTCTATGGTCTTGCAGCCCACTCTGTTGGAGAGGATCAGGGACACTCAGAGTGAGGACCCCCACTTGATGAGGATCAGGACGCAGCTTCAGGAGGATCAGACAGGGGATTTTTCTGTGGATAGCTCGGGAATACTGCGGTACAGGAACCGAGTGTGTGTGCCTATGGATCAGGAGATTAGAGATCAGATTTTGGGGGAGGCCCATTTTACACCTTATACCATCCATCCTGGAGGTACTAAGATGTATAAGGACCTCAAGGCACAGTTTTGGTGGCCCGGGATGAAGCGGGACATTGGGAGATTCGTAGCTCATTGTTTAACTTGCCAGCAAGTGAAAGCAGAGCATCGCGTTCCTGCTGGTAAGTTGCAGAGTCTTCCAATTCCCGAGTGGAAATGGGACCACGTCACTATGGATTTCGTCGCTGGATTGCCGAGGGCGCAGAGCGGGGCTGATGCGATCTGGGTTTTGTTGACAGACTCACCAAGTCGGCGCACTTCTTACCGGTTCAGATGACCTGGTCACCGGAGCGTTTGGCACAGTTATATCTGGATGAGATAGTGAGGCTTCACGGCATACCTGCTTCGATTGTGTCAGATCGAGACCCGAGATTCGTAGCACGTTTTTGGGGGAGTGTGCATTCCGCATTGGGGACTCAGCTCCGGTTTAGCACCGCTTTCCACCCACAGACTGATGGACAGTCAGAACGCACCATACAGACCCTTGAGGATATGCTGAGAGCGTGCGTTATGGATTTTGGAGGAGGGTGGTACCGGCACTTGTCTTTGGTTGAGTTCGCGTACAACAACAGCTATCAGGCGAGCATCCAGATGGCTCCGTTTGAAGCGTTGTATGGACGCAAGTGTCGGTCTCCCTTATATTGGAGTGACGTGGGTGAGAGGAGGACTTTGGGACCGGATTTACTTTTGGAGGCAGAGGAAAAAGTCAGGATTATTCGCCGGCATCTTGGAGCAGCCCAGAGTCGTCAGAAGAGCTACGCCGATACTCGACGGCGAGACCTGGAGTTTCAGGTTGGTGATCATGTCTTCTTGAAGGTCTCGCCCTCGAAAAGGGTCCGGAGATTTGGAGTACGGGGAAAGCTCAGTCCCCGCTTTAATGGACCCTTTGAGGTACTTGACAGAGTTGGTCCTGTGGCATACAGGTTGCTTTACCCCCGCGCCTGGCCGGAGTTCATGATGTCTTCCATGTCTCAGCTCTGAGGAGATATGTCTTTGACCCGTCGCACGTGATTGACTTCCCTTTGTTGGAGATCGGCGAGGACTTGGTCTACGAGGAGCGCCCCTTGCGAATTCTTGCTCGTGAGGTGAGGGAATTGCGCAATCGGGCCATTTTCGTATGTGAAGATCCTGTGGAGCAATCACGAGGAGCGAGAGGCCACTTGGGAGCTGGAGACAGAGATGAGAGATGCCTACTCTTTTCTGTTCAAGACT
The DNA here is from genome assembly GCA_029204045.2 of Tillandsia leiboldiana. Lineage (NCBI taxonomy): Eukaryota > Viridiplantae > Streptophyta > Magnoliopsida > Poales > Bromeliaceae > Tillandsia > Tillandsia leiboldiana. The sequence continues at coordinate 41,827,236 of CM055065.1, forward strand.
TCTGGTTGAGGTACGCCTGCCCTGCACTATTTTTGTTTCGAGGACGAAACTTTCTTTTAGTGGGGGAGGATGTGGTGACCCGGATCTTTGCAGGGCTTCTACAGTGTCACCAGCAGCTTCTGGAAGCCTACGTGGCTTGTCGGCGGTGTTCGCGCGCCTATTTGGACACAAGAGATGGACCCTGTGAGCTTTGGTTGGCTGTATTGGCCTTCGGCTGCTTTTGCCGAATTTAGGAAAGGATTTTGGCCAAACAGAGGGTGGATTTGGGTTCGGTGCGGAAAAAACCGCTTGGAAATGGCTTTTTGTTTGCTTAATTCTGAGTCCGGATACCCAAAAGCGGGCTCCCGGAAGTTTTGGCAGTTTTTTGGGGTTTGCGGGAGCCTCCGGCAAACTATAGGTTTGGAATTTGGCAAAATGGACGTCGTTTTTGGAATCAGCGCGCAGAAAACGGTCAAGATGGGCTATTTACTCGATGTTTTTGGGCTGCGGTTACTGTTCATCGCCGGAACAGTGTTTCCGGCGATCGCCGGAGGCGGTTGGCGGCGGCGGGCAGCGGCGGAAGGCGGCGGAGGGCGCTCGGGCAGGCGGCGCGCGGCCGCGGCAGGCGCACAGGGGCGCGGGCAGGCGCGCGGGGGCGCGGTCAGGTGCGCGGTCCACGCGGCCGTCGTGCACCCGAGGAAGGGACACGTGGCAGGTTTTCACTGGGCGGTGTTGTGGTCTGGGTTCACGGAGCAGGCCGGTGGTGCACGGTAGACCGGGTGGACACGTGGCGGGAGGTAGTTGGTCCGGTGTTGTGCTCCCGGTCCACGCAATCGGTGGAGTCGTTGACCGGGGCAGGTGGCCGTACGGCGGGGCAGGTGGCCGTACGGGCCCGGGTCAGCCGCGACGTGCGCGGTCCACGGCGCGACGTGCGCGGTGCACGGGTGGCCGGGCCACGTGTCGCGTCGCCATTGGCGGGCGCAGGTGCACCGGGTGCAGTGGGGCCCGGGGTGTTAGCGGACTGGGCTGTGTGGTGGACCGGGCCGCACTGTGCGCGCCCGAATCTTGGCGGGCCGGGCCGCACTGTGCGCGCCCGAAACCTGCGGGCTGGGCCGGGCCGCACTGTGCGCGCCCGGAACTTGGGACACATTGGGTATTTCTCCAAATGTTTTTCTCAGCCTATAAATAGGCAGCCCGAGCCCTCTTCTTTGGCTTTTTCCTCTCAGCCCAAGCTTGATCTCCCCGAGCTCCCTTCTTGGAAGATTTTCATCTTCAAGTGCTTGATCTTCCTGCCAAGTTCTAGGATTTTGGAGGCTCGAATCCCGAGGTTCCCCATTTTACGGCGCGGCGCGACGTTGCATTCCTGGGTTCTTCTTCGGCGCAGCGACAGTGTTTTAGCTCCCCTGGGCTACTCCGAGATCATTTTGCTGTGATTCTTGCGCCAGTAGACTCCTAAGAGGTAGGACTTCATCTTTCGTTTTGGTCGCGCTTTCTCTTTTCGAGGTTTTGGCACGGATACCGAGGCAAACAGTGACCCCATTTTCTGTGTGGACTTCCTTGACAGCAGCGGGGTATTTTGGCCATATCTTTGTGCACGAGCATCTGACGGAAACGAGCTTATACAACTTTTTCATATACGGATCGCAAGGAACGCGCTCGTATTTTTATTGGATTTTTCTGAGATTTCATCAGAGGTGAGAATCACTGTTTCTCTGTGTACAGTGCTACAGTCTTTTGTGCTGAAATCTTTTGAGTGTACCACCTTGCCGAATTTTTATCTTGACTTACCGAACTCGGATTTGGGCGTGCAAGGTACCGTTGCGAAGCTATCGACGCGAGGATCGCTGTGGTATTTTTCTTGGAATTTTCTGGGCACTTTCTGCAGGTGATAATTTAACAGTTTCGGGACTGTTGTTGTATGGGATTATAAGAGTTATATTTGGGAGCCTTAGTGTAATTAGTGAGCTTTGTATTGTGCCAGGAGAGTTACGGGTGTGCTGAACTTGTGGGAGCAAGGATTTGGAGTTTTGGTATTTTCTTGCTGTACGGATCCGGACAGTTAGCACTTCAGGTGGGTGGTTGTTGTACTCCTCTCCTTTGGTATGCCCACTAGGAACATCAGAGTGTTCCCTCATTTTTGAGGCCCAAAGTATTATTGTAACCTTGCATGCTCTAGGAAATTAATTATTGGTTGATCGATCTTTGATAAATTGTTATTTGATCCATGTGGAAATTGTTGGACTGCATGTTTAGGGTTAAAATAATAGTTGAGGATTATAAAATTGCTAAATATTCTATGAGACTGTCACTTTAGCTTATGTCACTCTGAACTGATTACTCTTGGAAAGTGGACAACATATTGAGACAATGCATGATTAAACGGGTCACTTAAATATTGACATCTTTTTATTGCTACACTATCTTTTGGGACTTGACTTAGGAGAAACCATGCATTTATTCTTTTCTTCTCCTATTATCGATAGACTTGCGGCATAGTCGCTCAGGTTCGAGCGTGTGTTGGACAGTGTAGCCAGGTATTGGGGATTTGGGACAGGTTGGGCTTTTGACAGGGTGTTGCGGCGACCACGGATCTTGGGTGGTTGACCGGGTTGTTACTGTTGCATCAGATTGGGGGTTTTGGGGATCGGGCTTTCTTTAGTGGATGGAGTTTTCCACTTTGATCATAGTCATGATCCAGTCCTGCTATTATGAGACAGTGGTTACAGAGATGCTTGTTACAGTGATTTCCTCACTCGTGTGGGTCGCCCCCCTCGAGTGCCACTCCGGAGTGTGCGACCGGACGGTTCGATGCCGGTCTGTTATTACTTTCGAGCTTGATCGGACGGGCCGATGCCGATCTGTTACTTACGTTGGGGACATGACCGTATCAGGCAGTAGTCGGTCAGTATCCCCACAGATGAGATTAGCAGGCAGTGCCAGTATCCACTGGCGTTAGATTGGGTCGTTTTGACAGGCTTCTTGATACCGATGCATACTTTTCCATACTTATTAGTTTATCATGTAGAGGCATATTAGGGGTAGCACTTCTTCAGTTGTCATTCATAGCTTCACCCCCCCCTTTCTCTTCTTCCCCTTTTGCCTCTGATTACCTGGTGGGCATATTTGAGCTGAGGCTTTACCCACTAGGGGAGGCTACTGTTTATAGTAGTACTTACCCCCATTGTCTTTTCTTGTTTCTTTCTTCCCCTTGTTTTGCAGAGTCCCCTGCGGGAGTTGCTGGGCCGTCAGCAACTGATCGAGGTAAGCGGATTGCAGACTAGATAGAGAGCCATCCGAGGGTTGTAGCACGTAGCTGGGGCTTTTGGGTACCTGGTCTTCTCAGACAGCTTTTGTTTATTTCTTTTTGGGTCTGGCTTCTGCCAGCTGTTTGTATATTTAGTGGTGAGCTGGGAGAGACATCTGTATTTTTATTCCACTGTTGTACTCTTTTACTTCCAGCTTCTGTCTGAGATACAGTAGTTTTAGTTTAGCTCTGTTTATCATGCTCTTTTATTATTATTTCTTATCTGAGCAGGTTACCGACGCTTCGTGTATGTGGGAAATACCGCATGCACGGCGGATCTGTAGACGGGCCCGGGTTCTGGTTTACACCCGGGGCGTGACAAAGAAATTCTTCCAAGTGTTTCTACACTACACGAAGTATTCGGATCACCAAAAATATTTAGTTAAACTTACCTGATCCTTTTGAATTCTTCTTTCTTGAGATTGAGGTATATGATCCAAACTTCATTCATCTTCAATCTTCAAGACTTAATACTTTCACGAAATGCGCCAAAACAAAATCCTTAACATAAATGAGGAAGTTTATGTGGCTCAACCGAAAGGTTTTGTAGACTGTAAACTACCTAACCATGTTTTTCGTTTGAAAAAGGCTCTTTACGGTTTAAAACAAGCACGCGAGCGTGGTACGAAAGGTTGACAAAGCACCTTTTGGAGAAGGGCTATACTCGAGGGGGAGCAGACAGGACTCTCTTTGTGAAGCATTATCAAAATAACTTCATTGTTGTGCAAATCTATGTCGATGACATTGTATTTGGAGCAACAAAGGATAATGATGCTTCTAAATTCGCAAAAACCATGAAAAGCGAATTTGAGATGTCTATGATGGGCGAACTGACATACTTTCTTGGATTGCAAGTGAAACCAAATGGTGAAGGCATCCATCTGTGTCAATCCAAGTATGCAAAGCAGTTGGTAAAGAAATTCGGATTAGAAGATTCTAAAGATTTTCCTACTCCTATGGGAACTAGCAATAAGGGATTAGGAAGTGAATCTCTTAGTGAGAATGTAGACGAGAAACTTTATCGCAGCATGATTGGAAGTCTACTTTACCTCACAGCTAGTCGCCCGGATATATCCTTTAGTGTTGGGATTTGCGCGAGATATCAATCAGCACCAAAGGAGGTTCACCTGAAAGCGGTGAAACGGATCATCCGGTACATCAAAGGAACCATTAATTTCGGAATTTGGTATCCTATGGGAACAAGTCTAGATATTATTGGATACTCAGATGCCGATTGGGCAGGATCTGTGGATGATCGGAAAAGTACGAGTGGTGCATGTTTTTATCTTGGCCATTGCCTTATTGCATGGCATAGTAAAAAGCAAAACTGCATTGCACTCTCGACTGCCGAAGCGGAATACATCTCAGCGGGTAGTTGTTCAACTCAACTCATTTGGATGAAAAGCGTGTTGAGCGACTTCCGGATTTCAGCAACTTCGGTAATTATTTTATTTGACAACACTAGTGCTATAAACATTTCAAAAAACCCTGTGTTGCACTCAAGAACAAAACATATTGAACTTAGATATCATTTTCTTAGAGAGCTAGTTGAATCAAATATTCTTCAAATTTCCTACATTTCAACTGAAGATCAATTAGCTGACATTTTAACAAAACCTTTGGATCAAAAACGTTTTATTCATTTGCGTAAAGCAATTGGAATGCTTTCCTTGAAATAACCTCTTTTTGAAACTTTTGTTTAGGTTAGGTTTTGTTTTTGTGTTTTTGTTCATTATCTATGCTTAGACATAGAACATTAATTGAGCATTAGTTTTTATTGACTTTAACTGCATCCTTTATATGTTTAGAAATTTATTATGCTTTGGATATCATAATAATTCATTTGATACAATGATCATTTATGTGAATTAATGTTACGGCATTTTGTGTTGGCACATTTCGTGTGTTGAGTCGGAGTCTTAAAGGGAACAAATTGTCAAATCGGCTTTCGAAGACTCATTGAAGATTCAACATGAGCTCAAGATAACACTCAGGTATGGTTAATTAAACCATGGTGATTTAAGTTCATTTATAACCATTGGAATCAGGAACTTAGTGAAAACCGGTTTAGACTTGGTTTTAGGAACTTGGATTTAACTTACAATCTATTTTAAGTTTGGTTTCCGGTACTTGGTTTGATTTGGATAAAGCTTATCTTGGAAAAATCAGTTTTTACATTACGTACCGGAACCACACTTGAAGTTCCTCTAACCCGACACAGAATTTTCTGTAAATTGCACTGCGTACCGGAACACGGACTCGCGTACCGGAACACAATAGAAAAATCTGTGGTTTGCACCATTGCGTACCGGAACGTGATATTTGGTACCGGTACACAATGCCCATTCGGGATAAATTTCCTAAACCGACTTTTATCTTTTTCCAAGGGTTATAAATAGATACTTAGGGTTTCTAAACGAGGGTGCCCAATACGAAACACTCGTGAGCAACCCTAGAGGCTGGTTTTTACCGTTCTTCTCTTTCGCCTCTATTAGGTCAATTCGACGGTTCTTCCAAGATCTATCTTTTGTCGAATTGATCTAGTCTTTGCTTAGAGATTTCTTCTACGGTTCCTTCATGATAATCTAAGCAAAGGATCACCATCGAAGCCTATATTCTATATCGGCTATTTGCGTCGTGGATTCGGCGTGACATCGTGGATTCGATGTGTTGAAGGCGTTTCGTGGATTCGAAACGTGTGCTCGTGGATTCGAGTGGCGTTCGTGGATTCGAACGTGTGCAGTGGACGTGCAATCGGTGGAGCGCGAGGTCCGAAGAAATTGAAGGAGGGGTTGACACCTTGTTATTCTTCTTTTCTTAGAGGATTGTTATTGCGTGGACATCCAACCGTTCAGCGCAAGGTCCAAAGAAGCTGAAGGAGGGGTTGAGTCCGTGGAGTCGGTAATCACCTTGTTATTCTTCTATTCTTAGTGGATTGTTATTGCGTGTTGGTCCCGTGGTTTTTCTCCTGGATTGGAGTTTCCACGTATATCTCGGTGTGCTATTTTTATTTTCCGCATTGTTTTTATTTTGCACTGAGATTGAGTTTTTAAGTATTACACCTATTCACCCCCCCTCTAGTTGTTTGATAGTACCTATTTAGATCCTTTGGGATTAATAACTCTACAATTGGTATCGGAGCGGGTTTTAGGTTTATCTATCATGATGGGTGAAAGTGGTAATATTTATAGACCTCCTCTTTTTGATGGGACTAATTATGCTTATTGGAAAGTGCGGATGAGAGCTTTTCTCATCGCAATTGATGAGCGAGTATGGCAATCCGTGGAATGCGGTTGGGTGCATCCTGTTGAGGAAGTAGGAAATTCTACTACCCCAAAACCTCGCTCTAGATGGTCCAAAGAGGAATTTGAAAGATCTTCTTACAATGGGAAAGGTATGAACGCTTTATTTAATTCTCTTTCCTCGACTGAATTTACAAGAATTTCTGCGTGTGAATCCGCGAAGGAAATTTGGGATATTCTCAAAATTACACATGAGGGTACTAATCTTGTAAAAATTCAAAAGCTCCAGATGCTTACTAGTCAATTTGACTCTATTCATATGGAAGAGCATGAATTGTTTACAGATTATTACACTAGACTTCAAGATGTAATAAATACATGTGCTAATTTAGGAGAAAAGATCCCAGAGTCGAAAATTGTAAGAAAGATACTTCGGACTCTTCCGGAACGGTTTAGGGCAAAGGTTACCGCCATTGAAACCGTTAGTCATCCGGATGAGATGAGTGTAGAGGAATTAGTAGGTGCTTTGCAAACTTATGAAATGACTTTTCCTACTAATCAAGGTTCTTCCAAGTCTTCTTCTAAGCTTACAGGTATTGCGTTCAAATCCACAAAGGAAGAAGATAGCGAATCAAGTTCCGACGATGAAATCTCTATTGCCGATTTTGAAGAACAATTGGCGCGGATCACAAAGAAATTTCGTCGGAAATTTTGGAAGAATCGAACCGATGGATCTTCATCCACGAAACCATCTAAAGGATCATCGGGTTCTAAATCCTCTAACCTCAAATTCCTTGTAAAATCTTCTAAGGAAAAAGATGAATTGGAAGGGGAAATCCGATGTTATAGATGCAAAGGCTACGGCCATATTTCAACGGATTGTCCTACTCCGAAATTATATAAAAAGAAGGCTTTGCAAGCGAAAACTTGGGACGATTCTACTTCTAATGAATCGACCTCAAGTAAAGAGGAAAATGCCGTTGCTTTTCATGCCTCTCAAATTCCCTCCTCTAATTTGTGTTTATCATCTTTAGTCACTGACTCTACTCCTTTGATTTTGCATGAAACATCAACATCCGGCGGAGAGTCATCATGTGAGGGGGAGTCGGACGAAGAAGAACTCGTTGAGGCATATGAACAACTTCTTATGGAATCTAAGAAGATGGCCAAGCTTATCAAGAAGTTGAGGAAGCAACGACTTGAAGATCAAGACGAGAATCATGCTTTAAAGATAAAACTTCATGATCTCGAGGAGGAACAAGGACGTTTATTGGATAATAATAAAATCCTCCAAGAAAAGCTAAACCAATCGGAGACAAACGCTAAATCATCTATGGACAAGATTGGTTTTCTAGAAAAACAGTTTGAGGAGATTCATGTCACCAACCAAGTATTGACCAAGCAAGTTCATGAACTCAAATCCGACATACAAAGGTTTTCAACTGTTTCCAAGAAATTTGATTGTATATCCGGATTAGGTCAAGCAAGCAAGGTTGGTTTGAGATTTAAAAAGGATCAAACTGTGCATGCTTCAAGTTCCACATTCAAATTGAAAGGAAGAACTTGTCACCTATGTGGACTTGAAGGACATTTGGTGAAGAATTGCCCGAAAAAGAGAAAGAAGAGTCCTTCGGCAACTTCATCTACAGAGCGAACTCAACGGAATCAAAAGACACATCAAGTCAAAGGAGTTCACTCAACCCACCAAAGGTCCGAGCCACAACATCAATCATTCAAGTGGATCACTGCGAGGCAAAGACCTAAGGTGGACCAACAGTCAAAGCGGACAACCCCCGGCCACAACGAATCAAGACAACCCAAAATCCAGCGATTTTGGATTCGGAAAGGTGATATCTTTCCTTGTCTTAAGTTCTAAATAGCTTATGACTGTATGTAATGCTTTGATTGGTTTTCCCTTCATATTTTTCTTAATCTTTGCATTACATGTTTTTCAATGCTCTTCGTTTTTATACTTTGTTTTTGAACAAAAGGGTTTTTACTGAACAAGTGCATTGAATAAAGAAAGGGCTTCACTTTTATTCACTCCAAATTAATTTTATTTGGATTATCAACTTTACTCCTTAATCATAATCTTGAAGATACTTCATTATAGGAGTTTTTGATATTATAAGCATCAAATTTTAGAAATCATGTGTGATCTTTAGATGCTTAATCTATCTCGGTTGTGTGATTTCATTGTGATAAATGTGAGACAACCGATAGACTAAAATCTGGGATTTAATTCTTTCACGTAAGAGATTGCATTCTTACAAGGGTAAATAAATGAATTTTAAAAGATGTGGAAAGAGTTACATCCGAAAGGAGTGTGAAAACTACCACCACATGTTGGAAAGAGCTGCCACCCCGGTCGTCCGGTCTGTGTGTGAAGCTACCACATGTTTTGATGCTTGAAAAATATTTCTTGAAATTTTTAGTTGAAGCATTTGGAGATTTATATGCAAAACTCTTATACTTTGAACAATCTCCTGGTTGGTATAAGGTGGGATAGTTGAAAGATGCTCAAAGAGCCACCCTTAGGTATTTTAGTGATTATCTCAATTTGAAAGGGTAGAATTCAAGATTGATGTCGTTTGGAAATCTCCGTATGTCATCTTCGTAAATCCGTTACATCTTGATAGACTTTGGATCTCAAGATTATTTTTGATGACTTGTGTTTGATGAATATAACATGAAAAACGGTTTATAATGTTTTACCTTTATTTTTCATGATTTTGGAGTAAATCTTTTTAATTTTGTGAAATTAATTGGATTGAATGACATTTATGTGAATTCACTGTTTAAAGCACTTAAATTGATTTCTTGATGGAATACAAATCGGTATTTGAAAAGTTCCTAAAATTTGGATTTGTTTCAAGAAATTTTTGCTTTTTGGCTCTGTTGTTCCGGTACCTGCTTTTTAGTACCTGAAAATCCAATCCGGATTAGAAAATCCAATCCGGATCCCGAATGTGAAGTTTTCTGGTTTTTCACTTGCGTACCGGTACTACACTTTTAGTACCGGAACTACATTGCGGATCCGGATCCCCCTGCCTGTCAATCCGGATCCCGAACGATGGCTTTTCGGCTTTTACACTGCGTACCGGTACGCGGCTTCTGGTACCGGTACGCTATCTGGGATTCCTTATATTCCGAGACTACAATGTTTTATTTCATCTCTCCCACTTCAAAACCCTCCCTCTCTCTCTCTAAAACATCTCTAAGGGGTTTTTCATCAAGATCAAGTGATTTGTTGCTTTGATTTGTAAGGTTCTTCATTAATCTTGCTTACTTTTGTTTCAAAACCCTAGTTTTTAGGTTTTGATGTTTTATTTTGGGATTTTTGAGTTGATCCTTACTCTAAATGAAATCTCTTGCTTAAATCACTCTTAATTCATGTTTAGAACATATATGGTTGCTTTCTGTCTAATTAGATTCATGTTCCCATGGTTATTTGATTGAATCTAACATTTTCATATGTTCTTAGCATAAAAGAAATTGAGAATTAGGGCTTTTAATGTAAATGATTTTTAAATGATGAATCATCAATTGTGACATGTTTAGAATGTTTCTTAGACATGTTTAAGCCTTCCTATACGAGCAAATCATACTGCATTGTGTTCTTTGTAGGAAATGGCATTTTCATGGCTTCTTGCACTAGTGGTTTTGATGGCCACTGGAAGTGGACGTGGTCGCGGTTCTGGAAAGAAAAAGGCTACCAAGCGATCACGCAACGAGGATTCAACTAGCTCAGATTCTGAACATTCCTCAGAATATGAAGAGGAATCAGTTCAAGGAAAGGGGAAAGCACCTTTGGCTTCAAGGAAAAAGAAGGGTGCGGATTCTCCTCCGCGTAGAAGTACCGGTGGACCGGTAATACGCGAGCGCTCTCAACGGAGATCAAATGTTGATGAAAGTGAACCGCATGTGAGTGCAAAACGCCGTGCAAGATTTGCGAATCGCACATGCATTGGAGAGCGACACGTGAACTTTAATGAGCTATGTCGTGAGGTGCCAGACTTTGCAAGGCTTTTGGAACGAAGCCATATTCGGCCACTTGGCAGAGTTCAACCTAAGATGGGCTTTTGTGTGGAGATCATCAGGGAGTTCTACATGCGAGGTAACATACTTCAAAAAGACCATGAAACCGGAGCTTTCGTCTTTGAAACAACAGTTAGAGACGTCAAGTTTGACATTACTCCAGCAGTGATTGGTGCAAACCTTGGATTAGCTGTTGACACTTCTGGTCTTTATTACACTGAGGGTAATTTCCAACATGATACCCATTGGGATATGGTTGTGGACTCTATTTGCAAGACAGGGACGCGCACGAACAGATCATATGTTGAATCAAAGGACCTAAAACCAGAGTATCATATTTTGTCCTTGATTGTATGCTACAACCTATTGCCCACACTGGGGACCAAAAGGATTCGATGGGATCGATTGTTACTTCTCTTTGTCCTCGGTCACCCGGAAAGTGCAAATGGAATTAACACAAACATTCCATTTCTCATTTGGCAGCAAATGGTACATGTCATTGAAGGATCAAGGCAACGTGACCTTCTACCATATCCAATCTTGATTACTAGTATTCTGGAAGATCACGGAGTTGACATTTCTTGTGCCAAATATGATTATGGCTTGGGGGCAATTGATGGAATCACTTTAGCCAAGTCAATCAGCACTTTGAAGACTTTTGGGCATACAAAGGCCTATGCAAGTGAAGCGACAGTAAGTGCACCACCTCGTCAAGAATCTCCTGAACCAGATGAGGTCATAACTCTTCAAACCTTGCATCGGGATGTTCGTTCATTAAAGCAAAGGATGGAGCAAAGGATGGAGCAAGGCTTCAAGAAACTTGAGGATGGTTTAAAGAAAATCTTCGATATCCTTGGGTGCAAACATGATGATGTGGTCACTGGAGCAACTGCACCGAGTACATCGCATGGACCAACATCACATGATGATGATGATGATTCAAATGAGGATGAGTGATCTCTTTTCCTTCTTGTTTTTGGTTTTCAGTTTCCTTTCATGTTGTGTTGAACAAGAACTCTAATCGTCTTGTAACTAAGAACTTATCCTCCTAGTATTTCTACTTTTTGTTTATATTAACCGTTTGACAATTTGTGCCAAAAAGGGGGAGAACGGAAATGATGGACATATCATAAAAAGGGGGAGACAGAAAATAATGATTGCATCATAAAGGGGGAGAACATGGAGAACATGGATGCTCAAGATAGGGGGAGATAAAGAACAGATTGAAAGAGCCACAAAACAAAAGCTGGAAAAACAAAAGAACCAAATGGAAGACGAATCAAATGTAGGATTTTAACTTCTAACGACTAACGTTTGATTTTGTTTGGAGTTTTGTTTTGCAGGAATTACATCACTTTAAGACTCCAAGTCCTAAGTCATAGAGTATGTTCTAGGACTGTTTGGTTCAAATGTATTTTGTATTTATTGGATCTTTCACGCAAAGAAAATCAATGTTTTGGTGATAACATTGAGTTTCGTCTTTTTGGTTTAAGATGAGTGACTTGAGCGACTTTATGTATTTTTGGGTTTTGTCACGAAATTGCCAAAGGGGGAGATTGTTACGGCATTTTGTGTTGGCACATTTCGTGTGTTGAGTCGGAGTCTTAAAGGGAACAAATTGTCAAATCGGCTTTCGAAGACTCATTGAAGATTCAACATGAGCTCAAGATAACACTCAGGTATGGTTAATTAAACCATGGTGATTTAAGTTCATTTATAACCATTGGAATCAGGAACTTAGTGAAAACCGGTTTAGACTTGGTTTTAGGAACTTGGATTTAACTTACAATCTATTTTAAGTTTGGTTTCCGGTACTTGGTTTGATTTGGATAAAGCTTATCTTGGAAAAATCAGTTTTTACATTACGTACCGGAACCACACTTGAAGTTCCTCTAACCCGACACAGAATTTTCTGTAAATTGCACTGCGTACCGGAACACGGACTCGCGTACCGGAACACAATAGAAAAATCTGTGGTTTGCACCATTGCGTACCGGAACGTGATATTTGGTACCGGTACACAATGCCCATTCGGGATAAATTTTCTAAACCGACTTTTATCTTTTTCCAAGGGTTATAAATAGATACTTAGGGTTTCTAAACGAGGGTGCCCAATACGAAACACTCGTGAGCAACCCTAGAGGCTGGTTTTTACCGTTCTTCTCTTTCGCCTCTATTAGGTCAATTCGACGGTTCTTCCAAGATCTATCTTTTGTCGAATTGATCTAGTCTTTGCTTAGAGATTTCTTCTACGGTTCCTTCATGATAATCTAAGCAAAGGATCACCATCGAAGCCTATATTCTATATCGGCTATTTGCGTCGTGGATTCGGCGTGACATCGTGGATTCGATGTGTTGAAGGCGTTTCGTGGATTCGAAACGTGTGCTCGTGGATTCGAGTGGCGTTCGTGGATTCGAACGTGTGCAGTGGACGTGCAATCGGTGGAGCGCGAGGTCCGAAGAAATTGAAGGAGGGGTTGACACCTTGTTATTCTTCTTTTCTTAGAGGATTGTTATTGCGTGGACATCCAACCGTTCAGCGCAAGGTCCAAAGAAGCTGAAGGAGGGGTTGAGTCCGTGGAGTCGGTAATCACCTTGTTATTCTTCTATTCTTAGTGGATTGTTATTGCGTGTTGGTCCCGTGGTTTTTCTCCTGGATTGGAGTTTCCACGTATATCTCGGTGTGCTATTTTTATTTTCCGCATTGTTTTTATTTTGCACTGAGATTGAGTTTTTAAGTATTACACCTATTCACCCCCCCTCTAGTTGTTTGATAGTACCTATTTAGATCCTTTGGGATTAATAACTCTACAATTAAATCATCTTTGTTTTGATCAAAGTCAATTTCTCTCTCAATGATCTCTTGGTATAGTTTTTATCTTATTTGACTGTTTAGTCGAGTATGAAATCGAGATCAATTTTTGGTTGAATACTTTATATCTTAAATAATTGATAGCCAATTAAGGGGGAGTCAAAGAAAAGGTGTTATGCTCAAAAGATGTGGAAAGAGTTACATCCCAATGAGGAGTGTGAAAACTACCACCACATGGAGGAAAGAGCTACCACCTCGGTCATCCGAGTACTGTGTGCAGCTACCACAGTATACCAAGCAAGGTTTTTCAAGTTTGATTAAATAAAATGCTTGTTGAAATACTTGACTCTGTCAAAATTTCAAGGTTGGTATAAGGTGGAAATTTTAATGAAAGATGCTCAAAGAGCCACTCTCTTCAATAAATTGTCTAGATATATTATCTAACTTATTTGGGATTTCAGACATCTATTGATCTTTGTATTTCATTTTCTTTACCGAATGTATGATTTGATAAAGGCATTACTCATAAGATCAAGTTAGATGTAATTGAAGTTGTTCAACTTTAAGGGATTTAATTTTTATAAATTTTCGTTTCATTTGTTGGATGTTATTGATAGATTTGGCATAATCTATTTCTTGTTGCATGAAACGATGATTTTCATTTAAAGTTGATACACAAAAGTGCTTACAATCTTTTTCTGGATTTTCTAGAATTTTTCTGAATTTTTCTGAAGAAAAAGTTGGAGCCGATCCGGATTGGATAAGCCGATCCGGATCCCGAACGCAGGTATTCTCTACGGGTAGCCGATCCGGATCGGAATCACGAACTGATCCGGATCGTGGCTAGGGTTTTATATAGAACAAAAGGGTTTTGATTTCTTTTTACTTCAATCTTTTGTTCAAAAGTCTCCAGAGCTTCTCTCTGTAGAATTCATCCATCTTGGAAGCTTTCAAACTCAAGTTCTTCGATTCCAAGTAAGTTTTATTGATCAAAATCTCGGTTTTTCACAGTTTTTCATATTCTTCCTCAAAACGTGATGAAATTTCTGTATCTTTTTCGTTTATGGATGGTTTTTGATCAAATTTCTTTTGAAATAAGAACTCTGGGTAGATTAGTTTTGATTATATGCTAGGTATTCTAATGATAAACGGATTTTTGGCCTTCGATTTCAAAAATTTCGGTTTTAGGGCATATAATGGGAATTTTCGAAAATCATGCGATTGATCTATTTTTAAAATTCTTTTTCCAAAACTAATTTGATTCTTAGTCTCTCTACACGATAATGATTGTTTGGGTACAATTTTTCAAATTTTTGAAAATTAACAATTTTTCGTGTTCCTGAGTTGTTGCTCACAGGGTTTCCTTTCACAAGAAATAGCAACAATGACGTTTTCATGAATCATCTTCCTGCTAGTTGCCATGGTACACACTCGAGCAACAAACAAACTGAAAAGAGCCAAGAAAACTCAACGGAAAGGTGAGTTTCTTCTTGTCAGCGACTCAGAGGCTGAAGCAGATAATCAAGAAGTTGATTGGGACAAACTGTCGGATGATGAATCAATGCCTGTTCAACCTAAGCAAAAGACTTTCGACACGTCAAAAGGTAAAGCACCAATGACATCCTCTATCTCAATGAAAAGAAAAAGACTAGCTCGACGGTTTGGACGAGCACGAGGTTTCAAGATTAACGAACCAATAGTTCCGGATTCTCCACCTCGTGAGGAACAAGTGTTCGTTAATGCGGATCGCCTAAGGGCATTTGAGAATCGTGAGTGCATTGGCGAGAGGCATGTTAATATTGAGGCTCTACGAGATCACTCCACTGAGTTTGGTGTTCTGATTGAATAAGCAAACCTTATTCAAGTATGCCGATTCCCAGAAATGCTTGGATACTGTCTGCATCTCGTGAGAACCTTCTATACAAATGCACGGCACCTTCGAGAAAATAAAAATGGTCCGATGGAGTTTTACACGAATATCCAAGGCACAAGGTTTAAAATTACTCCACAGTTAATTGGCGAGGTTTTGGGAATGCAAGCCAGCAAGACAGGAGTTAATTACTTGAAGGGAAAGGTTTTGACAAACACGATGTGGCAAATGGTCATAAAGGGAATATGTTTGGAGGGAACTCAATCAACGGAGAAGTCTATCAAATCCAAAGAACTTCGTCTTGAGTACCGGTTCCTAAACTTCATCACGTGTTACAATATCCTTCCAAATTTGCAGACGAAAGTCTTGAGATGGGATCGAATGCTGTTTTTGTATCTCTTAGGACATCCGTCAGAGGCAATGGGATTAAATATCAACATTCCATACATTATTTGGAATAGAATGATGAGATATGTTGAGCATCCTCATCCCACTGAAAGGATCCCATTTCCATTGATTATAATGAGGATCTTAAAGAGATTTCAAGTTGATATTAGTTCAACAACTTATCATCACTGCTTGGGCATGATCGATGAGTCCACCATTGTCAAGTCTCTTCACAAATTGCCTCATGTCACTCCAGTTCCTCCATGCGGAACGAAACCCAGTACCGGCACTACAGCATCACCATCACAACAAGCACCCGCACCAGCGGATGAAGCATCAGTCTCATCCATCTACAAAGAACAACAACGATTATCTTTTGAGCAGGAACAGATTTCGAAGGAACAGAAGAGAATTTCCAATGAGCTTGAGCTCATCACGGCAGCTCATATTACCATAACTAAGAAGGTCAATTCAATGAACAAGCTGGTGAAAAAGATGTTCTCTAAGATGGGCTGCACGAGCTCTGAAGACTCTGACTCAGATGCTTGATTTGTTCTCAAACTTTTTTTTCTTGTGCAGATTTCTAATTTCTTCTCTTGTGCAGGTATTAATTTTTGCTTTTCGTTCTCAAACTTTTGGTTCTCGAACTTTTTAACTCTCCTTTTTATTCTTGTCATTTTGGCTAACTTTGTGACAAAAAGGGGGAGAGAATATTAGAACAGTTTGAACAATGAAACTATGATTGTCCAGTTGTGAACCATGAAGGTAAGTAGAACTTCAACTTTTGGTTTTCTTTTGTGATTGCACGCATGCCTCGACTAACTATTTGCTAACTATTTGGGCATGTAATATAACTAACAAGTTGATGTTCACTAACAATTTTGTGACATTTGGATTTTGATTGCATAGAAGATATGTTGGTTTTTAACTATGATCCAGTTACATATCTGAATGTATAAATGTCATGGTAAGTATAAATGAGTATAAACTTTATCTCTGTATGTGATTTTTGAATGACATAAAATTCCTGAGGTATCTAACGATTTCTTTTGTCAAGAATGATTTCTTTTGCAGAGAGTACAGATGTCTAAGTCTAGAGTCTGTTTTAGGAGTTTAACTCATGTATCTATTTTATTTGGATCTCATTGTAAATTTTTATTGTATGGTGATATCAACAAAAATATCTTTTTGAATTTTCTTGAGTGGATTTGTGTTTTGTCACGAAACCGCCAAAGGGGGATTTTGTTACGGAATTTGAGTTGGCGTATTTCGTGAATTCGGTTAAGTCTTGAAGATTGAAGATAAAGAAAGTTGGATCATTTAACTCAATCTCAAGAAAGAAGAATTCAAAAGGATCAGGTATGTTTAACTAATTATTTTTGGTGATCCGAATACTTCTTATAGTGTAGAAACACTTGGATGAATTTTTAATTGCATAAAAATTAAAAACTGGACATGGGACAGGTTCAGGATCCGAATCAGACTTTTCAATCCGGATCCCGAAGGGTGTTCGTTCATACACAAGTTCAATCCGGATCGTAGCCTCCTTTGATCCGGATCCCGAACACTGGTTCTACCATTTTATTTGAACGATCCGGATCAGGCATTTCAATCCGGATCCCGAACGTTGGTGTTTGGTGAATTGTATGAACGATCCGGATCAGGCACTTCGATCCAGATCCCGAACCTTTGTTTTTCTGGAAACTGTCTTTCTCGCTACTGCAATCCGGATCGCCGAAATCCGATCCGGATCGCCGTCCTGAAAAATTCCAGAAAAGGTTAGTTTTTGATTCTTATCCTCTTCCAATGGTTTCTAACCTATATATAGACCCTTTAATTCATCTTTTAGGGTAACCACGAAAAAGGAAAAAAGACGACCGAAATAGATAGATCCACAAATAGAGAAGAAAGGAAATCAATAGATTTAATCTTATGTTTCTTCATCTATATTGATTGATTTGATTCTAGGTTTTCATACTCATATTTTGAGTAGAATCAAATCAATGAATACTTAGATGGTATTTCCGATCTATTTCTAATCTAAGTATTCGGCGGATCATCACCACCCAAAAAACAACGATTTCCCAAAAATCGGCGCGTGGACTCGCGTGGCCTTGTGGATTCAAGGTGCTACCGCTCTCGTGGATTCGGAGCGAGGTACGTTCGTGGATTCGAAGCGTGCTACTGGGTGAAGACCGTGGATTGGGTCGGACGTCGTGGATTCGGCGTTGGACGCAGATCGTGGATTCGAGAAGCGTCGTGGAGCGAGCGGAGAAGATCAACTAGGAGCGTATGGAAAAGGTTGAGTCGTCTGTGAGTACGGTATATCACCTTGTACGTGTTTAATTCTAGTGGATTTCACCGTGTTATCGGTCCCGTGGTTTTTTACTCCAGTTTGGAGTTTTCCACGTAAAAATCTCTGCGTGTTATTTATTTTTCCGCATTGGGTTTTATATCGCAAAGATTTTTGAGTGTTTATTATTTACACCTATTCACCCCCTTCTAGGTATTTTTTCCCCTATTTAGATCCAATTATACATAACCCAACATCCGCAAGGCCACGCGAATCCATGCGCCGATTTTGATAAAATCGTTGATTGTTGGTGATGAAAATCCGCCGAATACTTAGATCAAAGATAGATCGGAAAACACCATCTAAGTATTCATCAATTTGATTCTACAAGAAATAGGAGTTTGGAAACCCTAGAATCAAATCGATCAATATAGATGAAGAAACATGAATTAGATCTTGTTTTCCTTTCTTCTCTATATGTGGTTTTTTCTTAAAATTGGATTCTAAAATCTTAACCCTAAAAGATGAATCAAAGGGCTTATTTATAGGCTAGAAACTTTTGGAAAGAGATAAGCATCAAAAACTACCTTATCTGAAATTTTCGGGTCGACGGTCCGGACTGGAATAAGTAGGGTCCGGACTGTCGTCATTAAACAGAACTTTTCCATAAAAACATGTTCGGGGTCCGGACTGAAATGTGGGAAGTCCAGACTGTTCATGCGATTTCAGCAGAATCAATGTTCGAGGTCCGGACTGAAACAGGGGAGGTCCGGACTGAAATTCCGCATGAACTAAACTATGTTCGGGGTCCGGACTGGAATGTCCTGATCCGGATCCTGAGCATATAACATGTCCAGTTTTTGATTTTTATGCAATTAAAATTCATCCATGTGTTTCTACACTACAAGAAGTTTTCGGATCACCAAAATTATTTAGTTAAACGTACCTGATACTTTTGAATTCTTCTTTCTTGAGATTGAGGTATATGATCCAAAAATCTTCATCTTCAATCTGCAAGTCTTAAACACTTTCACGAAATACGCCAACACAAATTCCTTAACAATCTCCCCCTTTGGCGGTTTCGTGACAAAACAAAAATCCACTTAATAAAAATAAAAATCCTAAAGGATATTTTTGTTGTTATCACCATACAACAAAAATTTACAATTATGATCCAAATAAAAATGAATATAAGAGATAAACTTCTAAAACAAACTCTAGACTTAGACGTTTGTACTCTTTGCAAAACAAATAATTCTTGACAAAAGAAATCGTTAGATACCTCAAGAATTTAAAAATTCAAATCAATTAGAGAGATAGAGTTTATACTCACCATGACATTTTCAGAATCAGATATGAATCAGATATGTATTAGGAAAAACAATCAGAGCCATTTACATATCAATTAAATTCCAAATGCCATAAGTATGTTAGTCATCAAACAACTTGTTAGTAATATTACATGCCCAAATAGTTAGTCAAATAGTTAGTTGAAGCATGTATTCACAATACAAAGCAAAGTTGTTGTCATACTTACCTTCTTCTTTCAAGTTTTATCACAGTTCACAGTTTCTTCACAGAAACCATAAGTTAACCATAAGTTCTCAACCGCTTCTCAAGCACACATTAACAATGTAAAGTTCTTTCTTTCTCCCCCTTTTTGTCACCGAAGTTAGCCAAAATTACAAAGATGAAAAGGGAGTTTAAGTTTATAAAGGTCAAGAACTCTAGTAAAACCTGCAAAACAAGGAAACTGATAAAAGAACAGAAAATCCTGTAAAAGAAGATAATGATCAGAACAAAAAAAAATGTCAGTTAGTCAGTCCGACTCCTCGGAGCTACTGCAGCCTAGCTTGTGAAAGATCTTCTTCACCAACTTGGTCAGAGAATTCTGTTTCTCCTTTAACTTTCCAATCTCTGCAGTCATTGTAGCAAATTGATTTGACATTCGCTCCTGCTCCGACGATAGTCGTCGTTGTTCTTGATAAATTGAAGTGACAGAGATTTCATCCTCTGCCGCTGAAGCTGTCGCTGCTGCTGCTGTTGTTGCTGCCCTTGCTTTTGCTGCTAGTGATGGTCTCTTGCTGCGAGGAGGCGTGGGAGTCTCATCCTGTCTCGTGGAGAGGGACTTCACAATTGTTGTATCATTAATAGTTCCCAAACTATGCACATATGCGGTCGAGCTGGTGTCGATCTTGAACTTTCTGAAGATGCGCATAATTATCATCGGGAACGGAAGTCTCTCCGTAGGATGTGCATTTTCAACATATCGCACCATCCTTGACCAAAAAAGGTAAGGAATGTTGTAGTTTGATCCCAAGGCTGCTGTAGGGTGTCCAAGAAGATACAAAAACAGTATCCTATCCCAGTAAAGAACTTTTGTTTGCATGTTAGACATGATGTTGTAGCAAACAATGAAGTTCAAGAATCTGTACTCTGGTCGTAATTCTTTAGAAAGAATTGAATTCCCCGTCGACCGAGTATCTGGCAGACAAATCCCATCCACAACCACTCTCCAGGTTGTGTTGGTGAAAACATGACCTTTTAGGTAATGAACCCCATCTATCCGGGCATTCATTCCCAACACCTCTCCGATCAACTGAGGTGTGATCTTCAGCTTGACATTTCGAACCGTTGTTTCAAATTCTCTCGGTCCGTCTTCAAGATCTATCAATCTTGATGCATTCTGATAGAATGTCCTCACCATGTGAAGACAATAGCTAGTTGATTCCGGGAAGTTGCAAATCGGTTCAAGTCCCTCTTGTTCAAACAGAATGCCAAACAGTTCAGAACGCTCCTTAAGAGCTTTGTCATTGACATGCCTCTCCCCGACGCATTCTCTCTTCTCAAAGTCCTTGATTCTTTGACTGTTGACGTGAAAAATGTCCTCTGGAAGTGGTTCATTGATTTCAATTCCACGTACCCTTCCTTTCCTTGAAGCAACTGTTTTTCGCTTCATTGAGACTGGTTGCATCAGAGCTTTGCCTTTCTCTGCAGCAGTAGGCGTTGTCTTCGCCTTAGAAGTTGCAGGGGCTTTCCCTTTTTGATGCAGTTGTTTTCTTGGCTGCTGCAGCCTCGACTCCTTCCGCAAACTTCTCCCAGTCCTCCGATTCGGTGTCAGACTCCGAATCGTCCAGGGACACATACTCTCTCTCATCCTGACTCTTTTTAGCTCGCTTTAGCTTGTTCGTTGCCCGCGTGCCAACCATGGCTGCAATGAGCACTAGTATCCATTCGAAAACCATCTTTGCTAGTGTGTTTGGGAATAAAGATCCTGCGAGCAAGAACTCAAGAACACGAAAAAAAATTGTTGAACTTTCAAAATTTTGAAAAATTGTACTCAAACAATCATTATCGTGCATAGAGATTAGGAATCAAGTTAGTTTTGCAAAAGAATTTTAACAGCAGATCAATTCCATATTTTTCAAAAATTCTCATAATATGCCCTAAAATCGAAATTTTTGAAATCGAAGCTCAAAAATCTGTTAATCAAGAGAATACAAGGCATATAAACAAAACTAATCTATCCAGAGTTCTTATTTCAAAAGAAATTTTACCAAAAACCGTTCAAAATCGAAAAAGATACAAGATTTCTTCTCACGTTTTGAAGAACAGGGCAAAAACAGTGAATAACCCGAGTTTTGATCAAAGAAACTTACTTGAAATCGAAAGAACTTGAGTTTGGAAGGCTTCAAATTAGTTGGATTCTAGAGAGAGAAGTTCTGGGATGCTAGAAAGAAAAGCTTGAGGTAAAAAGAAATCAAATACCCTTTTGTTTCTATTAAACCCTAGTCGCGGTCCGGATCAGATCGGGAATTCAGTCCGGATCGGCTACCCGCAGAAAATTTTCACCGTACGGGATCCGGATCAATTTCATGCAGTCCGGATCGGCTTCAATTTTTTCTTCAGAAAAATTTCGAAAAATTTCAGAAAATCCAGGAAAAATATGTAAGCATTTATGCATATCAACTTTAAACAGAAATCATCGTTTCACATTAAAGAAATAGATTATGCTAAATCTATCAATAATATCCAAATAATGAAACGAAGATTTATCACAATTAAATCCTTTAAAGTTGAACAAGTTCAAAACATCAATCACGATCTAATGAGTAATGCGTTTATCAAGTCATCAACTTAGTGAAGAAAATGAGTAATCGGGGTCGCACTGTTCGCCGTTGCCAAGTCGCCGCCGCCCTGTTTTATTTCTTCTCTTGCATTTTCTAGTCTCGGTTTTTACTCGGGTGGTCTGGGTTTTTAAGTTAGGTGTTACTGATGTTTTCTGTTGGGGACTTTTAGGGGTCCGAGAGTCGTGCAAGAGCGCAGGACGGTTACAGGTGTTCTATTCAACGCGATTCAAGGTGGGTACCCTCTTCGTGCGTTCTTTTTTTTAAAGTGAGGTCTCATCATGTTCTAAGAAAGAGTAAAGTAGATGTGCTGATGGTTTTCAACTAACCCATTTTCGCATGAGTATCCCTTTATTACTATCTATTGCGACTGGTGTCGCGGTGCTCTATATCACACACCGACTTCGGTCTTTATGCTCATGGCTGCTTACGCGCACACCAGCGGTTTGGCCACCGCATCGGTGTACTTTTCCGGAGAGGTGGTACGTTGACCCGTGTACCCCACAAGGTGACGTGGTGGGGACCCCTTACGGTTACTTAAGGTGCTGCACAAGTACCGTAGAGGGGTTAAAAGCACCAAGGTGAGAGCAAGGTGTTTCTGTTCGCTGGGGGTCCTTAGACCTTTTTGCAGGTGTTCCGTTCTGACCTACAGGGGTACTGTGGATTCATGAGGGGGGGGGGGTTTTGGATGCTCTGGTTTATCGGTTCGCTTTCCTTTCAGTACTTCTAGCATCTTACATGTTTTACATCTACCTCTTACTCTTTGGTCATTGACTTCCTACACTGTGACAGGTTCGGTCAGGGGTGGGATCCGGGACGACGGTGAGGCCGCGACTCAAGGATTTTAGCCCCGATTAGGGTCTGGTGACCTTTCTTTTACTTACATTTTGATTATTTCAGTTAGTTAGCTTATGTGCGTGTGGTTCATTATTGTGGATGTTGGATTTGAACTGTGTTTTATCGTGGATGAACGTTATTCCTTTACTCGTTGTTGATTCGACCACTCTTTTCAAATCAAGTAAAAAGATTGCGAAAATGTTTAACAAAATTTAAGTGTCATGTGGGCACCGTTTTGCAACCCGTGGATTTATCCTTTCTAAACTTGGTGGCCTTATTAGAAATGTCGATTGGCTACTTCTCCATTCTCTTTCGTACTTAGCTAGTGTGGTTAAAGTGTTTTTTTGTACTTCCCTACGCCGTGCATGCGCAAGGGTCACTCTGCCTGGCTCATCGAGGACTCTCACATATGTGGCGGATCTGCGCACGTGCCCGGCGGGTGTACTTATAAAAAAAAAAAAAAAAAAAAAGTACACGTTTTTCGCTTATTTTAAACCCCCCGGGGCGGGACACCGATCCTCTCGAGTGTTACGGCTTTTTGTGTTGGCATATTTCGTGAGTTGAGTCGGAGTCTTGAAGTGATCAAATTGTCAATCAGCAATCGAAGACTTAGAAAAGATTCAACAAGAGCTCAAGTTGACACTCAGTGTTTTGAGTCTTGAAGATTGAAGTTGAAGAATTGTGGATCATATACATCAATCTTAAGGTAAATGGATTCGGATTGATCAGGTACGTTTAACTAAATAATTTTGGTGATCCGAATACATTTGAGTAGTTTAGAAACACTTGGATAAGTTTTCATTGCATAAAAATCAAAAACTGTTTTTTCAGGAAATCCGTTCAGGACTGAAAATTCTGTTCAGGACTATTTTGCTAATCCAGTCCGGACCGTGGATTCCAGTCCGGACCCCGAACCTTATTTTTTCAGGAATTGCTGAAAAAAAGACGACAGTCCGGACCGAGCCAATCCAGTCCGGACCGCCGTGCGGGAAAAAATCTGTTAAGTCAGTTTTTGATGCTTATCTCTTTCCAAAGGTTTCTAAACTATAAATAGACATTTAGGGTTTCTCAAGAACTACCGATAAATTAATAAAACACTTGAGAGCAACCCTAGAGGCTAGGTTTTTATCGTTCTTCATTATAGCCTCTTTTAGGTCAATTCGACGGTTCTTCCAAGATCTATCTTTTGTCGAATTGATCTAGTCTTTGCTTAGAGATTCCTTCTACGGTTCTTCAATGATAATCTAAGCAAAGGATCACCATCGAAGCTTTTATCAAGTTTGCGTCGTGGATTCGATGTAGCATCGTGGATTCGATGTGTTGAAGGCGTTTCGTGGATTCGAAACGTGTGCTCGTGGATTCGAGTGGCGTTCGTGGATTCGAACGTGTGCAGTGGACGTGCAATCGGTAGAGCGCAAGGTCCGAAGAAGTTGAAGGAGGGGTTGAGTCCGTGGAGTCGGTAATCACCTTGTTATTCTTCTTTTCTTAGTGGATTGTTATTGCGTGTTGGTCCCATGGTTTTTCTCCTAGATTGGAGTTTCCATGTAAATCTCGGTGTGCTATTTCTATTTTCCGCATTGGGTTTTATTTTGCACTGAGATTTGTTTTTAAATATTACACCTATTCACCCCTCCCCCCCCTCTAGTTGTTTGATAGTACCTATTTAGATCCTTGTGGATCCATAAAAACCTACCATTGGTATCAGAGAGGGTTTTAGGTTTATCTATCATGTCGGGTGAAAGTGGTAATATTTATAGACCTCCTCTTTTTGATGGGACTAATTATGCGTATTGGAAAGTGCGGATGAGAGCTTTTCTCATCTCAATTGATGAGCGGGTATGGCAAACCGTGGAATACGGTTGGGTGCATCCTGTTGAGGAAGTAGGAAATTCTACTACCCCAAAACCTCGCTCTAGATGGTCCAAAGAGGATTTCGAAAGATCTTCTTACAATGGGAAAGGTATGAACGCTTTATTTAATTCTCTTTGCTCGACTGAGTTCACACGAATTTTCGCATGTGAAACCGCGAAGGAAATTTGGGATATTCTCAAAATTACACATGAGGGTACTAATCTTGTAAAAATTCAAAAGCTCCAGATGCTTACAAGTCAATTTGACTCTATTCATATGGAAGAGCATGAATTGTTTACAGATCGTAAAGAAATTTCCGACAATGAAATCTCTTTTGCCGACTTTGAAGAGAAATTGGCGCGGATCGTAAAGAAATTTCGTCGGAAGTTTTGGAAGAATCGAACCGATGGATCTACATCCACGAAACCATCTAAAGGATCATCGGGTTCTAAATCCTCTAAATTCAAAGCCGTTGCAAAACCTTATAAAGAAAAAGAAAAAGATGAATTCGAAGGGGAAATCCAATGTTATAGATGCAAAGGCTACGGCCATATTTCAACGGATTGTCCTTCTCCGAAATCATATAAAAAGAAGGCTTTGCAAGCGAAAACTTGGGACGATTCTACTTCTAATGAATCGACTTCAAGTAAAGAGGAAAAAGTCGTTGCCTTTCATGCCTCTCAAATTCCCTCTTCTAATGTTTGCTTATCATCTTTAATCACTGACTCTATTCCTTTGATTTTGCATGAAACATCAACATCCGGCGGAGAGTCATCAAGTGAGGGGGAGTCGGACGAAGAAGAACTCGTTGAGGCATATCAACAACTTCTTACGGAATCAAAGAAGATGGCCAAGCATATTAAGAAGTTGAGGAAGCAACGACTTGAGATTCAAGACGAGGATCATGCTTTAAAGATAAAACTTCATGATCTCGAGGAGGAATGAGAACGTTTATTGGATAACAATAAAATCCTCCAAGAAGAGCGAAACCAATCGGAGACAAACGCTAAATCATATATGGACAAGATTGGTTTTCTAGAAAAACAGTTTGAGGAAATTCATGTCACCAACCAAGCCTTGACCAAGCAAGTTCATTAACTTAAATCCGTCATACAAAGGATTTCAACCGGTTCCAAGAAACTTGATTGTATGTTTGGATTAGGTCAAACAAGCAAGGTTGGTTTGAGATTTAAAAAGAACCAAACTGTGAAGGATTCAAGTTCCACAACTAAATTGAAAGGAAGAACTTGTCACCAATGTGGACTTGAAGGACACTTGATGAAGACGTGCCCGAAAAAGAGAAAGAAAAATTCTTCGGCAACTTCATCTACGGAGCGGACTCAATGGAATCAAAAGACACATCAAGTCAAAGGAGTTCACTCAACCCACCAAAGGTCTGAGCCACAACATCAATTATTCAAGTGGATCATTGCGTCGCAAAGACCTAAGGTGGACCAACAGTCAAAGCTATCATCTCCCAGCCACAATGAATCATGACAACCCAAAATTCGACGATTTTGGATCCGGAAAGGTGATATCTTTCCTTGTCTTAAGTTCTAAATAGCTTATGACTGTATGTAATGCCTTGATTGGTTTTCCTTTCATATTTTTGTTAATCTCTGCATTACATGTTTTCAATGCTCTTCGTTTTTATGTTTTGTTTTTAAACAAAAGGGTTTTAACGAACAACTGCATTGAATAAAAAGGGTTTCACTTTCAATCACTCTAATTTAATTTTATATAAATTATCAACTTTACTCCATAATCATAATTCTTGAAGATATTTCATTATAGGAGTTTTTGATAATTATATTCATCAAATTTTGGTAATCATGTGTGATTTTTAGATGTTTAATCTATCTCGGTTGTGTGAATTTATTGTGATAAACATGAGACAACCGATAGACTAAAATTTGGGATTTAATTCTTTCACATAAGAGATTGTATTTTCGTACAAGGGTAATGAAATGATTTGCAAAAGATGTGGAAAGAGTTACATCCAAATGGAGTCTGAAAACTACCACCACATGTTGGAAAGAGCTGCCACCCCGGTCGTCCGGTCTGTGTGTGAAGCTACCACATGTTTTGATGCTTGAAAAATATTTTTTAAAATTTTTAGTTGAAGCATTCGGAGATTCATATTCAAAGTTCTTATTTTGAACAATCTCCTGGTTGGTATAAGGTGGGATAGTTAAAAGATGCTCAAAGAGCCACCCTTAGGTATTTTAATGCATATCTCAATCTAAAAGGGTAAAATTCAAAATTGATGTCATTTGGAAATCTCTGTAAGTCATCTTTGTAAATCCGTTACATCTTGATAGACTTTGGATCTCAAGATTATTTTTGATGACTTGTGTTTGACGTATATAATATGAAAAACGGTTTATAATGTTTTATCTTTGTTTTTCATGATTTCGGAGTAAATCTTTTTAATTTTTGTAAAATTAATTGGATTGAATGACATCTATGTGATCTCATATTATTTTCAAGCACTTAAATTGTTTTCTTGATGGAATACAAATCGGTAATTCAAATATTTCAAAATCTGGATTTGTTTCAAGAAATTATTTGATTTTTGTTTTCGAGTACCGGTACGCAATCTATGTTTTTGTTATATACCGGAACTGAGCTTTTATCTCTCTTTCTCTATGAACTAATGCTGTTAGTGATTTCCTTTTGTCTAGTATGTTCACTGTTTGACAATTTGTGACAAAAAGGGGGAGAAGAGAAATGGGGGAGAAGAGATCATCGAGATAGGGGGAGACGGAGATGAGATCATCGAGATAGGGGGAGATGATGAAAAAGGAGCCGAAAAACAAAAGAACCAAAAGGACGAATCAAATGTAGGATTTACATTTCTAACGACTAACGTTTGATTTTGTTTGGAGTTTTGTTTTGCAGGAATTACATCACTTTAAGACTCCAAGTCCTAAGTCATAGAGTTTGTTCTAAGATTGGTTCAAATGTAATTTTTGTTTATTGGATCTTTCACGCAAAGAAAGTCAATGTTTTGGTGATGACATTGAGTTTCATTTTTTTTTGGTTTAAGATGAGTGTCTTGAGCGTTTTATGTATTTTTGGGTTTTGTCACGAAATTGCCAAAGGGGGAGATTGTTACGGCTTTTTGTGTTGGCATATTTCGTGAGTTGAGTCGGAGTCTTGAAGTGATCAAATTGTCAATCAGCAATCGAAGACTTAGAAAAGATTCAACAAGAGCTCAAGTTGACACTCAGTGTTTTGAGTCTTGAAGATTGAAGTTGAAGAATTGTGGATCATATACATCAATCTTAAGGTAAATGGATTCAGATTGATCAGGTACGTTTAACTAAATAATTTTGGTGATCCGAATACATTTGAGTAGTTTAGAAACACTTGGATAAGTTTTCATTGCATAAAAATTAAAAACTGTTTTTTCAGGAAAACCGTTCAGGACTGAAAATTCTGTTCAGGACTGTTTTGCTAATCCAGTCCGGACCGTGGATTCCAGTCCGGACCCCGAACCTTGTTTTTTCAGGAATTGCTGAAAAAAAAGACGACAGTCCGGACCGAGCCAATCCAGTCCGGACCGTCGTGCGGGAAAAAATATGTTAAGTCAGTTTTTGATGCTTATCTCTTTCCAAAGGTTTCTAAACTATAAATAGACATTTAGGGTTTCTCAAGAACTACCGATTAATTAATAAAACACTTGAGAGCAACCCTAGAGGCTAGGTTTTTATCGTTCTTCTTTATAGCCTCTTTTAGGTCAATTCGACGGTTCTTCCAAGATCTATCTTTTGTCGAATTGATCTAGTCTTTGCTTAGAGATTCCTTCTACGGTTCTTCAATGATAATCTAAGAAAATGATCACCATCGAAGCTTTTATCAAGTTTGCGTCGTGGATTCGATGTAGCATCGTGGATTCGATGTGTTGAAGGCGTTTCGTGGATTCGAAACGTGTGCTCGTGGATTCGAGTGGCGTTCGTGGATTCGAACGTGTGCAGTGGACGTGCAATCGGTGGAGCACAAGGTCCGAAGAAGTTGAAGGAGGGGTTGAGTCCGTGGAGTCGGTAATCACCTTGTTATTCTTCTTTTCTTAGTGGATTGTTATTGCGTGTTGGTCCCGTGGTTTTTCTCCTGGATTGGAGTTTCCACGTAAATCTCGGTGTGCTATTTCTATTTTCCGCATTGGTTTTTATTTTGGCACTGAGATTTGTTTTTAAATATTACACCTATTCACCCCCCCCCCCCCCCTCTAGTTGTTTGATAGTACCTATTTAGATCCTTGTGGATCCATAAAAACCTACATCGAGTACCTCGAAAGGTCCAATAAACCGCGTACTAAGCTTTCCGCGTACTCCGAATCGGCATATCCCTCTGGATGGCGAGACTTTCAGAAAAACATGATCACCAATCTGGAACTCTAAGTGACGCCGCCTCCTATCGGCATAACTCCTCTGTCGGCTCTGGGCGGTCTTCAAATACCGCCGAATAATCTTGACCTTTTCTTCAGCTTCCAATAGCCAGTCGGGTACCAAGGTTTTTCTTTCACCCACGTCACTCCAAAATAATGGCGATCAACATTTGCGTCCGTACAACGCTTCGAAGGGCGCCATTTGAATGCTCGCTTGGAAACTATTGTTGTACGCGAACTCAGCCAATCTCAAATGTTGATCCCAACTGCCACTAAAGCTCAGGACACACGCTCTCAACAGATTCTCAAGTGTCTGAATGGTCTGCTCAGACTGTCCATCAGTCTGTGGGTGAAAGGCAGTGCTGAAACGAGCTGGGTCCCCAAAGCTGTCTGTAGACTCTTCCAGAAATTCGATGTGAATCTTGGGTCCCTATCAGACACAATCGCGGCTGGTACACCATGCAGTCTCACAATCTCATCCAAATACAGCTGTGCTAGCCTCTCAAGAGCCCAACTCGACTGTATAGGCAGAAAATGGGCAGATTTGGTCAGTCGATCCACAATCACCCAAATAGCATCGGCTCCACTCTGTGACCTTAGTAATCCAACAATAAAGTTCATGGTCACATGATCCCATTTCCATTCAGGATTTGGAAGGCTCTGTAACTTGTCAGCCGGTACCTGGTGCTCAGCTTTAACTTGCTGACAAGTTAGACAGTGAGCGACAAACCTTCCAATATCTCTTTTCATGCCATTCCGCCAAAACTGTGCCCTTAAGTCCCTATACATCTTAGTTCCTCCAGGGTGAAGGGTATAAGGTGTATAATGAGCCTCTCTCAAAATCAGCTCCCGAATCTCAGGATCCATGGGCACACAAAAGCGATCCTTGTACCTCAGTACTCCTGCTGCATCAATAGAAAAGTCCCCACCATGACCATGCTGCACTTGGTCTCTAATCCTCTCCAGATAGGGGTCCACACTCTGTTTCTCCTTAATCTTATCCAGCAAAGTGGGTTGGATGATCAAAGACATAAGCCTTGCAGAATCTCCAGAGGACACGACCTCAATCTTGAGTCGCCTCAGCTGCTCTCTCAATGGCATCTGATGAGTGATCAAAATACTCAAGGTCTGCATTGCCCGCCTACTCAAGGCATCTACGACAACATTAGCCTTGCCGGGGTGATATTGAATACTCAAGTCATAGTCCTTTAACAGTTCCAACCACCGGCGTTGCCTCAAGTTTAACTCCTTCTGAGTAAACAAGTACTTCAGACTCTTATGGTCAGTAAATATCTCGCAGTGCTCACCATAAAGGTAATGTCGCCACAGTTTCAATGCAAACACTACAGCGGCTAACTCCAAATCATGTGTAGGGTAATTCTTCTCATAATCCTTCAGTTGCCGCAAAGCGTAAGCAATTACCCTACCATGTTGCATCAATACACAACCCAATCCGCTGTGGAAGGCATCACTATAAATCACAAATCCCTCTCCCATCACAGGCAATGCTAAGATCGGTGCAGATATTAATCCCATCTTCATCTCATAAAAGCTCTGCTGGCATTGCTCAGTCCAAGTAAATCTGATTCCCTTCCTAGTCAATCGGGTAAGGGGAGTTGTAGTGATCCGGCCTTTCGGGGTATTTTTGACTTACATATAGTCATTTAGGCCTTTAAGTGAAATAAAATTATTCAATTCTTAAAAGTTGGCCATTGTGAGGTGCTGGTATTTTCTGCGATAGAGCGCGGAAAAAGAAAGCCAACGGTGCGATCGGATCTGAAATCCGATATCGGGATCTCCCGGAACGGAATTCCTAGCGATACGGTGATTAAGTCATGCGTCGGAATCCGTGCAAAATATCTTTGCACCCGTTAGAGATAAGGTGGGTTATCTCGTAGGGGATAATTAATTAGTTAATTAATATCCATGAGGAAAATAGAATTCTCTTACGTACTAATTAAAAGGAAATTAATTAAAGATTTAATACGAGCTATATAAGGGATCCCGATTATCGGAAAGAAAAGAAAAGAAAAGAAAGAAATAAAAACCCTAATCGGTGAGAAGAGAAAAAAAAGAAAAGAAAAGACGGAACCCAAGCCGGAAGAAAGGGAAAGGAGAAGGAGAAGGGGCCCGATCTTCCCGGACACCGAACCGAAGGCAAGAACGCGACCGGACAAACCTTCCACGTCGATCTTCGGTTTGTAAAATAATTGTATATAATTATTTGGGATTTTTCCGTCGTCTCTTTTTGTTTGAGTTCTTGGTTTCCTCCGTCGTATCCGTCACCGTCGCCGTCGTCGTCATCATGCTAGGGCACGGAACGGACGGCGGAGGCGCGCGGTGCGCGTAGGGCATCGCGGCTGATGAGAGCCACGGAACAGTAGCCCATGCCGGACCCCGCAACCGCAAAGCGTGACAACCGCATGGCCCGCGCGTCTTGCCGGCACCGTGCGGCACCCGCGCGGAGCCCCGCAACCGTGGCGGTGCACCAGTCGCTGGGCGCCGCGCGGGCCTGCCGCGCTGTGCCCGCAACCTGCGGCTGGCGGCACCCTCGCAGGGCCCGCAAACCGTGCGCGGGCGTCACCCGCGCGGGTTGGGTGGGGGCCCGCAACCGTGCTGGCACCGTCGCGGAGCGCCGCGCGGCTGCCCGCGCGTGAGCGGCACCCACGCAGACCCGCAACCGCGCGAGCGCCGTGCGGGGCCGCACCCGCGCGGGCGCCTCACGGCTGCCGCGCGGGCCCGCAACCGCGCGGGCGGCACCCGCGCGGGCCCGCGACGGTGCGGGCACCGCGCGGGCGCCGCGCGGCTGCCCGCCACCACGCGGGCGGCACCGCGCGGACCGCAACCGCGCGGGCGCCGTGCGGGGCCGCACCCGCGCGGGCACCGCACGGCCGCCGCACGGGCAACACCCGCGCGGGCACCGCGCGGCCGCCGCACGGGCAACACTCGCGCGGGAACCGCGCCGCGGGGGCGTCGCCGCGGAGACGCGCCGCGCGTTTCCGAACCGCGCGGGGCTCCGGCGGACGACGACGGCGGCGCGGGAATTCCGTATCGTCAACCCGGACGGTGTTGGACTTTTCCGTCAAAAAGAGTAAATTGGGTCTTTTGTTTTCGGATGTTAGTACACATTTTTTACTATAGTTATCCTTGCGGACTTTCTTTAGGTCCAAGTGCGCAGCGGGGTGGCCGAAGGATTCAGGTGTTCCGATTTCTCTTCAAATAGGTGGGTACGGTTGCGATAAGTGCAACAAGTGCAGTAAGTGCATCTATCGTCATTAAAGTGCTCTTAATTTATCTAACAAAGTAGATGGACAGTTTAACCTTTCGCATAATTGTGTTTTTATCTAACAATTGAAGCGGCTACGGTCGCGGTGCTCATGACACGCCGATCTCGGCAAATCCGTTTTCGGATGCTGCACGTACACAGGCGGATTGGCCTCCGCATGGGTGTACTTTTTCGGAAGAGTGGTCTCTTATGACCCGTGTTCCTCACAAAGGGGTGGGAGCCGTGAGGTCCCCTTCGCGCCCGCTGGAATAGCACACCAGCACCGTGAAGGGGTTAAATGCATCAAAGAAGTGTTTGCGCACGAGGGGAGACTTTAGTCTCTCCGACAAATAATCTGGGGTTGGTGCCCAATTTATTGATAAATCTGGGGTTGGGGCCCAGCTTAATATGTGCAGGGTTTTAGCGAAATGGTTCCGGTGTATTCGGTTTGCTTCTTATTCCTTATTGATAATAGACATCTACTTTGTTTGTCACTGACATTACCCACTCCGTGACAGGTGTTACGAGGTGCGTTAGCCGGGAGGGCGTGAGACTGCGTCGCGAGGGCCGTAGTCAGAACACTTGGTTTTTTATCTCTCATTTCTCTTACGCTTAATTTAGTTAATTTGCTTGTGGGTCGTAATATTCGTGGACATGTATTACTTAGCGCTGTGGATGAGGTGTACTTTTATATTTCGGTTCTTTTGGTGATGTTTTCTTATGCGGCACGTTTTCATGATAAACCAAATGACTTTGAAAAGGTTTTCTCAAAACGAAGTGCTGTGTGGGCACGGGTTTTGCAACCGCTGGCTTTATCCTTTCTAAACACTGATGCTGCTTTAATATTCCGCTTGATGATGTATGTCTATTGTATGGTTGATGGTTGGTGTTTGATGTATGCTGTTGTAAATGAGACGCCGTGTGCATATACAAAGGAGACTCTGTCCGTGGGCAGGGAGAATTTGTGTATGTGGCGGTCTGGCACGCACCGGGGATGAGGTTTAAATTACCTTGTTAAGAAGAAAAGAAAAGATACACGCGATTTTCCGCTTTGATAGACTCAAAAACCCCCCGGGGGCGTGACAGATTAAATGGTATCAGAGAAAAACAACCATAACCATAGTAGACGTGATCCACATCCACAGTGTAGGGTACCACAAGCAAATTAGACATGAGATAACCAAGGTATAGGTGCGTAGTACGTGAGAGTACGTGGAAAAGGGGAACGTAATGTAGGTGTAATCGTAAGACAGGGTGTTAGGGTTATAACCTTAGGGTTAACGAGGTTCTTTGTATCACAGCAGACAACGGCCAGGGTCCGGCCACCGAGCGCTAACCATTCTCAATGGACAGGATGGATCCCGTAGCCGCAGCCAACCGCCTACTCCGCAACCAGCTACGCGATATAGCAGGCAAATGCTAACTCTCACTGAGCGCCTAGGCATACTGACTCAGGATTTCGAGGGTGTCGACCGCATCCGGCGGGACGCCAGGGACGGCGTCTATCGGGGAATGCCCCGGCAGGGTTCCCTACTTTTAACGAAGCGGTTATGTTGGCCCGGCGGGCGGAGCAAGAGCTGGCCGAGACACGCGCTCGGCAGAGTTATCCCTATCCCAGCCCGGCAGAGGACCCTTTCCAGCAGGCCCGGCACTCAAACGCCCGAGGACAGAGGGAAACTTGGAAAGGCAATGAGAGGAGGATCCAAACCGCAGAGGAAGCCGTGTCCATATGCAGTGGGGCGCATCAGGTGACTGATTGTCCATGGAGACATGACCACTGCTACCGGTGTGGCAAACCAGGACACGCACGCTACGAGTGCCCACGGAAACCGGGCACCACCAGGCCTCCGGCACCGCGACCGGAGGGGACAGGGAAGACTGCTGCACCCGTTCCGCAAGGGGGCCCAGCCCGGAGGGCCAAGGAGGAGGACGTCCGGAGAAAGCGCGGAAGGACGAACCGACACCAGCAAGGGACGCGAAACCACCTCTGGGACCGTGCGTAATCTGCAAGGGTGCTCATCCGGTAGCAGAATGTACGTGGAGGTACCATTACTGCAATCAGTGCGGCTTACCGGACCACTCCCGTGCCTTCTGCCCTCAGAGGCCCACTTCCGCCGCCGCCGCGCCACCACAGCAGGAAGGACCAGAGAGTGCTGCGGCCCCCGTTCAGCCAAAGGATTCGCCTGACGACCAGCAATCCGCAGACTCCTCAGACGTCAAGTCCCTTCCCCAGCACGCCGTACGACGCTGGCCCAAAGGCTGTGGACAGGCTCCCCGGGATACTGCAGTGGAGGACGCGACGTCCCAGACCTAGTAACGGCAGGTAAATTTTTGGTTTCACTTTTCCCTCTTAGATTAGGAGAACCGGTCACACCTTAACCTGCTACCCCTGTTAGACTCTCTCTCTCGCTCCCTCTCTCTAGAATCCTTAAGTATTAGGAGAAGCCTCCCCCGGCCGATGTGCGCGGGCGAGCTTCGAAGCATAGGAGAACCTGTGTACTCGGGCCCGTTAAGGGCCATGCAAGGAATAAATAGGCTCCACCCTATGCCTTGCAGCCGAAACCCAATGGGCCGATAGGTAGTTCAGGGCCGCTCCCCAGATAAGGATCAGCGGTCCCGTGGTAAGGGAATTTCCGGACGTGTTTCCGGCAGAGCTCCCCGGAGCGCCGCCGGAACGAGAGGTCGACTTTCCCATTGAACTACTTCCCGGCCAAACCCATCACCAAGGCACCGTACAGGATGGCCTTCGCGGAGTTGAAGGAACTCAAGGCACAGTTGGAGGACCTTTTGGATAAGGGCTTCATCAGACCTAGCGCGTCACCGTGGGGTGCGCCCGTCCTGTTTGTGAGGAAGAAGGACGGAAGTCTCCGATTGTGCATCGACTACCGGAGATAAATAAGGTCAGCGTTAAGAACAAGTACCCCCTGCCAAGGATCGACGACCTCTTCGACCAACTACATGGGGCGACGGTGTTTTCAAAGATTGACCTGCAGTCGGGCTATCATCAGGTCCAGGTCAAGGGGGAGGACATCCCCAAAACGGCTTTTCGGACTCGCTACGACCATTACGAATTTACAGTAATGCCGTTCGGGCTCACAATGCCCCGGCGGTGTTCATGGACATGATGAATAGGGTATTCAAACCCTTCCTGGACTTATTCGTGGTGGTCTTCATCGACGATATCCTCATCTACTCCCGTACAGACGAGGAACATGAAGGACATCTGCGCACAGTCCTCCAGACCCTACGGGAACAGAAACTCTACGCCAAACTCAAAAAGTGTGAGTTTTGGCTCTGAGAGGTTGGCTCCTGGGGCACGTAATCTCGGCGGCTGGGGTCGCAGTCGATCCGAAGAAGATAGATTCGGTGACGGACTGGTCCCAACCGACGACGGTAACAGAGGTTCGAAGCTTTCTAGGATTAGCCGGGTACTACCGGCGCTTCGTGGAGGGTTTCTCCAAGATAGCCACCCCCTTAAACCGTTTGACTAAAAAGGGGAAAAGTTCATCTGGACGGACAAATGTCAGAGGAGCTTCGAGGAGCTCAAGGATAGATTGACGCGAGCTCCGATTCTAGCCCTGCCAGAACCAGGGGAGGATTATGAAGTGTACTTGCGATGCGTCGCGAAACGGACTGGGTGGAGTGCTCATGCAACAGGGGAAGGTTATAGCCTATGCGTCAAGGCAGCTCAAGGAATACGAGCGAAACTACCCCGTGCACGATTTGGAACTCGCAGCGGTTGTGTTCGTCCTCAAGCTTTGGAGACACTACCTGTATGGGGCACACTGCAATGTATACTCAGATCATAAAAGTCTTAAGTACCTTTTCACCCAAAAGGAGTTAAATTTGCGACAAAGACGGTGGCTCGAGCTACTGAAGGATTACGATTTAACGATCCACTACCACCAGGGAAAGGCAAATGTGGTGGCCGACGCCCTGAGCCGCAAGGGGCAGGCCGAAAAGGCAGGGTAAGTGCCATCACCCAGCAAGATAGTCTGATTGCGGAATTTTCGCGATTAAGACTAGAAGTAGTACCGGCAGGTACAGTCGCACAACTTCTGACGCTGGTGATAAGACCTACCCTACTTGACAGAATTCTCGAGGGGCAGTCGACTGATGACCAACTCCAGCTGATGCGAAGTAGAGTAACTGCCAACCAAGAAGGTGATTTCACAGTAAACTCCGACGGCACGATACGATTTCGGGGACGAATCTGCGTGCGGATCTACCGGAACTCAAAGAGGAAATCCTGCGGGAGGCGCATACTGCTCCATATGCAGCGCATCCCGGGGCGAAGATGTACAAGGATGTCAAGCAGACCTTCTGGTGGCCCAAAATGAAGGGAGACGTGACTCGGTTTGTGGCACACTGCCTGGTGTGCCAACGATGAAGGCCGAGCACCAGCGCCCGGCAGGAAAATTGCAACCCCTACCGGTGCCCGAGTGGAAATGGGACATGATTACCATGGATTTTGTGACCGTTCCCGAGATCGTCACAGGGACACGATGCATATGGGTAATTGTTGACCGTCTGACGAAATCGGCCCACTATTCCCTGCCCATGGGGATACACACGACGTGGACGCGGGAACGACTGGCGCAAACCTACATCAACGAGATAGTAAGGTTGCATGGGGTGCCGACATCCATCACGTCGGACAGGGACAGATTTGTGTCAAACTTTTGGCAGAGTTTGCAGCGAGCAATGGAACCAAGTTGCACTTCAGTACGGCTTTTCACCCGCAGACCGAAGGACAATCAGAGCGGGTGATAGAAATTGTGGAGGACATGCTTCGGGCATGCGTTTTAGACCTGGGCGAAGGGTATGGGCACGGTGCTTGCCCCTAGTGGAATTTGCCTACAATAACAGTTACCAGGCCAGCATTCAGATGGG
>CM055065.1:41864623-41905276 GCA_029204045.2 Tillandsia leiboldiana
GCGGGCGGCGGCGCCGCCTCGGCAGGCGTTTGGCGGCCGCGGGCAGGCGGCTGAGGGCGGGGCAGCGGCTGAGCGCGCGGGCAGGCGCGCGGTCCCCGCGGAGGTCGTGCACCCGGGGGCGGCCACGTGGCGCCTCCCGTTGTTTGGCCGGTTCAGCAGGCGCGTCCACTGAAATTGGGCCCGGGTGCACGGTAGAACCGGGTGGACCGTGGCGTGAGGTGATTGGTTCGGTGTTTCTCCCGGTCCACGCAACCTGGAGGTGGGTGACGGGCAGGTGGCCGTACGGCTGGGCGGTGGCCGTACGGCGGGGCAGGTGGCCGGTACGGCCCGGGTCAAGCCGCGACTGGCGCGGTCCACGCGCGACAGTTGCGGGGCACGGTTGCCGGCCTGCGGCGTCGGGCCATTCGCGGCGCAGGTGCACCGGGTGCAGTGGGGGCCCGGGGAGTAGTGGACTGGACTGTGTGGTGACCGGGCCGCACTGTGCGCGCCCGAAAGTGGTGGGGCCGGGCCGCACGTTGCGCGCCCGTAAATTCCTGGCGCCCCCAGAAAATCCGGACTGGTATGGGAATTATCCCAATGTTTTTCCTCAGCCTATTAAAGGCAGCCCGAGCCCTCGTTTTGGGCTTTTTCCTCCCAAACCACGCTCCTCTGCCCGAGCTCCCTTAAGCTAAGTTTTTCACCTCTAGTGCTTGATCTTCCTGCAGAGTTTTGGGATTTTTGGGGGCACGAATCCCGAGGTTCCCCCTTTTACGGTCCGGCGCCGATGTTGCTTTCTAGTGTTCTTTCTGCCGGCGTCAGCGACGTGTTTGGCTTCCCCTGGGTTACCCCGAGCTCCTTTTTCTGTGATTCTTTGCGCCGACAGACCCTAAGAGTAGGGCTTCATCTTTCGTATTGATCGCGCTTTCCCGTTGCAACTTTTGGCACGGATCCCGAGGCAACACTGTGACCCGTTTTCTGTTTGGCTTTGTGGGACAGCATCGAGGTTTTTGTGGGCCATATCTTTGCGCACAAGCGTCAGCCGGAAACGATCTTATAACACTTTTTCATCTACAGATCGCAAGGAACGCGCTCGTATTTTTCTTGGATTTTTCTGAGATTTCATCATAGGTGAAAATTACTGTTTTCTCAGTGAACGTGGACAGTTTAATACAGATTTTTGTATGGTGTACCCCCTTGCCGAATTTTTATCTTGACTTACCGAACTCCGATTTGGGCGGCAAGGTACCGTTTCGAAGCTATCGACGCAGGATTGCTGTGATATTTTTATTGGAATTTTTCTGGGCACTATCTGCAGGTGATAATTTAACAGTTCAGAATTCGAGGTTGTATGTGTTTTAAGTGCTATATTTGGGAGCCTAGTGTAATTAGTGGACTTTGTATTGTGCCAGATGTTACTTGTGCTGAACTTATGGAGCAAGGGATTAGAGTTATTTGGTGTTTTCAGCTTTGGGCTTTGGACCAGTCAGCTTTTCAGGTGGGTGCCTTATTCCCGGAACCGGTGGGACGTTTCTCTAAATTTTCATAGGTTAGCATTGCATGCAGGTGAATGGTACAATAGCTGGGATGGATCGGTAAGTTTACCAATGAGGATTTTATGGAAATTGCAAGTGAATATTCACAGTATGACAATGGTATTAATCAACTAGTCTGTTGATGATTAGTGAAAGCTTATCTAAGCGCAAGGATCCCTATATGATTATTATCATGCCATATTAGCACTAACCTTTTAATGAGGATGGTTTGATGCATTGGGATAGTATATGTAGTTATGTGCAGGTGGTCTACTCTGAGGAGCCATTATGGATTAGAATTATGGACAGGTATGGTCATTGATAATTTTGGCATGAGGTTTATTTTCTTTATTCTTCTTGAGGACAAATGCATGCTTGTATGACATATGGTATGACATATGTTAGGCATCTTTTACTGCTGCACTACATATTGGAATTTGACTTAGGAGAACCATGATTGCTTTCTTTCTCCTTTTTATTTAGACTTTTGAGTCATGTTGCTCGGTGTCGAGCAGAGGTTTGGGATAGTGTAGCTGGGCCCTTAGGGTCAGAGACAGGTGTGCTTGATGTTGGATGTGGGTTATTGCGGCAACCGCGTCATTAGGCGTTGACCGGATCTGATTAATTTACCCAATTGTGGATTGTGGGTTATTGCGGCAACCGCGGACTAGCATCTGTTGACCGGATCTTGATTAATTTACCCAATTTTGGATTGTTGGGTGTGTTGCGGCAAGACCGCTGACAGTAGGCGGTTGACCGGATCTTTTTATTTACCCAATTGTGGGTTGTGGGTTATTGCGGTGACCGCGGACTTTTGGCGGTTGACCGATGTTGACTATTGCATCAGATTGGGTATCAGATTTGTTCTAGTGGATGGTGTTTCCCACTTTTTGAGTACTATTGCATCAGATCGGGGTTTTGTTAGTGGACGGAGTTTCCACTTTGATCCTATCTTGATCCAGTCCTGCTATTATGAGACAGTGGTTACAGAGATACTCGATACAGTGATGCTGATACAGTGGAACTTTACTCGTGTGGGTCGCTCCCCTCGATGCCACTCCGGAGTAGGCTTTCCACGGTTTGACGCCGTGGCACCATGGCAGGGTTCTTGAGTTCGCAGCAGAGCAAGGCAGGTAACCAGTGATTACTGGTCTATCGATTGGGTTTATTCAGGCAGATACTTTTTGTTACACTCGTGGCCTGGGGGACCGAGTGGAGTCTAGTAGCTTGGTTTAGACCGAGTGCTTGTATTGTTTGGGAACACGTGTCGAGGGTTGACCGGTGGTCCGTGGTCGTTGTGAGTTCCTTTGACCATTGTGTGAAAGAAAAAGTTCGCATCATTGACGTGCTATCCGTTCTGAGAGAGAGAGCATGGATTATGACTATAGCCTGCATGAGCCACTACTCAATAGCGAGTTAGTCCGTTTGGACGCCCTACGTAATTCCTGCCCGTCAGCGGGAGGTGGTTGTAGGTGGGCGCAGGTTTGACTGGACCCGATGTGGCAGTCAGCTCGATTGGGTCAATTGAGCACCTCGTGTGCGAGTGTTGCATATCTTCATCAGAGTTTCCCCATTTGAGCATTTGGATAGAGGCATGGTAGCTGTAGAGTGTTTCCAGCTTCTTCTTTCAGTTTTACTGCATCGGTTATCTTTTGCCTCTAGTAGTCTTGGTGGGCAGATCGTCGGGCCTTGTGGCGATACCCACTGAGAACTCCCTTATTGCGTAGTTCTCACGCCCGTTGGGGGTTTCCCCCTTTTGTCCTTTCTCCTCTTTGTTTTGCAGAGTCTTGGCGGGTGTTGCCGTTCTGTGGTTGCTGTGCGTGGTGAGGGAGTAGCGAGCTAGATCCAGACCCATCTTTGGAGAGTAGCGGACCCCTTTGGAGAGATCTTCAGTATAGTCGGTAGATTGGTATTTATTTCCTCTTTTGAGAGACTGATGTAGTGAGGATATGATGTATTGAGAGCT
Source organism: Tillandsia leiboldiana (assembly GCA_029204045.2). Taxonomy (NCBI): domain Eukaryota; kingdom Viridiplantae; phylum Streptophyta; class Magnoliopsida; order Poales; family Bromeliaceae; genus Tillandsia; species Tillandsia leiboldiana. The sequence continues at coordinate 41,868,101 of CM055065.1, forward strand.
TGTACACTGATGTTTTATTTGAGATATCTCCCTGTTGAGCTATGAGTTTTGTACTCGAGGTTAATGTGATTATCATTTTGGGAGATGGACCTTGTTGTTTTATCTTCAGTTGTACAGTGGTTGATTTTATTCTACAGCAGTTTTATCTTTTAGCTCTGATATCTGTGTGCTGTAGTTCTTTTTTGCAGGTAGGACGCCTTCGGCCTATGCGGTTTGGCATAGGTGGCGGATCTGTTGGCGAGCCCGGGTCGCAGTTTTCTGACCCCGGGGGTGACAGATTAGGTGGTATCAAGCCTAGGTTGTAGGTCATGGGGGACTTAGAAACCCTAGGCTTGTGGTTGGACCCTAGGATGACTTCGTGAGAGTCGTGATTTGTAGCGAGAGTCCTGATTGAGTTTTGCACCTCTCCCGAGGGACGGGATGAGTGATTGGCATGTTTATTCTCCTAAGTAGTTATGTTGGCTGCAGACAACATAACGCTATGGAATGGGTGACATGCTCTAGACTTTCGCTGGATTGGGTCGAGCGTTGTTGTGTGCTGATTTGTGGTTTCGTCGTGGCGAGCGGTGTCTCCCCGACGCTGGGTTTGGGACCTTTGTGCATCCTGTCATGGCAGTTGAGCTTGAGCGTTGGTTTTGGGCCGGATACCCGGATTGAGGTCAGAGAACTCCGAACCCAGATGACAGGATTGTCAGAGACATATCAGCGGCAGTGTGAGCAGCTAGTTTGGTGACGCAGTTGTCAGAGCAGTGGGCAGCCCGACTGTACTTTTCTTCTGAGACCACCAGGATGTAGTACCCTCAGCGGCAGGGATTTTTGTAGTGCCAATAGAGCGAGTGGCCCCCTCCTGCCAATGTTTAGTGCCAAGGCACTGAGGTAGGGTGGATGGTTGACAGCAGAGGAGCTGTGGGGCATGTTTGATTTAGTGAGCCAGATTTGGCAGATGAACCACCCGACTCGTAAGATTGAGCTTGGAGCCTTTGGAGGCAGAGTCGTGGTTGGGGGTGATGGAGTGATCAATTGAGAGCCTCCCTGTGCTAGAGAGTTTTTATGTTGTTGAACTGGTGCTCCAGGTTTCGAGGGACGAGGCACATAGGATAAGTGAGATTGGGAGTGGATTGCACCAGGATACTCTTTAGTTTCTTTTCGGTCCCTCATGTTCGGTTTTGGACTGTGGATGCCTCGTCGGAGTAGGCATTGTGTTTGGAGCTGGACACTGCTTCCTTGGATGGGGATCTGCCGCTAGAGGCGAGTTCTGGAGGGAGGCGCTTGGCGCTAGGTGATGGAGGACAGATCGGCAGGCAGAGGCATTTTTCGTTTTGCTTTCCTGGGTGGTGGATATCCTTGTGGATGTTAATGCAAAGCTTACCCAAGGGAATTCTACCCTTTGTGATTTATAACTTGCATATTTTGATTGTATCATATGGGATTGAGGGGTGAGCTTAGAAAGGATAAGTGTATAGGGAATTGCATGAATGAATGGTGTTTTGTCTTATGACGGTTGCAATGAGTGGACTTCTGAGATGTTGGGGATCCGGGCGGACCCCGATGGCAGTATCAGTGTCCTATATCAGAGTAGCGCAACACGGTAGCGTGGTTTTGTTGTCTGCGGAGGATCGTATCTGTTGCCTCAGCGTGAGCAGAGACAGAGGTCGTGCTCCCTTGTGATTGATGGGATATTTTCTGATGGACTAAGCGACAACCGCTGCATCGTGTGGATGAGCTTGTGCCGCCTGGTTGGAGGGCGCCACGGCAGTGATCGGGTTGTTGCAGGTGTGATTTCATCACCGCAGTCGGAGTTAGGTGTACCTCGCTTTCCGGCATGGACTAAAGGCAGAGTTATACCACGTGCACTAGAGGTACAGAATACCATCGGTGTTATGCATGTGAAGAGGGCTTGTGGGTTTTGTTCAATGTCGTTGAGACCATGAGTTATACCAGCAAACCTCTTGATATGGGTGCAGTTCGATGTTTTGACCCAGTGCTTGGGATTGGTTGGCACGGCACCACGGGATGGTTAAGTGCAGAGAGGGTGCGGATTGTGACTTTTGCGAGGCAGACAAAGGAGGCTTGTTATGGGGAGATTGTTCGAGCACACAGGGTTTAGCGACTGTGTGAGAGGAAGCTTATGGTGGGGCGCCGGGACCAAAGGATATTTCTATTGCTGGCGAAATCCCGGGTGTGAGTCCACTCGAGTTGAATGATTATGCCGCCTGTTAGGGAGAGTTTGATTGCGGTTGACGTGGTTCTGGAAAACCGCAGCCAACCTCAGTAGCACCACTTGGATTATCGGTAAGAGCTGGGAGAGTGTGATCGCACCGGTGCAGGGATCTTTGGTAGAGGGTCTGTTTGACCTAGTGCCACGTCGTTGATACACGACTGTGAGAGCCTCTTTGGGATTGGAGTCCAGGCAGGTCCAGGTATTATTTAGAACCTTTTGAAGGAGCTATATTCCGCAGTTATTGTTTGATGCCTGCGCCAATTTGGAATTTCAGCTGAGGGCATTGTCTAGATGGTGTTCAGGACCAGTAGGGGCATTACGAGTACAGTGAAGCCAATGGATTGACTAATGCCCTGTTGCCTCTAGATTGAGGAATTCTGTGTTTCAGTTGGCCTTGAACGGTTTGATAGCGGCATCCTCCAGGAATATTTTGGTTTTACCCCCCTCCCTGAGTGTTTAGAGCTTGTGCCGCATTTGTATATGTGTGACAAGATCTGTGGGGAGAAGCTTTTTGCCATGTCGTTGTGGTGCAAGTTTTAGCTTCGAGAGCATATCTTCCTAGATTACTTCTTCTAGCCGAAAGGGGCGGCGGTGGAAATTCGGCCAAAGTGGATGCTATTTAAGACTGGCCGAGATCGACGGTCATTGTTGGGGTGAGGAGTTTTTGGACCGGATAGTGCCAGCAGAGCTTGATGACCGGGTGATGAGATTGGTACCAGCGCCGATTCTACCTAGTCAGTGGTGGGAGATGGATTTGTGAGTTATAGTGATACCTCCCGTAGTGGCTGTAGAGCCACCATTGGATTTTGTGAGCATCCAGTATCACCCCGACAGAGCCACTGTGGTGGCGGATGCCTGGAGCAGAAGAGCTATTTGGGAGTCGAGTTTGACGGTTCCATAGCTGGCACTGTGTGGGGCCATCCTTGTGCAGGGGTTTAGTTGAGTCCCTGAGGATCCCTTTTGATGAGAGGCTGCGGCTAGCATCCACTTAGGGTGGTTAAGTGTTGAGGGCGACCGAGTTGAACCCCTGCTTGTTTGGGCCCCTTTTCTTTGGCAGGTGTTTGTGTGGTATGTGATTCTGGTCGCTTTGGTTGAGCTGGCTCTTGGGAGTGAGTTTTAGAGCGGTTACTCAGGCTGTTGTTCCTTTTCCCCCCGCCTTTGTTGAGTTTTTGAGGTTTTTCTCTGCGTCTCAGCTCTGGAGTGTCATGTTTTGGACCCTCGCCCCGTGTTTGACTCGTTTCCTTTTGGGGTCTGTGAGAGTTTGGAGTACGAGGGACGCCGTTGCGAATTCCGACTCGTGAGGTGAGGGAATTGCGCAATCGGGCTATGCCGTACTGGTTGTTGCTGTTGTTGTTGCTGAGGAGTAATCACGGGGAGTGATAGGTGACTTGGGAGCTGGAGACGGCGGTGTTGATATTGACCCCTGGTTTCTGGGACTCCTTGGGAGTTTGCCTTAGTTTCGAGGACGAGAACTTTCTTCTAGTGGGGGAGATGTGGTGACCCGGATCTTTGCAGGGCTTCTACAGTGTGACCAGCAGCTTCCTGGAAGCCTACGTGGCATGTCGGCGGTGTTTCCCGCGCCAGTTGGACACAAGAGATGGACTCGGGGCTTAAAATGGATCTCGTAGGTAATCGGGGGACCCCATCGGATGTTTAGAACAGTTTACGCGAGGATGGATATCAAATTTAGGCTCGGCGCGGAATTCGGATTAAAATACCTTTCTGGGAGCCTCCGGCAAATTATAGGATTGGAATTTGCAAAATGGACGCCGGATTTGGAATCAGCGCGCGAAACCGGTCAAGATGGGCTAATTACTTACTGTTTTTGAGCTTGCGGGTACTGTTCATGCCGGAACAGTATTTCCGGCGATCGCCGCGGCGGCCGGCGGCGGCGGGCAGCGTCGGCGGCGCGGCGCAGCCTCGGGCAGGCGTTTGGCCGCCGCGGGCAGGCGGCTGAGGGCGCGGGCAGGCGGCTGAGCGCGCGGGCAGGCGCGCGTCCCCGCGGAGGTCTATAGCACCGGGGGCGGGCCACGTGGCGCTCTCCGGTTGGCCGGTTCAGCAGGCGCGGTCCCCACTGAAATTGGGCCCGGGTGCACGGTAGACCGGGTGGACACGTGGCGTGAGTGATTGGTTCGGTGTTGTGCTCCCGGTCCACGCAACCGGGTGGAGTGGGTGACCGGGGCAGGTGGCCGTACGGCGGGCAGGTGGCCGTACGGCCCGGGTCAGCCGCGATGTGCGCGGTCCACGGCACGACGTGCGTGGTGCACGGGTTGCCGGGCCACGTGTCGCGTCGCCATTCGCGGGCGCAGGGTGCACCGGGTGCAGTGGGGGGCCCGGGGGAGTAGTGGACTGGACTGTGTGGTGGACCGGGCCGCACTGTGCGCGCCCGAAAGTGGTGGGGCCGGGCCGCACTGTGCGCGCCCGGAAATTTCCGGGCGCCCGAAAATCCGACTTAATGGGAATTATCCCAATTGTTTTCCTCAGCCTATTTAAAGGCAGCCCGAGCCTCTGTTTTGGGGCTTTTTCTCCCAAACCACACCTCCTCTGCCCGAGCTCCCTTAAGCTAAGTTTTCACCTCTAAGTGCTTGATCTTCCTGCAGAGTTTTGGGATTTTTGGGGGCACGAATCCCGAGGTTCCCCATTTTACGGTGCGGCGCGATGTTGCTTTCTAGTGTTCTTCTTCGGCGCAGCGACAGTGTTTGGCTCCCCTGGGCTACCCCGAGCTCCTTTTTCTGTGATTCTTGCGCCGACAGACTCCTAAGAGGTAGGGCTTCATCTTTCGTATTGATCGCGCTTTCCCCGTTGCAAGTTTTTGGCACGGATCCCGAGGCAACACTGTGACCCTTTTTCTGTTTGGCTTTGTGGGACAGCATCGAGGTGTTTTGGCCATATCTTTGCGCACAAGCGTCAGCCGGAAACGATCTTATACAACTTTTTCATCTACAGATCGCAAGGAACGCGCTCGTATTTTTCTTGGATTTTTCTGAGATTTCATCAGAGGTGAAAATTACTGTTTTCTCAGTGAACAGTGTACAGTTTTAATACAGATTTTGTATGAGTGTACCCCCTTGCCGAATTTTTATCTTGACTTACCGAACTCCGATTTGGGCGTGCAAGGTACCGTTTCGAAGCTATCGACGCAAGGATTGCTGTGATATTTTTATTGGAATTTTCTGGGCACTATCTGCAGGTGATAATTTAACAGTTCAGGAATTCGAGGTTGTATGTGGTTTAAGTGCTATATTTGGGAGCCTAGTGTAATGAGTGGACTTTGTATTGTGCCAGGAGTGTTACGGGTGTGCTGAACTTATTGGAGCAAGGGATTAGAGTTATTTGGTGTTTTCAGCTGTTGGCTTTGGACAGTCAGCTTTTCAGGTGGGTGCCTTATTCCCGGAACCGGTGGACGGTTCTCTAAATTTTCATATGTTAGCATTGCATGCAGGTGAATGGTACAATAGCTGGGATTGATCGGTAAGTTTAACAATGAGGATTTTATGGAAATTGCAAGTGAATTATTCACAGTATGACAATGGTATTAATCAAATAGTCATGTTGATGATTAGTGAAAGCTTATCTAAGGCAAGGATACCCTATATGATTAATTATCATGCCATATTAGCACATAACCTTTTATGAGGATGGTTTATGCATTGGGATAGTATTATGTAGTTATGTGCAGGTTCTACTCTGAGGAGCCATTATGGATTGAGAATTATGGACAGGTATGGTCATTGATAATTTTGGCATGAGGTTTATTTTCTTTATTCTTCTTGAGGACAAATGCATGCTTGTATGGACATATGTGTATGGACATATAGTTAGGCCATCTTTTACTGCTGCACTACATATTGGAATTTGACTTAGGAGAAACCATGATTGCTTTCTTTCTCCTTTTTATTTAGACTTTTGAGTCATGTTGCTCGGGTTCGAGCAGAGGTTGGGATAGTGTAGCTGGGACCTTAGGGTCAGAGACAGGGTGTGCTTGATGTTGGATTGTGGGTTATTGCGGCAACCGCGGGCAGTAGGCGGTTGACCGGATCTTGATTAATTTACCCATTGTGGATTGTGGGTTATTGCGGCAACCGCGGACAGCAGGCGGTTGACCGGATCTTGATTAATTTACCCAATTGTGGATTGTGGGTTGTTGCGGCAACCGCGGACAGTAGGCGGTTGACCGGATCTTGATTAATTTACCCAATTGTGGGTTGTGGGTTATTGCGGTGACCGCGGACTTTGGGCGGTTGACCGGATGTTGACTATTGCATCAGATTGGGTATCAGATTTGTTCTAGTGGATGGTGTTTCCCACTTTTTGAGTACTATTGCATCAGATCGGGGTTTTGTTAGTGGACGGAGTTTCCCACTTTGATCATAGTCTTGATCCAGTCCTGCTATTATGAGACAGTGGTTACCGAGATACTCGATACAGTGATGCTTGATACAGTGATACTTTACTCGTGTGGGTCGCTCCCCTCGAGTGCCACTCCGGAGTAGGCTTTCCACGGTGTGAGCGCCGGGCACCAGGCAGGGTTCTTGAGTTCGACAGCAGAGCAGGCAGTACCAGTGATTACTGGTCTATCGATTGGGTTTATTCAGGCAGATACTTTTTGTTACACTTGTGCCTGGGGGACCGAGTGGAGTCTAGTAGCTTTGTTTAGACCAGTGCTTGTATTGTTGGGAACCGTTCGGGGTTTGACGGTGGTCCCGTGGTCGTTGTGAGTTCTTTGACCATTGTGTGAGAGGTTGAGCATCTTGAGTCTATCCGTTCTGAGAGAGAGAGCATGGATTATGACTATAGCCTGCATGAGCCACTACTCAATAGCGAGTTAGTCCGTTTGGACGCCCTACGTAATTCCTGCCCGTCAGCGGGAGGTGGTTGTAGGTGGGCGCAGGTTTGACTGGACCCGATTGTGGCAGTCAGCTCGATTGGGTCAATTGAGCACCTCGTGTGCGAGTGTTGCATATCTTCATCAGAGTTTCCCCATTTGAGCATTTGGATAGAGGCATGGTAGCTATAGAGTGTTTTCCAGCTTCTTCTTTCAGTTTTACTGCATCGGTTATCTTTTGCCTCTAGTAGTCTTGTTGGGCAGATCGTCGGGCCTTGTGGCGATACCCACTGAGAACTCCCTTATTGCGTAGTTCTCACGCCCGTTGGGGGTTTTCCCCCTTTTGTCCTTTCTCCTCTTTGTTTTGCAGAGTCTTGGCGGGTGTTGCCGTTCTGTGGTTGCTGTGCGTGGTGAGGGAGTAGCGAGCTAGATCTAGACCCATCTTTGGAGAGTAGCGGTACCCCCTTTGGAGGAGATCTTCAGTATAGTCGGTAGATTGGTATTTATTTCCTCTTTTGAGAGACTGATGTAGTGAGGATATGATGTATTGAGAGCTTGTACACTGATGTTTTATTTGAGATATCTCCCTGTTGAGCTATGAGTTTTGTACTCGAGGTTAATGTATGATTATCATTTTTGGGAGATGGACCTTGTTGTTTTATCTTCAGTTGTACAGTGGTTGATTTTATTCTACAGCAGTTTTATCTTTTAGCTCTGATATCTGTTAGCTGTAGTTCTTTTTGCAGGTAGGACGCTTCGCCTATGCGGGTTTGGCATAGGTGGCGGATCTGTTGGCGAGCCCGGGTCGCAGTTTCGACCCCGGGGCGTGACATATTGGATTGTTATTGCGTGTTGGTCCCGTGGTTTTTCTCCTGGATTGGAGTTTCCACGTATATCTCGGTGTGCTGTTTTTATTTTCCGCATTGGTTTTTATTTTGCACTGAGATTTGGTTTTATAAGTATTACACCTATTCACCCCCCCTCTAGTTGTTTGATAGTACCTATTTAGATCCGTGTGGATCCTATAAAAACCTACACGATGGCTACCCCAACGCACTGCAACAGCTCTGCGGAGATCCAGGTCATCACACTCCTTCTCGAAATGCTCGTTCTTCTCTTGAAGGGAAACATTTATCTTCATCAAGTTATTCTTTTCCTCTTCAAGAGCGTTTGAGAGAGAAGTTGCCTCATTAGATTGTTCTTCAAGATCCCGCAATCTTCTTTTCAAACTCTTGTTTTGCTTTGCCAATTTCTTTGAATCCTTCAATAACTTATGATATGCAAAAGCAAAGTCTTCACCTTCGGAATCGCTCGGTTCATCATTCGTTGTGTTCTTTTCATCCAAGGAGTTGGATAATGAACCAGAGGAAGTCGCTGAAAAGCACATGTAAGGTGAAGTTGTGGACGCGTGGAATGTTGTGGTGTTATCGTCCTCATCACTGGAAGATGACTCATTGGAAGTGGAAGTGCCATCCCATGTGACGGCTTGCATAGCCTTCTTTTTTGACGGATTCTTGTTGGGACACTCCGTTGAGATATGGCCATAACCTCGGCACTTGAAGCACTGGATTTGTCCCTCAGAGTTCTTCTTGTCCTTTGAAGAACCCTCTTGCTTTCTTGACTTAAAGCTTGAAGATCATTTGCCTTGATTGGACTTAACGAAGGATGAGGATTTACTTGAATTTCCCCTTCGAAAGTGTTGGGTTATGTATAATTAGATCTAAATAGGGGAAAAAACACCTAGAGGGGGTGAATAGGTGTAAACAATAAACACTCAAAAATCTTTGCGATATAAAACCCAATGCGGAAAAAATAAATAACACGCAGAGATTTTTACGTGGAAAACTCCAATCCGGAGTAAAAAACCACGGGACCGATAACACGGTGAAATCCACTAGAATTAACACACGTACAAGGTGATTTACCGTACACACTTACGACTCAACCTTTTCCATACGCTCCTAGTAGATCTTCTCCGCTCGCTCCGCAACGCTGCTCGAATCCACGATTAGCGTCCAACGCCAAATCCACGGCGTCCAACGTCGAGTCCACGACGTCCGACCGAATCCACGGTCTTCACCCAGTAGCACGTCTCGGATCCACGAACGTACCTCGCTCCGAATCCACGAGAGCGGTTGCACCTTGAATCCACAAGGCCACGCGAGTCCACGCGCCGATTTGGGATAAATCGTTATTCTTTAGGTGGTGATGATCCGTCGAATACTTAGATTAGAAATAGATTAGAAATACCATCTAAGTATTCATTAATTTGATTCTACTCAAAATCTGAGTTTGGAAAACCAGGAATCAAATTAATAATATAGATGAAGAAACATAGAATTAAATCATGTATTTCCTTTCTTCTCTATATGTGGAATATTTGTGGATTGATTGGATTCCTTCCACTTCGCGTCGTCCCCTTAAAAGATGAATTAAAGGGTCTATTTATAGGTTAGAAAACTTGTGGAAGAAGATAAGAATCAAAAACTAACCATTTCTGGAATTTTACAGGACGACAGTCCGGACTGGAGTTGGCGGTCCGGACTGTCTCAACGAAACAGACAATTTCCAGAAAAGATGACATTCGGGGTCCGGACTGAAATCCCCGGTCCGGACTGTTCATGCTTTTCTTGCAAATTCCACGTTCGGGGTCCGGACTGAAATTCCCAGGGTCCGGACTGGAATTATGCACGAACTAACCTATGTTCGGGGTCCGGACTGTAAAGCCCGATCCGGACTCTGAACATATGGAATGTCCAGTTTTTGATTTTTATGCAATAAACAATTCATCCAAGTGTTTCTACACTATAAGAAGTATTCGGATCATCAAACTTATTTAATTAAACGTACCTGATCCTTTTGAATTCTTCTTACTTGAGATTGAGGTATACGATCCAACTTTTCCATCTTCAATCTTCAAGACTTAACCGATTTCACGAAATACGCCAACTCAAATTCCGTAATAATCTCCCCCTTTGGCGGTTTCGTGACAAAACACAAATCCACTCAAAAAAATTCAAAAAGATGTTTTTGTTGATATCACCATACAACAAAAATTACATTGAAGATCCAAATAAAGATAAATACATGAGTTAAACTCCTAAAACAGACTCTAGACTTAGACATCTGTAATCTTTGCAAAAGAAATCATTCTTGACACAAAAGATCGTTAGTAACCTCAAGAATTTTCAACAATCAAAACCAAACACAGAGATAGAGTTTATACTCATCATGACATTTGCAAATTCAGATATGTATGAAAACCACAATCAAAAATCGACATATCTTCCAAGTAATACAAATCCAAATGTCACAGAAAGGTTAGTCAACAAGCAACTTGTTAGTTATATTACATGCCCAAATAGTTAGTCGAATAGTTAGTTGAGGCATGCATCAAAACACAAGATAAAACCCAAAAGTTGAAGTTATACTTACCTTAGTTTCAGCATTGTTCTCACACACAAGTATAGTCGGATTGTTCAAAGCATTGTGCAAAGCATTGTGCATTGTTCAAAGTTCTCCTAAACTCTCTCCCCCTTTTTGTCACAAAACTTAGCCAAAAAATTACAAAAGAAGGAAGAGTTAAGAGTTCAAGAACCAAACGTAAACTGAGAACTTTTAAAAAAAATGTAACAAGCCTGCAAGAATACAGAAGGTTAGTACCAAAATAAACTAAACGATCGTGAGAATAAAAGAGATTACTCCGAATCGTCAGAGCTGATGCATCCAAGCTTTTGAAATATTTTCTTGATGCGCTTGTTCATTGAAACTTGTTCTTTCTTTACCTCTCTAAGGTCCTCTTTCATCTCAACGAACTCGTTAGACATCCGTTCTTGCTCGTTGGAGAGGCGCTGTTGTTCTTTGTAGATTGAGGTAACGGAGGCATCATCATCGGAGGTTGAAGGAGGTATTGGGGGAACTGATGTTGTAGCTGCTGGAGGTGGAGCTGCAGATTGTGTTCTTCGTCGACGAGGAGGTGATGGAGGCTCATCTTGCTTTGTGGAGAGGGATTTGACGATAGTCCCCAAGCTATACATATAAGTCGATGAAGAAGTATCGACTTTGAATCTTTTCAAAATACGCATAATTATCATTGGATAGGGAAGTCTCTCGGTGGGATGCGCATGTTCGACATACCGAGCCATCCTAGACCAGATAAGGAACGGGATGTTGAAGTTAGAACCCATAGCAGTTGCCGGGTGTCCAATAAGATAGAGAAAAAGCATCCTGTCCCATTGAAGAACTTTAGTTTGCATATTCGGAAGGATATTGTAGCAAACAATGAAGTTTAGATATCGATATTCCGGTCTAAGCTCTCTTGAGAGAACCGAGTTCCCTGTTGACATCGTATCGGGCATACAAATCCCATTTACAACCACTCTCCAAGAGTCAGTGGAGTAGACATGACCTTTCAAGTAATGTCGGCCTTCAGCCCTAGCCTTCATCCCTACAACTTCTCCAATCAATTGTGGAGTGACCTTGATTTAAATATTTCTAACCTTTGTTAGAAATTCGCGCTTTCTGTCCTCCTGATCAACCAATCCTGAACCATTCTGATAGAACATTCGCACCGAATGGAGGCAATATCCGGTGGTCTCAGGAAAATTGCATATGGGGCCAAGACCTGCATGGTCAAACAAGGTCCCAAACAGTTCCTTCCGTTCCTTCAGAGCATTGACATTGACGTGTCTTTCGCCAATGCATTCTCTTTTCTCAAAATCCTTTATCCTTGTTGAACTTATAAAGTCTTGTGGAGGGGGCTAGCTTGCCAGTGGTTCTTCGATTGAGATACCCCGAGCACTTCCTCGTTTCCTTGCAACATTCTTTCTCTTGGTTTTAGGTGGAGTTGCTTCCATCGGTGCTTTCCCTTTCTCAGCGGCAGTAGGTGGAGTTTTTGCCTTGGACGTTTCTGCTTGGGCTTTCCCTTTTGAAGCAGTAGGAACCGTCGCTTCAACCAACAATTCATCCCAGTCGACTGATTCAGTTTCTGATTCCGTCTCGGAGTCATCTCGAGTTTTCTTTGCCTTCTTAGCCCGCTTAGGCTTGTTTGTATCTCTTGTATGAACCATCGCAGCCAGGAGGAAGATTATCCATGTGACCACCATTGTGCTGCTGCTTGTGAAAGAGAGGTCCTGTGAGCACAGCTCAACAACACGACAAAAATTGTTTATTTTCAAAAATTTGAAAAATTGTACCCAAACAATCATAATCGTGTAGAGAGACTAGGGATCAAATTAGTTTTGCAAAAAGAATTTTAAAAATAGATCAATTCCATGATTTTCGAAAATTCCTATTATATGCCATAAAACCGAATTTTTAGAAATCGAAGCCTAAAAATCTGTTAATCAAGAGAAAACCTAGCATATAATCAAAACTAATCCACCCAGAGTTCTTATTTCAAAAGAAGTTTGATCAAAAACAAATCACAAACGAAAAAGATATGAGATTTGCATCACGTTTTGAGAAAAATATAGAAAACCTGTGAAAAACCGAGATTTTGATCAAGAAAACTCACTTGGATTTGGAGAAAATGAGTTGGGAAGGCTCCAAAATACTTGAATTCTAGAGAGAGAAGCTCTGGAGACTTTTGAACAAAAGATTGTAGTAAAAGAAATCAAATCCCTTTTGTTCTTAATAAAACCCTAGCCACGGTCCGGACTGCCTGAAGAATCCAGTCCGGATCGGCTACCCGCAGGATTTTCCTGCGTTCGGGGTCCGGATCAGCTTGTCCAGTCCGGACCGGCTCCAAACTTTTTCTTCAGAAAAATTCAGAAAAATTCAGAAAAATTCCAGAAATTCCAGAAAAAGATTGTAAGCACTTTTGTGTATCAACTTTAAATAAAATCATCGTTTCATACAACAAGAAATAGATTATGCAAAATCTATCAACAATATCCAAAGAAAGAAACGAAAATTTATAAAAATTAAATCCCAGTTGAACAATTTCAATCACATCTAACATGATCTTATGCGTAATGCCTTTATCAAATCATCAATTTGGTAAAGAAAATGAAATACCAAGATCAATAGATGTTTGAAATCCCAAATATATTGGATAATGTATCTAGACAATTTGTTGAAGAGAGTGGCTCTTTGAGCATCTTTTATTAAAATCCCACCTTATACCAACCTTGAAATTTGACATAGTCAAGTATTTCAACATGCATTTTATTTAACTATCTTGAAAAATCATGCTTGGTATACATGTGGTAGCTGCACACAGTACTCGGACGACCGATGTGGTAGCTCTTTCCTCCATGTGGTGGTAGTTTTCACACTCCTCATTGGGATGTAACTCTTTCCACATCTTTTGAGCATAACACTTTTTCTTTGACTCCCCCTCAATTGGCTATCAATTATTTAACATATAAAGTATTCAACCAAACATTGATCTCGATTTCATACTCGACTAAATAGTCAAATAAGATAAAAACTATACCAAGAGATCATTGAGAGAGAAATTGACTTTGATCACCTTAAGAAATGACTTAATTGATATAAATGATCATTGCATCAACTGAAATATTATGATATCTAAAGCATAATAAATTTCTAAACATATAAAAGGATGCAGTTACAGTCAATATAACTAATGCTCAATTAATGTTCTATGTACAAGCATAGGTAAAGAACAAAAACACAAAAACAAAACCTAACCTAAGGATTGGTTTCAAAAAGAAATTATTTCAAGGAAAGCATTCCAATTGCCTTACGCAAATGAATAAAACGTTTTTGATCCAAAGGTTTTGTTAAAAAGTCAGCTAATTGATCCTCAGTTGGAATGTAGGAAAGTTGAAGAATATTTGATTCAACTAGCTCTCTAAGAAAATGATATCTAAGTTCAATGTGTTTTGTTCTTGAGTGCAACACAGGGTTTTTTGAAATGTTTATAGCACTAGTGTTGTCACATAAAATTGTTACCGAAGTTGCTGAAATTCGGAAGTCGCTCAACACGCTTTTCATCCAAATAAGTTGGGTTGAACAACTACCCGCTGAGATATATTCCGCTTCGGCAGTCGAGAGTGCAATGCAGTTCTGTTTTTTACTATGCCATGCAACAAGACAATGGCCAAGATAGAAACATGCACCACTCGTACTTTTCCGATCATCCACTGATCCTGCCCAATCGGCATCGGATGATCCGTTTCACCGCTTTCAGGTGATCCTCCTTTGGTGCTGACTGATATCTCGCGCAGATCCCAACACTAAAGGATATGTCCGGGCGACTAACTGTGAGGTAGAGTAGACTTCCAATCATACTTCGATAGAGTTTCTCGTCTACACTATCACTAAGAGATTCGCTTCCTAATCCCTTATTGCTAGTTCCCATAGGAGTCGGAAAATCTTTAGAATCTTCTAATCCGAATTTCTTTACCAACTCCTTTGCATACTTGGATTGACACAAATGGTTGCCTTCATCATTTTGTTTCACTTGCAATCCAAGAAAGTATGTCAGTTCGCCCATCATAGACATCTCAAATTCGCTTTCCATGGTTTCTGTGAATTTAGAAACATCATTATCCTTTGTTGCTCCAAATACAATGTCATCGACATAGATTTGTGCAACAATGAAGTTATCCTGATAATGCTTCACAAAGAGAGTCCGGTCTGCTCCCCCTCGAGTATAGCCCTTTTCCAAAAGGTGCTTTGTCAACCTTTCGTACCACGCTCGCGGTGCTTGTTTTAAACCGTAAAGAGCCTTTTTCAAGCGAAAAACATGATTAGATTGTTTATGGTCTACAAAACCTTTCGGTTGAGCCACATAAACTTCCTCGTTTAAGTACCCGTTTAAAAATGCGCTCTTAACGTCCATTTGAAAGAGTTTTATTTTAAAGTGACAAGCAATAGCGAATAAGATACGAATGGACTCGAGTCTAGCTACTGGGGCGAAAGTTTCATCAAAGTCTATACCTTCTATTTGAGAGTAGCCTTGAGCAACTAGACGTGCTTTGTTCCTAATGATGGTACCATCCTCATTTTTCTTATTCTTGAAAATCCATTTAGTACCAATCACGTTGTGTTGCATCGGAGGCTTCGTTAATTCCCAGACTTTGTTTCGCTCGAACTGATGGAGCTCTTCCTGCATTGCTTCAATCCAGTAGTCATCCTGAAGAGCTTCATTGACATTCTTTGGTTCGATTAAGGAAACGTAACAAGCGAATCCACAAACCAACTGTCTCCGAGTCCTGACTCCTTCATGAGGGTCACCAATAATATTAGATTCCGGATGATCCTTGGAGATTCTTAACGTTTGAGGTAACGGAGTCCTCGGGGAAACATGTGATGAATCCTGCATGTCAGATAAACTAGAAGAGCCATTAGATGCATCATTAATATTGGAAGTATTATCATGAGAAGATGCATTTACAGGAGTATCATCATCAATAGAGACATCAGGGGTAGATTTTTCAGATGCAGAGTGAAAAGCTTCATCTACTTTAACATTTATAGATTCTACAATCGTTTTAGATTCCAAGTTAAATACCCGATATGCTCTACTGTTTGTAGAATAACCCAAGAAAATCCCTTCGTCACTTCGAGAGTCAAATTTACCAAGATTTTCGCGGTCACGTAAAATGTAACACCGACTCCCAAAGATACGAAAATATTTGATGTTTGGTTTTCTACAGAACCATAGTTCATATGGTGTATTTAAGGTTCCCGGGCGCAAATACACTCGATTAATTACATAGACGGCGGTGTTCACTGCTTCAGCCCAAAAATATAGCGGTAAATCCCGGCTATGAAGCATAACACGTGCCATCTCTTGAACAATCCTGTTTTTGCGCTCGACTACACCATTCTGTTGAGGTGTATAGGGTGCTGAGAATTCATGTTTAATGCCGTTGGAAGTGCAAAAAGCAATGAATTTAGAATTTATGAATTCTCCACCTCTATCACTTCTAACACGAATGATCTTTTCATTCTTTTCAATCATAATACGATGGCAAATCTCGTGAAAAGAATCAAAAGTATCAGCTTTCTCTTTTAAAAATGCTACCCATGAGTATCTAGAGAAATCATCAACCAGTAAGAAAATATACCATTTACCTCCCAAGGATGGTTGACGAGTCGGCCCCATAAGATCCATATGCAATAATTCTAAGGGTCGTTTAGTACCAACGTGGTTCAAGTTCTTGTGTGCAGTCCTGGATTGTTTTCCCTTTTGGCAACCACCACACACAATGTTTTGTTTAAGTGAAAGTTTTGGAACCCCCTTGACCACGTCTTTATTTGAAATTCTAGCAAGTTCCTTAAAATTTATGTGACCTAGCCTTTCATGCCAAAGTGTTTCATTATTCAAAGAGACTAAGTTACAGTTTTCAGAAATTTTATTGGGAACAACATAACAATTGTTTTCAGATCTAACCCCCTTTAAAAAGAAAACATGGTCCTTATCAGTTACAACACATTCAACAGATGAAAAATTAACTGAAAAACCATTGTCACAAAGTTGACTGATACTTATGAGGCTAGTCTTAAGGCCATCAACAAATAACACATTATTCAGAATCGGGCCATCTGGAATAGCTACTGTTCATTTTCCAACAATTTTGGAAGACTGACCGTCTCCGAAAACTACAAGTCCTCCGGAGATTTTCTCAAAATTTTGAAAGCAGTTTTTGTCACCGGTCATGTGACGGGAACAACCGCTATCCAGATATCAAGACGAATTATCATATGCATGCAAGGAAATATTAGTAACAAGACAAGGGAAGATTTCACCTTTGCGTACCCAAACCTTTCGAGTTTTGGTGTACGTCGGAAATGATTGTGAAGTTGATACCTTTGGTGAAAGCGTCTTGTTTGATCCATCGCTTTTCCTTGACGTCGTCGTCTTGTTTGATGAACTACCAAGGCTCTTTTCCTTCGAATAATTTGCATTTGATTTCCGAGGAATCACCTTTTTGGTAGTTGTTGCAAGAAGTGCTTGAGTTGAGCGTTTGGCTCCCAACTTGCAATTTCTCCTTATGTGCCCTGCAATACCATAACGGAAATATACCTTGGTGCTTGACGATCCCGAAGAGGGTGAAGTAGGTTTGTTGTCGTCGTTTGTCGTCAATTCCGGTGTCGGAGGAGGAGATACCGACTGGGGCACAAAGACTGTCCCACTCGAACTAGGAATGTCTCCAGTTTGAGTGTATCCGAGGCCGAATTTATTTGTTTGACCAAGACCAAGAATCCTATCCAACTTACTCCTTCCAGAAGAAAATTGCTTTAAATCATCCTTGAGTTGGAAAATGGTCTCTCTCATTTCCAATTTTTCCTGTCGAGCCTCGCCGTAGAGCTTCAAGAAGTAGTTCGCTTTGTTCACCATATCTACATAATTCTTCTCGAATTGCTCATTGGACTCTTGAAGGGAAACATTTATTTTAATCAGATTATCCCTTTCCACTTCAAGAGCGTTTGAGAGAGAAGATGCCCTTTTTGCTTCTTCTTCAAGATCCTCCAATCTCCCTCTCAAACTCTTGTTTTGCTTTGCCAGTTTCTTTGAATCCCTCAAAAGCTTATGGTAGGCAAGAGCAAAATCTTCACCTTCAGAATTATCCGATTCATCGTCCGTTGCAGTCTTTTCAACAGTGGAGTTGGGCAATGACTCGGATGTACTAGCCATTAAACACATGAAGTGTGAAGATGTGGACGCGTGGAATGTCGTTGCGTTATATTCTTCATCACTGGAAGATAACTCATTTGACGTTGAGGTGTCATCCCAAGTGACGGCTTGCATCGCCTTCTTCTTGGACGGATTCTTATTTGGACACTCCGTTGAGATATGGCCGTATCCTCGGCACTTGAAGCATTGGACTTGTCCTTCTGAGCTTTTCTTATCCTTTGAGAAGTTCTCTTGCTTTCTTGGCTTGTAACTTGGAGAGCCTTTGCCTTTCTTCGACTTTCCGAAGGATGGAGTTTTACTTGAGTTACCCCTTCGAAAGTTTCGGCGAAATCTTCGTGTCAAGAGAGCAAGCTGCTTCTCAAAATCCTCCATAGATAGGTTCTCGTCATCGCCTGAGGAGGATGAATCCGCGTCTTCTTCTTTCGTTGTTTTCAATGCTAAACCTGAAGACTTAGAAGAGGATGCCTTTCCAGAATAATAGTTAGTAGGAAAAGTCATTTCATATGTTTGAAGTGAACCAACTAATTCTTCTACACGCATTTCGTCCGGGTGTTTAATTGTTTCAATGGCTGTGACCTTTGGGCGAAATCGTTCAGGAAGAGTTCTTAATATTTTTCTTACAACTTTAAATTCTGGAATCTTCTCTCCCAAGTTAGCACATGAGTTTACGATGTCTTGCAATCGTGTGTAATAGTCTGTGAAAGATTCATTTTCTGCCATAAAAATAGAGTCAAACTTGCTCGTAAACATTTGAAGTTTTTGAATCTTCACAAGGTTAGTCCCTCATGTGTAACTTGAAGAACATCCCAGATTTCTTTCGCAGTCTCACATGCCGAGACGCGAGAGAACTCAGTTTGAGACAAAGCATTAAATAGAGCATTAATCCCTTTGCCATTGTAAGAAGAAGAATCTACCTCTTCCTTGGTCTATTTCGACCTAGGTTTGATGGTGCGAACATCAGCAATAATTTCAGTTGGATTAGTCCATCCTAACTCTATTGATTGCCACACCCGTTCGTCGATGGAAATTAAAAAGGCTTTCATCCGTACTTTCCAGTACGCATAATTTGTTCCATCGAAGAACGGAGGTCTGTTGATGTCTCCACTTTCAACCATTGTTTACAACCTTATTCCCTCTCTGATACCACTTGTTGGGTTATGTATAATTGGATCTAAATAGGGGAAAAAACACCTAGAGGGGGGTGAATAGGTGTAAACAATAAACACTCAAAAATCTTTGCGATATAAAACCCAATGCGGAAAAAATAAATAACACGCAGAGATTTTTACGTGGAAAACTCCAATCCGGAGTAAAAAACCACGGGACCGATAACACGTTGAAATCCACTAGAATCAACACACGTACAAGGTGATTTACCGTACACACTTATGATTCAACCTTTTTCATACGCTCCTAGTAGATCTTCTCCGCTCGCTCCGCAACGCTGCTCGAATCCACGATTAGCGTCCAACGCCGAATCCACGGCGTCCAACGTCGAGTCCACGACATCCGACCGAATCCACGGTCTTCACGCAGTAGCACGTCTCGAATCCACGATCGTACCTCGCTCCGAATCCACGAGAGCGGTAGCACCTTGAATCCACAAGGCCACGCGAGTCCACGCGCCGATTTGGGATAAATCGTTGTTTTTTGGGTGGTGATGATCCGCCGAATACTTAGATTAGAAATAGATCGGAAATACCATCTAAGTATTCATTAATTTGATTCTACTCAAAATCTGAGTTTGGAAAACCTAGAATCAAATTAATAATATAGATGAAGAAACATAGAATTAAATCATGTATTTCCTTTCTTCTCTATATGTGGAATATTTGTGGATTGATTGGATTCCTTCCACTTCGCGTCGTCCCCTTAAAAGATGAATTAAAGGGTCTATTTATAGGTTAGAAAACTTGTGGAAGAAGATAAGAATCAAAAACTAACCATTTCTGGAATTTTACAGGACGACAGTCCGGACTGGAGTTGGCGGTCCGGACTGTCTCAGCGAAACAGACAATTTCCAGAAAAGACGACATTCGGGGTCCGGACTGAAATCCACGGTCCGGACTGTTCATGCTTTTCTTGCAAATTCCACGTTCGGGGTCCGGACTGAAATTCCCAGGGTCCGGACTAGAATTATGCACGAACTAACCTATGTTCGGGGTCCGGACTGTAAAGCCCGATCCGGACTCTGAACATATGGAATGTCCAGTTTTTGATTTTTATGCAATAAACAATTCATCCAAGTGTTTCTACACTATAAGAAGTATTCGGATCATCAAACTTATTTAATTAAACGTACCTGATCCTTTTGAATTCTTCTTACTAGAGATTGAGGTATACGATCCAACTTTTCCATCTTCAATCTTCAAGACTTAACCGATTTCACGAAATACGCCAACTCAAATTCCGTAACAGAAAGCTTCGGCGAGATTTCCTCGTCAAGAGTGCAAGCTGTTTCTCGAAATCCTCCATGGATAGATTATCATCAGCGTATAATGGGCCTCTCTCAAGATCTGCTCTCGAATCTCTGAATCCATAGGCACACAAGCTCGGTCCCTGTACCTCCATGGATAGATTATCATCTCTTGTACAACTCTATTTTTGCGCTCGACCACATCGTTTTGTTGCGGTGTATAAGATGCAGGGAATTCATGTTTTATGCCGTTTGAATAGCAAAAACCAATAAATTTTAAATTTATAAATTCTCCACCTCTATCACTGCGAATACGGACAATCTTTTCATTTTTCTCAATCATAATACGATGACAAATATCATGTGTTACGGCTTTTTGGTATTGGCATATTTCGTGAGTCAAGTCAGTGAGTTGAGTCAGAGTCTTAAAGGGATCAAATTGTCAATCAGCAATCAAAGACTTAGAGAAGATTCAACAAGAGCTCAAGTTGACACCCAGTGTCTTGAGTCTTGAAGATTGAAGTTGAAGAATTGTGGATCAGTTACATCAATCTCAAGAAGAAAGTATTCAAGAGGATCAGGTATGTTTAACTAAATAATTATGGTGATCCGAATACTTTCTTATAGTGTAGAAACACTTGGATGAACTTTTAATTGCATAATAATCAAAAACTGGTGTTCGGACTTGTTCAGGATCCGGATCAGAGCCAACGATCCGGATCCCGAAGGTTGTTGCTTCATACAAGACTTCGATCCGGATCCATGCAATTTCCGATCCGGATCCCGAATGTTAAGTTTTCTGATTTGTATGAACGATCCGGATCGGGCAATGCGATCCGGATCCCGAACCATGGTATTTCTGGAATCGTCAATCTCGTTACGACGATCCGGATCGCAGTAAATCCGATCCGGATCGCCGTCCTGAAAATTTCCAGATAAGGTATGTTTTTGATTCTTATCTCTTTCCAAAGGTTTCTAAACTATAAATAGACGTTTAGGGTTTCTCAAAAACGTGGGAGCTACGGCCGATCTTTTTATAAAACTCTTGAGAGCAACCCTAGAGGCTAGGTTTTCATCGTTCTTCTTTATAACCTCTTTTAGGTCAATTCGATGGTTCTTTCAAGAACATATCTTTTGTCGAATTGATCTAATCTTTGCTTAGAGATTTCTTCTACGGTTCTTCATTGATAATCTAAGCAAAGGATCACCATCGAAGTCAATATTCTTATCGACTGAGTTTGCGTCGTGGATTCGACGTGGCATCGTGGATTCGGTGTGCTAAAGGCGTTTCGTGGATTCGAAGCGTGCGTTCGTGGATTCGAACGTGAGCAGTGGACGTGCAAAATCGGTGGAGCGCGAGGTCCAAGAAATTGAAGGAGGGGTTAAATCCGTGGAGACGGTAATCACCTTGTTATTCTTCTTTTCTTAGGGATTGTTATTGCGCGGATATCCAACCGGTCAGCGCAAGGTCCGAAGAAGCTGAAGGAGGGGTTGAGTCCGTGGAGTCGGTAATCACCTTGTTATTCTTCTATTCTTAGTGGATTGTTATTGCGTGTTGGTCCCGTGGTTTTTCTCCTGGATTGGAGTTTCCACGTAAATCTCGGTGTGCTGTTTTTATTTTCCGCATTGGTTTTTATTTTGCACTGAGATTGAGTTTTTAAGTATTACACCTATTCACCCCCCCTCTAGTTGTTTGATAGTACCTATTTAGATCCTTGTGGATCCATAATAACTCTACAATTGGTATCAGAGCGGGTTTTAGGTTTATCTATCTTGATGGGTGAAAGTGGTAATATTTATAGACCTCCTCTTTTTGATGGGACTAATTATGCTTATTGGAAAGTGCGGATGAGAGCTTTTCTCATCGCAATTGATGAGCGAGTATGGCAATCCGTGGAATGCGGTTGGGTGCATCCTGTTGAGGAAGTAGGAAATTCTACTACCCCAAAACCTCGCTCTAGATGGTCCAAAGAGGAATTTGAAAGATCTTCTTACAATGGGAAAGGTATGAACGCTTTATTTAATTCTCTTTCCTCGACTGAGTTCACAAGAATTTCCGCGTGTGAAACCGCGAAGGAAATTTGGGATATTCTCAAAATTACACATGAGGGTACTAATCTTGTAAAAATTCAAAAGCTCCAGATGCTTACAAGTCAATTTGACTCTATTCATATGGAAGGGCATGAATTGTTTACAGATTATTACACTAGACTTCAAGATGTAATAAATACATGTGCTAATTTAGGAGAAAAGATCCCGGAGTCGAAAATTGTAAGAAAGATACTTCGGACTCTTCCGGAACGGTTTAGGGCAAAGGTTACCGCCATTGAAACCGTTAGTCATCCGGATGAGATGAGTGTAGAGGAATTAGTAGGTGCTTTGCAAACTTATGAAATGACTTTTCCTACTAATCAAGTTTCTTCCAAGTCTTCTTCTAAGCTTACAGGTATTGCATTCAAATCAACAAAGGAAGAAGATAGCGAATCAAGTTCCGACGATGAAATCTCTTTTGCCGATTTTGAAGAACAATTGGCGCGGATCGTAAAGAAATTTCGTCGAAAATTTTGGAAGAATCGAACCGATGGATCTTCATCCATGAAATCTTCTAAAGGATCATCGGGTTCTAAATCCTCTAAACTCAAAAGCTTTGCAAAACCTTCTAAAGAAAAAGAAAAAGATGATTTCGAAGGGGAAATCCAATGCTATCGATGCAAAGGCTACGGCCATTTTTCAATGGATTGTCCTTCTAAGAAATCATATAAAAAGAAGGCTTTGCAAGCGAAAACTTGGGACGATTCTACTTCTAATGAATCGACCTCAAGTATAGAGGAAAAAATCGTTGCTTCTCATGCCTCTCATTTTCCCTCTTCTAATAATTGTTTATCATCTTTAGTCACTGACTCTACTCCTTTGATTTTGTATGAAACATCAACAACCGGCGGAGAGTCATCAAGTGAGGGGGAGTCGGACGAGGAAAAACTCGTTGAGGCATATCAACAACTTCTTGCGGAATCTAAGAAGATGGCCAAACATATCAAGAAGTTGAGAAAGCAACGACTTGAGAATCAAGACGAGAATCATGCTTTAAAGATCAAACTTCATGATCTCGAGGAGGAACGAGAGCTTTTATTGAATAATAATAAAATCCTCCAAGAAAAGATAAATCAATCGGAAACGGTCGTTAATTCCCATATTGACAAGATTGATTTTCTAGAAAAACAGTTTGAGGAGATTCATGTCACCAACCAAGCATTGACCAAACAAGTTCATCAACTTAAATCCGACATACAAAGGATCTCAACCGATTCCAAGAAACTTGAGTGTATGTCCGGTTTAGGTCAAACAAGTAAGGTTGGTTTGGGATTCAAAAAGGACCAAACTGTGCATGCTTCAAGTTCCACAATGAAATTGAAAGGAAGAACTTGTCACTTATGTGGACTTGAAGGACATTTGGTGAGGGATTGCCCGAAAAAGAGAAAGAAAAATCCTTCGGCAACTTCATCTACGGAGCGGACTCAACGGACTCAAAAGACACATCAAGTCAAAAGAGTTCACTCAATCCATCAAAGGTCCGAGCCACATCATCAATCATACAAGTGGATCATTGCAAGGCAAAGACCTAAGGTGGATCAACAGTCAAAGCGGACAACCCCCGGCCACAACGAATCAAGACAACCCAAAATCCAGCGATTTTGGATTCGGAAAGGTGATATCTTTCCTTGTCTTAAGTTCTAAATAGCTTATGACTGTATGTAATGCTTTGATTGGTTTTCCCTTCATATCTTTCTTAATCTTTGCATTACATGTTTTTCAATGCTCTTCGTTTTTATACTTTGTTTTTGAACAAAAGGATTTTTAATGAACAAGTGCATTGAATGAAAAGGGCTTTCACTTTCATTCACTCCAAATTAATTTTATATGGATTATCAACTTTACTTCATAATCATAATCTTGAAGATACTTCATTATAGGAGTTTTTGATATTATAAGCATCAAATTTTAGAAATCATGTGTGATCTTCAGATGCTTAATCTATCTCGGTTGTGTGAGTTCTTTGTGATAAACATGAGACAACCGATTGACTAAAATTTGGGATTTAATTCTTTCACGTAAGAGATTGCCTTCTTACAAGGGTAAATAATTGAATTATGAAAGATGTGGAAAGAGTTACATCCGAAAGGAGTGTGAAAACTACCACCACATGCTGGAAAGAGCTGCCACCCCGGTCGTCCGGTTTGTGTGTGAAGCTACCACATGTTATGGATGCTTGATAGTATTTTATGAGAAAATCTTTAGTTGAAGCATTTGGAGATTTATATGCAAAACTCTTATATTTTGAACAATCTCCTGGTTGGTATAAGGTGGAATAGTTGAAAGATGCTCAAAGAGCCACCCTTAGGTATTTTAGTGCTTATCTCAAATTTGAAAGGGTAAGAAATCAAATTGATGTCATTTGGAAATCTCTGTAAGTCATCTTTGTAAATCCGTTACATCTTGATAGAGTTTGGATCTCAAGATTATTTTTGATGACTTGTGTTTGATGAATATAGCATGAAAAACGGTTTATAATGTTTTACCTTTATTTTTCATGATTTTGGAGTAAATCTTTTTAATTTTGTGAAATTAATTGGATTGAATGACATCTGTGTGAATTCACTGTTTAAAGCACTTAAATTGATTTCTTGATGGAATACAAATCGGTATTTGAAAAGATTCTAAAATCTGGATTTGTTTCAAGAAATTATTTGATTTTTGCTTTCTGGTATAGGTACGGAATCTGCATTTTTGTTATATACTAGAACTGAGTTTTTATCTCTCTTTCTCTATGAACTAATATTGTTAGTGATTTACTTTTGTCTAGTATGTTCACTGTTTGACAATTTGTGACAAAAAGGGGGAGAAGAGAAATGATCGGAGATGAGATCATCAAGAGAGTACAAACGAAAATGAAAAAATGGGGGAGAACGGAAAATGATGATCGTATCACAAAGGGGGAGAACATAGATGCTCAAGAACATGGAGAACATGGAAAACATGTTAGAGATGCTCAAGATAGGGGGAGACAAAGAAAAAATTGAAAGAGCCGAAAAAACAAAAGAACCAAAAGGAAGACAGATCAAATGTAGGATTTTAATTTCTAACAACTAACGTTTGATTTTGTTTGGAGTTTTGTTTTGCAGGAATTACATCACTTTAAGACTCCAAGTCCTAAGTCATAGAGTATGTTCTAGGACTGTTTGGTTCAAATGTAATTTTGTATTTATTGGATCTTTCACGCAAAGAAAATCAATGTTTTGGTGATGACATTGAGTTTCGATTTTTTGGTTTAAGATGAGTGACTTGAGCGCTTTTATGTATTTTTGGGTTTTGTCACGAAATTGCCAAAGGGGGAGATTGTTACGGCTTTTTGGTATTGGCATATTTCGTGAGTCAAGTCAGTGAGTTGAGTCAGAGTCTTAAAGGGATCAAATTGTCAATCAGCAATCAAAGACTTAGAGAAGATTCAACAAGAGCTCAAGTTGACACCCAGTGTCTTGAGTCTTGAAGATTGAAGTTGAAGAATTGTGGATCAGTTACATCAATCTCAAGAAGAAAGTATTCAAGAGGATCAGGTATGTTTAACTAAATAATTATGGTGATCCGAATACTTTCTTATAGTGTAGAAACACTTGGATGAACTTTTAATTGCATAATAATCAAAAACTGGTGTTCGGACTTGTTCAGGATCCGGATCAGAGCCAACGATCCGGATCCCGAAGGTTGTTGCTTCATACAAGACTTCGATCCGGATCCATGCAATTTCCGATCCGGATCCCGAATGTTAAGTTTTCTGATTTGTATGAACGATCCGGATCGGGCAATGCGATCCGGATCCCGAACCATGGTATTTCTGGAATCGTCAATCTCGTTACGACGATCCGGATCGCAGTAAATCCGATCCGGATCGCCGTCCTGAAAATTTCCAGATAAGGTATGTTTTTGATTCTTATCTCTTTCCAAAGGTTTCTAAACTATAAATAGACGTTTAGGGTTTCTCAAAAACGTGGGAGCTACGGCCGATCTTTTTATAAAACTCTTGAGAGCAACCCTAGAGGCTAGGTTTTCATCGTTCTTCTTTATAACCTCTTTTAGGTCAATTCGATGGTTCTTTCAAGAACATATCTTTTGTCGAATTGATCTAATCTTTGCTTAGAGATTTCTTCTACGGTTCTTCATTGATAATCTAAGCAAAGGATCACCATCGAAGTCAATATTCTTATCGACTGAGTTTGCGTCGTGGATTCGACGTGGCATCGTGGATTCGGTGTGCTAAAGGCGTTTCGTGGATTCGAAGCGTGCGTTCGTGGATTCGAACGTGAGCAGTGGACGTGCAAAATCGGTGGAGCGCGAGGTCCAAGAAATTGAAGGAGGGGTTAAATCCGTGGAGACGGTAATCACCTTGTTATTCTTCTTTTCTTAGGGATTGTTATTGCGCGGATATCCAACCGGTCAGCGCAAGGTCCGAAGAAGCTGAAGGAGGGGTTGAGTCCGTGGAGTCGGTAATCACCTTGTTATTCTTCTATTCTTAGTGGATTGTTATTGCGTGTTGGTCCCGTGGTTTTTCTCCTGGATTGGAGTTTCCACGTAAATCTCGGTGTGCTGTTTTTATTTTCCGCATTGGTTTTTATTTTGCACTGAGATTGAGTTTTTAAGTATTACACCTATTCACCCCCCCTCTAGTTGTTTGATAGTACCTATTTAGATCCTTGTGGATCCATAATAACTCTACATCATGAAAAGAGTCAAAAGTATCCGCTTTCTCTTTTAAAAATTCTACCCATGAATATCTAGAGAAATCATCAACCATGAGAAAATATACCATTTTCCACCCAAACTAGGTTGACGAGTTGGCCCTATTAAATCCATATGCAATAATTCTAATGGGCGTTTTGTTCCTACATGGTTCAAATTCTTGTGAGTGGATCTAGTTTGTTTTCCCTTTTGGCAACCACCACACACAATGTTTTCTTTAAAACTCAATTTATGAACACCTCTAACTATGTCTTTGTTGATACTATAGATAGTTCCTTAAAGTTCATGTGACCTAGTCTTTCATGCCAAAGAGTTTCATTATCAAGTGACACTAGGTTACATTGTTCAGAAAATTTATTAGGAACTACATAGCAATTATTTTGTGACCTAACCCCTTTCAAAAAAAATAAATGGTTTTCATCAGTTATAGTGCATTCAACAGAAGAGAAATTAGCTGAAAAACTATCATCACACAATTGGCTAATGTTTATGAGGTTAGTCTTAAGGCCTTCAACAAATAAAACATTGTTCAATGCCGGGCCATCTGGAATAGTGATTGTTCCTTTTCCAACTATTTTTGAAGATCGTCCATTTTCGAAAACAACAAGTCCTCCAGAGGTTTTCTCAAACGATTTAAAATAGTTTTTATCTCCGGTCATGTGCCGTGAGCAACCACTATCCAAATACCAAGACGTATTGTCATACGCATGTAGTGATGTGTGAATGACAAGACAAGGGAAGAGTTCACCTTTGCGCACCCAAACCTTACGAGTTTTGGAATACGTCGGCAATGATCGTGAAGTTGATCTCCTTGGTGAACGCGTCTTGTACTTTTGATCACTTTTCTTTAAGTTCCATGACGATGTCGTCTCGGGTGATATACTACCATAGTTCTTCACCTTTGAATGGTTCTTATGAGATTTTCGGTGGATGAACTTGTTGGTAGTTGTTGCAAGTATTGCTTGATTTGTCCGCTTGACTTTATTCTTGCAATTTGATCTAATGTGCCCTGCAAAACCACAACGATAACATACCTTTGTGAAAGTTGATCCTGAACGAAATGAGGTAGGCTTGTCAACGTTGGATGCGATGATCTTTGTCGGAGGAGGAGCAACCGACTAGGGCACAAAAACCATTTTTCTCAAACTTGATTCCTCACCGGTTCGAGCGTATCCAAGACCCAAACGATTCGTTTGACCGAGACCAAGCAATTTACCGAACTTGCTCCTTCCTGAAGAGAATCGCTTCAAATCTTCCTTAAGTTGGAATATGGTCTTTGTCATCTCCAATTTTTCTTGTTGAGCCTCGGAGTGGAGCTTCGAGAAGTGATTTGCTTTATCCACCAATTTGATATTTTCCTTCTCGAAATGCTCATTCTTCTCTTGAAAGGAAACATTTATTGTCACGCCCCGAGGTCGAAACTGCGACCCGGGCTCGCCAACAGATCCGCCACCTATGCCAAACCCCGCATAGGCGAAGCGTCCTACCTGCAAGAAAAGTACTGCAGCTAACAGATATCAGAGCTATAAATGAAAATCTACTGTATAATTAAAATCAACCACTGTACAACTGGAAATAATACAACAATGTCCATCTCCCAAAAATGATAAACATACAATATCCTCATATACAAAGGTCGAGACTCAACCGGGAGATACCTCCAATAAATACACCAGTGTACAGGCTCTCAATACAAATCATATCCTCACTACATCAGTCTCTCAAAAGAGGAAATAAAACAACTAATCTACTGAAGCTCTCCTCTGAAGGGGTACCGCTACTCTCCAAACATGGGTAGGGATCTAGCTCGCGACTCCCTCGCCTCGATCATCAACCACAGAATCAGCAACACCCGCTAAGACTCTACAAAACAAAGGAGAGGAAGGAAAAAGAAGGGGGAAAACCCCCAAAGGGTGTGAGAACTACACCAAAAAGGGAGTTCTCAGTGGGTACCACCGCCAGGACCGACGGTCTGCCCACCAAGTCCTCAAGAGACAAAAATTAACCAAAGCCGTAAAGACTGAAATAAGGAAGCTGGAGCCTCTCAACAGCTATCATGCCTCTATGCCTGCTATGCCTGCCATGCCTGCCTATGCCTGCTATGCCTGCCATGCCTGCCATGCCTGCTATGCCAGCCATGCCTGCTATGCCTGCCATGCCTGCCTATGCCTGCTATGCCTGCCATGCCTGCCTATGCCTGCTATGCCTGCCATGCCTGCCTATGCCTGCTATGCCTGCCATGCCTGCCTATGCCTGCCATGCCTGCTATGCCTGCTATGCCTGCCTATGCCTGCTATGCCTGCCTATGCCTGCTATGCCTGCTATGCCTGCCTATGCCTTTCGTACAACGGTCAACAACTCACAATGACCTTGGGACAACCGTCGATCCCCAAACGGTTCCCGACAACACTAGCACTGGTCTAGACACAGCTACTAGACTTCACTCGGTCCCCTGACACGAGTGCAACAATAAAGCGAATATCTGTAATAAACCCAATCTGGTGCCACCAGTAAAACTGGCATTGCCTGCTCAGTGGAATCTGCACACATGGCTCGAAAACCGCGGGATCGGCCCACATGGCTCGCATCCCAAAGTAAGTAACAGATCAGCATCTTAACCGTCCGATCGGAAACTAAAGTAAGTAACAGATCGGCATCTAAACCGTCCGATCGGAAACTAAAGTAGTAACAGATCGGCATCTAAACCGTCCGATCGGAAACTCAAGTAAGTAACAGATCGGCATCTAAACCGTCCGATTGGAAACTCAAGAGTGGCACTCGAGGGGAGCGACCCACACGAGGTAAAGTATCTCTGTATAGCAGGACTTTGATCAAGACTATGATCAAAGTGGAAAACTCTGTCCACTAAAGAAAGACCCGACCTCAATCGGATGCAAAAGTACTCAATAGGGGGAAACTCTGTCCACTAGAGAATTCAGATACCCAATCTGGTGCATAAATAAATATCCGGTCAACCGCCCAATATCCGCGGTTGCCGCAAAGCCCCACAACTAATCCAACCTGTCCCAGTCACCAAGCCCCGACTACACTACCCAGATCCCTGCTCGAACCCGAGCAACACTGACCACCTGACTAACAAAGAAGGAGAAAGGAAAAGCATGGTTTCTCCTAAGTCAAGTTCCAATAAGTAGTGTAGCGGTAAAAGATGGCCTAACCAGATGACCATACAAGCATGCAAAAGTCCTTTACTTAACAATATGATTTCAGGTATTCCAGTTCTTACAAAATTTAGAGTATACTATTTTATGAATACTAATTGTAACAAATTGCCACAAGCCGGTTCCTCTATACATGCATAAGATGTCCCAAGGTACATATCACGTGAAATAGTTTAGCAAAATATTCCCAGTGAGTTTAGACAAAATATCCTTTGCAAGAATTAACATTCAATTCATATTTAGTCTCTAAAGATGTAAGAGCTACCCATAGTCCAATTATGCATGCTATATCCAATTCACTAGTACACTAGCATTATCACATAAGACTAGCTTCAATATGCCTAGTGGGTTCTCACAAGTAAGAGGTTAACAACGCTACCCACCTCGAGCGCTAAATTCCTGTCCCAAAATGAAGTCCACGCTCGGTCCAAATGCTCACCGCAACACTGCGAAAAATTCCCCAAAGAACATACACTATTAAATCCCTCAAAGTTCACGAAAATCTGTCCAAAACTTAACAGTTCAGAGTTCCCCTATTTTCACCTGTGAAAAGTGCTCGAAAAAATTCCACGAAAAATACTGTCGCGATCCTCACGACGAACTGGTCGAATCGAGTACCTGCACGTTCAAAACCGAGCCTCCTACGCTGAGATACAAATTCAGCAAGGGACACACCCCAACAAAAACTGTACAGAAATTCTGTACTAAAGAACTACAGAAAAGGGGGTTTTCACCTTCCGGAAAAATCCAGAAAAATCTGAGAAAAATCCAAGAGATTCCTTGCGAAATGTAGATGAGAAACGCCTTCTAAATCGCCTCGATCCGATGCCTGTACACAAGATACAGCCAAACAATCGAGCGCTGTCCAAGACTCCGCGAAGAAAAATGGGTCACAAAGAAGCTCGGGAAACTCCAAAATCCAACAAAAATAGAGGAAACTCAAAATACTAAACTCAAAGCCCTACCTGTCGAGAGTCCAATAGCGCAAGAATCGCTCGAAACGGGGGTCGGGAAGAGCCGGGGGAGCCTGAAAACTGAAAAGGGACGAAACGGGTCGCCGGTGAACAAGCGTCGCGCCGCGCCGTAAAATAGCAAACCCTCGAAAAATGTGCTCCTAAAATCCCAGGGAAGCTCAGTTAAATTCAACTCAGGTGGAGGAGAAAATTTGCTAAAGGGCTCACTGTGGAAATCCGCTCAGAAAAAGAGCAAAAAAGGGCCCAAAGGCCCTATTTATAAACAGCCCACAACACCCCCACCCCCCCCCCCCCCCTTGGCCGGATTCGGGCGCCACTTTCGGCGTCCGAATCCGCCAAGCTGGTCGGATGGAAGCCGTCCGACGCGCCCGGAAGTCTCCGGTGCTCCCACGTGTCCCCCGCACAGCAAACAGCTGTGCGGGGCGACTGGGAGCCTGCCGCGTGGCGGGGGGGTCGCGGAGGCGGTGCATGCGCCCGCCCCCTGGCCGGCCGACACGTGGCCCGCACTCGAGTGCGGGCCCCATGTGCGCCCGAACAGCCGCACTAGCGCCCTGCGCTGGCCACGCGCCCCGAGGCGCCGCAACCGCGCACCCGTGGACCGCGCTTTCGTGAGCCCTGCGATTACCGTGCCGCCACGTGTCATACGCCCGGTCCACGAAGCCGCGCGCAATTCACTGGGCCGCACCGCGTGCGCCATCCACTCCGGTATGCCACGCGTCCCGTCCCGGGTGCATCGCCCGTGGTGGACCGCGCACCTGCCCGCGCCCCTGTGCGCCTGCTGTAGTGTTTCTGGTTTTCCCATGCAACTTTCTGATGAATCCACTATGTAGAACACCTAGGTGTTGGTGTGTCTGGCCCATGGTGCATCGAAGGGGTGCCACAGATGGACCTAGTGAGACTTTGTTAGCTGGATTTGGCCTTCGGCTGCATTTGCCGAATTTTTAGAAAGGTTTGGGCCAATATGAGGTTGGATTTGGATTCAGCGCGGAAAAACGCTTGAAATCGGCTATTTGCTTGTTAAATTTGGAGTCCGGATGACCAAAAGCGGGCTTCCGGAAGTTTTGGGGGTTATTCGGTGCTGGGGGAGCCTCGTGGACCGGCCTGAGCCACGTGGCGGCCTATTATTGGCCGGCTCACGCAGCTCGGTCCACGGAGAAGCGCGGCGGTGCATGGACCGCGGGCGGGAGACGCGTGGCGTGCCCTGATAGGCCGGCGCACGCGGCATGGTTCACCGATTGTGCGGGTTGCGGTGGGACCGGGCGCATGACACGTGGCGGCTTCGGATTCGTCGGCTCACGTGGGCGCGGTCCACGGTGTGCGAGGGGGGCGCCTCGGGACTGCGCGCGCACAGTGGCGCCAGGCGGGACGGTCGGCCGCACTCGAGTGCGCCACGTGTCGCCTCGCGGTTTGGGCGGCCGTACCTACCCACCGCTGACCGAGAGGGGACACGCGGCGCACTGTGGGCCGCGGGGATTTGCTGTCCCCTGTTTGGGGTAACGTGGCCGCTCCTGGGAGATTCGGCGCGTCGGACGGGAAGCGTACAACCGGGTTTCCGGGCGCAGTGCGCCCGAAACTTGCGCCCGAAAACCGCCCCCGGCAGCTTCTGGGCTGGGCCTATAATAGCTTCTCCTATTCGTTCTTTTGGCTTTTTGGACCCCATTTTCGCAGAGCATCCTTCAGCAAAGTTTTTCCTCCCTCAGTGCACTACCCATTGGAGAACTTTGAGGATTTTTGGAGGCACTCTTCCCGAGGTTCACCATTTTACCGGCGCAGCACGACGCTTGTTTCCCCGGCGATCTTCTTCGCCCCTTCTCAGTGTTTGGACTCCTCCGACTCACCCCGACATCGGATTTCGCCGATTCTTGCGCCGTTGGACTCACGACAGGTAGGACTTCAACTCCTATGTTTTGAGGTTCCTCGATTTCCGTGCTGATCTTGGAGTTTTCTGAGCACCCATTAGACCCATTTTTCGTCGCGGACTTTTGGACAGCACCGCGGTGTTCTTGCCGTATCTTTTTCGCTCGGACGTCGGATCGAGGCGATTCGAGAGGCAATTTTCATCTACACTTCGCAAGGAGTCTCCTGGATTTTTCTCAGATTTTTCTGGTTTTTAGGACGAGGGTGAGAATCTCCTTTTTCAGTGGTTTCTTTGTTACAGAAATTTGGTACAGTTTGGATTGGGATGTTTCTCTTGTCGGATTTTTATCTCAGCGTAGGTAACTCCCGATTTGGGCGTGCAGGTACTCGTTTCGACGGGCTTGTCGCGAGGATCGCGACAATATTTCCTTGGATTTTTCTGGGCATTTTTCGCAGGTAAAATTGGTGAATTCTGGACTGTGGTATTAAGGACAGATTTGGGAATTGTGAATGAATAGCTTATGTACTTTCTTTGGGGTATTTTGTACAGATTGGTGGGGAGTTTTTGGACTGAGCTTGGGTTTCGCTTTTGGGAACTGGGATTAGCGCTCGAGGTGGGTGATGTTGTAAACCTCCTATTTGTGATTTATCACTAGGCCTATTAGAATGCTCTTGATCAGGCTGTTATTAGAACTGTGAGATGGACTTAGCATGCTTGTATGAAATCCTAGTTCCTTCGTTAATAATCGCATTATTAGAAAACTACAAGTTAATTAGTGGTGGGTCCATGCTTTAAATATGTAGTATAATTACTTGGAATTATGCTAAATCCCTATCTTGTGAATGTTAAATGAAAGGTTGGGGTATGTGGTTAGAGTATTTAAATGGTTCATTAAGAAAAGGACTTTTGCATGCTTGAATGGTCACCTAGATAGGCCACCTTTTTCTGCTACACTATCATGCTGGAATTGACTTAGGAGAAACCATGTTTCATTCTTTCTTCAGTCGCTTAGACATAGGGGATATTATGCTCGGGTTAGAGCAGGGGCTGGGATAGTGTAGTCAGATACTTGGGTTTCGGGGAGAGGGTTTGGGCTTCCTTTGGGGGATGGTACTTTTCCTTATAGATCAGAGTGCGCGATTCGCAGACTTGAGACCCTGAGACTCCTGTCCCATATCGTGTTTATGCGTAGGCTGGCATACCCGATTTGGCAGACATTGAGAATCCTTTCCCATATCGGTGCTATGCGTAGGCTGGCATACCCGATTTAGCAGACCTTGAGACTCCTGTCCCATATCGGCGTTATGCGTAGGCTGGCATACCCGATTCGGCGGACATTGAGACTCCTTTCCCATATCGGTGTTATGCGTAGGCTGGCATACCCGACGTGGCAGGCTTCGATTTTCTGATGCATACACTTAGCTATCTTTAGCTGGGCAGGTAGAGGCATATTAGTGGTAGCTTTTATCAGGAGTCATACTCATAGTTACCGCATTTATTCTTTTAGCCTCTGGTAGTCCTAGTGGGCAGGTATGAGTTTTGAGTTGAGGTTTACCCACTAGGGGAGGCTACTGTCTTTATAGTAGTTCTGACCCCCACTGTTTTCCCTTTTCTTGTCCCCTTTGTTTTGCAGAGTCATCTGCTGGAGTTGCGGGACCCTCCTCCCAGGATCGAGGTAAGAGGATCGCCGACTAGATAGCTGCTACCCCGAGCTCGAGTTTTGTAGTTTTGTGTATCCCCTGTACACTCAGACGGTTGTATTTTCTTTTATTTTTGGGTCTGGCTGCGGCCAGCTGGTTGTATTTACTTCGTGAGCTGGGAGAGACATATGTATATTCTTGAGAGTTTATTGTACTTTTATTTCCAGCATTTGTCTGAGATGTACTAGTTTCAGTTTAGCTCTGTTTATGCTCTAGTTTTATTTCTCTATATCTGAGCAGGTTACCAGCGCTTCGTGTACACGGGAAATACCGTGTGCACGGCGGGTCTGTGGACGAGCCCGGGTTCTGGTTTACACCCGGGCGTGACAGATTATTTGGTATCAGAGCTTAGGGATAGGTCAGTTGGGACTTAGGAACCCTAGGCTTTTGGCAGACCCTAGGAAGGCAGAGCGTGAGTGACGTGATATTGTGCGAAAGTCGGCAATTAGTTGTTAACTCTTCCTGTGAGTGGAGAGGGATTGGCATAGCCTATTTCTGGGGGACTATTATGTTGGCTACAGACAACATAAGGTTACAGAAATGGGGGAATGTCCATGACTTTCGCTGGATTGGGTCGAGAGTGGTTTGGTTTACTGACCCATGATTCTTTTGTGGCAGGATGCCTCCTAGGCGGCAGATCCCTACTCGGGGTACTCCTACACCCCCGGAGGAGCCGGAGCAGTCCGGGCCTTCTGAGATCAGTGAGCTGAGGGCCATGGTGGCCCAGTTGGCAGAGAGTCACCGCCGACAGGAGCAGAGGTTTGAGCAGTTGCTGGCTCAGGTGGCGGCACCTCCCCCTACTATGGTAGAGGCCCCTGTACCACCGTTGTACCGTCGGCTATTCCACTTGTTCCTACGGCACCGTCGTCTAGCAGTGGGCTCAGGGGGTGATCAGGCCATTGACCCCAGCGGAGGAGCAGGAGTTTGCTGACAAACTCGCACAGTTCTGTAAGCGAGGACCACCTAGGTTCTCGGGCGGAGTACTCATCCAGCGGAGATGGATCGTGGTTGGCTTCAATGGAGAAGTTGTTCAGAGATTTCTTCATTGATTCGAGATTCAGAGTACACATGGTCGTACATTGTTTAGAGGGGGATGCGGATGCTTGGTGGCGTCGGGTCGAGCCCTTAGAGTTTCAGATCACACCGACAGCTACCCTGGTCGGAGTTCAGGAGGATGATCCTTGACACTTACTTCTCCACGAGCGTGAAGAAGAATAGAAGATGACTTGAAGAACCTGCAGCAGGGTGATCGCTCAGTATGGGACTATTTCCAGGAGTTTACGCAGTTGCTTAACTGCGTACCCTATGTTGCCAGGGACGGGCTGCACCAGGTGGAGCTGTTTGAGACAGGTTTACGCCCCGAGATCTATACCTTGGTACACCCCCAGAGGCTTCAGACTTTATCAGAGGCAGTGGATCATGCACAGTGGGTCGAGAGGGGAGATCATGTGGTCGCTAGGCGCGAGGCCTCGTCGCTCAGAGTTCTGAGAGGAAGCGGCCAGCACCAGACGAGGGGGGACAGGCCAGTTCATGGAGGCCGCACCGACCGCCACCGCCACAGTCTGCGGGCCGTGGGCGTTCGGATCGGCGAGGGCCTGGGGGATCCCAGAGGCCCCCACAGCAGCAGCCCCAGCGACAGCAGCAGCACTCGCAGCAGCAGAGGTCGCAGTTGCGACAGCAGGGGTCACAGCGCGCAGGGCAGCAGCAGCAGCAGTCGAGGCAGCCCAGTCTGCGGTCAGGTGTGTCTTTTGTAGGGGCAGCACGCGCGGATACTTGTGACCAGAGGTATGGCCGCTGTTATCGGTGTGGACATCCGGCACATTCGAGCTACTTGCCCTCTCTCTACACCGCAGGCTCCTTCCTCAGCATCAGCTCCTTCGGTGCCCCAGCAGCGGCCTTATGCTCCAGCGAGCAGGGCTCCTTCCTCCCACCTACAGACTACCGACCACCAGCTCAGAGGGCGAGTCTACGCCGCCCAGGTAGGGGACTCTGCGGCGGCCGACCACGTGGTGGCAGGTATCATTTTACTTCTCTCGGCATTAGAGCTCGCACTTTATTTGATACCGGTGCATCACATTCTTTATCAGTAGAGCATTTGCATCATCGCATGGACTAGAGTTACGTCGGTTACCGCTGCATTAGAGGTACGGATTCCTGATCATATTTTGATTGTAGAGGAGTGTTGTTGGTCTTGCCCGGTACAGCTTGAGTCTTGGATTTTGCCAGCGGACCTGATGGTCCTTAGTCAGCTGCGAGATTATGACGTTGTGCTGGGGATGGATTGGCTAGCTCGCTATTTCGCGACGATTGATTGCGCCGCGAGGACTGTTACTTTAGCGAGCCAGGCCAGGAGGTGTGATGTTTACAGGGGTGTGCCAGAGTGCTTTCTTTGCCTCGTGGTTTCGACTTCTCGGCGAGGCGTGATGCGCAGTGGATGCGTGGCCTTTTTGGCGTCGTTGGTTTAAGGCGCCTGTGGCGGCACCGGGACTCCCGGATATCCCTATTTTCCACGAGTTCCGGATGTGTTTCCTCCAGATCTGATTCATATGCGCCGGATAGGGATGTTGAGTTTTTGATTGACGTAGTTCCAGGAAAC
>CM055065.1:41905376-41948105 GCA_029204045.2 Tillandsia leiboldiana
GGGTAGCCCAGGGAGAGCCAAAACACATGTCGCTGCGCCGAGAAGAACAACTAGAAAGCAACATCGCGCCGCACGTAAAATGGGGAACCTCGGGATTCGTGCCCCCAAAAAATCCAAAACTCTGCAGGAAGATCAAGCACTTAGAGTGGAAAAACTTAGCTTAAGGGAGCTCGGGCAGAGGAGGTGTGGTTTGGGAGAAAAGCCCAAAACGAGGCTCGGGCTGCCTTTAAATAGGCTGAGGAAAACAATTGGATAATTCCCATTAAGTCCGGATTTTCGGGCGCCCGGAAATTTCCGGGCGCGCACAGTGCGGCCCGGCCCACCACTTTCGGGCGCGCACAGTGCGGCCCGGTCCACCACACAGTCCAGTCCACACTCCCCCGTGGCCCCCACTGCACCCGGTGCACTGCGCCCGCGAATGGCGACGCGACACGTGGCCCGGCAACCCGTGCACCACGACGTCGTGCCGTGGACCGCGCACGTCGCGGCTGACCGGGCCGTACGGCCACCTGCCCCGCCGTACGGCCACCTGCCCCGGTCACCCACTCCACCGGTTGCGTGGACCGGGAGCACAACACCGAACCAATCACCTCACGCCACGTGTCCACCCGGTCTACCGTGCACCCGGGCCCAATTTCAGTGGACCGCGCCTGCTGAACCGGCCAACCGGAGAGCGCCACGTGGCCCGCCCCCGGTGCACGACCTCCGCGGTGGACCGCGCGCCTGCCCGCGCGCTCAAGCCGCCTGCCCGCGCCCTCAGCCGCTGCCCGCGGCCGCCAAACGCCTGCCCGAGGCTGCGCCGCCGCCGCCGACGCTGCCCGCCGCCGTCCGGCCGCCGCCGGCGATCGCCGGAAATACTGTTCCGGCATGAACAGTACCCGCAAGCTCAAAAACAGTAAGTAATTAGCCCATCTTGACCGTTTTCGCGCGCTGATTCCAATCCGGCGTCCCATTTTGCCAAATTCCAATCCTATAATTTGCCGGAGGCTCCCAGAAGGTATTTTTAATCCGAATTCCGCGCCGAGCCTAATTTGATATCCACTCCTCGCGTAAACTGTTCTAAACATCCGATGGGGTCCCCCGATTACCTACGAGATCCATTTTAAGCCCCGAGTCCATCTCTTGTGTCCAAACTGGCGCGGGAACACCGCCGACATGCCACGTAGGCTTCCAGAAGCTGCTGGTCACACTGTAGAAGCCCTGCAAAGATCCGGGTCACCACATCCTCCCCCACTAGAAGAAAGTTTCGTCCTCGAAACTAAGGCAACTCCCAAGGAGTCCCAGAAACCAGGGTCAATACTCAACACCGCCGTCTCCAGCTCCCAAGTCACCTATCACTCCCCGTGATTACTCCTCAGCAACAACAACAGCAACAACCAGTACGGCATAGGCCCGATTGCGCAATTCCCTCACCTCACGAGTCGGAATTCGCAACGGCGTCCCTCGTACTCCAAACTCTCACAGACCCCAAAGGAACGAGTCAAACACGGGCGAGGGGTCCAAAACATGACACTCCAGAGCTGAGACGCAGAAAAACCTCAAAAACTCCAACAAAAGGCGGGGGGAAAAGGAACAAACAGCCTGAGTAACACGCTCTAAAATCACTCCCAAGAGCCAGCTCAACCAAAGCGACCCGAATCACATCCACACAAACACCTGCACAGAAAAAGGGGCCCAAACAAGCAGGGGTTCACACTCGGTCGCCCTCAACACTTAACCACCTAAGTGGATTGCTCAGCCGCAGCCTCTCATCAAAGGGATCCTCAGGGACTCAACTCAAACCTTGCACACAAGGATGGCCCACACAGTGCCAGCTATGGAACCGTCAAACTCGACTCCCAAATAGCTCTTCTGCTCCAGGCATCCGCCACCACAGTGGCTCTGTCGGGGTGATACTGGATGCTCACAAAATCCAATGGTGGCTCTACAGCCACTACGGGAGGTATCACTATAACTCACAAATCCATCTCCCACCACTGACTAGGTTAGAATCGCGCTGGTACCAATCTCATCACTCGGTCATCAAGCTCTGCTGGCACTATCCGGTCCAAAAACTCCTCACCCCAACAATGACCGTCGATCTCGGCCAGTCTAAATAGCATCCACTTTGGCCGAATTTCCACCGCCGCCCCTTCGGCTAGAAGAAGTAATCTAGGAAGATATGCTCTCGAAGCTAAAACTTGCCACCACAACGACATGGCAAAAAGCTTCTTCCCCACAGATCTTGTCCACCATATACAAATGCGGCACAAGCTCTAAACACTCAGGGAGGGGTGTAAAACCAAAATATTCCTGGAGGATGCCGCTATCAAACCGTTCAAGGCCAACTGAAACACAGAATTCCTCAATCTAGAGGCAACAGGGCATTTAGTCAATCCATTGGCTTCACTGTACTCGTAATGCCCCTACTGTGTCCTGAACACCATCTAGACAATGCCCTCAGCTGAAATTCCCAATTGGCGCAGGCATCAAACAATAACTGCCGGATATAGCTCCTTCAAAAGGTTCTAAATAATACCTGGACCTGCCTGGACTCCAATCCCAAAGGGCTCTCACCGTCGTGTATCAACGACGTGGCACTAGGTCAAACAGACCCTCTATCCAACAGATCCTGCAACCGGTGCGATCAACTCTCCCAGCTCTTACCGATAATCCAAGTGGTGCTACTGAGGTTGGCGCGGTTTCCAGAACCACGTCAACCGCAATCAAACTCTCCCTAACAGGCGGCATAATCATCAACTCGAGTGGACTCACACCCGGGATTTCGCAGCATAGAAATATCCTTTGGTCCCGGCGCCACCATAAGCTCCTCTCACACAGTCGCTAAACCCTGTGTGCTCGAACAATCTCCCCATAACAAGCCTCCTTTGTCTGCCTCGCAAAAGTCACAATACAGCACCCTCTCTGCACTTAACCATCCAGTGGTGCAGTGCCAACCAATCCCAAGCACTGGGTCAAAACATCGAACTGCCACCCATATCAAGAGGTTTGCTGGTATAACTCATGGTCTCAACGACATTGAACAAAACCCACAAGCCTCCTTCACATGCATAACACCGATGGTATTCTGTACCTCTAGTGCACGTGGTAATAACTCTGCCTTTAGTCCATGCCGGAAAGCGAGGTACACTAACTCCGACTGCGGTGATGAAATCACACCTGCAACAACCCGATCCACTGCCGTGGCGCCCTCCAACCAGGCGGCACAAGCTCATCCACACGATGCAAGCGGTTGTCCTTACGTCCATCAGAAAATATCCCATCAATCACAAGGGAGCACGACCTCTGTCTCTGCTCACGCTGAGGCAACAGATACGATCCTCCGCAGACAACAAAAACCACGCTACGTTGGCGCTACTCTGATATAGACACTGATACTGCCATCGGGGTCCGCCCGATCCCCAACATCTCAGAAGTCCATCATTGCAACCGTCATAAGACAAACACCATTAATTCATGCAATTCCCTATACACTTATCCGTTCCTAAGCTCACCCCTCAAATCCCATATGATACAATCAAAATATGCAAGTTATAATCACAAAGGGTAGAATTCCCTTGGGTAAGCTTTGCATTAACCATCCACAGGATATCCACCACCCAGGAAAGCAAACGAAAATGCCTCTGCCTGCCGATCTGTCCTCCATCACCTAGCGCCAAGCGCCTCCCTCCAGAACTCGCCTCTAGCGGCAGATCCCCATCCAAGGAACTGCAGTGTCCAGCTCCAAACACAATGCCTACTCCGACGAGGCATCCACAGTCCAAAACCCGAACATGAGGGACCGAAAAGAAACTAAAGAGTATCCTGGTGCAATCCACTCCCAATCTCACTTATCCTATGTGCCTCGTCCCTCGAAACCTGGAGCACCAGTTCAACAACTGCATAAACTCTCTAGCACAGGGAGGCTCTCAATTGATCACTCCATCACCCCCAACCACGACTCTGCCTCCAAAGGCTCCAAGCTCAATCTTATGAGTCGGGGTGGTTCATCTGCCAAATCTGGCTCACTAAATCAACATGCCCCACAGCTCCTCTGCTGTCAACCATCCACCCTACCTCAGTGCCTTGGCACTAAACATTGGCACGGAGGGGGCCACTCGCTCTATTGGCACTACAAAAATCCCTGCCGCTGAGGGTACTACATCCTGGTGGTCTCAGAAGAAAAGTACAGTCGGGCTGCCCACTGCTCTGACAACTGCGTCACCAACTAGCTGCTCACACTGCCGCTGATATGTCTCTGACAATCCTGTCATCTGGGTTCGGAGTTCTCTGACCTCAATCCGGGTATCCGGCCCAAACCAACCGCTCAAGCTCAACTGCCATGACAGGATGCACAAAGGTCCCAAACCCAGCGTCGGGGAGACACCGCTCGCCACGACGAAACCACAAATCAGCACACAACAACGCTCGACCCAATCCAGCGAAAGTCTAGAGCATGTCACCCATTCCATAGCGTTATGTTGTCTGCAGCCAACATAACTACTTAGGAGAATAAACATGCCAATCACTCATCCCGTCCCTCGGGAGAGGTGCAAAACTCAATCAGGACTATCGCTACAAATCACGACTCTCACGAAGTCATCCTAGGGTCCAACCACAAGCCTAGGGTTTCTAAGTCCACCATGACCTACAACCTAGGCTCTGATACCACCTAATCTGTCACGCCCCGGGGTCGAAACTGCGACCCGGGCTCGCCAACAGATCCGCCACCTATGCCAAACCCGCATAGGCGAAGCGTCCTACCTGCAAAAGAACTACAGCTAACAGATATCAGAGCTAAAAGATAAACTGCTGTAGAATAAAATCAACCACTGTACAACTGAAGATAAAACAACAAGGTCCATCTCCCAAAAATGATAATCATACATTAACCTCGAGTACAAAACTCATAGCTCAACAGGGAGATATCTCAAATAAAACATCAGTGTACAAGCTCTCAATACATCATATCCTCACTACATCAGTCTCTCAAAAGAGGAAATAAATACCAATCTACCGACTATACTAAAGATCTCCTCCAAAGGGGGTACCGCTACTCTCCAAAGATGGGTCTAGATCTAGCTCGCTACTCCCTCACCACGCACAGCAACCATAGAACGGCAACACCCGCCAAGACTCTGCAAAACAAAGAGGAGAAAGGACAAAAGGGGGAAAACCCCCAACGGGCGTGAGAACTACGCAATAAGGGAGTTCTCAGTGGGTATCGCCACAAGGCCCGACGATCTGCCCACCAAGACTACTAGAGGCAAAAGATAACCGATGCAGTAAAACTGAAAGAAGAAGCTGGAAACACTCTACAGCTACCATGCCTCTATCCAAATGCTCAAATGGGGAAACTCTGATGAAGATATGCAACACTCGCACACGAGGTGCTCAATTGACCCAATCGAGCTGACTGCCACATCGGGTCCAGTCAAACCTGCGCCCACCTACAACCACCTCCCGCTGACGGGCAGGAATTACGTAGGGCGTCCAAACGGACTAACTCGCTATTGAGTAGTGGCTCATGCAGGCTATAGTCATAATCCATGCTCTCTCTCTCAGAACGGATAGACTCAAGATGCTCAACCTCTCACACAATGGTCAAAGAACTCACAACGACCACGGGACCACCGTCAAACCCCGAACGGTTCCCAACAATACAAGCACTGGTCTAAACAAAGCTACTAGACTCCACTCGGTCCCCCAGGCACGAGTGTAACAAAAAGTATCTGCCTGAATAAACCCAATCGATAGACCAGTAATCACTGGTACTGCCTGCTCTGCTGTCG
Source organism: Tillandsia leiboldiana (assembly GCA_029204045.2). NCBI lineage: Eukaryota > Viridiplantae > Streptophyta > Magnoliopsida > Poales > Bromeliaceae > Tillandsia > Tillandsia leiboldiana. The sequence continues at coordinate 41,911,148 of CM055065.1, forward strand.
AACTCAAGAGCCCTGCCTGGTGCCCGGCGCTCACACCGTGGAAAGCCTACTCCGGAGTGGCACTCGAGGGGAGCGACCCACACGAGTAAAGTATCACTGTATCAAGCATCACTGTATCGAGTATCTCGGTAACCACTGTCTCATAATAGCAGGACTGGATCAAGACTATGATCAAAGTGGGAAACTCCGTCCACTAACAAAACCCCGATCTGATGCAATAGTACTCAAAAAGTGGGAAACACCATCCACTAGAACAAATCTGATACCCAATCTGATGCAATAGTCAACATCCGGTCAACCGCCCAAAGTCCGCGGTCACCGCAATAACCCACAACCCACAATTGGGTAAATTAATCAAGATCCGGTCAACCGCCTACTGTCCGCGGTTGCCGCAACAACCCACAATCCACAATTGGGTAAATTAATCAAGATCCGGTCAACCGCCTGCTGTCCGCGGTTGCCGCAATAACCCACAATCCACAATTGGGTAAATTAATCAAGATCCGGTCAACCGCCTACTGCCCGCGGTTGCCGCAATAACCCACAATCCAACATCAAGCACACCCTGTCTCTGACCCTAAGGTCCCAGCTACACTATCCCAAACCTCTGCTCGAACCCGAGCAACATGACTCAAAAGTCTAAATAAAAAGGAGAAAGAAAGCAATCATGGTTTCTCCTAAGTCAAATTCCAATATGTAGTGCAGCAGTAAAAGATGGCCTAACTATATGTCCATACACATATGTCCATACAAGCATGCATTTGTCCTCAAGAAGAATAAAGAAAATAAACCTCATGCCAAAATTATCAATGACCATACCTGTCCATAATTCTCAATCCATAATGGCTCCTCAGAGTAGAACCTGCACATAACTACATAATACTATCCCAATGCATAAACCATCCTCATAAAAGGTTATGTGCTAATATGGCATGATAATTAATCATATAGGGTATCCTTGCCTTAGATAAGCTTTCACTAATCATCAACATGACTATTTGATTAATACCATTGTCATACTGTGAATAATTCACTTGCAATTTCCATAAAATCCTCATTGTTAAACTTACCGATCAATCCCAGCTATTGTACCATTCACCTGCATGCAATGCTAACATATGAAAATTTAGAGAACCGTCCACCGGTTCCGGGAATAAGGCACCCACCTGAAAAGCTGACTGTCCAAAGCCCAACAGCTGAAAACACCAAATAACTCTAATCCCTTGCTCCAATAAGTTCAGCACACCCGTAACACTCCTGGCACAATACAAAGTCCACTAATTACACTAGGCTCCCAAATATAGCACTTAAAACCACATACAACCTCGAATTCTGAACTGTTAAATTATCACCTGCAGATAGTGCCCAGAAAATTCCAATAAAAATATCACAGCAATCCTTGCGTCGATAGCTTCGAAACGGTACCTTGCACGCCCAAATCGGAGTTCGGTAAGTCAAGATAAAAATTCGGCAAGGGGGTACACTCATACAAAAATCTGTATTAAAACTGTACACTGTTCACTGAGAAAACAGTAATTTTCACCTCTGATGAAATCTCAGAAAAATCCAAGAAAAATACGAGCGCGTTCCTTGCGATCTGTAGATGAAAAAGTTGTATAAGATCGTTTCCGGCTGACGCTTGTGCGCAAAGATATGGCCAAAACACCTCGATGCTGTCCCACAAAGCCAAACAGAAAAAGGGTCACAGTGTTGCCTCGGGATCCGTGCCAAAAACTTGCAACGGGAAAGCGCGATCAATACGAAAGATGAAGCCCTACCTCTTAGGAGTCTGTCGGCGCAAGAATCACAGAAAAAGGAGCTCGGGGTAGCCCAGGGGAGCCAAAACACTGTCGCTGCGCCGAAGAAGAACACTAGAAAGCAACATCGCGCCGGACCGTAAAATGGGGAACCTCGGGATTCGTGCCCCCAAAAATCCCAAAACTCTGCAGGAAGATCAAGCACTTAGAGGTGAAAAACTTAGCTTAAGGGAGCTCGGGCAGAGGAGCTGTGGTTTGGGAGAAAAAGCCCCAAAACAGAGGCTCGGGCTGCCTTTAAATAGGCTGAGGAAAACAATTGGGATAATTCCCATTAAGTCCGGATTTTCGGGCGCCCGGAAATTTCCGGGCGCGCACAGTGCGGCCCGGCCCACCACTTTCGGGCGCGCACAGTGCGGCCCGGTCCACCACACAGTCCAGTCCACTACTCCCCCGGGCCCCCACTGCACCCGGTGCACCTGCGCCCGCGAATGGCGACGCGACACGTGGCCCGGCAACCCGTGCACCACGCACGTCGCGTCGTGGACCGCGCACGTCGCGGCTGACCCGGGCCGTACGGCCACCTGCCCCGCCGTACGGCCACCTGCCCCGCCGTACGGCCACCTGCCCCGGTCACCCACTCCACCGGTTGCGTGGACCGGGAGCACAACACCGAACCAATCACCTCACGCCACGTGTCCACCCGGTCTACCGTGCACCCGGGCCCAATTTCAGTGGACCGCGCCTGCTGAACCGGCCAACCGGAGAGCGCCACGTGGCCCGCCCCCGGTGCACGACCTCCGCGGTGGACCGCGCGCCTGCCCGCGCGCTCAGCCGCCTGCCCGCGCCCTCAGCCGCCTGCCCGCGGCCGCCAAACGCCTGCCCGAGGCGGCGCCGCCGCCCGCCGACGCCGCCCGCCGACGCTGCCCGCCGCCGCCGGCCGCCGCCGGCGATCGCCGGAAATACTGTTCCGGCATGAACAGTACCCGCAAGCTCAAAAACAGTAAGTAATTAGCCCATCTTGACCGTTTTCGCGCACTGATTCCAAATCCGGCGTCCATTTTGCCAAATTCCAATCCTATAATTTGCCGGAGGCTCCCGGAAAGGTATTTTTAATCCGAATTCCGCGCCGAGCCTAAATTTGATATCCACTCGCGTAAACTGTTCTAAACATCCGATGGGGTCCCCCGATTACCTACGAGATCCATTTTAAGCCCCGAGTCCATCTCTTGTGTCCAAACTGGCGCGCGAACACCGCCGACATGCCACGTAGGCTTCCAGAAGCTGCTGGTCACACTGTAGAAGCCCTGCAAAGATCCGGGTCACCACACAATAAGAATAGAAGAATAACAAGGTGATTACCGACTCCACGGACTCAAACCCCTCCTTCAGCTTCTTCGGACCTTGCGCTGACCGGTTGGATATCCACGCAATAACAATCCCTAAGAAAAGAAGAATAACAAGGTGATTACCGTCTCCACGGATTTAACCCCTCCTTCAATTTCTTGGACCTCGCGCTCCACCGATTTTGCACGCCCACTGCACACGTTCGAATCCACGAACGCCACTCGAATCCACGAGCACACGTTTCGAATCCACGAAACGCCTTTAGCACACCGAATCCACGATGCCACGTCGAATCCACGACGCAAACTCAGTCGATAAGAGTATTGACTTCGATGGTGATCCTTTGCTTAAATTCTCATTGAGGAACCGTAGAAGAAATCTCTAAGCAAAGATTAGATCAATTCGACAAAAGATATGTTCTTGAAAGAACCATCGAATTGACCTAAAAGAGGCTATAAAGAAGAACGATGAAAACCTAGCCTCTAGGGTTGCTCTCAAGTGTTTTAGAAATTGATCGGCCGTAGCTCCCACGTTTTTGAGAAACCCTAAGTGTCTATTTATAGTTTAGAAACCTTTGGAAAGAGATAAGAATCAAAAACATACCTTATCTGGAAATTTTCAGGACGGCGATCCGGATCAGATTTATTGCGATCCGGATCGTCGTAACGAGATTGACGATTCCAGAAAACCAAGGGTTCGTGATCCGGATTGCAAGGCCCGATCCGGATTGTTCATGCAATTCAGCAAAGTCCCATGTTCGGGATCCGGATCGGAATGGCCTAGGATCCGGATTGAAATTGCCAATGAACAAGTACCCTTCGGGATCCGGATTGCAAGATCTGATCCGGATCCTGAACATGTCCCATGTCCAGTTTTTGATTTTTATGCAAATAAAAGTTCATCCAAGTGTTTCTACACTATAAGAAAGTATTCGGATCACCACAATTATTTAGTTAAACATACCTGATCCTCTTGAATACTTTCTTCTTGAGATTGATGTAACTGATCCACAATTCTTCAACTTCAATCTTCAAGACTCAAGACACTGAGTGTCAACTTGAGCTCTTGTTGAATCTTCTCTAAGTCTTTGATTGCTGATTGACAATTTGATCCCTTTAAGACTCCGACTCAACTCACTGACTTGACTCACGAAATATGCCAATACCAAAATGCCGTAACACATCGGAGGCCTACGCGGTGTGCCGGAGGTGTTTAGGGCACAATTGGACACAAGTGTTGGACTCCAGGCTCAAATGGATCACATGGGTGATCGGTTGACTCTGTCGGGTCTCTGGAAGTGTTTTCGCGCGAAACGGATATTAAGATTGGGCTCGGCGCGAAATTTGGACCAAGAATACCTTTCCAGGGGCATTTGGCAATTTTCAGAGTGGGAATTTGGCAAAGCGGACGTCAAATTCGGATTTAGCGCGCGAAAACGGTCAAGATGGACTATCTGCTAGATTTTTCTGAGCTTCGGGTACTGTTCACGGCCGGAACAGTAACTCCGGCGATCGCCGCCGGCGGCGGCGGCGGCGGGTAGCGTCGGCGGGCGGCGGCGCGGCCTCGGGCAGGCGGAACGGCGGCGGCACAGGGCGCGGGCAGCGCGCGGGTGCGCGGGCAGGCGCGCGGTCCACGCGGCCGTCGTGCACGAAGGCGGGGACACGTGGCATCACCCCATAGGCCGGCTCACAGCTCCCGGTCTACGGAGCATGATGGTTGGGTATTGGTTCACAGTGCACCGGAGTGGACACGTGGCAGGTTACCATTGGTTCGGCTTACGGAGGCTCGTGCACCGGGTGCAGCAGTCAGTGGCAGGGACACGTGGCGCTTCCCTATTGGCTGGTCAACTGTGCGGGCAGGAGGGGCAGCTGGCGCGGGCAGGCGCGACGGTACTGTTGACCGGGGACACGTGTCGACTCCCGGGGTTGGCCACGCGGCGCAGCAGGAGTGGAGGTTTTGGCTGTCGCCTGTTCGGGCCACACGTGGCGGGCTCTGAGGCGGGTCGGACGGACCGCGGATCCCGTCCGACGGCGCGCCATGGGCCGGGCCGCACTGTGCGCGCCCGAAAGTCTTGGGCCGGGCCTCACTGTGGGCGCCCGGAAACTTCCGGGCGCCCGAAAGTTGGGACCCGGATGGTATTTTTCTAATTATTTGGGAGGCCTATTTAAACAGCCCGAGCTCCTTTCTTCTCACTTTTTCCACCATTTCCGAGCCTCCTCTCACCAAGGTGTCTTCAGCAAAGTTGTTCCCCTTCGAGTTCTACATCTTCTGGAGGATTTCCAAGATTTGTGGTGGCACACACTCCGAGGTTTGGATTTTATGGTGCGGTGCGACGCTCGTTCCCTTGTGATTCCCTTCGTCGCATTTCAGTGCACGGACTCTCCCGAGCTACCCCGGCAGTATTTTTCAGCGATTCTTATGCCATCGTCTTCATGACAGGTAGGGCTACGTTTTTCGTGTTTACTGGTTTTTCCCATTCCGAGCTTTTCATGGGTTTTTCGGATCATCTTGTGACCTCACTTTCTTGGGTGGGAATTTGGAAAGCGCTGTGTTGTTTCGGTGATATCTTCGCGCACAGACCTCGGATTGGGGCGATTCAAAAGGCGTTTTGCATCTACACATCACGAGGAATCTCCCCAAATTTTCTTGGAATTTCCTGAATTTTTCCCGAAGGTGAGAAGCCTCTGTTTACAGTACTTTCAGATTCAGTTTTTGCGATCGACTTGCTTCGGGATGGTTCTCTTGTCGAATTTGGTTCTCAGCATAGTAAACTCGTGGGTGAACGTGCAGGTACTCGTTTCGACCGGTTCGTCGCGAGGATCGCGATAGTATTTTTCTGGGAATTTCTCGGGTACTTTCCGCAGGTGAAAATGGCTAAACTATTAAACGGATATTTTGGGACAGATTTTGGTTTGAAACTTGGAATATTAATTGCATGTGTTCTTTGGGGTTGTAGCGCAGTGTTGTGGGGGATTTCCGGATCGGGCGTGGACTTTGCTTCCGGGGACCGGAATTAGCGCTCGAGGTGGGTACCGTTGTTAACACTCCTACTTGTAACATCCCCACTAGGCCTATTTGAGTTGCTACCATGTTATATTGCTAAAAGAACCGGTAAAAGCGATTATTGCATGCTAATTGAGAATTGGGCTTACTGTTAGGACTTGCATCTTCAAAAGGACTAAGTATTAATTAATGATGAACTCTTGTAAATAATATGTCGCCGGAAATCACGGGAAGGGTCTTGCTAAATGGATTATGTTGCTTATACATGTGGGAACCTCTTATACATACACATAAACTGATTTGGGGTAACTTAGTAAAATGGAAGTTTATTTGAACAGCATACCTCTACTTTGTGAGAACCAAAATACTGGAATCATGTTTTAATAAAGGACTTTGCATGCTTGTATGGATATCTAGCTAGGCCACCCTTTTCTGCTACACTATTATGCTGGAACTGACTTAGGAGAAACCATGCTTTTATTTTCTCTCCTTTTGTCTAGATTTAGGGGATAGTGCGCTCGGGTTCGAGCAGGGGCTGGGATAGTGTAGTCAGATAGTTGTGGGATTTGGGACAGGCAGGCTGTGAGGGCAGGGCATTGCGGCAACCGTGGATTTTTGGCGGTTGACCGGACAGTGGTTATTGCATCAGATTTGGGTACAGGTTTTGGGCTTCTTTTAGTGGATGGGCTTTCCACTTAGATCAGTGTCGTGATCCAGTCCCGCTGACTTTGATACTTGTTATTGAGGCACTTGACTCGTGTGGGTCGCTCCCCTCGAGTGCCACTCCGGAGTGTGCGGTTTATAGATCTCAAGTCTTCGCGACTCTCATCCCCTATCGGTGTTATGCGTAGGCTGGCATACCCGATTTGGCAGGCAGAGCAGGCAGTACCAGTGCTTACTGGTGTATCGATTGGGTTTAGACAGGCAGGCATTTACATTCTGATGCATCCATTTAGCTATACTTTTAGCTGGCACCTTAGAGGCATGTAGTGGTAGCTCTATTCATCATCCGCAGTCTTATTCACAGCTTACCACCTTTGTTTTATTCTCCGCCTCTTATAGTCCTAGTGGGCATGTCTGAGTTGAGGTTTACCCACTAGGAGGAGGCTACTGTTCTATAGTAGTTCTCACTCCCCACTGCTTTCTTTTTCTCTTCCCCTTTGTTTTGCAGAGTCGTCTGCGGCAGTTGCGGGCCCCTCCTCAGCGGACCGAGGTAAGAGGATCGCGGACTAGATAGCGGTCTACCCAGGCACCAGTTCAGTTACTAGATGTACCCCGATACTCTCAGATACTCTACTTTTCATTTCTTTTTGGGTCTGGCTCCGGCCAGCTGGTTGTATTGGATTAGTGAGCTGGGAGAGACATTTGTATTATTGAGAGTTTACTTCTGCACTTCTACTTTCCAGCTTTATCTGAGATGTATTAGTTCTAGTTTAGCTCTGTTTATGCTCCTTTATTATATCATCTATGTTTGAGCAGGTTACCAGCGCTTCGTATACACGGGAAATCCCGTGTATACGACGGATCTGTAGACGAGCCCGGGTTCTGGTTTACACCCGGGGCGTGACAAGGAGCACATCAAATTGGTGGATAAAGCTAACTACTTCTTGAAGCTCTACTCCAAGGCTCAACAAGGAAAATTGGAGATGACGAAGACCATACTCCAACTTAAGGAAGATTTGAAGCGATTCTCTTCTGGAAGGAGCAAGTTAGACAAGTTGCTTGGTCTCGGTCAAACAAATCGGTTGGGTCTTGGATACACTCGAACCAACAATGATCCAAGTTCGAGTAGAACAGTTTTTGTACCCTAGTCGGCTTCTCCTCCTCTGACGAAAATCACTGCATCCAACGTGAACAAGCCTACCTCATCTACTTCAGGTTCAACATGCACAAAGGTATGTTTTCGTTGTGGTTTTGCAGGGCACATAAGACGAAATTGCAAGAATGGAGCGAAGCGATCAAATCAAGCACCTCTTGCAACAACTACCATCAAGAACAAAGACCAGAATTCAAGAAGAAATCAACCAAAGGTCAAGAACAATAGTAGTACACCCCACAAGACGACGTCATCATGGATTCCAAAGAAAAGTGATCAACCGAGAAAGACGCATTCACCAAGGAGATCAATGCCACGACCATTGTCGACGTACTCCAAAACTCGTATTGTTTGGGTGCGCAAAGGTGAATTCTTTCCTTGTCTTATCATTCATACATCACTTTATGCGTATGACAATTCGTCTTGGTATCTGGATAGTGGTTGCTCACGCCACATGACCGGAGATAGAAACGTTTTTCAAACTCTTGAGAAAACCTTCGGAGGACATGTAGTTTTTGGAGATGGACGATCTTCAAAAATTGTTGGCAAAGAAACCATTGCTATTCCAGATGGCCCGGCTTTGAACAATGTTTTGTTTGTTGAAGGCCTTAAGACTAACCTCATAAGCATTAGCCAACTTTGTGATGATGGTTTTTCAGTTAATTTTTCTTCTGTAGAATGTCTTGTAACTGATGTAAATCATTCATTCATTTTGAATGGGGTTAGGTCACAGAACAATTGCTATGTAGTTCCTGGTAAAACAAGTCAAAATTGTAACCTAGTGTCACTTGATAATGAAACACTTTGGCATGAAAGACTAGGTCACATTAACTTTAAGGAACTATCTAGAATATCTAACAAAGACATAGTTAGAGGTGTTCCTAAATTGAACTTCAAAGAAAACCTTGTGTGTGGTGGTTGCCAAAAGGAAAAATAAATGAGATCCACTCACAAGAATTTAAACCATGTAGGAACTAAACGCCCATTAGAATGATTGCATATGGATTTAATGGGGCCAACTCGTCAACCTAGTTTGGGTGGAAAATGGTTTATTTTTCTTTTGGTTGATGATTTCTCTAGATATTCTTGGGTAGAATTTTTAAAAGAGAAAGCGGATACTTTTGACTCTTTTCTTGATATATGTCATCGTATTATGATTGAGAAAAATGAAAAGATTGTCCGTATTCGCAGTGATAGAGGTGGAGAATTCATTAATTCAAAATTTATTGATTTTTGCACTTCAAATGGCATAAAATATGAATTCTCTGTACCTTATACACCGCAGCAAAATGGTGTAGTCGAGCGCAAAAATAGAGTTGTTCAAGAGATGGCACGTGTTATGCTTCATAGCCGGAAACTCCCTTTATATTTTTGGGCTGAAGCAATTAACACTGCGATCTATGTGATCAATCGCATCTATTTGCGCCCGGGTACTTTGAATACCCCATATGAGTTATGGTTTAGTAGAAAACCTAATATTAAGTATTTTCGTATCTTCGGGAGTCGTTGTTACATTTTACGCGATCGAGAAAATCTTGGAAAATTCGACTCTCGAAGTGATGAAGGAATTTTTATGGGTTGTTCTACAAATAGTAGAGCATATCGAGTATACAATTTTGAATCGAAAACGATGATTGAATAAATTAATGTTAAAGTAGATGAAGCTTCTCATTTGTCTACTGATAAATCTACTCTTGATATATCTCTTGATGATGAATCTCCTGCTAATGATATTACATCTTTGCATGATAAATCTTCTGAAAATTTTGATGCATCTCATGGTTCTTCTAGTTTATCTAATGTGCAGGAATCATCATATTTATCCCCAAGTACTCCGTTACCTCAAACGTTATGAATCTCCAAGGACCATCCTGAATCGAACATCATTGGAGATCCTCAAGAAGGAGTAAGAACTCGGAGACAATTGGAATGTGGAGTCACATGTTACGTCTCCATGGTAGAACCAAGGAACATTGATGAAGCTCTTCAGGATGACTATTGGATTGAAGCAATGCAAGAAAAGCTCAATCAATTTGAAAGGAACAAAGTCTGGGAATTAACGAAGCCCCCGAAGCAATAAAACATCATCGGTACAAAATGGATTTTCAAGAACAAGAAAAATGAAGAAGGTACCGTTATTCGAAACAAAGCAAGTGTAATATCACAGTTTTCATGTAACGTTTTACCCTCCTGCCAATAAAGTTTAAGTTGGGGGAAATTGAATTAACGGGTTTATTCAAGTTGATAATCTTGAGGTGCGGGTATTTTTCGGTGATAGAGCTCGAAAAACGGTGAACGGCGGTGCGACCGGATCCGGATTCCGACTTACGGAACCCCCAGAAAGGGGGTGTAAGGATCGCGGTAGCCAGGAGGTGTATCAAAATTCGTGCAAGTGATTATGCACGCTTTTCGAGGAGATAAGGAATTATTTTTAGGGAATTATCTTTAAAGAATTATTTCTAAGGAATTATCTCCAAGGATTAATTAAATAATTAATTAGAGATTGAAATACCCGATGTGGATTTCGACGGTACGTACCAACAAACGGATTTTACTTCTCCCGAAAAAAAAGCCTAGCCGGAGAGAAAAGAAAGAAAGAAGAAAAAGGCGAAACCCTAACCGGAAGAAAAAGAGAAGGAAGAAGGAGAAAGCGGAGGGACCCGATCATCCCCGACGAACGTGCCGAAGCCGGGAGCGTGAGCGGATATCCTTCTCCGACGAATCGCGGTAAGCAATGTTTCTTTTCGGTTTTCATTTCGGATTTTCGTTGTCGTTTTTGGGTTGCCGTTTTTGTTACCCTACCCGTCACCGCTGCCGCAAAGCCCTAGGGCACCGCCGCCGCGAAGCCCTAGGGCACCATCGCCGCCGCACGACCATAGGGCACCACCGCCGCCGCACGTCCCTAGGGTACCGCCGCCACATCATGGCCGCGCCGCGCGGGGTTGGTACCCGCGCGGCCGCGGCACGCGCCGCGCGTGGCCCGTGCCCGCGCGCCCGCGGCACGGGCCGCGCGGGGCCGGCGCCCGCGCGGCCGCGGCACGCGCCGCGCAGGGCCGGCGCCCGCGCGGCCGCGGCAGGCAGCCGCACCGCGCGGGGCTGGCGCCCGCGCGGCCGCAACATGCACCGCGCGGGGCTAGGGCCCGCGCGGCCGCAGTTTGTGCCGCGCGGGGCTGGTGCCCGCGCGGCCGTGGCACGCGCCGCGCCGGGCCGGTGCCCGCGCGGCTGCGGCATGCGCTGCGTGGGGCCGGTGCCCGCGCGGCCACATGGCATGCAACGACGCGAGGTTGGCCGCGTCGCTCGTCGCGCGCTGTCGCCATCGCCGTGTCGAGTTGTTAGTAGTGTTTTTGGGTTTTTGTACTCGGTTTATCTGTCATTATGTTTTTGATCTGACGGCGGTTCATTTGGGGACTATTTTTAGGTCCGAGTGCCGATTATGAGCGTGCTTCGGTCTCAGGTGTTCCGGTCAGCACATTTGAGGTGGGTACCTTTTGGTGTTTTCGGTTTATTGTCGTTCCCGAGTATTTGCATGATAAAGTAGATGTTTTGGTAAACTGTCTAACCCCATTGCATGTAAATCCCATTTTATATTCTAACTGAGGCGGCTGAGGTCGCAGTACTGTTTTATATTCTAACTGAGGCGGCTGAGATCGCAATGCTGTTTATATGCTCATATTGCTTACACGCGCACCGGCGGTTTGGCCACCGCACAGGGTGTATTTTTCCGGAATGATGGTAAGGATTACCCGTGTACCCCACCACTCGTGATGATGGGGATCCCTCAAGGAGAGGCGACTGCTACTTGGACAGTGGAGGGGATTGGCGACACCAAGAAAATGAGCATGCTATGTGGGGTCGGGGCCCAATAGCTATCTGGGGTAGGGGCCCAACATATTTTCTATCTGGGGTAGGGGCCAGCATATTTTCTATTTGGGGTTGGGGCCCAATATATATTTCAAACCTGGGGTAGGGGCCCAGCGTGTTTGTGACAGGGATTTAGCGATTCATGAGGGGGAAGTGAATGCTCTGGTGTATCGGTTTGTCTTTTCGTTATTGTATTTACTTACTCAAATCTACTTTATCAGTCACTGACTACCCACGCTGTGACAGGTCCGCGCAGGGGTGGGAACCGGGACGACGGTGAGGCATCGGTTAGAGGACCCAAGCCATGGTGGCTAGTAACTTTACAGTTTATGGTTATTTCTCTTATGGTTTGGTTAGCATAACTGTGATTTTACTTGTGGATGGTTTTATTGTGGATGTTGGATTGAGGATTTAGTGTAGGAATATCTACTTATATCTGTGAACCTTGAGATATGTGAATGCGGCGTTTTCAAATACAAACATGGTTTCAAAAGCATTTACAAACCAAGTGTCGTGTGGGCACTGATTTCAAAACCCGTGGATTTATCCTTTCAAGTAAGGTGGCCGCCTAAAAGAGTTTGCGAAAAGGTTTTGTAAAACTGGGTGTCGAGTGGACGCCGACTTTCAAACCTATGGGTTTATGCTGTAATTTCTAGATGATAAATGTGATTGTATGGTTCTGTATAATTCCTACTTGTTATCGTTGCATGATTGCATGGTTAAAGTATTCATCGTGTTCGGAACGCCGTACATATACAAAGGAGGCTCCGCCCGTTTGCGGAGAAAATTTGTATATGTGGCGGGTCTGGGGCGCACCGGGGCGTGACAGATTATATGGTATCAGAGAAAAACGACTTTAACCACTGCGGTCAGTGACCAACATCCACATAGTGTAGAGTACCGGGACTTTGTAGAGTGTACCGATCTCGCAAGATGGCTGGTTTTGTCCGGTGAGCTTTTGATTTGTGCTTTGACCGGGCTAATGTGGTTCCCTTTTTCCTCCATTTTGTCCTTGGATCTGCAGCTACGATGTGCGTGAGGGCTTAGTGCTGCGGGAACTTTTGGAGCCGACTGTGAGCGACGCGCGGTTTTTCTTTTGAGCTGTGGGATATTGGAGCATGGGGTTGTCCTGTCTACAGCATGTCCAGAGTGTTGTGGAATTTTGGAATGTGCTGTGGGTGTGTGTGTGCATGGGGGCTTGGAGAGTGTGTGTGTGGACTTTTGTAAATTGTGTTTGAGGGAGCATGCTGTGAGACTTTGGGGAGGATTGTAGTGTACTTGAGCCTTGTGTGTGCACTGTGGGTAGGCAGTTGAGTGAGCCGGATGCGCGCAGGGAATTGTAGAGGACTCGAGTGATTTATTTGGTCTTCCAGGGATTTTCTGAGGTTCGCGGCAGTCTGCGCGCGCGGCGCGATTTTCGGAGTTTCGTCAGTTTGAGGTTTCGGCGCTTCACCGACTTCAGCGTTGCCTGCGGAAAGCGATCCAGGTGGGTTGGAATTTCTCCAAAATGTATGAAATGCCCTCTAAGATTCTGTAAGCATATTGATCATGTTTAGTTTATCTGTTTTATGCTTTATAAATCTGATAGTTGCTTAGAAAATTGTAGGAATACTTTCCTGAGCCCCTGATATTTTTAGCATGATCTAGAGGTGTCTTGACACTAGATTGCATGATCATTTTGCATTGGATTGGCGTCTGAACCATTTTTAAAATCGTCGGACATGTTTTAATGAAAACTAGGCTTTGAAAAATGTTTCTAAAACAGTGAGATCACCTAGAGGGGTTGGGTTGGTTCAGATTGCATGTATGCTCGTGCCAGAGGGCAGAGCGGATTTTTAGTGCATTATGTGTTGAGATTCTAGTGTCTTGAGAGTCGCACTTCCTCGTTGGGATTGATGGGTTTATTTTAGATCATGGGACGTGTTCTGATTTAGTGGTGGAGGTGGTTCTCCCACTTATCTTTGAGAGTTTTGGGGGTTCTGGCAGATCGAGTCGTGGAGGTTTCCCGACTCAGCCACGGGTCGTGCATTATCAGATTGAGTCGTTGAGAGTTCTCCGACATAGCTGTGAGAGTGTTTGGGCATTTCCCGATTGAGTCGTGGTTCTTTTTCGACTGAGTTATGCTAGTTGAGCATTGAGTTCCGATCTGTTTGATCGTGGATTATAGCCTGCTGAGACTGAGGTTTTATGCCAGTTGTGAGATACTTGAGTTCGCGGGGTCGCTCCCCGCGAGCTACGCTCCGGATGCGATGATGATACCGAGCCTGATGAGGCTGCGATGTGGTTACTATGATAGTCCTTGAGGGACACCCTACGTAAGACCAAGCCCTGTTTGGGCATGAGTGGCAGTAGATGAGCGCAGGCTTGACTGGTTCAAAGAGGGACAGTCATTGAGATTGGTGTAATGAACCGAAATTTTGGTATATAAATAAATGTAAATAAAATGGTATGAAATGCTATTTTATTGAATTTATAGAAGTAAAGGATGACCTGGAAACGAATTGGGCCCAAATCGGGATTAGAATGTAAGATCTTGAATCTTACATGAGAAAGTGGGCCCAGATTGTAAGTAGAAAATTTACAGTTTCGAAAAATTCCGAGAAAATTGCGGGAGCTCCGTAAATGTCTTTTAAGGCCACAGTAAAGGTTTCGCGTTGATCGGACACCCGGATAGTGAGAACGGGCTCCGCCAGCAAAATTAAATACAGTGGAACTTATGGTGACCCAGAGGTGGTCCAAACTGAAAAATTTAAGTACCATGAGGTAAATTAAGTTAAACTGTGGCTGCCCATCATATTTGAGCGAAAACGGGCAAGAACAGACGAAAACGGGCGAAACTGGGCTTGGGCCCAAGTTTCGGGCGCCCGAAAATGAGTTCCGGGTGCCCGGAAAGTATTGTAGCAAACCGGGTTTTGAGGGCTGCAGCGAACCGGGCTGCACTGTAGCGAACCCGGTTCACTGTAGTAGCCCGGTCCGGACGATGATGCGCCCGAAAGTTACTGTAGCGCGCCCAAAAATTACTGTTGGCACTGATCCCGAGGCAGTGGCACGGATCCCGAGGTAGTTGGCACGAATCCCGAGGAAGTTGGCACGAATCCCGAGGCGGTGGCGCGAATCCCAAGGTAAGGCTTGCGCGCGCGTGTTGTGGCGCGCGGCCCGAGGCCGCGTGGTAGGTGGGGAAACGCCACGTGGCGTCTCCTCATTAGACGCGGCGACCGAGTGGAGCAGGAGCGCGTCGGGAAGGCGCGGCGGCCTGGCGCGGTGTCAGCGGGGGGTGGCCACGTGTCGGCCCCCCATTTGCCGGTCAGCGTGACGTGACGTGCTGACGCGACGCAACGCACCTACCACAGGCGTGGGTGCGGTCCACGTGGCGGCCTTTGATTGGCCGCCGCAGTTCGTTGGTCGCGGTGCACGGGTCTAGGGACACGTGTCGTCCCCCGGTTGGCCGAGCGACGCTGACGTGGCACCTCGCTGGCGCGGCATGGGCGCGTGGACCGCGGCGGGCCGATTACTGTAGCCGCCCGAAAATTTTCGGGCGCCCGAAATGATGCGCTCGAAAGTTCGGGCTTGGCCTATATAGACCCGAATGGCCCCATTTTCCTCCCTTTTCTCCCTGTTTGGCTTCACCCGAGCATACCAGGAAGGGAGCGGGCGATTCCGAGGCGGGGTTTTCGAGGGCGCACGAGCGCGCTGTGGACTCCGTGGAGCGCGCAAGGTGCTCCAAAGAGGCTAATGGGCGCGATGGACATCACTGCGTTGTCGAGGTAGGCCCCCGTGAGTCGTTTTTGTGGTATTTTTGGCACAGTTTTGAAGTTTCCTTTTAGATTTTGGATTTGACCCCTTTGCCCACGTGCATGTTAGGGACCCAACTTTCTGTGTCGTTTTACTGCGCGAGTTTCGCGGGCATTTTGGACGCGCCTCGTTTTGCATGCAAGCTCGTGGAGGTGTGCACCGTTTTGCGTGCGAATTCGGCAAATGCGCACAGTTATGGACGCGAACTCGTAAAACATGCACCATTTTGCGTGCAACATTGAGAAAAGAACATGCACCATTTTGCGTGCCAATGCTAGGTATGTGCTCCGTTTTGCGTGCAGGTTGGACTAACGGGCACCGTTTTGCGTGCAGACTCTAACAATACATCTCGTTTTACGTGCAGGGCCAGAAAAATGTGCACCGTTTTGCGTGCAACCCTACAGTAGAGTGTGCACTGTTTTGCGTGCCAATACGGGGTATGCGCTCTGTTTTGCGTGCGGGATGGACCAATGCGCGCCGTTTTACGTGTAGAATCTAATGGTTTGCATTGTTTTTCGTGCAGGGACAGAAAAATGTGCATTATTTTGCGTGCAACCCTACAGTCAGGCGTGCACCGTTTTGCGTGCAGATTCGAGGTACGTGCACCGTTTCGCGTGCAGGTCGTGTTGTCACGCACAATTTTGCATGCTGACCCTAATATTGTGCATCGTTTCTAGTGCAGGGTCAGAAAAGACGTGCAGCATTTTGCATGCAACCTTAAAAGAAGAATTCTACGTTTTGCGTGCAAACCCGAGATACGTGCACCGTTTTACGTGCAGGTTGTGTAGTCGCTCACCATTTTGCTTGTCGGTTAAAATGGCGCGCACCGTTTTGCGTGAGGATTTGTAATGACGTGCACTGTTTTGCGTGCAGGTATGGTGGACGTGCACCGTTTTGCGTGCGGACTCGAGGGATGTGCATCGTTTTGTGTGCAAGCTCGAGGAGATAAGTGGAATCGCGTGGAGACCAATTGCAAGTGTCTACAAGCAATTGGGGGCATCACAAGGTGGGGAATTCTGCCGAAATTGGGTGACCTCTCCCCTTGCTCCTTTGCTTTTCGATTCGAAACATGATAGTAGCCTGTTAGAGGCGTTAGGTAATTATGATTATGATTGCCTGTGTAGATGGATTCAGATGAAAAAGTGCAATTGTTGGTTGTCAGAGATAGAGGAATAGATGTGCATGTGCAAATGGGCACAGAGGAATAGTGCAACTGTTGGTTCCCAAGGATATATGATGAATATGCATGCGTAGAAGTAATTACTATTTGATGAATGAAATGAAAATAATTGCATGCATGAAAATGATTAGCTATTTATGATTGTGATCATGTTAGGGTATAACCCTAGGAATCACGTGACATAAGGGAACAACAGTTGTTGGTAGTAAGACTAGGAGAAAACCTAGTATAGGGGTTTGACGAGTGACATCAACTTAGGAGTTATCCTAGGGTGGACGAGTGGCATGGTCTTAGGTGATAACCTAAGGACACTGGATAGAGTGATCAACATAGAGTCAGGGAACTCTAGGATGTATATGACATGTGACTTAGGTAAAGGAAACCTAAGGAGAGCTAGTGATCAACATAGAGTCAGGAAGCTCTAGACTGAGTGTGACATGGAACTTAGGTAAAAGGAACCTAAGGTGAGCTAGAAGAGTTTAAACTGACAGACAGGAAAATAGAGTTAAGTTGACTCTAGGATTCAGCAAGGGATCAGGAAAATGGGAAAAATGGATCAAGTGTGGAGACATAAAAGGAAAAACAGGAAATTAGAGTCAGTGTAACCCTAAGTTCAGGGTGGAATCAGGAAAAAGGGGGATTAGACCCCACGGTTAAGAATTTAGTGAACCTGACCCCAGAGAGTCATAGGGCGTCTGGGTAAATAGATAGACTAGTTTAACTTCAAGTAGAGTTAAACAAAGGAAAGTGGAAAGGATCAAGTGTGGAGACATGAAAGGAAAAGATAATGGAAATAGGGTTAATAAACTCTAAGTCTGATAAAATGGGAAGCGACTAGTGTCCTTGTGACATAGTGCAAACCTTAAGGGTAATTGAAGCATAAGGGGTGTGAATTGAGAAAAGATGTTCCAACCTGAATTGGTGTTAGAGACACCCGAATTATCCTAGAGTAAGGAACTTAGGATAAAAGAAATAGAGCTTAAGAGAAAGCTAAAAGTGGCTAAAAAGCATTAAGAGAATGTAAATGGCGCCTTCGAATTTGAGACTCGTCAAGTGGAGCAGGACTCCCTGAGTGACCCGTCGGACGAGGTACTTTCGAAAGGCTTAAAGTTAAAAACAAGCTAAAAGTGGCTAAAAAGCATAAAGAGAATGTAAATGGCGCCTTCGAATTTGAGACTCGTCAAGTGGAGCAGGACTCCCTGGGCAGTGACCCGTCGGACGAGGTACTTTTGAAAGGCTTAAAGTGAAAGCAAAGAGCTAAATGTTCAAAGAAAAGAGAAAGTGATTTGCTAGTGGTAAAAGGGAGCTATAAGCTCGAATAAGAAAGAAAAGCAAGTGTTCAAAGGCAAAGAGGCTAAGAACTAAAGTAAAAGAGAAAGAAAAAAGAAAAAGAAAAGAAAAGAAAGAAAAATTAAAGATAAAACGGGCAGACCTACGGTGAAACGCGGCCCATGTTGGAGTTGCAGGCAGTGCCCCTCTCCCGGGCAGAGACCCGTTCGGGACGTTTCTTCCGTAGGACGGGGTAACACTTGCGGGTGTTATCGGCAACCTTAGAAATCTTATCTTATGGTAGCAGGACTACCGGGCTGGGGCCCGTTGGATAAGAAATTTCTGAGGGTTAACTTTAACTAAAGCACCAGAATTTAAAGAATAAGAGAAATTTGAGTGGCCAAGATGGCCGGGTTAGTTTGACCCTATATATAGCGGCATAGTGGCCGAGTTGGTGCTTAGTAGCCTGATATGACTAGACAGAGTAGTGCTGGGTTGATGAGTATATACAGATAATGATATATTATTTTGCATAGCTGCATTTTGATATCGAGGATTTTAGTTTCCTAGCACTATTATTATTGCTTCCATTGGACCAAGTGGTGTAGGACACTTTTTCTCGGTGGTTGAACCCACTTGGAACTCAGATGTAGTTCTCACACCCCTTGGGTGACTCCCCCCACAGGTTCAGGTATGGATGCAGCGGTTGCGACGGTTCAGATGCAGACGGCGAGGCATGCGACAGGGGCAAGGGCCCAGCAGCATAGAGACCTAGAGGGTCTAGCAGAGGTATCCCATTTTTTATATTTCTTGAGTGAACCTTGTATGGTGAGGAATTTATGTAAAGGAATTGTAATAATTTTATTTGCAAGTTCAGAGATGTAAAGTGTAATAAAGTAATGCATGGTTCACTCTTGTATGCTTTCATTTCCGCTTTAACTATTGTTATTGAATGAAAGTTTTAAATTTGTAATGATTTTTAGTACTCTGATATTGAGCTTCAGCATACACTTGTTGTGTTATTATGGATGTTACCGTTCCTTTCGGGTAGGGAAAGGTCTTACCCGACTGGCAGGTCTGTTAGCGTGCCCGAACCGTACAAATTGGCGGACTCGGGGCATGACAATTGGGTGATATGTGTGAGTGGGTTTCATAGCATGTTCATAGATGAGTTTTCCTTCGAGCATGGTACTTGAGGCATTTTATTAGTAGTGAGAGTGTATGCATAGCAGGATCAGAGTAGAGTTTCCCTTGAGCTTGATGTTGATTCATATTAGCTGTAGTTCCTTTCCTGCTTTCCTTTTATCTTTTTGCATACCTATCTGTTGTGCCTCCAGTAGACTAGTGGGCATACCGTGGATATTGGTGACGGTACCCACTGGGATCTACCTTCTGCAGTAGATCTCACACCCGCTGCGGTGACAGGTTTCCTGAGGCTGCTGTTCCGGCTTAGCTCGCGCGGAGACAACTGATTCGAGGTGAGGACATGGCCGTTTAGTTCCTTACCAGCATTGAGAGTCAGAGGTAGATGTACCCTGTATTTTTTTTTTATGTTCCACTTTTGTGCTGGACAGTCTGAGAGTTTGGCGAGGGATTGTACTTGTATCTTTATAGCTGAGAGACCTTGTATTGGGATTTTATTTATTTCAGATGTTCAGTTTGTTTCTGTAGTTTTAGTTCTTTTTCAACTCTGATACATTGTTTAGATATAGATCTTTTGCAGGGTAGACGCTTCGTCTGTGTGGCAGTTTCCGTACAGACGGCGGATCTGTTGGCGAGCCCGGGTCGCAGTTCGACCCCAGGGCGTGACAGATTAGGGTGGTATCAGAGCCTAGGTTGTAGGTCATTGAGGACTTAGAAACCCTAGGCTTGTGGTTGGACCCTAGGATGACTTCGTGAGAGTCGTGATTTGTAGCGAGAGTCCTGATTGAGTTTGTACCTCCCCCAGGGGATTGGGGCGAGTGATCTTACATGTTATTGCTCTAAAGATGATTATGTTGGCTGCAGACAACATAATGCTTTAGAATGAGTAACATGTTTTAGACTTTCGCTTGATTGGGTCGTGAGAGTTCTTGGTCCTAATGTTTGTTCTGTTGCAGTGGTCCTTGTTGCCTCCGAGACGCCGTGCAGCGGCGAGGGCGTGTTTGACCTTGGATGAGGAGCCCGAACAGCGGGAGGCTGAATGGATAGAGCAGAGTAAGGTCTGAGATCTACGGGCCAGGCAGCCTAGATGTTTGAGGCGATACGGCGCCAGGAAGAGAACATGGAGCGCGTGACGCGCATGCTTGAGCTGAGAACATCTCCCGGGGTATCGCCAGGAGCATCTCCAGCCGCGACATCGTCGACTTCGACCCAGATTGCACGGTGAGTAGTGCAGAAGCAGCGAGGTTGCTGACTAGTTGTTTTATTTCATCCAGTTCCATCCCCTGTAGATTTCGGGATAGAGTTTGGAGCCTTGGGAGGCCGAGAACTGGATCGCTGCTATGGAAGAGCTGTTCGAGGATTTGTTCATCCAGAAGAAGCATCAGGTGCATTTGGTTATGCACTTTTTGGATAGGGACGCCGAGAGTTGTGGCGCCGAGTTCGTCCTGTTGGACCACCGGGAGCACAGTTGATGACCTGGGGCGAGTTTCTGCGACGGTTGAGCAGTGTTTCCCTTGTCGCCCAGGATGAGGCCCAGTTAGTTGATTATGTTTGAGAGGGGACTGCATCAGGATATCTATCTCTTTGTGCATTCTCGGCGAGTGCCGACTTTAGATGCAGCGATTGTGTTGGATCGATGGATTGACCGAGGATCGTTGATCATGTCCGAGAGGGACAGAGAGTGATGGACCAGCTCCAGAGAGAGGCGTCCAGTATCGCCTGAGTTTGGGGACAGTCGAGTGGATCGGAGTTGCCATGATTCCACTCTCAGGATCATGAGCCTCAGGGGAGACAGAGACTAGGAGGTTCTCGACGGTTGAGGCACCAGCAGCTGTGTCAAGAGTGTGATATTGCGGTGGGCCGCATTCATCGCCTTAGTGTGACCTCAGGCAGGGGCGATGCCTTTCATGTGGATAGTCAGGACATCTTCAGGCAGAGCGTCCCAGATTAGTGCTCAGGGTTGCCGCTTGCAACGGCACCCCACTACCCCTTCAGGATGAAAAGGTTCATCCGACTACCAGTAGGCGAATAAAGCCGTGATACCGAGACGGATAGAGCGATGGCCGCCAGCATGTAGTGGATGAGTATGTGCAGCTGGTTAGAGGGCACCAGGATAGTGGATTGTATCTTACCTGAGGTGGTTTTCCTTATAGTCATTGGATTTAGAGCTTGTTGATGCCGACACAGCTTGTGTATGATTCAGTGAAGCAGGGGTAACTTCGTGTGGGCCAGAGATGAGACTGTTGGCTTGTGCACGTGAGGATCAGGTTCCAGATCACGTGTAGCACATGGATGAGTGTTGCCAGTCCTGCCCAGTGCAGGTAGGATTTTGGATTTGATTCCTTGAGTTTTTTAGTCCTACATCAGCTCCGAGATGTTGATATGAAGTTAGCTAGGGATTGGCTACCCCAATGTTATGCTATCTTGGTTTGTCAAGAGAGGACTTTGACCCTCCGTGGACCTGGTCAGGAGGGGTACGCTTGTAGAGGAAGCTGGAGCACGACAGAGATTGAGTCGTGGTCGTATCGCCTTGCTAGCGACTGTAAAGGAGGTGCCTACGGCGGCACTGGGATTAAAGGATATCCTTATCGCCCGTGTGATCCCGGGTTGGAGTCTACCTGTGTTGGTATTGAAGCCGCCGTTTAGTGAGATTGAGATCGAGATAGTGGTCGACATAGTTTTGGAACTGCACCGACTTCGATAGCACCTGTTGGAGTGTCACTTGCGAGACAAAGAGCTGATAGCGCAGTTGCGGGATCAGATGGATCGAGAGGCCGTGTGACCCAATGCCACGTCGTGGATACAACGGTGAGGATTCGGTGTAGGTTCAAGCACAGATTATCTGAGGATTTAGGTTTTTCCAGCTGTGTTTGGACGGGTTGGTAGTAGTAACCGTCGTGGGTATTTGGATTTATTTCCGAGGTGACTTAGAGCATGAGGAGCACTTGAGGTTAGTGCTGCAACTTCCAAGAGAGAAGAAGTTGTTTGCCAAGCTGTTAGAGTATGCTTTTCGACTTCTGAAGGTTTTGTTTCTAGGCCATGTGTTTTCAGCGGCATGAGTGACTGAGGACCCGACGAAGAATGATGCCGTTGGAAATTAGCCTATGCTAATGACAGAGGGCAGAAGCTCTTGGACTATGCAAGGCCAGTGTAACTTGGAAGAGTTAAGCTGAAGAGGATACCTGTATGGATGTAGATGTTTGCCAATGATAAAGAGAGAATTGATTTATTCATGGACTCTCGAACCTGAAGTATTTGGATACTCAGGAAGAGTTTGGTTTGAGGTAACGCCGGTGGTTAGAGTTTTCAAAGAAATATGATTGATGTCACAGTTTTATCCCGGCGAGGACATTATGGTCAGTTACGCCTTATCTAGGCGGGCAGTGCAACCTGGGAATGAGGTGATCGAATAGTGGATGCCACTTTTGGAACTTGGAAATGGAGAGTTGGAAATTTGGGGAATGTCTCCGATGTTGAATTTCTTTCCCTGTAGAGGGATGTCAGAGTGCATTGTGGAGCTTAGAGCATTTGGTTGCTAAGGAGGAACGAGGGAGTTGCCTATTGGAGGCTTAGTGTTTGGATTTGGAGATCTTGATTTGTGGAAGCCATTATCCGCAGGGATTTGTTGATTTGAGTTTACGCGGGGAGTTTGGTCCACGTGTAATTATCTGGCTGGAAGAACTGCATTTGATCCCTCGCATGTTTTGGATTTCACTTCTTTGGAGTTGGATGGGGAATTGAGCTATCTGGAGCGGCCGATGCAAATTCTTGCTTGTGAGACAAAAGAATTGTGCAGTCGAGTGTTACCATGGGTGTAGGTTCAGTGGAGCCATCATAATGAGTGAGAATGACCACTTGAGAGCTCGAGGATGAGTTGAGTATTTCCTATCCCCATTTGATTGATTCACCCTCCTGAGTTATGGATTTATTTTGGGTTTCGAGGACGAAACCTTTTTAAGGAGGGGAGAGTGTAGAGTACCGAGACTTTGTAGAGTGTACCGACCTCGCAAGATGGCGTGGTGCGGAGAAATCGCCTCGGGCGAGTTCCATATATGTTTACAGATGAGTTCGGGTTGAGTCAGATCGACGCGGAAGCCCCAGCTTGATTCGGAGTTTTCGGGTATTATGCGCCGTTAGAGGGCTGATTTTGTTAGAGCCTTGACTCCACTGAATGCGCAGAAAATATTGGAAAATGTTTGAAACATGTGTATTTTTAGATTACAGCGGAGTTCGGGAGGTTCCGGACTGATGCGGAGGCCCCGAAGGCAAAAAGTGACTTGGAACTGGCAATTTTCGAGCCGGTTTTTGGATTGAGCACACCGACTCCACAGTTGAGCTTTGTGAGGGGGAAAAGCTGTGGATATGTGTATTTTTAGATTACAGCGGAGTTCGGGAGGTTCCGGACTGGTGCGGGGACCCCGAAGGCAAAAAGTGACTTGGAGTTGGCCTTAAAGGAGATTAATTAATTAATTTAATTAATTTGTACATTTTGTAGTATGTGAGGGAAAAGAGAAAAGAAAAGAGAAGAAGGAATAGATGGCTTAGATATTTTGTTGAGGGGATTAATTTGGATTTTAACTAGTCTGCTATTAGCTGTCAAGCAGGTGACACCCCCGGAATTTGGATTAGTCCTCTATATAAATGATATAATAGGACTAAATCTCTAACCCGGCTATAGCATTTTGGATGGTAGCAAGATCCAAGAGGAACATGAGAGTTAAGCGTGCTAGAGCTAGAGTAGTTCTAGGATGGGTGACCCCCTGGGAAGTGGGGCGTCACAGTTGGTATCAGAGCCATTCACCAGCCGGAAATGTGAGATGAGTCTCGGCTGAGCCAGGGTTATATAGCGGGTAGAGCGAGGCTCCCCGGCTAATGACCGTTGTGAGTGGAGTGCAGCTCCTCACAAGGTCGGCTAAGGCTAGCGAGACGAGTCTCACATCGCCTGGTGCTTGTGAGTGTGCTTGAGCCTGACGTGGACGTCAGGGCTTAAATGGGGGAAGAATGTGACACCCCCGGAATTTGGATTAGTCCTCTATATAAATGATATAATAGGACTAAATCTCTAACCCGGCTATAGCATTTTGGATGGTAGCAAGATCCAAGAGGAACATGAGAGTTAAGCGTGCTAGAGCTAGAGTAGTTCTAGGATGGGTGACCCCCTGGGAAGTGGGGCGTCACAAAGCACACCCCACTTCTTTAATTAAGCCAACCTTAATTAAAAGCTCGCCACATCATCTTCTTCCTCCTTTTCAAAACAGAGGAAGTGGTAGAAAACAGAGGAAAGGGAGAAAGAGAGAAAGGAAGGAAGAAGAAGAAGAGAATGGTGGAAAAAGGGAGGAAATGGGTGAGAGGTGTTGGTCTGGACCCCTGCGAGGAGCCGTGGGGCCGAGTGGAGAGCGCGGCGAGCGGCGCACGCGCGACGGTTTTGATGGAGGTATGTTGCAGTTTTTCTTTGGGGATTTTATTTTATTTTATTATTTTTTTGTGTGTGTTCTTTTGTGTTTGGGTGGCTGCAGCAGGAGCCGCGAGGGCGCGCAAGTGCGCCGCGCGCGGCCGGCGCTGATGTTGCGCGGGCGCCCATGGGCGCCGCGCGCAGCAGGTAGCGGCGCTGCGCGCGCGCCAGGGGCGTGCGCAACGGGTGCACGCGGCAGGCATGCGCGCTGCGCGGCAGGCACGCGCGCTGCGGGCGCCGCGCGTAGGCGGGAGCTGCGCAGCAGTGACGCGCGTAGCGCGGGCGCGCGCTGCGGGCGCCGCAAATCAAGTCCGCAGGGGCCGCGCGTAGCGGGCCAGGGCCCCGCGCGGCGGGCCCATGCGCCGCGGGGCGGGCCCAGGTGCTGCGCGGGCAGCGCGCAACAGTGTGGCCGGTGGCTGCAGCGGCAGCGCCGCGCGGCATCTGCTGCAGCGCCAGAGCAGCAGCGGCGGCAGCGCGCGGGCAGCGGCTGGCAGCAGCGCTCGGGCGCCGCGCGGCCTGCGGCAGCGGCGCGTGCGGCCGCTGCGAGCGGTCGGCGAGCGAGCGGGGGCTGGTTTTGCCCGGTGATCTTTTGATTTTTGCTTTGACCGGGCTAATGTGGTTCCCTTTTTTCCTCCATTTTGTCCTTGGATCTGCAGCTACGATGTGCGTGAGGGCTTAATGCCGCGGGAACTTTTGGAGCCGACTGTGAGCGACGCGCGGTTTTTCTCTTGAGCTGTGGGATATTGGAGCATGGGGTTGTCCTATCTACAACATGTCCAGAGTGTTGTGGAATTTTGGAGTGTGTTGTGGGTGTGTGTGTGCATGGGGGCTTGGAGAGTGTGTGTGTGGACTTTTGTAAATTGTGTTTGAGAGAGCATGCTGTGAGACTTTGGGGAGGATTGTAGTGCACTTGAGCCTTGTGTGTGCACTGCGGGTAGGCAGTTGAGTGAGCCGGATGCGCGCAGGGAATTGCAGAGGACTCGAGTGATTTATTTGGTTTTCCAGGGATTTTCCGAGGTTCGCGGCAGTCTCCGCGCGCGGCGCGATTTTCGGAGTTTCGTCTGTTTGAGGTTTCGGCGCTTCACCGACTTTAGCGTTGCCTGCGGAAAGCGATCCAGGTGGGTTGGAATTTCTCCAAAATGTATGGAATGCCCTCTAAGCTTCTGTAAGCATATTGATCATGTTTAGTTTATCTGTTTTATGCTTTATAAATCAGATAGTTGCCTAAAAAATTGTAGGAATATTTTCCTGAGCCCCCGATATTTTTAACATGATCTAGAGGTGTCTTGACACTAGACTGCATGATCATTTTGCATTGGATTGGCATCTGAACCATTTTAAAAATCGTCGGACATGTTTTAATGAAAATCAGGCTTTGAAAAATGTTTCTAAAACAGTGAGATCACCTAGAGGGGTTGGGTTGGTTCAGATTGCATGTATGCTCGTGCCAGAGGGCCGAGCAGATTTTTAGTGCATTGTGTGTTGAGATTCTAGTGTCTTGAGAGTCGCACTTCCTCGTTGGGATTGATGGGTTTATTCCAGATCATGGGCCGTGTTCTGATTTAGTGGTGGAGGTGGTTCTCCCACTTAGCTTTGAGAGTTTTGGGGGTTCTGGCAGATCGACTCATGGAGGTTTCCCAACTCAGCCACGGGTCGTGCATTATCAGATTGAGTCGTTGAGAGTTCTCCGACATAGCTGTGAGAGTGTTTGGGCATTTCCCGATTGAGTCATGGTTCTTTTCCGACTGAGTTATGCTAGTTGAACATTGAGTTCCGATCTGTTTGATCGTGGATTATAGCCTGCTGAGACTGAGGTTTTATGCCAGTTGTGAGATACTTGAGTTCGCGGGGTCGCTCCCCGCGAGCTACGCTCCGGATGCGATGATGATATCGAGCCTGACGAGGCTGCGATGTGGTTACTATGATAATCCTTGAGGGACACCCTATGTAAGACCAAGCCCTGTTTGGGCATGAGTGGCAGTAGATGAGCGCAGGCTTGACTGGTCCAAAGAGGGACAACCATTGAGATTGGGTGATATGTGTGAGTGAGTTTCATAGCATGTTCATAGATGAGTTTTCCTTCGAGCATGGTACTTGAGGCATTTTATTAGTAGTGAGAGTGGTATGCATAGCAGGATCAGAGTAGAGTTTCCCTTGAGCTTGATGTTGATTCATATTGTTAAGGATTTTGTTTTGGCGCATTTCGTGAAAGTGTTAAGTCTTGAAGATTGAAGATGAATGAAGTTTGGATCATATACCTCAATCTCAAGAAAGAAGAATTCAAAAGGATCAGGTAAGTTTAACTAAATATTTTTGGTGATCCGAATACTTCTTGTAGTGTAAAAACACTTGGAAGAATTTCTTATTGCATAAAAATCAAGAACTGAACATGAGACATGTTCAGGATCCGGATCAGATTGTTCAATCCGGATCCCGAAGGTGGTTCGTTCATACACCAGTTCAATCCGGATCGTAGCTTCCCTTGATCCGGATCCCGAACATTGAGTTTACCATTTTCCTTGAACGATCCGGATCAGGCTTCGCAATCCGGATCCCGAACGTTGATGTTTGGTGAACTGTATGAACGATCCGGATCAAGCACTTCGATCCGGATCCCGAACCTTCGTTTCTCTGGAACTGCCTGACTCGTTACGACGATCCGGATCACAGCTAATCCGATCCGGATCGCCGTCGTAAAAATTTCCAGAAACGACAGTTTTTGATCCTTATCTTCTTCCTAGGGTTTCTAACCTATAAATAGACCCTATGATTCTTTTTCTAGGGTAAATCCAGATAATCCACATAGAGCCGTCATAATCAAATATCATCTTATACGGCCCTAGATCCACATATAGAGAAGAAAGGAAATCATTAGATATTACTCTATGTTTCTTCATCTATATTGATTAGTTTGATTCTAGGTTTTAATACTCACATCTTGAGTTGAATCAAACTAATGAATACTTAGATGGTATTTCCTATCTATCTTTGATCTAAGTATTCGGCGGATCATCACCACCCAAAAACAACGATTTACCCCAAAATCGGCGCGTGGACTCGCGTGGCCTTGTGGATTCAAGGTGCAACCGCTCTCGTGGATTCGGAGCGAGGTACGTTCGTGGATTCGAAGCGTGCTACTGGGTGAAGACCGTGGATTCGGTCAGACGTCGTGGACTCGACGTTGGACGCCGTGGATTCGGCGTTGGACGCAGATCGTGGATTCGAGACGCGTTGTGGAGCGAGCGGAGAAGATCAACTAGGAGCGTATGGAAAAGGTTGAGTCGTCTGTGAGTACGGTATATCACCTTGTACGTGTTTAATTCTAGTGGATTTCACCGTGTTATCGGTCCCGTGGTTTTTTACTCCGGTTTGGAGTTTTCCACGTAAAAATCTTGCGTGTTCATTTATATTTCCGCATTGGGTTTTTATTGCGCAATGATTTTTTGAGTGTTTATTGTTTACACCTATTCACCCCCCTCTAGGTGTTTTTTCCCCTATTTAGATCCATTATTACATATAACCCAACAAGTGGTATCAGAGAGGGAATAGGGTTGTAAACAATGGTTGAAGGTGGAAACATCAACAGACCCCCATTCTTTGATGGAACAAATTATGCGTACTGGAGAGTACGGATGAAAGCCTTTTTAATTTCCATCGACGAACGGGTGTGGCAATCAATTGAATTAGGTTGGTCTAATCCAACTAAAATTATTGCTGATGTTCGCACCATCAAACCTAGGTTGAAGTGGACCAAGGAAGAGTTAGATTCATCTTCTTACAACGGCAAGGGAATTAATGCTATTTTTAATGCCTTATCTCAAACTGAATTCTCTCGCGTCTCGGCATGTGAGACTGTGAAAGAAATCCGGGATGTTCTTCAGGTTACACATGAGGGAACTAACCTCGTGAAGATTCAAAAGCTGCAAATGCTTACGAGCAGATTTGACTCTATTTTCATGGCAGAAAATGAATCTTTCACGGACTACTATACACGATTGCAAGACATCGTAAACTCATGTGCTAACCTAGGAGAGAAGATTCCAGAATTTAAGGTTGTAAGAAAGATCTTAAGAACTCTTCCTGAACGATTTCGCCCAAAGGTTACAGCCATTGAAACTATTAAACACCCGGACGAAATGCGTGTAGAAGAACTAGTTGGTTCATTACAAACTTATGAAATGACATTTACTACTAACTATTCTTCGGGAAAGGCATCCTCTTCTAAGTCTTCAGGTTATGCTTTGAAAACAACAAAGGAAGAAGACACGGATTCATCCTCCTCAGACGATGACGAGAACCTATCTATGGAGGAATTTGAGAAGCAGCTCGCTCTCTTGACAAGGAAGTTTTGCCGCAACTTTCGAAGGGGTAATTCAAGTAAAACTCCATCCGTCGGAAAGTCGAAGAAAGGCAAGGGTACTTCAAGTTACAAGTCAAGAAAGCAAGAGAACTTTTCAAAGGATAAGAAAAGTTCAGAGGGACAAGTCCAATGCTTCAAGTGCCGAGGATACGGCCATATCCCAACGGAGTGTCCAACTAAGAATCCGTCGAAGAAGAAAGCGATGCAAGTCGTCACATGGGATGACAACTCAACGTCAGATGAGTCATCCTCAAGTGATGTAGAAGAAAGCGCAACGGCATTCCACGCGTCCACATCTTCACCCTTCATGTGCTTAATGGCAAGTACTTCAGATTAATTGTCCAACTCCTCCCGGGTTGAAAAAACTGCAACGGATGATGAATCAAGTAACTCTGAAGGTGAAGATTTTGTTTTAGCCTACCACAAACTTTTGAGGGATTCAAAGAAACTGGCTAAACAAAACAAGGGGTTGAGAGGGAGATTACAGGATCTCGAAGAAGAAGTAAAAAGGGTAACTTCTCTCTCGACCGATCTTGAAGTGGAAAGGGATAATCTGATAAAAGCAAATGTTTCCCTTCAAGAGTCCAATGAGCTTTTTGAGAAGGAACATACAAAACTGGTGGATAAAGCGGATCACTTCTCAAAGCTCTACATCGAGGCCCAACAAGATAAATTGGAAATGACAAAGACCATTCTCCAACTAAAGGATGACTTAAAGAGATTTTCTTCTGGAAGGAGTAAGTTGGATAAGCTTCTTGGTCTTGGTCAAACAAATCGGTTCGGCCTCGGGTACACTCAAACTGGAAACAGTCCAAGTTCGAGTGGGACAGTTTTTGTGCCTCAGTCGGTATCTCCTCCTCCGACACCGGAATTCACGACAAACAACGACAACAAGCCTACTTCTTTCTCTTCGGGATCGTCAAGCGCAAAGGTATGTTTTCGTTGTGGTATTTCAGGGCACATAAGGAGATATTGCAAGACAGGAGCCAAACGCTCAACTCAGACATTTCTTGCAACGACTACCAAAAAGGTGATTCCTCAGAAATCAAATGCAAATCATACAAAGGAAAAGAGACTTGGTAGTTCACCGCACAAGACGACATCATCAAGGAGCAGCAATCGATCTAACAAGACGCCTTCACCTAGGAGAATAACCTCACGACCATTACCGACGCATTCCAAAAGGTTTTGGGTGCGCAAAGGTGAAATCTTCCCTTGTCTTGTTACTAATGTTTCCTTGCATGCATATGATAATTCATCTTGGTATCTGGATAGCGGTTGTTCCCGTCACATGACCGGTGACAAAAATAGTTTTCAAAACTTTGAGAAAATCTCCGGAGGACTCGTTGTTTTCGAAGACGGTCGATCTTCCAAAATTGTTGGAAAAGGAACGGTAGCTATTCCAGATGGCCCAATTTTGAAAAACGTGTTATTTGTGGATGGCCTTAAGACTAACCTCATTAGCATAAGTCAACTTTGCGACAATGGTTTTTCAGTTAACTTTTCATCTGTTGAATGTGTTGTAACTGATAAGGACCATGTCTTCTTTTTAAAAGGGGTTAGATCTGAAAACAATTGCTATGTTGTTCCTAATAAAATTTCAGAAAAATGTAACCTAGTTTCTTTGGATAATGAAACACTTTGGCATGAAAGACTAGGTCACATAAATTTTAAAGAACTAGCAAAGATTTCAAATAAAGACGTGGTTAAGGGGGTTCCTAAACTTTTATTTAAAAACAACATTGTGTGCGGAGGTTGTCTTAAGGGAAAACAATCAAGGGCTGCACACAAGAACCTGAACCACGTTGGTACCAAACGGCCCTTGGAATTACTGCACATGGATTTAATGGGGCCGACCCGTCAACCATCTTTGGGAGGTAAATGGTATATTTTCTTATTGGTTGATGATTTCTCTAGGTTTTTCATGGGTAGCATTTTTAAAAGAGAAAGCTGATACGTTTGATTCTTTTCATGAGATTTGCCATCGTATTATGATTGAAAAGAATGAAAAGATCATTCGTGTTAGAAGTGATAGAGGTGGAGAATTCATTAATTCTAAATTCATTGATTTTTGCACTTCCAACGGCATAAAACATGAATTCTCAACACCCTATACACCTCAGCAGAATGGTGTTGTTGAGCGCAAAAACAGGGTTGTTCAAGAGATGGCGCGTGTGATGCTTCATAGCCGGAATTTACCGCTATATTTTTGGGCTGAAGCTGTGAACACCGCTGTCTATGTCATTAATCGAGTGTATTTGCGCCCAGGAACTTTAAATACACCATATGAGCTGTGGTTTAGTAGAAAACCGGATATCAAATACTTTCGTATCTTTGGGAGTCGATGTTTTATTTGCGTGATCGCGAAAATCTTGGTAAGTTCGATTCTCGAAGTGACGAAGGGATCTTTTTGGGTTATTCTACAAATAGCAGAGCATATCGAGTATTTAACATGGAATCTAAAATGATTGTAGAATCTATAAATGTTAAAGTAGATGAAGCTTTTCACTTTGCATCTGAAAAATCTACCCTCGATATCTCTCTTGATGATGATACTCCTGTAAGTGCATCTTCTCATGATAATACTTCCAATATTAATGATGCATCTAATGGTTCTTCAAGTTTATCTGATATGCAGGAATCATCTCAAGTACCTCCGAGTACTCCGTTACAACAAACGTTACGAATCTCCAAGGATCATCCTGAATCAAACATCATTGGAGACCCACAAGAAGGAGTCAAAACTCGGAGACAGTTGGTTTGTGGATTTGCTTGCTACGTTTCCTTGATCGAACCAAAGAAAATCGATGAAGCTCTTCAGGATGACTACTGGATTAAAGCTATGCAGGAAGAGCTCCATCAGTTTGAGCGAAACAAAGTCTGGGAATTAACAAAGCCTCCAAAGCAACACAATGTGATAGGTACCAAATGGATTTTCAAGAATAAGAAAAATGAAGATGGTACCATCATCAGGAACAAAGCACGTTTAGTTGCTCAAGGCTACTCTCAAGTAGAAGGTATAGACTTTGATGAAACTTTCGCCCCTGTAGCTAGACTCGAGTCCATTCGTATCTTATTCGCGATAGCTTGTCATTTTAAAATAAAATTATTTCAAATGGACGTTAAGAGCGCGTTTTTAAATGGGTTTTTAAATGAGGAAGTTTATGTGGCTCAACCGAAAGGTTTTGTAGACTGTAAACTACCTAACCATGTTTTTCGTTTGAAAAAGGCTCTTTACGGTTTAAAACAAGCACCGCGAGCATGGTACGAAAGGCTAACAAAGCACCTATTGGATAAGGGCTATACTCGAGGGGGAGCTGACAGGACTCTCTTTGTGAAGCATTATCAAAATAACTTCATTGTTGCACAAATCTATGTCGATGACATTGTTTTTGGAGCAACAAAGGATAATGATGCTTCTAAATTCGCTGAAACCATGGAAAGCTAATTTGAGATGTCAATGATGGGCGAATTGACCTATTTCCTTGGATTGCAAGTGAAACAGAGTGACGAAGGCATCCATTTGTGTCAATCCAAGTATGCTTTGGAGTTGGTCAAAAAGTTTGATCTAGAAAATTGTAAATATTTTCCGACTCCAATGGGAACTAGCAATAAAGGATTAGGAAGTGAATCTTTAGTGAGAATGTAGAGGAGAAACTTTATCGAAGTATGATTGGGAGTCTACTTTTCCTCACGGCTAGTCGCCCGGATATATCTTTGGTGTTGGGAATCTGCGCGAGATATCAATCTGCACCAAAGGAGGTTCACCTGAAAGTGGTGAAACGGATCATCCGATACATTAAAGGAACCATAAATTTCGGAATTTGGTATCCTATGGGAACAAGTTTAGATATTATTGGATACTACAGATGCCGATTGGGCAGGATGTGTGTAGTGATCGGAAAAGTACGAGTGGTGCATGTTTTTATCTTGGTCATTGCCTTGTTGCATGGCATAGTAAAAAGCAAAACTGCATTGCACTCTCGACTGCCGAAGCGGAATATATTTCAGCGGGTAGTTGTTCAACCCAACTCATTTGGATGAAAAGTGTGTTGAGCGACTTCCGGATTTCAGCAACTTCGGTAACAATTCTTTGTGACAACACTAGTGCTATAAACATTTCCAAAAACCCTGTGTTGCACTCTAGAACAAAACACATTGAACTTAGATATCATTTTCTTAGAGAGCTAGTTGAATCAATACTCTTCAACTGTCATATATTTCAACTGAAAATTAATTAGCTGATATTTTAACAAAACCTTTGGATCAAAAATATTTTATTCATTTGCGTAAAGCAATTGGAATGCTTTCCTTGAAATAAACTTCTTTTTGAACTTTGCTTAGGTTAGGTTTTGTTTTGGCTGTTTTGTTCATTATCTATGCTTAGACATAGAAATATTAATTGAGCATTAGTTTGATTGACTTTAAACTGCATCCGTTTATATATTTAGAAATCTATTATGCTTTAGATGTCATAATATTTCATTTGATGCAATGATCATTTATGTCAATTACTCATCTTTGTTTTGATCAAAGTCAATTTCTCTCTCGATGATCTCTTGGTATAGTTTTTATCTTATTTGACTGTTTAGTCGAGTATGAAATCGAGATCAATATTTGGCTGAATACTTTATATCTTAAATAATTGATAGCCAATTGAGGGGGAGTCAAAGAAAAAGTATTATGCTCAAAAGATGTGGAAAGAGTTACATCCCAATGAGGAGTGTGAAAACTACCACCACATGGAGGAAAGAGCTACCACCTCGGTCGTCCGAGTACTGTGTGCAGCTACCACATATATACCAAGCAAGGGTTTTTCAAGTTTGATTAAATAAAAATGCATGTTGAAATACTTGACTCTGTCAAAATTTCAAGGTTGGTATAAGGTGGGATTTTTAATGAAAGATGCTCAAAGAGCCACTCTCTTCAATAAATTGCTAGATACATTATCTAATTTATCTGGGATGTTAGACATCTATTGATCTTTGTATTTCATTTCTTTACCGAATTGATGATTTGATAAAGGCATTACTCATAAGATCAAGTTAGATGTAATTGAAGTTGTTCAACTTTAAGGGATGTTAATTTTATAAATTTCGTTTCATTTGTTGGATGTTATTGATAGATTTGGTATAATCTATTTCTTGTTGTATGAAACGATGATTTCGTTTAAAGTTGATACACCAAAAGTGCTTACAATCTGTTTTCTGGTTTTTCTAGAATTTCTCTGAAATTTTTTAAAGAAAAGTTGGAGCCGATCCGGATTGGACCTGCCGATCCGGATCCCGAACGCAGATATTCTTCTGCGGGCAGACGATCCGGATTGGACCTGCCGATCCGGATCCCGAACGCAGTTTTTCACTGCGGGTAGCCGATCCGGATCGTAATCACGAACTGATCCGGATCGCGGCTAGGGTTTTATAAAAACAAAAGGGTTTTGATTTCTTTTACTCCAATCTTTTGTTCCAAAGTTTCCAGAGCTTCTCTCTCTAGATTTCATCCATCTTGGAAGCTTTCAAACTCAAGTTCTTCGATTCCAAGTAAGTTTTATTGATCAAAATCTCGGTTTTTCACACCGTTTTTCTTATTCCTCCTCAAAACGTGATGAATTTCTTGTATCAATTTCGTTTGTGGATGGTTTTTGATCAAATTTCTTTTGAAATAAGAACTCTGGGTAGATTAGTTTTGATTATATGCTAGGTATTCTCAAGATAAACGGATTTTTGGTCTTCGATTTCAAAATTTCGGTTTTAGGGCATATAATGGGAATTTTCCAAAATCATGCAATTGATCTATTTTTAAATTTCTTTTGCAAAACTAATTTGATTCCTAGTCTCTCTACACGATAATGTTTGTTTGGGTACAATTTTTCAAATTTTTGAAATTAACAATTTTTCGTGTTCTTGAGTGTTGCTCACAGGATTTTCTTTTCACAAGAAACCAATAGCAATGGTGATCACGTGGATCATTCTCCTTCTGGCTGCTATGGTAATACGAGAGACACTGTCAAGCCCAAGAGGGCTAAAAAGGATGAAGTCAATTGGGATGAGTTTCAGATGATGAAACACATCCTGGAAAATCGCCACAGAAAACCTCTGTTGCATCGAAAGGGAAAGCCCCGTGCCAGAGACATAAAGGAAAAGAAAAAGACTCGCTCGACGACCTGGACGAGCTCGAGGTATTGAAATAATGAACCATGTCAAGAGAATCCAAAGAATATCTCTCAAATTGACACTGAATCTGAAGACGAAGAAGATTGGGACACATTTCTTGATGAAGTACAACAAGGTATTGATGAAGAAAATAAGGTTTACCTAAAGAACAAGAAGCTACTAAAGTCTTCCTCAATACTTAAGCAGCAAGCAAGGAAAAGAATGTGCCAAGCAATGAACCTCTTGACAATTCACCTTCTTTGCCAAGACGATCTCCTCGGAATGAAGGACAGACTGCTCCGTCAATCGTCACACAACGTTCTTCAACTCCAGAAGAATTGACCAAAAGGGAACCTGGAGTCTTCCATCAAACAAGAACAAGACAAAATGGCTCTAGGACTCAGAAAGATGTCCAAGGACATACATCAGATGAAACAAGAGTGTTCTACGATTTCGGGATTGCTTAAAGGAATTTTGAAAAAGCTGGGTTGCACGAGCTCTGAGGACTCCGCCTCGGATGACTCAGATTCAGATGCTTGAATTGTTTGCTTAATCCTTCTCTTGTGCAGGAACTTCATTTTTTTAATTTTTTTCTTTGTGCAGGTTTTAGATTTAGTTTTTTATTAGTTTTAGTTCTCAAACTGTGGTACTTGGACTGTCCTCCTTTTTGGTAATTTTTGGCTAATTTTGTGACAAAAAGGGGGAGAGAGAAGTATAAACAATGATACTATGATACAATGGTTACTACTGAGAAAACTTGAAACTATAAGGTAAGTATACCTCAACTTGAAAGGTAAGTAGAACTTCAACTTTCGGTTTCATTTGTGTTTGAATGCATGCCTCGACTAACTATTCGACTAACTATTTGGGCATGTAATATAACTAACAAGTTGATGTTCACTAACATGACATTTGGATTTGATTGCATAGAAGATATGTTGGTGTTTTAACTATGATCAGTTTACATATCTGAATGTATAAATGTCATGTAAGTGTAAATGAGTATAAACTTCATCTCTGTATGTGGTTTTTGAATGATATAAAATTCTTGAGGTATCTAACGATTTCTTTTGTCAAGAATGATTTCTTTTTGCAGAGAGTACAGATGTCTAAGTCTAGAGTCTGTTTTAGGAGTTTAACTCATCTTGTATTTTTATTTTGGATCTCCATTGTAAATTTTTGTTGTATGGTGATAGCAACAAAAATATCTTTTTGAATTTTCTTGAGTGGATCTATGTTTTGTCACGAAACCGCCAAAGGGGGAGATTGTTACGGATTTTGTTTTGGCGCATTTCGTGAAAGTGTTAAGTCTTGAAGATTGAAGATGAAGAAGTTGGATCATATACCTCAATCTCAAGAAAGAAGAATTCAAAAGGATCAGGTAAGTTTAACTAATATTTTTGGTGATCCGAATACTTCTTGTAGTGTAGAAACACTTGAAGAATTTTTTATTGCATAAAAATCAAGAACTGACATGGGACATGTTCAGGATCCGGATCAGATTGTTCAATCGGATCCCGAAGGTGGTTCGTTCATACACCAGTTCAATCCGGATCGTAGCTCCCTTGATCCGGATCCCGAACACTGAGTTTACCATTTTCCTTGAACGATCCGGATCAGGCTTCGCAATCCGGATCCCGAACGTTGATGTTTGGTGAACTGTATGACCGATCCGGATCAAGCACTTCGATCCGATCCCGAACCTTCGTTTTTCTGGAACTTGCCTGACTCGTTACGACGATCCGGATCACAGCTAATCCGATCCGGATCGCCGTCGTAAAAATTTCCAGAAACGACAGTTTTTTGCCTTATCTTCTCCTAGGGTTTCT